>CM057228.1:84192969-85404636 GCA_029891385.1 Erythroxylum novogranatense
AGACTATTTTTGTAAATTTTCAAAAAAGTAACTTTCTTTATTCCTTATGTACCACCATAATGTCTGCACATTGTCTATGGATAGATAGAAATGTAAATGTCAATAAATAATATATTTTTTGTTCTTTTAAAAGGAAACTTTTGTAATATATTTTGTTTTGGCAGAGATACATGTAATGTTTTCCGTCAGCACACACGCATAAATCCTTGATTTGGAAGAGGCAACTACGTACAGGCTGACGAAATGTCGCATATAAGGACTGTAGATTAAATGAATATATACTACTCTTGCATGCATTCCCACTGAGCATTAGTAATTAAACTTCCTTTTCAACGTATGTGTTCCCCAAAATAATCCGACAAGTACATGGACTAGAATGCAAGAGAAGCAATAAAATTCTAAATACAAAATCCAGCTACCTACTGCATGCATTTGACTTCAACTGGCCGGCTTAATTAAAAGCAGGCTTGGCCGGCCAGTGAAGTAACTCTCTTATATAACTACCTACGAACTGTTTCAGTATTCTCTTCATGCAATAACACAACTTTCCTTTTAGCTTTTTTCTTCTCTTCATAACTTTCAAAGAACTTTTCCTTAACTAGCAAACTTCCGTATAAATCATTATCGATATTATACTTAAACCAGGACAATAGTGAGTATGAGGCAAGCTGGAACGTATTCAGGGATATTCTCTGCTGGGATTTCTGGGAAAACGGGTCCTCACTCATTGCCTCTGGCAAGGATCAAGAAGATCATGAAGAAATCCGGTGATGATGTGAAAATGATATCTGGGGAGGCTCCAATTGTGTTCTCCAAGGCTTGCGAGCTGTTCATTCAGGAGCTAACACAGAGGTCTTGGACGGAGACTATTCAAGGGAAAAGGAGGACACTCCACAAAGAAGATGTTGCCTCTGCTGTTATTGCCACTGATATCTTTGACTTTCTTCTTGGCCTTGTTTCTAATAGTTCCTGCTCCTCCATTGACCCCCCTGTTGCTGAACATTGAAACACTAATATTAAACCCCTATAATAAGTCAATTATGCCAGTGCTGTTCCAACTTTTTCTCTGCTTCTCACATTAATTTTATCGTTGTCTAATCCATTTTCCTTCCTAAAATGAGGTAAATTTATCATTGCTTGTGTTATCATTATGTTTATATCTTCATTTGGTATATATAGGAGAAATATATAGTTTAGCAAACAATCAAAAAGCACAACCTAATAATAAGTTAATAACCACTAGTAAAACAACTTTTCCTTGGGAAATAAAGAAGTGGATAAATATGAAGAGGACTATAGCTTACGAGAGGCTGGGTAAAAATTACTAAACATATATTGTTTTCCGTTGATTTTAGAGGCATAGTTTTCGTATGCCCGATAGGAGAATTTGACAGGAAATTAAACCAGAGAAAAAGTAAACAGGTTCAATAACAACTTGCTGATTGAAGTAACACAACTAAAGATGCAGGTCGTTTTCCCACTAAGTGACAATCAGTGGCTTTTCACGATAAGAACATAGGCTAACGTTGAGATGTAGGACTTTTAGGCTGCAAATTGCTTTAATCTGAGCGGCTACATTTAATTAACTGATTATATAAATATTGGTTACCATGCCTAAAAAATTGATTAGCTTTTTAAAGGTGAAGTTACGAATATATAGTCGAATTTTTAAGGGTCATTTAAATGAGAAATTATTGTATGGACAATCCAAGTACGTTTGGATCAACAATGGCTTAAAATTGAATGAAGCAATTTTTTTTTTGTTATCTACGAAATATTCTAGGCGGGTCTTAATTGTGAAAAGATACCTTTAAACTATTTACATTCAGACTAGTTCCTGCTCGAGCTGGGTAGGTCCTTTGTGGGAGGCAAAATTCTGACTTTAAATTTAAAATGGCTATATATATGAGGGAGGTTCAAACTCGTAACCTCACTTAAATCAAGAAAACCCCTTACTAACTCACCTGCGCCGTTAGATTTGAATGAAGCAATTTTAGTTTTAGTAAATGAGAATCTTGTGACTGAATGCAGTAAAGTGCGGAGGAGCCACAGTTTTCAAACATGAGGGATTAACTTAAAGTGCCTTGGCAAGAACAGCAGCCACAATAAATTATGATGGGATTGTTGTGTATATATATTATCAACAGGTTTTAGAATATGGTTTTGCCCTCAACCTGGGCAATGACATGAGCATGGTGTGCGATGATATCTTAGGCGACTAATTTGTGTTCATATTTAGGCCTCATTTGGTTGCTTTTGTCAAAGCTTCTTAAAATAATTTGAGCTATGGTAATTTAAAAGAGTAAAAATAGATATTAGATGGTCCGATATATGAATAATGATGTTCAAACTTATGTCATATCACGCGGCCAACCTCACTGGTACATAGCATACTTTCTATTTTTACTTTTCTCCTGTTTACTCTTTCTATAAGTTTTTTTTTTTATTATCTTTTTAAAATATGTTTTTATAAAAGTTGTTCACTTCAAAGAAGGAAACGTAGAGCCTCAACATGACACCATGTAGAAGAAGTGGATACCAAACCTTGAAACCCCCTTCAACTAGGGATTATATACTCCATCGAAAAACCAGGTCAAAGTTCATTCTCAGGTTAATATTGTTTATCAAGATCATCTGGTACATCAAACCATTGCTATAGTGAAGACTTTGCTTCATTATAAAATGTTCTTCTATTCTTTTTCTTCTAAATCACATAAGTACTACGATTGATCAATGATTTAAAATTTTTTGCCAGTGGGGTGTATTGTTAGAGTAGGTATAGGCAGAAACCTTTTTGAGTTATTCGAAGTTGTTCTATCATGTTTCTATGTTTGGTTTGTATTTTGGCACATTGCTCGTAATAACATTAAAATACATTCTTAATGATCACAATAATTTTTACATTTAAGGAGATTGATAATTTGAGGTTGTCTAGACCTTGTATTTGGTGAAGGAGGCCACGGTCATTCCAATTACCATACCAAACCACGTCTTAACTTTATCCCCAACCACAACTTTCTTGCCCTCATTCATAATACTTTTAGGAGTTGCTCTAAGTAGGTTTAATGATCTAAAAACTTTAGGCCTTTAAGATGTATGAGTACATCCATTTGATACAAATAGATTTAAGGCATATGAAGAGCTTTTAGATAGAAAACACTACAACAAAAAGATGCATTTCCCGTCGTCTAAAAAACGTCGTAGAAGCTCCATAGACGTCGGAGAAAATCTTCTACGACGTCTATTAAAACGTCACAATAGACGTCGTAGATGGTCGGTAGGTAATGGATTTTCCTGACGTCTGAGTGCAGACGTCGTAGAAGGCTTATCAATTCTGCGACGTTGATGAAGACGTCAGAAAAGATGCATGTAATTACCGACGTTTAGAGAAAACGTCAGGGATTGTATGTTTTTTGACGACGTTGGGTAGACGTCGCAGAAACTTCACAATCTGCGACGTCTAATAAGTAGACGTCGTTGATTGTCAAGTATTTATTAAATTATAATTAATTTATTATAATTTTGGTAAATTTTGTTAATAATTGTTTAATATAAATTAGAAATTAATGATTTGTTTTAATTGATCGAATATTGGAAGAATTTATAATTTAATCAAATTTAATTATTAAATTTTAATTTTTAAATTTTGGAGGAAAATTTAATTGAATAAATTTGATTTGTTATTATCTTTTGTTTAAATATGTTTAATTATTTGCTAAATATAAATTTAACTAAATATTAAAATAATATATATTTAATAACTATTAAATATTATTTATGAATAATTTTTAAATAATTCAACAATATTTTGAATATATAATGAATTTTAATAATTATTCATGTATAACAAGAATTGAATATATGCAAACAATTTATTATTTAAATTGCAATTCCCGAATATGTCATAAAACGAAAATTTTAATAAACAAAACGTCATAAGTGTTTAATTTATGAAAATGAGTACATGTTTAGTCTGAACAAACATTATGTGTAGAACATAAAAGTTCTATTCGATCCTGCATTTCTTTAAATTGTTTAGTCAATTGATCGACTTGAGACTGCAATTCCTGATTATCCTCTTTGACTCTTCTAATTCGTCTCGAAGTCTCTTTCTGGCCGAAGTATTCTCTTGTGGTCGAGGCCCAATTCTCATACCAACAATGTAATCTGTTCTAGTGCCCAGGACTTTATCGCACACTTCATCTACTGTCATGGGATGACCTTGTTCTATTGAACTTGTCATTTCATTACACATTAATTCATGGAAAAGTAAGAATTAATTACATACACATTCTCATTTAACAAATATCTGTAAATGAATTATGTACTCACCCATTTTGCTTTGCTTTCGGCAGTTGTCCATTGATCTTTGCTTTCATCATAATGAGTGTGATACTATAGCTTCATCCGGTCACACTCTTCTCCATCCCTGTCACTTTGTTGTAAAAAAATATTATAAGAAATGCTTTTCATAAATTTGTAAATGTCAATCAAAGTAAAATATAATTAAAAAGATGGTAACTCACAATCTCATGTCGTATCGCTACAAAGGCCTTGGAGCCAGAGTTTGGTGGACATTTGACCTGACTCCTAGCCAGTTTGGCTTTCCGACTTTTGTCCTAATCATACACGTAGGAAAATTTATTATAACATCTATAAATCAGAAATCATAAATACTAAAATATAATTAGTTATGAAAGAAGTTGTGAAATAAAGTTTTTTATCCGAATAAGAACTAACCTTTATGGCGATTGCTCCCAATACTCACATAAATCCATCCACTCCACCAATGTGACACTATCCGGCTTCACATCCTTTCCGTGCTTGATAAAATGCCTTTTTAAGTTATACCTTTGATCTTTAGACCTTAATGAAAGAAACCTCTTCACAGCAGCATGGATTTCGTTGTCAGTCCTCATTCCTTGATGTCCAACTTTTGCTGCAAAAATTATAAGTTATTGGTCAACGCTTTAACCAAATGAAAACACGTACAAATTGGATTGGTTTAGAATACTTACGCCTAACTTGTCCAATGCAATGTTCAATTCGTCATCAGTAATTTTTGAAAATTTTGTTCTTACAGCAAAGAAGTTCGAGATATCACACCAATGTCACTCGATAATTTGGCGGTATCGCACGGAGTTGGTTGTTAGATCCTTGATGAGGGAGATCTCTATCTCCAATCTTTTACCTATCGCCTTATTAATCTTTGCTAATCCGTGTCCTTTCGTGACACCCCTTATTTTTTTGCATTATTTGTGGATCCTAAAATAGCAAAAGAATAATTTATAATTAGCATATAACAATTAATGATAAATCTAATTAATGTTAAGATCATACCTGCAGTACTTGTAGAAGAGGAGCCCACACTGGAAGGAAGAGTGTGATTTACTGGTGTTAGATAATTAGAGACTGGAGGATTGCCTGGTGTCTGATAATTTGAAGCTGGAGGTGTTTGTTCAGAAGTTGGTGGAGTGCTAATATTGCGTCGCATGTTCAAAATTTGTTCATACTTATCTCTAGGACGAATACTAGGCATAGAATTGACTTCTCTTGGTGTTTCAGTATGGTCAGAAGGTGCACGTGTGCGAGCTTGTGCCTGTGTAAGTGTAGGTGCAGGTGCAGGTGCAGGTGCAGGTGCAGGTGTCTTATCTTGTGGTTGTGGAGGAGCAGATGACTCATTAGCTGCACTTCCAATTAGCTGACGATACCGCGACTGCAGTTGTGTAGGTACTAAGGAACTTGGTGCAACCTTATTCTTCTTCTTGGGTAGACCAGGTCCCATGTCAATACAATCTGCATTCACATCGACATTAGTACATAAATCCTATGTCATTCACATCAAGATTACTGTAAGCAAAAAAAAGATGTTTTGAACCTATGTCATTAACCAAACATTCATAAATACATAAAAGTCATTGCACATATTACCTGCTATATGGAGGAATGAAGAGATAGATGATGTGTCTTACTGTGTATTTGAATACAATCTGCAAATTCTATTTTTATGTTAAAATGGCATTGTTGCATTCACTTTCAAATGTAAAGCATATCTGCATCAGATTCATAGTTACTAAGAGACTTTGTAAACATATTAGGGGATTGTAGGGGATTTTGGGGTATGAAACATGCTAGTTTAATAACTGATGCAAATCACAAGCCTAATCCTTCATCGAGTTCACAAGCCTAATCCCATAATCTATATCAGTTGTTCTTTCAATGCTAGTTTTCCAACCTTTGTGTTGCTCAATTATCCAATTATTTGGTTTCACATGTCTTGAAAAGTTATGTTAGGTGTTATACCAGATACATCATTATGCATGCTTAGAGAACACAAGATCAAAACTAGATCAAAAGCTTTCCAAAGGTTGATGTCAAATACTGAACTTGTATCAAATGCACGAATATGCTATAATGAAGCATCAGTATAATGAAGCAATAGGTAATGATACATACATGCACGAAAACAGTATAGTGAAGTGATAGGATCCTATAAACAACAGCTAAAAAGATACATTCATTCTAAATGCATATACAAGTAGCAACCACGAATCCATCCAAAAATTCCGTTTCCATTAACAAATTGTTAGAGTTCATATACAACAACTTGCAACTTATTCGCAAAATATGAAGCCACAACTTGGATAGCTGTCATTGGCATTGCAATCCATTCATAAGGAGTCAAAGAGAAGCATGGATGATGCATATAAAGAAATGGTGAAAGCCATGGACTGAATGTTGATGCCTTGCTAATATGTGTATCATGTTTTCACAATTCAATGCTAAGGTTTTCAGATCATTTTCCAATTTATGTGCAGAACATCATTAATGCTTGTGAGAGATTGATTCCCTTCATCGAACTTCTATGCCATTACATGTCATAGAGATAGAATTACATGTCATGCATTAAATTCTACTATGCTTCTATGCCAATAAACTGCAAATTGCAGGATATCCTTGGAGTAATGCTTCTATGTCATTCACATCCATCAAATTTCTGTTTTAAGTTAGCAAAATAACTGATATAATAGCTCCATTTTCACATCTGGCAGTACATAGCAATGTTTCCAATGAAGAACATCATTAGTGCATTGGAGAGATTGATTCCAATTTGTTTTATGCTTACTTACAATTTGTTTCAAGTGCTAAAGATTGCAGAGTTCTAAAAGCTCAAAACTGTCCTAAGCCCTTGAACAACATCTGGCAGTACATAGCAATGTTTGCAATGAAGGAAAATAGCATATTTTCAATCATCTTTTGATTACGAGGAAAACAAATAATTTGAGGATGCATGTTTTTAGTCATAGCAGTAAGTAATCTAGCTAATAAGAGTAAGTAATAGCATATTTTCCGTCATAGCAGTAAGTAATTAAATTACTTACTGCTATGACTTTCCTCCAGAAATAGTATGCGAGCATTTACACCATTGTAAGATTAAAGCCATTTCAATTGGAAAATATAACTAAGTACTCTAAGAACAAAGAAATAGAGAGAAAGAAAATAGCATAAGAAAATAACTTAAATACTCATTGGACAACGCATATTGAATCTTTTCTAATCTGGATTAATTTCCATAATATGTCATTAAAGTTCTAGACTATTGAAGGCTTGATTTATTTGGACAACTTAATTGGAAAATTGATAGACCTAAAATACTAAGTTGATAATATGAAGTGAATATATTATTGCTAAAATCTATGCTGAAGTTAAAATAGAAGCTAAACTTCTTAAAAGTATTCCAATCCTCAAGCTAGGAGAGGATGGGGATATGGTGTCTTTGTGAAATTCAATTACTTCCCTTGAAAGCCTAATAATCCAAGAAGTGGAATCCTATAGGTAAGGTTTTCAAGACAAGTGAGCATGATAAGCTACGGTGGTTATATAATTCTAAAATTACTTCACATAGGGATGTATAAAACATTATTGTTAATGCTAATAATGTTGAAGTTATTGGAATTGAATCATAATTTTTTTTATTAATGTTATAGTTGGACATATTCTAATTGAAAAGCCATAGAACGAACCTGAATTACATGAGGAAATTCCTCCTGAACCAGTTGAAAACCTTTTTCTCAAGGAAATTTCTAAATAATCAGTAACTAGGATAAGAGGAAGAGCAATAAGGAAAAATGGAAAAAATAAGATAATAGGGGACCTTACCCCTAATGACAATCATGGTGTGAAATTTTATAAGGATGAATGGCCCTCTAAAAAGATATTTTGTTAAAGAGGTCATAGTTGACAAAAACTTTGCTTGATGATCTTGAAACAAAAATAAAATCCACTAACTTACGATATGACCTCAGCTTTTTAGAGATAATTTAGTTATTCTAAGCTTTATAGGTAGATTTTACACTTGGTCTAATAAACAACTAAATGAATTGTTTATTCAGAAAAAGCTTGATCACTGCTTTTTCCTCATACAGAACATTATTCCTACTACTAGGGATGGTTCTCCCTTCAAAGTTTTCAATGGCCTAGCTCACAGTAAAGGGTTTATAGAAACTATTTTGAATTGTTGGAATCATGTTGTTATAGGATATAAGGCTTTCTAATTAATGTATAAACTTAAGTTAGTTAAGTAAGCCTTTAAGATTTTTTAGGAATCAAAACTCTAGTATTTCTAGTTCAAAACTCAAATTGCAGAAGGCTAAAGAGGAATGTTATAAATTTCCACACAACATTGCTTTGAGAGTAATTGTAAATCAAAGAATTCAGGAGAACTTTGAAGTAACTAGATTGCAGAACTCTATTCTTAAGCAAAAAGCTATAGTGAACTGGATAGGTGAAGGGGATATTAATACCAAATTCTTCCACTTGACTCTTTTGGAAAGAAGAAATTAAAACAAGATCACTAAGTTGAGAATGATAGAGGGGTCTCTTGTCCTAAGCTAGAAGATCTCCAACTGATTGCTAAAATTTTTTTCATCAAATTGATGGGATCTGAAGTATTTGAGGTAGATTTTAACATTAACATATTCTTTGATAGCTCTATAAACCAGGAGATGAAATAATTACTGGTAACTCCTTTTACTCATCAAGATATTAAGGAAACTCTTTCCATGGTGGATTTTGTACCTATTTCTTATTACAACACATTCTATAAGATTATTATTAAACTATTAGCTAAGAGATTGAAGAAAGCCTCGGTTGATTTTATCAACCTTGCTCAAGGTGCCTTTATTGTTAGGATATCAATTGGTGATAATATCCATCTTATCCAAGAATTAATAAATCATCATAACTCTAGGAAGATCATCAAAAGTTATCTATTCAAAATATATTTCTTTAAAGCTTTTGATAATATCAAATGGAGTTTCATTCAAGTCTATTTAAATGGTCTTAAATTTCACACTCAGTTTGTGAATTAGATAATAGCTTGTATTACTTGCTCCTCTTTTAGAATCCTGGTTAATGGTATTCCCACCACCTCATATTAATATTATGTCTACCAATTTTGTAACTAGAACAATAAGCATGTAAAGAGATTCGAAATTTAAGACACATAAAAAATCACAACCTTTCCTAATAAAACATACTAGATGAGTTAGGAACATAATAAAACAACAAACATCTACTCCATAATAAAACAAATGCAGCAAAGGGCAATTACCTCAAGATATTGCTCCACTTCAAGTCACACCACAGATTAGTGGTCTCTTGCAATTGTAGGATGAGAAACCTACAATGTTAAAGAGATTTCCACTATTAAAGTTGACAATGTAGAGGGATAAAAGCCTATACGTACGAAAATCATAAACATTTAAAACCACTATATGAAGTGAAGAGAGATACATCATTTTTAGCTGCATGAAACAGTGTAGATTAGATCATTGAGAAGTTGAAGAAGAAGGGTTATGAAGTCCTCTATATGGTTGATGCTATTGACGAGTATCTTTGTTGGTTTGTTTGATTACTTATGCAGTCCTCTACTTATGATATTAGTTACCTTAAACATGCACATGTGATTAAGCAATGAAAATAGATCAACAAACATATAAGTGCATAATAAGAATTTATTCATCATCGTCATCAGTGGACTCTTCATATACAATATCACATTCATTGTCACTACTGCTTGTCTCTAAGTCATCCAAATCATCATTCAAACGTTGCGTGGAATTGACCACAACACTATTTATTACATCAAAAGCAATATTAGTCCGATCTAAAAACTCTAAGGAACATTCCTCGAGTTCCACTCGAACATCAGAAGACTCCTCAACGTCATCTGCATCTTCTTCACTACCATGCAATGGGATTTCATACGCACGTCTAACTTCACATTCTTGAACAATCTGCCAATTTGAACCTAGTACCAAATCTTCCACTAAAAAAATTTGCTTTGCTTGGTTTGCCAAAAAAAATGGGTCATCCTTGAACCAAAACTTTGTAACGTTGATGCTTTTAAGAATGCCGTAGACCCTCATATTCGTATTCCCAAGATCGTACGATTTGCATTTGAAAAGCACAACACTTTTACCTCTAACATATTCAAGCCTTATAATATCATCGACAAGATCCCATAAAATGTTATATTATCTTCCCATAATTTCCTAACACTGCAACACCACTGTTTTGTGTAATCCTTCGCACATCACGGGCTTCATCTGAAATCGCATGCCATTTGTATTGCATATGAGATACTTTTGTACCAAGCCATGAGGTCCACATGCCAATGCATACAACGACTCAAACATATGTCCTTCACGGGAGCTAGTTAATGTCGTCATCTATAACAAGCAATGAAAATTAGTTAATTATATATAATTATTAGTTAAGCCCACGTACAGACTTTCTTCTCACCCGATGCTTTAACCATGAAGCAAATTGTTCTCTGTCTCCTATCAACATGCAATGGACTTTGTTGCCTCAGCTCATCCATGTGCTCACTATGGGTCATCATAAAGTCAATCAATATTATATGAGATATCTTAACTTATGTCATATCGTAATTTGAAAAAAGGTTAGACAAACTTACTCAATGAAGGGCCTAATCTCATGACAATTCATTAGCACATACCAATGTGCAATCTCTAGCTCATTTGTAGGAAGAGCAATTGCTTTGGCAGCACCAATCGGCTTACATTGTTGAAAGAATACCGAAATGTCACAACCATCAACCATATCATTGATGCGCTTTGGCACGTTGAAGTTGGTTTCAATTCCTTTTAAATACATTGAACAGAATGTCATGCACTCTTTAACAACATACGTTTCTGCAATTGACCCTTCTGGACGTGCTTTATTCCTAACAAATCCCTTTAGTGTACCTAAGAATCTGCACAAATGATTAACCATTAATCGATAGGCCACTATTTACTTAAATCTTTGATGTAATAAGATTAATGAAAATAATACCTCTCAATTGGATACATCCATCTGTACACAACCGGTCCACCAAGCAAGGCTTCATTTGGCAAATGAATAGTCAAATGTACCATCACATCAAAGAACGCCGGTGGGTATATCATTTCAAGCTTGCATAAGATTAAAGTAATCTCATCACACATATTCTTAACCTGATCCTTATTTAGACTTCGTCTACAAATTCGGCGAAAGAAGTCCCCCAACTCCATTAAAACACCTGTCACATCTTTGTTCAAGATAGAACACGTTCCTATTGATAGAATGCTTTGTAACAATACATGACAATCATGAGACTTAAGTCCAGTAATCTTCCTTTCATCAACATTAACACATCTAGATATATTCGATGCGTAACCATCTGGAAACTTCACCTGCTTTACAAACTCACAAAACTTCTTCTTCTCATCGGTAGTCATTGTATAGCATGCTGGAGGTTTTCCAACAATAGTTCCATCAGCTGCTCTTATCAAGTGTAATTCTTTTCGAATATTCATATCTTCCAAATCAAGCCAAGCCTTGATTGTGTCTTTGGTTTTACCTTCAACATTCATCAAAGTTCCAAGGATATTGTCACAAATATTCTTTTCTATATGCATGACATCAAGGTTATGCCTTAATCTTAACTTATGCCAATATGGTAGTTCAAAAAGAATATTTTTTTTATTCCAATTCAACTCTCCTTCCAATCTCCTTCTCCTCTTATTGTTGGGATGCTTGCCATAACATATATTCTGCATATGACTTAATTGTTCCACCATATCATCTCCACTAATGAAGTTAGGTATAGGCCGATGATCACTCTTGCCATCAAACTTCTTGCTTTTCCTCCATGGATGATTATAAGGAAGAAAACGACGATGGCCTAAGTATCCAATCTTACTTCTTAACTTACAAGAAGGAGTGTCCTTGTTACAAACAGGACATGCCATGTAGCCTTTTGTGCTCCAGCCAGAAACAGTACCATAGGCTGGAAAGTCATTAATAGTCCACATTAAAGCTGCATGCAATTGAAAATTCTCTCCTTTTGAAACATCAAATACATCAAAACCATCCTCCCATAACTTCTTTAACTCATCTATTAGTGGTCTCATATAGACGTCAATGTCTCTACCGACCGCTTTCGGACCTGGAATAACCAACGATAGCATAAAGAATGACTCATCCATACACATCCAAAGGGGTAAATTGTATGCTAAGAGAACAACAGGCCACACACTATATGAAACGGACAAATTACCATGTGGATTGAATCCATCAGTTGCTAACCCTAGTCTAACATTACGTGGTTCTCTGGCAAACTCAGGATATAGCTCATCAAAGCTCTTCCAAGCTTCTCCATCAGAAGGATGAATCATGTTATAACTGTCACCTTTAGGCCTATTATTATGCCACGTCATTTCTTTAGCGGTCTTACTTGACATGAATAATCGTTGTAATCTAGACTGCAATGGAAAGTACCGCAATACTTTATGTGGTATCTTCTTACCCCTGCCATCATTAACTCTCCATCTTGATGTTCCACACTGGGGACAACTTTCCAAGTCCTCATACTCTTTCCAATATAGGATACAATCGTACTTACATGCATGTATCGACACATAACCCAAGCCTAGGCTCCGTAGGAATTGATTTGCTTCATAATAGGACTTCGACAAAGATTTACCATTCGGTAATACATCCTTCAACAGAGCAAGTAACATGTCAAATGACTTATTGCTCCACTTGTTGTACACTTTCAAATGAAGCAACTTCATAAGAAAAGACAACTTAGAATAATTCGTACATCCCAGGTACAACTCTTCAGTAGCTTTACTCAACAATTCATGAAACCCACCCATAGTAGAATATGCAATGCCTGTAGGACGACTCCTTCCGCCTTCATTAATTGGATGATCACTTACGAAAGTACCCATATCATCAAGCAAAGCTTGCATCCCATCATCCTCCTCATCGCTATCACCTTCATTAAAGTTCGTCCCATCTATGTCAACATTGCTAGTGTCAAGCCTTTCTTCCCTAGGCATAAATCTATATGCTGGCTCTTCACCATGTAAAACCCAACGGGTGTATGATTGGTCAATGCCGAATTGCATTAAATGTTCAAACACATTTTTCTGAGATCTCTTATAACAATTCATACAACGTGCACAGGGTATGAAATGTCACACTCTTTGCCTTTTTTTCCAGCGACAAAAGTCGTAAACATCCTTACTCCATCTATATATTCACAAGAAACCCTAACACTGTTCATCCAACTCTTGTCCATAGAGCAACAAATACCTATCAATTCACTCTAAAAATGAAAACATTATGTTATGTTAGTAAGCGAAGGATGAGGAAAGGTTAAATACGTACCTAAATGAAGTTGTAGAACAGCTAACTGTTAACGTAGCAAAACTTATTTTTTGCTAACCTACGTTTATAATGTGAATTAGGCCGTTGCTCTACACATACTAATATGTATAATTTGCCTTGCTATTTCATAAACTATACGGACAACTAGGGAGAGAGCAATAAAAAAAGTCATAAAACAAATTAAGCAAAATATGTCATTTCATTTATCTATTTATGTATGAATGCAGGATCTTTACTTTAGCATAAATACAAGAAAACACCATGTGGCATCTCATATAGCAAACCTCATAGCTAAAGTATGAATGCAAACATAACAATTAACAATCGAGCAATTTTATATTATAAGTTATCATACCTGGTTCTTATTTTCCAATGGCACCTCCAACTATCTCCTCCTCACACTTGCAAATAGTATCTGTCATCAAGCACGAATAAGTATTTTGGTTAAGATTAGAATAAATTACATCACACTCTTTATTATTGACTATATAATAGTAAGAAGGCTAGGTTTGGTACTTATTTCATGCTTATGGAATAAGTACCAAACCTAGCCTTCTTGGAGTGCTTACTGCCACTTATATTTTTAGCATTTCGAGTGCTTACAGCCACTTATATTTACAATTGTTTACATAGTTGAGTTTTCAACTTCATATGTCCTTTTAAAGTGTTATGAAAGAAAATGGCAGATATATCTCATTCATATTGTAGTACTGGATTTGTTTATTAATGAATGCATCTTTATCTTACCAAGTTACAGTGAGGCAGCCACAGATGATTCATTGACATTCTTGATAATTTAGTGGTTTGCTAAGTATAGGACAAATTGAAACTAAATGTCATTGGCATATATTTATACAAGTAGTGGCACTATATGTAGATAGTCATTGAGTTTACATTAATGATGCAATTTCATTAATGATGCGATACCTAAGCCTATTTCGCTATGCCTATCCCATTCCATTTCACATGAACTAAAGCATGTATGCTACACATATTAGATGAGGTAAAAACAATTAACATTTAAAATTTTCGGGTAAAAGAAGCGAAATTATGGGAATTATGATTTCTTAGTTTACAAAACTGCATAAATAAATGGTAATTATGTTCAATTAGAATTATAAATTATATGTGTATCGTGTTGTACACAAGTCCGAAGCATCACAAATCATGTTTAGTTTGCGAGGACTGTGCTATACCATCTTTCAAGCCCAATATGCTATCATAGAAAACAATGAAATGCATATATCATGTTTTAAAATATAATAGTGAAAAGAAAACCCATAAAATATGTAAAAGTTATTATAACCTATAACGTCTGCAACTATATGCTCACTGCCATCTATCTGTTCGGTGCACCTATTTTGACTGGTATGATGAGGCTGAGGAAGCAGTTCAAACCAAAGGCATGTTTGCAATGAATCAATAATTTATAGTGACAATATCAGTGCCACAATTGCAAAAAGTGTGAGCATATGAAGGTAGATTATTCGGCCAAAGAAAAGTAAGAAAATTTTCCAGAACACGGTGAAGAAATAAGTTATCTGTTTATGGCTCATTATAACTCTAAGTAAGTAATATTGTTGTACTGTTCTGGAGAAAACTGAGTAATAATGCATCAAATGAATGTTTTCAAACTTTTTTAGCCTTTGGAGTGCTTACTACCACTTATATTTTCAATTGTTTACCTACTTGAGTATTGAACTTCAAATGTCCTTTTAAAGTGTTTTGACAAATACTTGATTTAAACTATTTCAAAAGATTACTTAAGTTTGTTTGAAGATGATCAAGAGATTTTATTTAAAGTCCAAAATAAGATTCATGTTGAATATGCAAGGATTTAGTTATGAAAGAATACATATAAATAATCATGTAATAAGTGAGTTTCTAATTCATCCAAAAGGTATTGTACATACATATATAAATGGGAGATTAAAGTGTAAACTTTAGATTCATATTGTTGTCCAAAAGTTTATGAATGACAGTTTTTAACTAAAAGAACATTTAAGCTAATTAAGTCTAGACTTTATAGAGGCTAATTGCATTAAAATTAAAACTTAGAGGAGTTAAGAGATGTTAATTAACCACAGCTCTAATTGAAGATATGCTTAGTTGTTTAGTTAATGTGTATGTGTTCATACATCTTCCAAATAAAGATTCAATTGTATGTGGAAAATGGTCATCATTTAAACTTCAAAGATAGGCATATCTGCATCAGATTCATAGTTTTTGTTTCTTTTAATCTAATACCTGCATACATCTGTTATACCAATATATATGCATGCTTAGAGAACACAAGAGCAGTAAAGAATAATGAGAACACAAGATCAACCATGAGAACACAAGATCAGTAAAGAGAACACAAGATCAGTTAAAATCAAAGGCATAGGTGCACCATTTGAAAGTCTCTTTGGTTCTGCGGTTGCAAAAGGCTATCATGTATATATGCTAAGTAGATTGAAGCTGAAGATGGAAATGATGGCAAAGAGCTGAAAGAAAGTGGACATGACCCTAAGCTAGCACTGCTAAGACTGAAGTTGTTGATTTCTCTAGTTTGGAAATTTTCTAATGCTTAAGGATTCTCATGTTTCTAATGTTTTTAATTCCTCTTGTTTGGCATGCTCTAATGTTAATATTTACCTATTGCCATGGACGTAAAAGACAGTTTTAGGATTCCTGATTGTGTACTGAAATGAGGAATGGGTTTAGGATTCCTGATTGCTCAACACACTCTTGATTGCACAAAACAGGTTTAGGATTAGGTTTAGGATTCCATAATTGCACAAAACAGTCTTCTATTTTGTGATGAACAGCAGTAAGCTATTAAAATTTCTCAGCCTAAAGACAAGTAAGCAAATTTGCCAGAAGCATTCCAAGGGTTGATGTCAAATACTGAAACATAAATCAAAAGCATATTCGAAATATTAAGGCACTATTTCATATTCTAAGGGTTAGGAAGTCCTCTACATGGTTGATGCTATTGATGTTTAGTCATACCTAACTTGTATCACTTACCAAATCACTTACCTAATTATATTCTAAATATCACTGACCTAATCTGTAACACCCCACTCCCGTATGACCTGAACCCGACATCGATGGTGATATCCGAGTCCGTGTCCCATGAGGGTGGTGTGCTACATCACTCAGTCAGTCATAACTCAGTATTAACTTTTTTTTCTTTCCTTCACACACACATACACATTATAACAAATACGTAAACAATTTACATACACCATTCAATGGACTCGGGGCCCTTTTCATAAATACAATTAACTCCAGTCTGTTGATTTTACAAACTGACTTAAGCAATAATACAGAAAATCAGGGAATAGAAATACACTAATGCAGACGCAAACTGATCCCGACCTCTATCTTTTACTTGCTTACAGTACTCTCGTGTCAAACGGGGTATTCTTCAAGACCTGAAAAATAGATGCAAATTTTGGGTGAGTTTTGCGAACTCAGTGAGAAACCATCATCGATGGTTCACCCAATTCATGCATCACGCGAATAGCGTACAAACTATCACAATTGCACATTCAGAATATTATATGGCAATTTAAAGATTTTCACAACAGCATAATCAGAAAGAATTCAAAGCAGTGTCATAAAAATGCAAGGCATATTGCCTCTTTCCCAATCCAAAAGTCAATTTAATGCATACTTACTCAAATACATGACATTTTTCATTTTATTTCAGTGATTCGGTGCTTTTCCCAATTCATAGTACAATCAAATACATGCATAACATTTTTCTATTTCTTCCCATTTAGATTATGTATTGTGACTGAGCGCCTATACTGTCCCAATCCGGACGCATTAATCAGTGAGCCTATGGCTCTGAACTGTCCCTTTCGGGCTCATTAAGCATTGAGCATAAAGCTCTGAACTGTCCCTTTCGGGCTCATTAAATGTTGAGCATATAGCTCTCGATGGCAGCTCCAGTCACAACTGCTATTAATCATGTACAGAATTCATTTATTACAATTCTACCATATCACATTGATAGTCAAAACCAATTTATCGAACAAACAAGTAACACTTCAATATCAATTTCCCATTCCCTCGGATCTTTGGTCCGAGATCTCAAACGTAATCACTCACAAACAATTACACACAAGTAGCACTTCAATAACAAGTTCCCAATACTTCGGACACCTAAGGTCCGAAATCAATCAAAAGCAAACACACATAATCCCTCCATTATCTCCACATGGCATAACCACATAATTTTCATCACATATAGATTGAGGAACCAACTAGGTTACTCACCTGTACTTCCGAGCTAATATCTGGAAATCTCAGTTACGTCGGTAGATCGACGCTCCAAATGTACCTCTATAATAATCAGAAAATATAATCATTACCACTTGTCCAATCAGAATTATTTAATAATGCATATGAAGCAATTTGCAGGTGCACAATGCATGTTCATGATATTCCCGGTCCTAATCTTACTTTTTTTTATCAGAAAAATCTCTTCAAAAATTAGAAACCTATTGGCGCTGACGGTGCGCAAATCGGACCTCTATAGGTCCCCAATTAAACAAAACAGTGATTACACAGACTTTTACCCGGACTCACGTCAATTTTCCGTCCAAAAATCTCCAATCTCTCAAAAAATGAAATTAAATATTCACTGAATCTGATGCCTCAAGAATCAGGTCAATCGGACGTCGGACGGAAAAGTTATTCACGAAAGAAACCAAAATTCAACAATTAATATATATATATATTGCCCTTATTTCCTACTCTTTTTCCCTTTCCTTAAAAAAAAATCATAACTTATTCTACACAATTCAGAAAAATGCAAACCATATCTCATTGGAAAGGTAATGAAACCCTCTACAAGTTTCCTTTAGTCTAGAAAAATCAATTTCACTCCTAAGGGTATCAAAAATTCAATGCAAACTACTGCCCATACAATCACTTCCCAAAACAGAACAGTCATTAGAAATTCACTATCTTTCATTCTAGGCAGTCAAAAATTACACAATAAATATGCTCATCAAGGGCACAATGATATCTACAACTTTTGTGAAACAACCCAAATTTCAATTCCTTTGCTAACTAAATCAATTAATTCATTCAATGTTACTGTCCCTGAAATCATTCAATCAGAGCAGTAACTTCCTATCAAGCATAACTCCCTGTACACAAATCAGAAAAATCACCACTTTATAGACCTGAAAATATAAAACCTCAAATTTCAATTCTTCCTGAAATAACCAAACTCCAATTCAGCTTCTAACAATGTCAAATCTGTTATGTAAGTTTCTGACCTAATCAGCAATTAACATCACAATGTAGATTTAGATTGTGAAAATCCATAACTTCCACATTTGATTTCCAGAAATTATATGCCATACACCATTTTCAAAATCAATGTGTCATCTAAAACTTTTCAGTAGATTTCCAACACCAATTCAATTCACAAAAATTGCTAAAATTCTTCCAAATCAGAATGTGCACTAAATTTGTCATTCAAGCTAGGTTTCATTCAAGGCATAAAAACAACCAACACTCATCAGTCCATAACTCCTACTATACATATTGAAAAATTGCAAAAACAGTGGCATTAGAAAAATAACTTTAGTTCTATCATTTCCAATGCCTTTAACACATCATTAGACATCCAAATAGACACAATTTAGGTCTTACCACATTCATACATATACTAGGGCTAATACTTAAAAATTGCAGCACTTAATTTCTCAATTCATATGCTAGATTAGTCATCCATGTTCAATTCAAAATCAAGCCATAACCACTTCTATCATACTACTTTCAATTCCTCCACAACCTAGCCTTACACCCATTACTTCAAACCATCATTATCAACAATTTAATACATCCCTAAGCATAATAAATGCTCCATTAATGACTCCTAACTACCATGGCATTCAATTCATCATTAAACCAACATGTAAAGCTTAATTAAAGCTTAAAACCTTCAATTAGCACTTACCTCCTATAAAGCTTCCCTTAAATCGTCAACTACCAACTTTAACTTCTACACTTGAAACACCAAAACACCAACCTTCATCACTTTTCTAGCATGTACAACAATCATCATACCAAGAGGAGTAGAAGAAGAACTATAGGAAGGTTCCACTTTGAGAGAGGAAAAGAAGAAAATCGATGATGAGAAGCAAAAATGGGAGAGGATGCCTTTCGGATGAGTCTTTTACACATATCAACTTGTTCTATCTTGTTTTTAAACAAGGAAAACCGATAGGATCAACCAATGGACATTAAATGAAGGTGTTTGGTGTCAAAATTTCATTTGTCAAAGGTTTCCAAAGAAAAGTCAACATAATATATTATAATCCAGATCAAAAATGAACCCAATCAACTCAAATGACCCTAATTTCAATCCCAAAATAATATACCCCACAATACAGTGCCATTGGGTAGCAATTTTCGCTACCGAAAATCGACTGGTTTGCCAATTGGAGATTTTTTTCCAGTCCGGAAATTTTCTACGGAAAAATCCAGAAAATTCCTAAAAATCCCTTAAAATAGAAAACAATTTATGGCGCACTCAGAAAAATTTTCCAAACCTATTAACCACGTTAATCCTAATAAAATTATCTTAGGCACGCAAATCGGAAATGTCATGAATGCATGACCAGTATTTGCATGTGCACAATTGTGACTGTGTACCAATCCTATTATGCATGAACACTCCTATGAAATCCCAATCTAGCACATCCTATGCCAATTTACTATTCTACCCTTCCAATTGAGGGTGGGATGTTACAATTCCCCCCTCCTAATAAAAATTTCGTCCTCGAAATTCTCAGTCAACAGTTCACTGACAGTCATCACATGTCCCTACATGTCCCATACACTTTTTCCTTCCATAATTCATTTTCCCGAAAGGTCACAGTAACCACACTCAGTCAATTATTCAGTCACTTATTTGGCTAACTCCTTATCACTCTCTCAGTAGACGGACTCTACAATACTGTCAGTTGGCGATCTCACTAACTTAACTATCTCACTTGCCATTTTCAGAGGAGCAACTACCTTTAGTTCCGATGCTAAGACTCAGTTCTTTTATTCCGAACCTGTTTACTTATCATATTATATCAATCCAATATCTCTTTCGTCAGTAACATGTAGACTATTCCATTGATACCCCTTTTTATCACTTCTGCGTACATCTTGTCAAGGTGACACTGACTATAACCTCCTTTATCTCATCAGGGACGATTCATATTCCTTTGGTACCAATACAATGACATTTAGCTTCATTCCACTATAACCAGTGACACTTTATCTCATACAGTCATTTTTTTTATATCCCATTGGCTCTCTGTTCAAATGCAATTCCCCTGAGACAATTCACTATTCTATAGTGTTCACGCACTCTATTCGGATATGCATTTTACTTTGTTTCATTTTTCCGATCCTGATCCACTTTAGCTAACCCATGCAGTTTTCCTAAGTCACTTTCCTTTGTCTCACTCATCACAGTCTCAAATTCATTATGGTCTTTGACTCCGTTAGCCTTTGTGCGGTGGTAGCGATATATCCTACGATGAAGTCAAAATTCTATAACACGATCATAATCAAAATTTTTCCTGTTGAACATTCAAACCTATAAGCACTTGGATCAATAATCACTTCATTCTATACCCACAGTTATTCAATTTCACTTTTTGCATATGATTACTAGAATGTCTAGCTTCGACTGTTCACTTTCTTGTTCTAGCACTTTTTATCGGGTACCCATACTTCTTCCTTAAATCATTCCATATTGTTTTCCCGATTTTGCTCGCATATTCAGACTCCTTATAGGACTCACCACTTTAACTCCAGCACTCTTAACCATTCATTACCTTTATCCAGTATCTCAAGTTTCCAGAACTACTTCACAATTAGCCATAACCTACCTGACATTCATTGGAAATCCCAATATCTGTAATCCATTCATTGCAACATTATCTATTCGCTATATGAATTTAGTAGGCAAAATTGTCTGTTCATTTCAGAATTGTCGGTATAGTAGTCATTATGCTCGTCTTTTTCCTCAAATTAACCCAATGTATCCTTATAGGAATCTAAGGTCTCCACGGCTTTAAACAATTTCGATCATAACACCAATACCATTTATCAAAAGTCAAATCAATTTGAATACTGTTTGCACATAATGTCTCAGTTCATCTCACACTGCCCTCCTCTCCAAGGGTATGCTCATCATCAGTATCAAATTCCTCCATTATTCTTTTACTTTTCACTGTTAAAACGCATTCCGTCGATAATCATAGTCACTACCATTTGCTTACTTCGCATCATTCCCTCTTGAACTTTCCCATACATCACCAAACATCATTCAATTCATTCAGTCCACAATTAGCGTAGTTACAATCCCTTTATGAAGATAACACTACATCACGTCATTTGAGTATTTCACTTCACATTGCAATAGGATCATCTCAAATTAAAATTCCACTCATGTTATTGGATACTTTACATTTCCGTACACACAATACAGATAACGTCAGTAGTATGAGATATGACCCAATTTCACTTTTAAGTTTGTCCATACTTCTTTCCGTTTGACCATTAGTTTTGTTGCCATCTTTATACTGTTCACAAAAGTCTCATCAACCATTTATTATCCCTAATTACTTTTCAATCATTCTTCACTATACGTACTATCTCTCAATCAGAACAATTTTATGCCATAATTTAAAAGATCAGAACATTCCTTACACTAAGGTTCCTTGTGACAGTCACATAAACACTTTCATTCACACTTATTCAGTAATCTATACCTCAGCATTTTATCCGGAAACCAATTAGTAACCTATACAATTTAGACTTCCTTAAGACTCCTTTCCGTTTACGCTAATTCTCAAATAAATAACTGATGCCATAATCATTTCTCATTTCCTCTCATAAAGGTACATTCAGTCCTCCTATGTCTTACGTTAACCCATTTTAAATTTTACATTTATAGCGACTATATTCCTTCACCGATATCAACGTTACTGTCCAATAGATACTCCAAATGGTAAATCGACTTAAATGCGACAACTCTTTTCATATTTCACTATCATTGTTTCATTTTCCACGTATCATTGAACTATATATCTCATCATTTTATTTCCATCTCCGTCACGTGCAAGCTTGACCTTGTAAGGTCATGTCCACTTGGCTTATACAATGTCATCTTCTTATTGCTTCGTATTTCTTTACTATCCTCCAACAATCTATAATAGAGCATTCCGGTCCCCAAACACGACAAAATCGTTGATACAACTCCATTGTATCTCTATCTATTTACCCATCCAGATTACCATTTCGTGTCTATATACATCTTTTCAACCAAATCTAGAATTTCACGACACAATCAGGTTGAAAATTGTCAGTCTGTCTTTTTCCCTTACCATCCTTTGATACTAGTTTCCAAACTCTAAGTACAATATTCGCATAACCATTTCAGTATCACGCTTAGACGCTCATAATCATAACCGTTTCCCCAATTCATTTCAGTTTATCTACCATTCTACTGTTTCTTACTCTATTAGGCACTAGGCATCTTGCTTTGTCAGTTCTTTCAGTTCTCGATAGACCGTTACGGTACAATATTGATCCTATCACAATCTCGCCATCATCATTTGCCTATAATATCTACTGATATCTAACACGAATATAGTGAATCAATACATGCCTGATCGGACCATCTACATTTTACTCCGGTCCAATATTTCCCATTTCATGACATATACAGTCAGAGCTGTAATTACCTAATCATCCCGGACTTTTAATCTCACTTAGGCCTACTATAACCAGTATGCTTCCCATATCTCTAGTGGACCTCTCCTAGTTCTAGACATATTCATTTTTCTATCACCATAATATTACCATTTTAATCCGGGAATTCATTGATATCAATTCTTCCCTTAATCCGTCTAGGCCAACACAGTCATTCTAACCACAGTACAATATTAATCTCCTTATCTTTTTTTCCTTTTTCCTTTCCTAATTGCTTATACACTTTCAGGGGTTCACCCTCTAACACAGTCTCACTTTTCTCTCACTTAATCACTTGACATGTATGCACACGTAGGGTTTCTACCCGTACGACTCAAACTAGGGATCAGTTGCCACGGTCTACAATCACACGACTCAAATGAATGCACCCTATGTTTCAGAATTTGCCCAGATACAATACGTACTGCTGGGCTTTGATACCACCTAAATGTAACACCCCACTCCCGTATGATCCGAACCCGACATCGATGGTGATATCCGAGTCCGTGTCCCACGAGGGTAGCGTGCTACATCACTCAGTCAGTCAAAACTCAGTATTAACTTTTTTTTTCTTTCCTTCATACACACATACACATTATAACAAATACGGAAACAATTTACATACACCATTCAATGGACTCAGGGCCCTTTTCATAAATACAATTAACTCCAGTCTGTTGATTTTACAAACTGACTTAAGCAATATCTGAAAATCGGGAATAGAAATACACTAATGCGCATTTAAACCGATCCCGACCTCTATCTTTTACTTGCTTACGGTACTCCGTGTCAAGCGGGTATTCTTCAAGACCTGAAAAATAGATGCAAATTTTGGGTGAGTTTTGCGAACTCAGTGAGAAACCATCATCGATGGTTCACCCAATTCATGCATCACGCGAATAGCATACAAACTATCACAATTGCACATTCAGAATATTATATGGCAATTTATAGATTTTCACAACAGCATAATCAGAAAGAATTCAAAGCAGTGTCACAAAAATGCAAAGCATATTGCCTCTTTCCCAATCCAAAAGTCAATTTAATGCATACTTACTCAAATACATGACATTTTTCATTTTATTTCAGTGATTCGGTGCTTTTCCCAATTCACAGTACAATCAAATACATGCATAACATTTTTCTATTTCTTCCCATTTAGATTATGTGTTGTGACTGAGCGCCTGTACTGTCCCAATCCGGGTGCATTAATCAGTGAGCCTATGGCTCTGAATTGTCCCTTTCGGGCTCATTAAGCATTGAGCATAAAGCTCTGAATTGTCCATTTCGAGCTCATTAAATGTTGAGCATATAGCTCTCGGTGGCAGCTCCAGTCACAACTGTTATTAATCATGTACAGAATTCATTTATTACAATTCTACCATATCACATTGAAAGTCAAAACCAATTTATCGAACAAACAAGTAACACTTCAATATCAATTTCCCATTCCCTCGGATCTTTGGTCCGAGATCTCAAACGTAATCACTCACAAACAATTACACACAAGTAGCACTTCGATAACAAGTTCCCAATACTTCGGACACCTAAGGTCCGAAATCAATCAAAAGCAAACACACATAATCCCTCCATTATCTCCACATGGCATAACCACATAATTTTCATCACATATAGATTGAGGAACTAACTAGGTTACTCACCTGTACTTTCGAGCTAATATCTGGAAGTCTTCGTTACGTCGGTAGATCAACGCTCCAAATGTGCTTCTATAATAATCAGAAAATATAACCATTACCACTTGTCCAATCAGAACTATTTAATAATGCATATGAAGCAATTTGCAGGTGCACAATGCATGTTCATGATATTCCCGGTCCTAATCCTACTTTTTTTTTATCAGAAAAATCTCTCCAAAAATTAGAAACCTATTGGCGCTGACGGTCCGTCAATGCAAATCGGACCTCTATAGTTCCCCAATTAAACAAAACAGTGATTACACAGACTTTTACCAGGACTCACGTCAATTTTCCGTCCAAAAATCTCCAATCTCTCAGAAAATGAAATTAAATATTCACTGAATCTGATGCCTCAAGAATCAGGTCAATCGGACGTCGGACGGAAAAGTTATTCACGAAAGAAACCAAAATTCAACAATTAATATATATATATTGCCCTTATTTCCTACTCTTTTTCCCTTTCCTTAAAAAAAATCATAACTTATTCTACACAATTCAGAAAAATGCAAACCATATCTCATTGGAAAGGTAATGAAACCCTCTACAAGTTTCCTTTAGTCTAGAAAAATCAATTTCACCCCTAAGGGTATCAAAAATTCAATGCAAACTACTGCCCATACAATCACTTCCCAAAACAGAACAATCATTAGAAATTCACTATCTTTCATTCTAGGTAGTCAAAAATTACATAATAAATATGCTCATCAAGGGCACAATGATATCTACAACTTTTGTGAAACAACCCAAATTTCAATTCCTTTGCTAACTAGATCAATTAATTCATTCAATGTTACTGTCCCTGAAATCATTCAATCAGAGCAGTAACTTTCTATCAAGCATAACTCCCTGTACACAAATCAGAAAAATCACCACTTTATAGACCTGAAAATATAAAACCTCAAATTTCAATTCTTCCTGAAATAACCAAACTCCAATTCAGCTTCTAACAATGTCAAATCTGTTATGTAAATTTCTGACCTAATCAGCAATTAACATCACAATGTAGATTTAGATTGTGAAAATCCATAACTTCCACATCTGATTTCCAGAAATTATATGCCATACACCATTTTTAAAATCAATGTGTCATCTAAAACTTTTCAGTAGATTTTCAACACCAATTCGATTCACAAAAATTGCTAAAATTCTTCCAAATCAGAATGTGCACTAAATTTGTCATTCCAACTAGGTTTCATTCAAGGCATAAAAACAGCCAACACTCATCAGTCCATAACTCCTACTATACATATTGAAAAATTGCAAAAACGGTGGCATTAGAAAAATAACTTAATAGGCTTCAATTTTCCATCTAATCCATTTGTCCTAATTCCTTCTCAATTAATTCATAAAAATTAGCAAACTCTAGGGTATACTCTCGGGTACTGTTCATTCCAGTTAAGAGCAGTAACTTTCCATGCAAAAATTCACCATCTTAAAGCTAACATTGGACAACACTTATTTCACACAAAAATGTAGCTAACATCTTAAAGTTTCAGTGGCCACAAACCTTACCTCATTTGCATTCCTACACAATGAATTATGATCAAAACAGTACAATTGATAAAAACCCTAATTTTCCAGATTTGGTGTTAACCTTAGTTCTATCATTTCCAATGCCTTTAACACATCATTAGACATCCAAATAGACACAATTTAGGTCTTACCACATTCATACATATACTAGGGCTAATACTTAAAAATTGCAGCACTTAATTTCTCAATTCATATGCTAGATTAGTCATCCATGTTCAATTCAAAATCAAGTCATAACCACTTCTATCATACTACTTTCAATTCCTCCACAACCTAGCCTTACACCCATTACTTCAAACCATCATTATCAACAATTTAATACATCCCTAAGCATAATAAATAAATACCGTCTCAATTCATCCTATTTCATCAGATCTAGGATGTGATATAGTTCTGAAGGATGAACTGGATATGGACAGTTCCGATAAGATTTCTTTCTTGAACAAAAATCTATTTTTGATTTATTTCATCTATTCCATGATCGAACGAAGGCGGTACACGTTACACCCGATTTTGAAACCGAGGAAATACCCCATTTTATATTTCGAGGCGATATTACATCATTTACTCACTTGATTTTTCTATCCATCTTATATCAATTTCTATCAAATCCATTTCTATTAATAAGATAAAACTATCAATAAGATAAAAAAGATAAAAAGATTTTTGTCGTTATAGATTGTTGGAGAGGTGACAAAACCCTATACTTTTCATTACAAAACCAATAAAGCTGAAAAAGATGGATTATTTTGTGAAAGAATTTTTGGGCCTATAAAAAGTGGAATTTGTGCTTGTGGAAATTATCGAATAATCGGAGATAAAGATAAAAAAGAAGACCCAAAATTTTGTGAACAATGCGAGTCGAATTTGTTGATTCTCGGATACGAAGATATCAAATGGGCTACATCAAATTGGCATGCCCGATAACCCATGTGTGGTATTTGAAGCGTCTTCCTAGTTATATCGCGAATCTTTTAGATAAACCTCTTAAAGAATTAGAAGGCTTAGTATCTTGCGATGTGTGATTTGATCGAAAGTCCGATTTTATAGTTTGAATGAGAAAGCTGTCATCCCATTTAATCAAATTGGGATGTCTGGATCGACATGTCTCTTGGTAGGAGTACCATGAAACTCGAATTATGTACATTCTCATTATTATATACATTCTCATTATAAGACTAAGATTCTCATTATAAGAATAAGAAGGAATTAGTTGGCGTATCTAAATAGATACTATGTTTACATATGGATCCCTCCGTCGTTCCATTCCATTTAGGATTAGGAATAGGCGTAATCGGACCTGTTTTTTTACAATTCTCATCAACCAAACATAGTATTTGTAGTTTTTCTAGTGTGTTGACCGAGCAAAATGAAGGAAAAAACCCATTCCATTTCTATCTCTTTACATACAAACTGAACTCAATTTTAGTAATTGAAAATTGCTCTTTAATCCAATTTGAATCAAAGCAAGTTTACTCATTTTTTTTCTCCATTAATGACTCCTAACTACCATGGCATTCAATTCATCATTAAACCAACATGTAAAGCTTAATTAAAGCTTAAAACCTTCAATTAGCACTTACCTCCTGTAAAGCTTCCCTTAAAGCGTCAACTACCAACTTTAACTTCTACACTTGAAACACCAAAACACCAACCTTCATCACTTTTCTAGCATGTACAACAATCATCATACCAAGAGGAGTAGAAGAAGAACTATAGGAAGGTTCCACTTTGAGAGAGGAAAAGAAGAAAATCGATGATGAGAAGCAAAAATGGGAGAGGATGCCTTTCGGATGAGTCTTTTACACATATCAACTTGTTCTATCTTGTTTTTAAACAAGGAAAACCGATAGGATCAACCAATGGACATTAAATGAAGGTGTTTGGTGTCAAAATTTCATTTGTCAAACGTTTCCAAAGAAAAGTCAACATAATATATTATAATCCATATCAAAAATGAACCCAATCAACTCAAATAACCCTAATTTCAATCCCAAAATAATATACCCCACAATACAGTGTCATTGGGTAGCAATTTTCGCTACCGAAAATCGACTGGTTCGCCAATTGGCGATTTTTTTTTCTGGTCCGGGAATTTTCTCCGGAAAAATCCAGAAAAATTCCTAAAAATCTCTTAAAATAGAAAACAATTTATGGCGCACTCAGAAAAATTTTCCAAACCTATTAACCACGTTAATCCCAATAAAATTATCTTAGGCACGCAAACCGGGAATGTCATGAATGCATGACCAGTATTTGCATGTGCACAATTGTGACTGTGTACCAATCCTATTATGTATGAACACTCCTATGAAATCCCAATCTAGCACATCCTATGCCAATTTACTATTCTACCCTTCCAATTGAGGGTGGGATGTTACATAATCATATTCTGTATCATTTCAGTAACCACTTACCTAATCATATTGTAAATATCAAGCTCAATCATTGTAAATTTCAGTAACCACTTACCTAATCAATGCTTAATCATTGTAAAATCTAATTGAAAGGTGAAATTGTAATCAATGCTTAAACATACAATGATTGAGTAAGATATGCATATGATTTGGTTCATTTTTAGGATGTGTAAAGCCTTATCTGATTTGGTTCATTTCTGATATTGCTTGCTTGTGATTTACATGTATTCTTCTATTGTCCTACATCCTAGGCATAGTTAGAACTGCTCTTATTATTATCAAGTTAGAAGGTCTTAATTGTTTTGAAATGTGCAACAAGTTTCTGTAAACCTAGATATTTCTTAATTTCAGTATCATTCTATGTTTGAAGGAAACCAAAAGACAATGAACATATTAAAATAGAAGAAGAAAAAAGAAATCGGCATTTTATGGAATACAGATTAGTTGGAACATAGAGGGATTTGTGTGAGATTCCTCTAACATCTTTGTTTCTTCTAAGGTATCATGACTGCAAGTATCAGTTACTTTTAGTCGATTACATACTTATTCTTGTAAAAGCATATACATTGTTGAGCATATCACATCGGATACTTAACATGTTCACTTAACAATATCAAGATGTTAACAAAAGAAGAAGCGAGCGATGGTGAATCAAGCCTGGATAGATGAATTCTCAGTATCCTTTGCACATTTTGGAGAAAATTCATTATCTAATCACTCATTTATACATATACAATACCTTACCTATACGATTATACAAGGAATGCCTTTCAGATTCTTTAACATGTTCACTTAACAAGATGGCTTCCTTGAGCTAGTACAAATAAGCTAGAATAAGCCAATGGAAGGCCATAAAGCTGATGTAGAAACTTAGAAACGTCAAACTAGCACTCAAAAGCTTTTTCAATTCCCATTATAAACAGGTCTTAGAGACCAAGCTGAAACTTCAGGAGGCATATTAGGAATGCTATAATCATCCTTATAACATCTAGTTAAGGTAGTAGGAAACCCAAACTTGAGATTTATATTGCAAACTAAAAGGAATGACACTCAGTAATATGTTTGAAATGAATGAGACTCAATCTAATCTATAGATCTTTCCTCTTAAACTATCAAACAACATCATAGATGAAAGATTGATTATGGATCGATTTGATGACCTTCTAATCAATATGATTGACAAAAATAACATAATTAATTTTAATCTCAAATAAAAGTTTAATCCATCAACTAACCTGTATATGTACTGATATTTGCAAAGGGGGAACAAGAAGCAACTCAGTGGAATTAACTTTGCAATTACAGAGATGAAGAAGCCCGGTGGTAAGATGTGCCCGTTATTGGTTTCCTAAAAGACAACATCGATCAATTCATCATAATGCAAACCAAATGCATTGTGTTACAAATAATCAGAAAACCAAGAGATTTGGCAGTCTTAAACCCAGAATAATCCCTCCGCTTCAATCGATTCAATAAACAACAATTTAGCCAACATTAATCGCAACCAAAATCGTTGAACTACTTACCTCAACCAACACTCTGACTGTAGACGACAGAAGGACGTCAACTCGTGAAGCAACCTCCAACGATTCCAAGGGTGGTGGCTTGAGGGAGAGGGAAGGTGGCTCGACGGAGAGGGCAGGAGCCACGACAGAGAGCTAAACGTGGGAGAGAGATGAAGCTAGTTTTGTGTTATTTTGCCAGCAGTTACACGACATCGTCTCAGCGGCTTGGAGGGCGGGAGTTGAAAATCAAAACAATGACGTCGTGTTGTACTGGAGGGCCAAACGGGCCGGAGATTATTTTTAGCTACCCATTCCCGACGTCTAACTCTCCCCAACGTCGGCCTAAGTTTTTTGCGACGTCTAACTAACCAAACGACGCTAAACACGTAGTTTTTCCACGATGTCTGCATACAATGTCGTTGAATCTTGACCCCTTTCCTGACTTCTGGGAACACGTCACGAATTCCTTATACATTTCGCGACGTCTACTAGGAAGACGACGCGAAATGCGTGTTTTTGTTGTAGTGAAAGAGCATTTTGTTGATGTTTTTGATTTGAGTTTATCCCTAAATCTCCCTTCTTCTTAGGTGAGCAAACCTTATACTGCTTCATTTTAGCAAGCAACATTTGATTTGCTAGACCACACAAAATTATTCAACATTTTTTTGATATCACTAATATGATTTTGAGGCAGATATAAGTTGTAATATTAGTAAATATTGAGATTGTTTAGCACAATTATGATTTATTATAGCCTACTAGTGAAAGATATTAATTTGTTAGTCTAGTGATCAATTCTCTTTTCTATAGCATCATAGAGGGTCTTACAATATTTATAAGTGATTCTCTTATCTAAGATTGGAATCCCTAAGTTTTTAAATGGAAGTTCCTAAAACTTGAGCCATGAAATGCTTTAAAGAGAGCTCTTTATCTCTTATGCATCAAATGAACATACAAGATGCTCTTTTTGATGTTTATGATTAGACTTGATATAAGTTTGAAGGATTGCAAGATATTCACTAGTGTCTTGTCAAATCTTGAATCATATCCATGTAGAAATAAGATATCATCTACAAAAGATAGGTTAATTAGCCTCAAATTCTTACATTTGTGATGAAATGTAAAGGTATTATCCTGGGTAACTCTATTTGCAATCACTCTACATAGGACCTCATTGCATAAAGTAACAAGATAAGGAGATAGATGATCACCTTGTCTTAATTCATTAGCTCTATTGAAAATAGAAGTGGTGGATCTCCTTGTCTTAATATTTTAGCTCTATTGAAAGCATAAGTAGGTTTACTAGTCATTAGAATAGCAAAGGAAGTAGTAGAGATGTATTGTTCTATCGAAAAGATGAGGAGATTGAGGAAGCCAAAAGCACTTTGATGAATCATATTGGACCCCGAATCTTTTTGGTAAGCTATGATTATTAAATAAGGATTTTTGAATGATTATTCATGAGTAAAGAAGTTAAGAATTCTTGAAATTGAAATGAAATGGAAGATATAGTTTAAATACGAGATGGATTAATGTGGAATTAATTGACATGTTAATATGCTTAAGGTAAGGTGTCATGAAATTAGGTGGCATGATTTAATGGGAGTCAATTATTGTATTTTGTGGACTTAATTAGCATGTTAAGGAAATTTAATTAACATGTTGATTAGACTAAGACTATATGACATGGATTAAGTGTATTAAGGTGTTATGCAGGTTATAAATGTATTAAGGGTTAAATGGGCCTTGGACTCAAGTTGGGTTTAAGTGGTGATATAAAAAGAAGAGGATTAAAAGAGAGTAATGAGTTAGGTGGCATGAGTTAATACAATTAAATGTGTTAGTTGAATTTAAGAGTTTAGAGTTAATTGGGCCTAAGAGAATAATGGGCCTAAATCAAATGAAAAGAAGAAGAAATGGTTTGGACTTAAGTGATTTAGTAGGATGAGAAGAAAGAAGAAAAGAAATAAGATGGGCTTAAAGATAAGTGGGCCTTGAGAAGTTTAAAGAGGAAATAAGAAGGAAGAAGAAGAAGGGAGTTGGATTTTGGGCTTAAGTGAAGATGGGCTTAAGTTAAATGAAGAAGGAAGTATAAAAGGAAGGAGATGAAATGAATTGAGGTAGGAAAAGAAAAGAAAATAAGTTGGGCTTAAATAATTAGTGGGCTTGAGTAGTATAAGAGGAAAATAAGAAGAAGAAGGAATTAAGGGAAATGAAGTGGACTTGGGCTTAAGTTGTAGTATGAGTTAAATGAATAAGGAAGGAAGAAGGAAAGAAGAAAGAAAGAAGAGGGAAGTAAATGGGCTTTGGGCTTAAGTAACTTAAGTAGGGAGTATACAAGGAAGGAGAATAAGTGAATTGGTGTAGGGAAAGAAGAGCAAATCACGAAAATTAGAGGAGAGAGGGAAGGAGAGTTCGTGCAAGTGGAAAGAAGAAGGAGAAAAGAAGAAGAAGCTTGCTAGGGTTGGATTTTCCAAGAGATTAAGCAAGAGTTGGAAGAAAGTTCAAGAGTTAAAAGTGTGGGAAATCACTAGAGCTTCACTTTGAACCAAGTCATCACTTGGTTGGTGGAAGTTTAAGGTAAGTCATGAAGTTTTTGTTAGAGGTTTTGCATGGGTTATGGTTGAGAAAGCTTAGAAAATGAATGGGTATTGTGATTCCAAGATAAATTTCATGATTTGTGTTCTTAGGATTGTTGCATTTTGGATGTCTTTTGATTTGAGAATTTTGTTGATTTTGAGGAAAATGGTGAGAGGAAAGAGGAATGGAAAGCAAGGGAAGGCCATGGGAACAAGGTTTTCAAGCAAGGAATTATAAGGTAGGTTTTATGTTTATAGTTAAATAATGGGCCATTAATATATTTTTCAAAAAAAATTACGAATCAAAAAAATGCTTTCAAATTCATTGTTTTTGAATGCCTTGCGAAATTTCAAAAAAAATTGATGTATCATGGTATGAATGATTTGAAAATGTTATGCGAATTGGATGATTGATGATTTGTTATGTGAATGTGATTTTGTTGAGGAATGATGATGCATTGCATATGAAATGCTTTATGATCATGAAATGATTTATGAAAATTTGCATGATTTATGCAAAACAAGATTTCCAAGATTTTTGCCGTAGGGCAATCAAGTTTCAAGACATGATTATATGTTATGTGGGTTAGGTTAAGTCCACCCAAGAAACGTCTCGTGCACGATGACCACGAAAAGCCTTCGCCCATTTGCTTGATTGTGGCATAGGATGATCAATATTTGGACTCCTCGAGATTTGCCCATATAAGCTCATTAAATGAGACTATATGGTTGCCAAGAATTGTGGACTTGCCAAACCATTATGATGTGTTAGGTGATATGTGTTATATGATGTGAATTGTGACAAGTTGAATTGCATTCATGATTTCATGAAAGTTTGAAAAATGAATGATTTGTGATTTCAAGAAAATGACAAGAGCTCTTAGTTTATGATTTGATGAGCTTTTGAAAAATGAATGATTTGTGATTTCAAGAAAATGACAAGAATTTTGAAGAAAACAATGTTCTATGATCCAAAGGAAATTTATATGGAAATGGACTTCTAAAACTGTTTTGTTCATTATTTGGTTACAAGCATAGAACCTTCTGGGCTCCCCAAGCTCACCCCCTTTATTTTCCTAATTTCCAGGTTTTTAGCAAGAATTCAAGAGGAAGTGGGTCAAGACAGATTGTGCTTGTTTTATTGTGTATTTGAAGTTTGGTTATGTAAATGTATAATTGTAATTCATATGAGCAATGGAATAAGGTAAATGAGATATTGTTATTGGTCTTGGAAATTTGGCTAGGAAATGCCAATGAAATTGTAAAACTCTTATGTATGATGATTAATGCAATATGGACTTGAGTATGGTTGTGAATGTACAATTGTATCATTGTATAGCTTGGATATGATTAGATGATTTGATTTGAGTTTGGAGTTACTCTTGGGATTAAGTTATGTTATATGAGGTTGCATGTTGAGTTTTATGCAGGTGGAAGTATTAGAATTGAAAATTGGTTAGTTGCATTTTCAAGCGAAGTGCTGTCAAATTTTCCTAAAATTTGACAGAACTTCGCTTCAGTTTTAGACCCCATTAGAGATTGATTTAGATCAGGAAGTCTTCGTAAAGATTGTAGTAGAATTTCAGATATTTCTAAGGGTATATCATTTGCCTCATTCGGAGTTAGGGTTAAAAAGTTATGAGGGTTAGAACACATTCAGTTACTGTTCATGTTGCAAATATCACTGTTACATTGGTCTTTAATGAGCAGTGTCCTTTGAGTGGCTTTTTGCCTTGATTAATGATGGAGTTAGCTTTTGCATCCTTCATGAGATTTGTAGTTCGTTTTGTTATCTTTCCATGGAGGTATAGCATGCACATATTGGAGCTAGGAATAAGGAGTTATGAGGGTTGAAAAGTGATATCTCAAGTGAATTGAAGTTGGTTTTAAGATTTGGAGTTTTGGAAAAATAGCGTGTCCGTTAAACGGACATGGAAGTCCGTTTAACGGACAGCTACGGGTCAAAAGGACCCCTTGCTATGTGTATGTCCGTTAGACGGACACGGATGTCCGTTAAACGGACTTTCTCGGACGAATTGGCACACTTTTGGCCGTATGTGTCCGTTAAACGGACATGCCTGTCCGTTTAACGGATAGCTACGGGTCACTTGGAGAAACATGCGTTTTTTACCAGTTTTGAGGCCGAATATCGCTTTGAGGCCTATAATACGAGTTGTAGATATTGATGTTATCTTTCAAATGGAACTAGAACGAAGGCATTTGGATATCCTTAGAGAAAGTTATGGCAATCGCGCCAAAAGAGTTTCAATTTGATTTTGGAAGTGAGCATGGTCTATTGTTTTGGGCATAAATCCCTCATACGACCTCCAATTGAGGTGAGGCTTGAACCATTGGATTTATAAGATATATATCTTCCTTGATACAAAAATTGGGATTATTTGGATTTAAATTGAGAAAGTTTACATCAAAGTAAGTTAAAGGCCGGTTAAGAGAGCATGTTTCCGGTATGAACTCTTTTAGGTTTTTGGAGTGTATCTTGAGTTATAGAACTCCGATCGAAGCGATTCTTGTCTTAAATCAAACAAGAGTCATAAGGCTATGATTTACAAGAAAATTCCAAATGAATTTAAGATATTGAGTTTTTCAAATTCGGTGAACGCGTAGTGGAAATAAGTTCAAGTATGATGATTAGGTACATGGGCACACTAAGGGACTTTGGTAAGTAAATATTGGGAGCGTTTTGAGCATGAGAATGAATTCATGATGTCTTTAAGGGCTCAAGGGATTAAGAATGGAAAAAAAATTTATAACCCTTCAAAGTAATACGCACGCTCAGGTTTCACGATTTTAAGCATGAGAGTTGGGTTAAAGCAGGATCAACGATGGGATCCGATCTCGGGTCGGGTTCTGACATTTTGTAGTATCAGAGCGCCAGAATTGAGATCTTATATGGGCGCATATGTAAAAGTTACATGCAAGAGCAAATTGTTAAGAGTTTGGTCTAATCGAATTAGCGAATAAATTGAAGTTGTGGATTAGTGGAAATGAGAAATAGTACATGGTCAAACATGACCGGTAATGAGTCAATGCATCTGTTGATGAAATCGAATATGGTATCAATGACATACTATGGTGCTTATCCTTGAATGTGGGAAATATGTGAATTATGAAATGGATTGTTTGAGGAAAAGTAGGGGGACAAGGATTAAGGGGTTCAAGTAGAACTTCATGAAAGTCGAAATTCTTATGGTTTTAAGAAGATGAAACCGTGACCCCAGTGGGTGCATGCTTATAATAAATTCAATAAGCCAAGTTTGTTTTCATTAAATCAAGCAAGAAAATTTCATAATTTAAATTGCATCATAATTGTTGCATCAGTTGTGCATTGAGTGCATTATGAAATGTTGCATGTTTAATATGTCGATTATGTGAATGATTAATGAAATGACTTTAAAAAGGGGTTTTTCTTTTTAAGAATACAAGTTTATGAAGTTATGCTTTTAGACATGATTTGTGCAAGGATATCACGTTGTGAAAAGCAAGTTTACAAGAAAGTGCCATTCGAGCACCAAGATTACAAGTTTTGAAATCTATGTCTTGTATGAAATATGTGATGATTTTATTTTCCACAAGTTTAAGTCGATGGCAATATATATACATACATATATATATATGTAAGATGTGAAGTGAAGGATAATGGGACAATGAGATGATCGATAGAAATGTTTGTATAAGTTCAAGAAGGTCAAATTGGTTGTTGTTGGGAGTATTTGTATGGAAATCCATAATTATGCACAAATGAGTGTATTAAGCACATAAGTAGAATAGGTGTGAAGATGATAGAGGAAGAAACCTATGATTTAGTGAATATTATTAGTCATAGTTTCCCATAGTTTAAAGCCTAAGTGATCAAGTAGACATAGATTGAGAGTTGTTGATGATGTTATAATAAGGAATAAATTCTAAGATCAAGAGAAGAATATTGTCTAGGATTAATGAAGATCAAAGTATCAATCGTGTAAGAGATTGATTTATGAATTGATGAAGATAAGTCGTGGATAAAATATGATGATGATAATAGGAGATTGATTAAGATTGCAGGAATAGTATAGATGATTGCAGCAAAATCCTCTTTGAAGAGGATTTCATTAAGTTAGAATAAGCGAGATCAAATGGTTCATGTTAAGAGTAATCAATGAAAGAATTAATCAGAAAAGAGTATGTGATGATTCGAAAGTGAGTACACTCACTATAGAGACCTTGATTGTTAACATGAGGAGCATGTAAGTCTATGTTATATATTACGTGAAAGTATGTTTGGGAGATATTGTTATGACTTTGATGAATATATAAAAATCACCCTAATTAAGTTTGCAAATAAGCTGCAAATTGTGGAGAAAAATCATTCGAGGAAGAAAGTCAATAAGAGGAATCGAAAGAAAAGTGAGTCAATATACCTCATTGAGGAATTTGTTAAGTAAGGAATCACAAGGGCTAATCGAGAGATACATGAAAATTGATAATGATTGGTTAAGTTAACAAATGCCCAATAGCACTATGGAATTGATGATGTATGAAAGGTATTCAGAAAGATGCTCAAAAAAAAAATCAAAGAACAATTTGAGAAGAATGGTTGGAATACATGAAGAGAAATGTGTAAAGCCCTAGGAGTGAATTTTGATACATGACCTAGAACTGCAACATTGATGATTGTTTTGAAAGTTTGGAGACAACATATGTACAGGAACATGTATGAGCATGCAAATACAGATCGTAAAAGTACAAGGCAATTGCTGAATTGGGAGAATTAAATATGAAACTCAGGGGATTGAGATATGTATCAAAAGACTAGGATTGCACAAGTAAGAGATTCCAAGTGAGGCTAAGTGTTGCATCCGATACATCAAGCATGAATTCGATACTATGATGTCCAGAACTAGAGCAACAAGAAGCATAGCAGGTGGGACATAGTTTATCTCAAATTAAGGATAAAAAGATTGTGAATCTTATTAAGAAATTGATACGGATCTAAATTTTGAGTTCAAATAGGAAGAATGATACCAGGTGAATGAAATAGGAAGTATATGAAATCAATAAAGATGATTAAGTAAAAGGGTTGCTAGCAAAGTACAAATGGTAACATGAGGTATGCATCCTAGCAGGATTTCATCGAAAGATCTCTTAGTGATCAAGAATGTCAAATAAGCAAGTGAATGTAGGAATTGATGGTCTTAATTATCAAGAATATGCTTAAAGCATATAGTTGAAGTTCATAAGGTTATGAGATCCAAGTATAGCTTTAGTTTATTGTAAGTACAAAATCACAGTTCTAGTGAATTCAATCAAATGCGGTATGAAGAATTAGATGATAGAAAGATTCATCTTTTTAGCATTATGATGATAAGTAAGGTCTACAAGTTATAGAAGGCTAGAATTGAAAAGGTTATGGACAGGTGAAATGAGTGAGTGATAAGAATCAAGTGAAGTAAGAAAGATGAATTAGAAGAATCCCAAGAATAGGTATGGAAGTAGTGTGTTAGTTCACAGTCACTTACCATTATTATGATGTGAACATCAAACATAAGACGAGTTACCCCAGTGATGCTTTCAGAGTTACATGCTTTTACTCTCACGAGTACCTGATTATGAGTACATGTTTAAGAGTGCCACCGTGTTAAGGTGCAATCAAGATCAAATAAGCAGGGTCAGGATGGTGAGCTATCTGAATAAGTCATGCAAGAATAAGTTGAATCCGTTAATTAAGGATTTAAACCCTTGCCACTAGATCAGTAAGATAGGAATTTCGAGGACGAAATTCTTTTAAGAGGGAGAATTATTGGACCCGAATCTTTTAGTAAGCTAGGATTATTAAATAAGGATTTTGAATGATTATTCATGAGTAAAGAAGTTAAGAATTCTTGAAATTGAAATGAAATGGAAGATATGGTTTAAATCTGAGATGGATTAATGTGGAATTAATTGACATGTTAATATGCTTAAGGTAAGGTGTCATGAAATTAGGTGGCATGATTTAATGGGAGTCAATTATTGTATTTTGTGGACTTAATTAGCATGTTAAGGAAATTTAATTAACATGTTGATTAGACTAAGATTATATGACATGGATTAAGTGTATTAAGGTGTTATGCGGGTTATAAATGTATTAAGGGTTAAATGGGCCTTGGACTCAAGTTGGGTTTAAGTGGTGATATAAAAGAAGAGGATTAAAGAGAGTAATGAGTTAGGTGGCATGAGTTAATACAATTAAATGTGTTAGTTGAATTTAAGAGTTTAGAGTTAATTGGGCCTAAGAGAATAATGGGCCTAAATCAAATGAAAAGAAGAAGAAATGGTTTGGACTTAAGTGATTTAGTAGGATGAGAAGAAAGAAGAAAAGAAATAAGATGGGCTTAAAGATAAGTGGGCCTTGAGAAGTTTAAAGAGGAAATAAGAAGGAAGAAGAAGAAGGGAGTTGGATTTTGGGCTTAAGTGAAGATGAGCATAAGTTAAATGAAGAAGGAAGTATAAAAGGAAGGAGATGAAATGAATTGAGGTAGGAAAAGAAAAGAAAATAAGTTGGGCTTAAATAATTAGTGGGCTTGAGTAGTATAAGAGGAAAATAAGAAGAAGAAGGAATTAAGGGAAATGAAGTGGACTTGGGCTTAAGTTGTAGTATGAGTTAAATGAAGAAGGAAGGAAGAAGGAAAGAAGAAAGAAAGAAGAGGGAAGTAAATGGGCTTTGGGCTTAAGTAACTTAAGTAGGGAGTATAAAAGGAAGGAGAATAAGTGAATTGGTGTAGGGAAAGAAGAGCAAATCACGAAAATTAGAGGAGAGAGGGAAGGAGAGTTCGTGCAAGTGGAAAGAAGAAGGAGAAAAGAAGAAGAAGCTTGCTAGGGTTGGATTTTCCAAGAGATTAGGCAAGAGTTGGAAGAAAGTTCAAGAGTTAAAAGTGTGGAAAATCACTAGAGCTTCACTTTGAACCAAGTCGTCACTTGGTTGGTGGAAGTTTAAGGTAAGTCATGAAGTTTTGTTAGAGGTTTTGCATAGGTTATGGTTGAGAAAGCTTAGAAAATGAATGGGTATTGTGATTCCAAGATAAATTTCATGATTTGTGTTCTTAGGATTGTTGCATTTTGGATGTCTTTTGATTTGAGAATTTTGTTGATTTTGAGGAAAATGGTGAGAGGAAAGAGGAATGGAAAGCAAGGGAAGGCCATGGGAACAAGGTTTTCAAGCAAGGAATTATAAGGTAGGTTTTATGTTTATAGTTAAATAATGGGCCATTAATATATTTTTCAAAAAATTCTGAATAAAAAATGCTTTCAAATTCATTGTTTTTGAATGCCTTGCGAAATTTCAAAAAAAATTGATGTATCATGGTATGAATGATTTGAAAATGTTATGTGAATTGGATGATTGATGATTTGTTATGTGAATGTGATTTTGTTGAGGAATGATGATGCATTGCATATGAAATGCTTTATGATCATGAAATGATTTATGAAAATTTGCATGATTTATGCAAAACAAGATTTCCAAGATTTTTTCCATAGGGCAATCAAGTTTCAAGACATGATTATATGTTATGTGGGTTAGGTTAAGTCCACCCAAGAAACGTCTTGTGCACGATGACCATGGAAAGCCTTCGCCCGGCTGCCCGACTGTGACATAGGATGATCCAATATTTGGACTCCTCAAGATTTGCCCATATAAGCTCATTAAATGAGACTATATGGTTACCAAGAATTGTGGACTTGCCAAACCATTATGATGTGTTAGGTGATATGTGTTATATGATGTGAATTGTGACAAGTTGAATTGCATTATGATTTCATGAAAGTTTGAAAAATGAATGATTTGTGATTTCAAGAAAATGACAAGAGCTCTTAGTTTATGATTTGATGAGCTTTTGAAAAATGAATGATTTGTGATTTCAAGAAAATGACAAGAATTTTAAAGAAAACAATGTTCTATGATCCAAAGGAAATTTATATGGAAATGGACTTCTAAAACTGTTTTGTTCATTATTTGGTTATAAGCATAGAACCTTCTGGGCTCCCCAAGCTCACCCCCCTTATTTTCCCAATTTCCAAGTTTTTAGCAAGAATTCAAGAGGAAGTGGATCAAGATAGATTGTGCTTGTTTTATTGTGTATTTGAAGTTTGGTTATGTAAATGTATAATTGTAATTCATATGAGCAATGGAATAAGGTAAATGAGATATTGTTATTGGTCTTGGAAATTTGGCTAGGAAATGCCAATGAAATTGTAAAACTCTTATGTATGATGATTAATGTAATATGGACTTGAGTATGGTTGTGAATGTACAATTGTATCATTGTATAGCTTGGATATGATTAGATGATTAAGAGTGCGGTTGTTGCCTTGATTTGAGTTTGGAGTTACTCTTGGGATTAAGTTATATTATATGAGGTTGCATGTTGAGTTTTATGCAGGTGGAAGTATTAGAATTGAAAATTGGTTAGTTGCATTTTCAAGGGAAGTGCTGTCAAATTTTCCTAAAATTTGACAGAACTTCGATTCAGTTTTAGACCCCATTAGAGATTGATTTAGATCGGGAAGTCTTCGTGAAGATTGTAGTAGAAGTTCAGATCTTTCTAAGGGTATATCATTTGCCTCATTCGGAGTTAGGGTTAAAAAGTTATGAGGGTTAGAACACATTCAGTTACTGTTCATGTTGCAAATATCACTGTTACATTGGTCTTTAATGAGCAGTGTCCTTTGAGTGGCTTTTTGCCTTGATTATTGATGGAGTTAGATTTTGCATCCTTCATGAGATTTGTAGTTCGTTTTGTTATCTTTCCATGGAGGTATAGCATGCACATATTGGAGCTAGGAATAAGGAGTTATGAGGGTTGAAAGGTGATAGTCTCAAGTGAATTGAAGTTGGTTTTAAGATTTGGAGTTTTGGAAAAATGACGTGTCCGTTAAACGGACATGGAAGTCCATTTAACGGATAGCTACGGGTCAAAAGGAACCCTTGCTATGTGTATGTCTGTTAGACGGACACGGATGTCCGTTAAACGGACTTTCTCGGACGAATTGGCACACTTTTGGCCGTATGTGTCCATTAAACGGACATGCCTGTCCGTTTAACGGACAGCTACGGGTCACTTGGAGAAACTTGCGTTTTTGACCAGTTTTGAGCCGAATCTAGCTTTGAAGCCTCTAATATGCGTTGTAGATATTGATGTTATCTTTCAAACGGAACTAGAACGAAGGCATTTGAATGTCTGTAAAGAAATTTATGGCAATCGCGCCAAAAGAGTTTCAATTTGTTTTTTGAAGTGAGCATGGTCTATTGTTTTGGGCATAAATCCCTCATACGACCTCCAATTGAGGTGAGGCTTGAACCATTGGATTTATAAGACATATATTTTCCATGATACAAAAATTGGGATTATTTGGAGTTAAATTGAGAAATTTTGCATCAAAGTAAGTTAAAGGCCGGTTAAGAGAGCATGTTTCCGGTATGAACTCTTTTAGGTTTTTGGAGTGTATCTTGAGTTATAGAACTCCGATCGAAGCGATTCTTGTCTTAAATCAAACAAGAGTCATAAGGATATGATTTACAAGAAAATTCCAAATGAATTTAAGATATTGAGTTTTTTAAATTCGGTGAACGCGTAGTGGAAATAAGTTCAAGTATGATGATTAGGTACATGGGCACACTAAGGGACTTTGGTAAGTAAATATTGGGAGCGTTTTGAGCATGAGAATGAATTCATGATGTCTTTAAGGGCTCAAGGGATTAAGAATGGAAAAAAAATTTATAACCCTTCAAAGTAATACGCATGCTCAGGTTTCACGATTTTAAGCAAGAGAGTTGGGTTCCGAAAACGGGATCCAACAATCGGGATCCGATCTTCGGGTCGGGTTCCGACAAATCACTAATCAATGAATTTGAAAATTTTCTTTTCAAGGGCTTTTTACTTTGAAAGCTCTTAAAGAGCTTTTGGGTTAATAATAGATCATCCCTTATGCTTCTTCCTTAGATGAAAGCTCCCTAGCTTGGGTTTGTTATGCAAGTTAGCACCTCCTTGATCTTGGTAGAATGCATTTTTGAGATGATCCTATAAATAACATTATAATATAAATTTGATTTGTAATCATTAAAATGCTATGACTATGCTTTTAAGGTATCAAATTCACATATATGCACATATATATACATATATAGCGTTACCATATCTCATGTTGGTGTTATATCTTCATAAAGAAGCTTGCATTTAGCCTATTAGGTCTAGGGGACTACTTAGGATTAATTTTAATTCATTCTTTCCTGGTTTCTATAGCATTGAATGAATGAACCAATATCTCTTTCTATTGAGGGGAAATAGAGTAGATTAGATCTAAATCTTTCCTTATGTTATGGTTATAGCATAGAGGTACTTGAAAGCGTGCCTTATTTTTAGAGAATTTTGTAAGAAAAGGAGGATTGACTAAGGTTCTATCAAGCTTTTCCCCAATAAGACAACTGTAATCCTATTTTTTACTCTAGCTAAGGGCATTATTATATCTCAGATCACTCAGCCCTAAACAGTTCAAGTAGTTAAAAAAATAATGTTTCTTACTATCTTTCCAAACTTTCCTCCTTCATTTTCTTTAGTTAAAAGTATGATGTTAAAGTCACCTAAAACCAACCATGGAGCTTTTTACAGAGGAGCTTATAGAGATCAAGTCTTTCCAAAGATTGTGTCTTTGGAATTCATAATTTGTAGCATAGATAAAAGTTACTTCAATGCAATCAAGAACCTAGTCAATACACACCTCTAGGTGTATGAACTGGTTAGAGTATGTTTTAGTGCACCTTAACAAGGTCAGGGTTGAATTTAACCATAATTTCTTTATTATAATGTAGTTGATGGTTTGTTAGTATCTTCCAATGCTTCCTAAAATCCCAATTATAGATATGGGTCATATTTTCCTTAATCTTTGCTTTCAATGTACCTATTATGTAGTATTTACTAGTCCACAAATAATCATATATTACTTGCTTCTTAATAGTGCAATTCATACTCCTTATATTCCATGCTATAATCGTGGGTAAGCTAGGATCAAGATCCTTTTCTACTTTATTTTCCTTCTTGACCTAACCACAATAGCTTTTATATTTCTAGAATCGCTTAATTAAATGAATCTCTTTAACCTTCACCTTAATTTTCTCTATATTATAAAAGTGTTTTGACATCTTCCTTAATATCCATCATCAGTGCCTAATCTTAGAAAATATTTCAATTAGTACCTTACTTACTTTATCACTTGGACTCTACTTTTTAGTATCTATATCTTTGAGAGGAATTTATGTAAAGCTCTAATTCATACAATCCATATCTTGTAACGTCATTTTATCTTTAATAGAAGGATTATTGTTATGAGATATTTTAGTAGTGATTTGATGAGTTTTAAGGGCCAATTTGGTTCATTTTCAATATAAAATTTCCCTTTCATTATACTCTATTATGGATTGACAAATTTTGAGTTTTTTAATTCATAACTTTCTCTAGTATAATTTTTTTCCTTGTAGTCTTCAATCATTTTTCATAGGCAGTTCAATATGCTTTTATTCATATATAATTGTTATTCATACTCTATTAATACTCTAAATTCATTTAATCTTTCTATTCTAAATGTGTCATTTAGTTATTCTAAGAGCTCAATTTCTAAGTAGATTTAAGCATATCCAATTCTTTTTAGCCCCATTGTGTGCTCATTTAAGCAAATTAGTCTCCTTATCAAGCTAGCTAGATAACTTAAGCCTATAGTGGACTAATATTCTAGTAGAACATTATCAAAATTAACCTAAATCATATCTTCTTTGTTCTACTCTTATTCAAGGACATACCATGTCCTCCACTTTTGTAGCATCAGTGGCTTTCCTACAGTAAGCTAAGGCTCCATGTCAATGGATTTTTGTAAACCTACATCGCATCTAAATGTGATGATAAAGAAGTCTTTTTCATTAATTAAATTTATTTTCCAAGCCTAGTTTTTCCTATTTTTTCTTCCCAGGCTCGAACAAGAGGGAATGAGGGCCTTTTATCTAAGAATAACCAACCAGGGCATGTTCCATCTTAATGTTCTAGCCCTGAGTATCTCCACTAGTGGTGATACTACACCAAACTCACTATAAGAGTACATAGTTAGGTATTTTAGCTTTTTTTAGGAGCATGGTGATAAATGCTTAATTGCTAATATTTTTAGGTTTATACTTAGTACATTTCACTTGTTTATTTGAGTGCTTTTATTTTTTGGTACTTAATTTGTTGATATTTATTTTTCAGGTTGTAATTCACTTATTTGGAGCAAAAGGAACAACTTTGAGCAAGTTTCAAACAATTTGGAGCTATTTTGATCAAATTATAAAGACTTAGGAAAAGTAAATGACCAATTACATTAAAACGTCCCATATGGGAATATGCATAACTTAGGGTGAAGCAACTATCTTGAATTTGAATGGAAGGATCAAGTGTTATTCAAAAATTTGTAACAACAACAAGAGAGGATGGTCAATGTCTCAAAGAGCTCCTTATAAATGCCATTGCTACAACTGAGGCTAACCTCTATAAAAATAAAGAGTTATTAACCTCTTTTCATAATATAGGATGTCTGACAAGAAAACTTGTTAAGTTTGTCATGAAGAGTAGTCAGGTGTTTTATATAGATACATTGAGCCAAATATGAGGAAACAAGGGAATAAGAAGTGGAGAGGAGCTAAAAGTTGAAGAAAAGAAGGAAGTGGAAAAAGATGAAGATAAAGAGGAGGAAAATAAAGAGGCTATTTAGGAATTATTGAAAGTTATCTTAAGTTTAAAAGGCTCCTACTTTTTACAGAACAAATTGCTAAATTCATTCAAAGATTTATGGGGTTTTATTTTCCTTCTTATATTAACTATTTGCTACTAAAAAGGGAACTAACATATTTATTTGATCTTATCAATTTGAAACAATATATTCTTATTATATTGCATCACATGGGCTTTGTAGCCTAATGAATCCTTATATAAGAAGATGGTGGAAGCAAGTTATTAATTATAGATCTAAGATGAAGTAGAAATAGATAAGAAGTCCAGCTAAACGATTTATAAAAAAGTATTGTTTGGGAGGTAACCCAATAACTGGTTAGTTTTTTTTATTAAGTAGTTTGTAGGATTTTCATTAGTAACTTAGTATTTTGTAGTTTTAGTATTTTGTTTCTAATTTTGTGAGTTGAGATTTAATGGAGTTTTGCAGGCAATGAAGGCAACATCACCCATATATGTTAGAGTAAAGAAGATTTCATCAATATTGGACTAATATTAATGACATTAGACAAGGTTGAAAATCTTTTACTTTCAGGGTAGTACTAGTTGTCCTTACCTCCTCCTATTATTTCCATATTTTTCATTTTCTTGTATATTTTGTAAATTAAGGACGATGTATAACTTAAGTGAGTGATAGATACTTACCAGTCAAATTTGTCAATTTTGTTATAATTAGCTTAATAATGAATAATTCAAAAAATAAAAAATCATATTGATCAAGATGGTATATTATGAGTTTGATCTTGATTGTGATCTGAATTATTTAGGTAAATATTATTAGTTTTGATGATTAAGTTAATTTCAATTTAGTTCATTAATTTTGAGAATGGATTTTTTATTTACGTTATGGTATTTTATATATAGTTTGTACATGCATTGAGTTAAATGTGAATTCTTTTGAACATTTTCATTATCCCACATAAAACTAAAGTAAAGAAAGAATAAATAGTAATATATGAATAAGCTAGCATAAAGAATTTCACTCTGCTAGTGTTGTACTAAAACAAAGTTGAAGTTAAAGAGTGGTGATGCAATTATATATATTTTTATATTTTTAGTACCTTATATTTAGTATCTTGCATGTATTTTATGGCTATCTATGGCCTATTTATCATGTTTTATAATTATTAGCACTTTAGACACATAAAATACTAAAAGTCCTTAGTAGGTTGAAATTAACACAGTTTTGCAATTTCTGATAAATTTGAACTTTGGATATTTGGGAATTTTTATCTCAGGATTGGTGCATCAAAAAATTCTAAGATTTGGGAGGCAAAATCTTGACTCATTGAAGAATTTTTGCACCAAGTTTCATAATTTTTGGAGCCGTCATTTGAGATCAGTAAATTTTTGAATATTGATGTAAAGTTAGAGACATTCAGTTTGACCTTTTATGCTTCAAAATTTCATATTTGAAGATCCAACCGTTGGATTTCTACGATCCAAAGCTCAAATTGAAGCTGACTCTGATCTTTCAAATGACCAATTTTGAGCTGTCCAAGTTCTACTTTTTATTTTTATGTTTAGTCAAAATTGGTCCAAAAATGAGCTAGCATAATCAGTTTGAGAATGATCAGAGTTTGGGGCCAACTTTCGATAGCTTGTTGTAATGTCACGATACCCGTGTTAAGGCTATAATAGTAAATTATGAGAAATTTATGTGAAATTAAGAAAATGCACGTCATGCATAAGGTAATTGTGACATACACATTTATTCTACACATTCATATGATTGTACATGGATTCATTGACATTTCCGGATAAATTGGTTTATAAATAGAAATTGTGGATTTAATTGAAGTGTATTAAATGTGATTTAGCAATTTTTGTACATTTCAGGTATTTTAAAATTTTTGGTGAATTATTTGGAGTTGAAAATTTATTTGGAGAGTGTTATTATTATTTCAAAATTTTTGGAGAAATTTGAGAAAATATTGATTTATGGATCAATGATAGAGTGACACGTGGCAATGATATATATAAGACATGTGGCTTACATATGTGGTGACAAGTGGCTAATTGTTTGTATGATATGTGTGAGACATGCAAGAATACACGTGCTGTTGTGTTTTGGTTTGGAAGAGTTGATTGTAACTTTTGTTTTGCATCGAGACACTTAACTTCGCAGCTCTCTTCCCTGTTCTTCATCACCGAATAGCTAATTGTAATTCTCTTTTTGTTGTTGATTTCATTCTAATTGCTGGAAGAGTTAAATCAAGTAAGTGATTTAATGATGTTATACTATGTAAAGAAATATATTAATGTGTGGCTAAGAAATGTACTTTCGGTGGTGATGAAAGAATTAAATGAAAGAATATGGATATGTTGTTTTTGCATGTTTGAGGAACAATGGGTTTTAAGATAGTGATTGATCGCGGCTCTGTCGATTCGACCTTGAAGTCGATCCTTGGAAACCGGTCAAAAATAATTTATACCAAGGATTGCAGTATAGGATGCAACCTCGGGTCGTCTCTCTTGATCGGAACCTAATGAAATGGATTCGAGCTAGCCTATATGTCACAAAATGAAAGCGAAATTAGTAAGAAAATGGTGGTTTTTATTTGAGAACACTAATGAACTGAAAAGCATGTAAAAAGTATTTTTGGATTTTTGGAAATAGAAAAAGAAAATACTAAAACAAGTGATAAAATCCTCTTGAAAACGAGCTTTGGCTATCACAGTTCAAAACTAAGTGTGAATGGTAAACCTTAAAGAACTCTCTTTAAGTCCAGGGTCTTGATTAATGGACTCCTGTCACTCTCGACTCCATTTCTCAAGACCCCATTAGGTGCTCTTGAGCCCTAGAACCTTAAAGGAACCTTTAAGTCCAAGGTTTTAATCAATGAACTCCATTGCTTAAAACCTTGTTAAAGCATCTTAGTGTGTGCGGATGGGATTAGAAATCACTAAGTTTGAATGGTAAACCTTAAAGGACTCTCTTTAAGTCCAGGGTCTTGATTAATGGACTCCTGTCACTCTCGACTCCATTTCTCAAGACCCCATTAGGTGCTCTTGAGCCCTAGAACCTTAAAGGAACCTTTAAGTCCAAGGTTTTAATCAATGAACTCCATTGCTTAAAACCTTGTTAAAAGCATCTTAGTGTTTGCAGTGGACTTGCCAATGTGATGGGTCAAATGAAATCTAGCATCAACTCTATATCAAACACAACTAGGCAGATAGAAGAGAATCAACAAGATCACAAGTTGACATATATGAGACTTCATATATTTAAGCACAGAATTCTACATAAACAAATCCATAACACATTACATTGTTCAACGCTTAATTAAACTCTAATTAAGCTAATCTAACTACAAATCAATAAACCCCAACTCGACTGTTCATAACAATGTAGTTAAATGTGACAATGTAAACTACCAATCCAAACAACACATTAAATGTCAAACATTTAGCTATAATCAAGTAGCTTCACTACAAATTACAAACCCTAGACCTAGGCATTTATAAATCATAGGTAAACTACAGATTAAGCTACTCCCCTTCCGTGAACTCCAGCCATCACTGCATCTTCAGGAGAAAACAAATGCCTAACCACGCATTTTAACCAGAACCTTCACAACTCGTGACGAATCCAAGCTATCCATTATGGAGTCGGCGGCGAAAATAAAAAGAAAGCCTATACAAAGGTTTCACCCAGGGAACCCTGGATGGTGAGGCCGAGAATCTCTCCTCTTTCTTCTTTGTTCTCTCTTCACTCGTCTCTCTTCTCTCTGCCGAATGTCGATCCCCCAGAAGATACCCGTTCTAACCTAATTCAGCAATATTTAAAGGATGGTTCACAGGCCGGGTCAGTACAGTGAGTGATTTTTCTATTTAAAGTCCGAATACCCGTCTGCACGTCGCGACGTATGAATTAATTCTTGTCACGACGTGTGCTCTGGCTTGCTCGCCGCGACATATGAATTAATTCTCGTCGCGACGTATGATTTGGCTTGCTCGCCGCGACGTGTTGAATTGTTGACGTTGCGACGTACGATCTGGCTTGCTCGCCTCGACGTGTTGAATTGTTGACGTCGCGACGTACGATCTGTGTTGATGTGTCGCGACGCCGCGACGAGGTGATTAGTTCACGCCGCGACGTGCCTTAAGGACTTCATGCCGTGTTGACTCTTCTCATCCTTTTTGACTCCTTTTCTCCTACAATATAAAATAACAATTTGCAGTATCAATTGTTCTTAGAAAAATTATAATGCAATTAATGTCAGTTTGTACAATTTTACTAGCAAATTGCATAAAACATAAGCTCACCGTAAGAGACTAATTTAAACACAAAAATCATGAATTAGGAGTCAAAAAGTGCATTAACAACCATAAAAGTGTAGCCAATTATATATTAAACTTGGGCTCAATCAGTGATGAAGTGAGTTTTGGAGTTAGAAGAATCACTGAAACTATGTTTAAAAAGATAGAAGAAATTCAGGAAACAGGTTGATCATATTTTGTTTTTCACTATATAAGCATGGGTCTGTTGAGAATTGAAGTTTGATGATTAAGTGTGAATCTTGGTTTTTGAATTGTGTAGGTGTTAATGAGCTGAAAATAGGTTGAAAGAATTATTTTGAATGTTATTTGGGTTAATTGACGTGAGAATAAACATAAGGAATTAAGTAGAAGTGAGGAAGAAGATGGAGGAGTGTTGCTGCAAAAATGTGGAGAATTACGTGCAAAAACGTGATTCTACAGTAAAAAGGTAGTAGTTGTTCGTATAAGTTTATGAACATAGTATTTCATTGAACAACCTTGTGTCTTTTGGCTATAACTTTTTCTTCCAAACTCCAAATGACTTGAAACTTAGAACAATGGATTCCTAAGATATTTTTCTTTCTCTCCATAAAAGTTTAGAGTAATCTCAATTGATTTGAAAGTGATTGATAGGATCAAAGTGTGGAAGTATGTTGGAATGATATGAATTGGAAAATTTTCACGATCATGCTTCGATTTTCTAATTATAACTTGAGCTGTAGATTTTTGAATGAGTTGATTTTTAATTCATATTAAACTTGAGACATATTTCTACAACTTTTGTGAAGAATTTTAATTTTAATTCAGTCTCTATGATTTTCAAAATTGGCATGAACTGAGTTTTAGCTTAGGTTGTAGCACTACCAGGGACAGAATTCATATCCTGTGGTTATTGAATAAAATGTATTGATGTGGGCCTAATTAGGCTAAGTTGTCTTCACCAAAGTTGTATCCTATTCTCTTAACTTTAAATTGGTATAAAGTTTGTAATTTTTAGATATCTGAGCTGAAAGATATGAGTTGTGCAATTAGAAGGTATGATCAAGTACTAGCTAAAAGTTCAAATGTGTACAGTCTGTGGTATTTTGTGCATAACTCATTGAATAATGAATAAAATTGGATTATCTTGGAGTCATTAGAAACTTAAGACACTGTAGAACAATGTTCCAGAAGAAAGTGTTGCCTAAATTTGTCATTTACCCTATTACATTAATTATGCAAAGTTAACTCGAAATCATGTGGGTAGAAAATATGAAGTGGTCAGTTAAGTTATGAAATTGATTTCACATTGTTTTATTTGGGCACAAATTATAAGTACCAAATGATATTAATGAGGGCTTTAATATCTAATTGATTTTATGATGAAAATTACAATAAGATACTCAAAATTGTCATTGAAGAATGCATTGCACATATTTTATTTATTTAAGTACATATGCATAAAGGAATATGTTTTCAATTTTGCAAAATGTGATAGTTTGTAAATGTGTTGTGTATGGTTTAAAGGAGCACATCGGACTCTAGTCGAACATTGTCAGACCATCCAGGCAATAACTTATTGGAGCGTATTGTGAGTCAACCTAGATGATTTCCTAGGATTGATTTGATTTGAATTTAATTTAATTTATTACACTTCCAATATTATTGAACTATTTTTGAGTTATTTCTGGATTCAGGACCTGAAGTCTGAGGAGTTTAATAGTTGGGCATGTATTGGGAGTGTTTTGATTTAATATGAATTTGACATTTGATTCTCAACGAAAGTTGAATGTCAGGCTTAGGTCTGATGACTGTGAAATCTTGTCTGAGCATTTGTATAAGATTGTGATATATGAGATATTCAGAAATTGTTGCATTTCATAAAATTCATGCTTAGATAAAGACTTTGTGACTTGAGTTGTCAGTATGAAGCGCTTCCACGTAGAGCTTTACTCCGTGATTTCTAATTTTGCACGTAGAGTTATGCTCTATGATTCTGTTTGACTGAGCCCTATGGGCCTGTATTTGTATAAGTTTGTGATAGGCATTCAATCACAACAATAAGAAAGAATGTGAGTCTCATGCATATGACATTATAAGACTGGAATTTATTGAATGATTTGCAAAATTGAATGAGTGATAAATTGATGTGATTTACTTTCTATGCTTAGCTATGTGAACTGTGTGATCTTATGATATACCAAAAATGATGTTCATCTGGAATGTGTTTATGATCTGAATGAGTGTCTGTAAAATATGTATTATGTGTATGTGATCCGGTGAAATCATCAATGATGGTTCACTCATTGAATTCGCAAAATTCATAAAAATTGCAATGTAGTTTTTTAGGTACGAAACAAGAGACCTACTTCTTTAGACAGGATTAAAGGACCTTTGGATTTTGTAATGGTTTAGAGGTCTGTCAGTTGGCTCTAGGAGTATTGTGTCATGTATTTTGTTGTTTTTGTTAAAACCTGTATGAGGCTATGTAAATATTTGTTTAAAGAAAATAGTGTAAATTTTGTGGATTAATGCAATGAATGGTTTTAAAATTTGCTGACTTTTAAATGATGTTAGTTGATGCCATGTGTAAGTTGAAATTGTTTTGCTTTAACATACCATTATCATAGGTTATGTTCCTTAAAGTTTGGGTATGTACCCTATGGTAGTGAGATGTTGCATTTTTTGTATCAGAGCATGGTTTAGCATCTTTAGGGACAAATATAAGTTGAGATATGATAATTAGTGAGATATTCCGATAGTGATCACAACTTTTGTTTGTTATAAGTCACCTTCCATAGGAGATCACATTGGAGAGTTAGCTGATATGAAGTCTGTAGGAGTCAATTTAGAGTCTCCTATACCTGAGTTTGGTCAAATGCCTCAAAGAATACCCGTGAGGTGAGAAAGAAGATATGGTAAGCTGAGAAAACAAGGGGTTGTGGACTTCTACAGAAGTATAGACCCGACTGAAGCAGAAGGGTGGTTTGAGCAAACTGAAAGAGTGTTCGACCAGATGGATTGTGAGATAGATGAGAAATTCGACTATGTTGTCTTACTTCTACAAGGTCCCGTGTATCATTGGTGGAAAACCGTTCCGAGCAGTACCGCCAGATCTTGTAGTTTGACCTGGGAGGGTTTCTTGAGAGTGTTCCGAGAGAACTACATATCGAAGATTTACATGAATCGAAAAATGAAATAATTTTTACACCTAAAGCAAGGCAGACTCACAATGGCAGAATATGAGATAAAATTCAATGAGTTAATGGGATATGCAACTGCATTGATCCCAACTAAAGAAGAAAAATGTAGACGATTTGAGGATGGTTTGAACATGGAGATCAGAACAAGACTAAACATTTCTAACTTGAACATTTTTACAAAACTTCGAGTGGCCTCGATCAGAATTAAACAATTGTTGAAAGATGGTCAAACAGAGAATAAATAGGAGGCTAGAGGTAAGAGGCAGGATGAGTCTCAGGCTGATTCTGGTAGAAACTTCAAAAAGCATCAAAATAGATCATCTTGATTCCAATCTAGATCAAGACAATTCAGATCTTGAGGAAGAGGTAGATTTGTTTAGTCTGGGGGAGGTAGAGGACAGATTCCTGCCAGTCAGTCACACCAATTGCCTGAATGTGAGCAATGTGGTAAAAAGCATGGTGGTGGGTATTGGTGGATAACGAGAGCATGTTTTTGATGTGGCGCATATGAACATTAGATCAAAGATTGTCTTGAGATGTTGGACACACAGTCTAGAGCTAGAGGAGGAATTATGACTGAGACTAAAGTTTAGCAGAGTAGATGTAGAGCCCGGCCTCTACCGCCATCACTCTAGGTATTGTCCTCTTTGGTCAAGGGTGAGGCACAACTCGAACCCATGACCTCAAGGTTTTGTTCTACTTTAAGTGGATGCCTCTTACCATTGAGTCATTGGCTCAACGGTAAGAGGCGTCCACTAAAGTGGAACAAACTCGAGGTCATGGGTTGAGTCGGCTCACCCTTGACAAAGAAGGACAATACTGAGTGATAGTGGTAGAGGTCGGGCACTACATCTCTGATACCACCTAATGTAGCGCCCCCTTACCATAGAGTACCCACCGGAACGCCCGTAGGTTATTCCGTTATATATCCTACGATAAGAGACCACTCTTGACAACCCGCTAAACTCTCCATGACATCACAATAATAAAAGCGAAATAAGAAATTGGTAACTTTTAAAACCAAAGCGTATTTAATTTCATTTACTCAAACTTAGAAATTTACAAGCGTCGATAGTTTGATCTATACAATCCTTCAAAACACTTTACATTAAGTAATATACAATAAGGCACAAAGAATAGTTCTAGCTATAAGTCTCCAAAAGAAATCTCAGCTGACCGACCTTTGAGCCATAACCTCTCTCGCCAATCCGATGTCCAAGGCTCTACAGTCCTGAGGGAGCTAACAGTCTACTCTTAACCCTGAAAAATAGATTGCAATTTTGGATGAGTTTGCGAACTCAATGAGGAACCATCATCGATGGTTCGCCCAATTCATGCATCACATAAGCATGTTCTATTAATCAGGCAGTCATAGTGGTAATACAGGCTCAGCAATCACACAGTCATATACAACAAAAGTCATTTCAGGTATTCAATCCAATATGCAATGCACATGTGACTCTTTTTTTAGTTTTATTTCAGTGTTGTGACCGAGCGCTTAAGCAGTAATCAGTAGTCGGTAAACGCGTGTCGCGAGGATTATCTCCCTTTGAGCTCTAGGCTTACTTTCAGTTTCAGTGGCGTCTCGGTTCATGATTATTTATATTCGTTTATACATCTGTGTATGAAATGCCTATGCCCAATTGAACAGTTAATTAACAGTCCATAATGCACAATTAACAGTCCATCAGTCACAATTAATAGTCCAAAATTCACAATCAACAGTCCATAAGTCACAATTAATCACAGTAATCCCAGTAAGGGCAAACAATTCACACAATTTACACATTCCTGATCCCGCCATTATCCCCATATTAGACAAATAATAATTGAGAAACCCATCAAGGTTACTCACCTATTACTTCCGAGCTAATGCCGGGAAGTCTCTGCTACTTCGGTCGATCGACGCTCCAATTGTGCCTCTATAATAATCATAGAAGATAACTATTACTAATTGTCCAATCAAAACGAGTTAATGAAGTATACGTAACAATTAAAAGGTGTGCAATGCATGTACATGATATTCCCAGCCCTAAACCAAACTTTTCCATGATAAAAATCCGTCTAAAAATTAGAAATCTAATGGCGCTGACGGTACTCAATTCGGACCTCTATAGGTCCAAAAATAAATAAAACAGTGACCAGAAAATAATAAACCGGACCCACGTCAATTTTTCGTCCAAAAATTCCCAATCTCTCAGAAAATGAAATTAAATATTCTATGAATCCGATGCCTCAAGAATCAGGTCAATCGGACGTCGGGCGGAAAAGTTATAAGCAAAAGAAGGAAAATATATGATCCTAGTAGACTTGCTTAAAAATCCTTATCGACTTATGCTACTGTGTATGTCCTAGTCGACTTGTTTGAGATGCAAGTCGACTTATGCTACTACAATAGCAGATCTGGAACAAACATCCTCCGACATCCCAACTTATACAGGGCATAACTCCCTACTCTGAACTCCAAATTGGACAAAATTGGTGTCTATTTTATAAAGAAAAGAGAGTTCTACAAGTTTCATGAAGGACACAAAAGCCAATTTCACCTCTAAGGGTGTCAAAAATTCAATCAAAGTTACTGCCCTTACAATGCCTCTCAAAACAGTGCAACATTTTGTCAAAACAATGCAACAGTTTATAAAATCCGTAACTTTCTAGTTCCTCAGTCAAAAATTACACAATAAATGTGCACAGAAAGATCCCAATGTTATCTACAACTTTCATGAACAACCTGAAATCAAATTCATTTGCTAACTAGGCCAAACAATTCACCAAAGCATCTGCCCACTGAAATTTCCCAATCTGAACAGTACATTTCAAAGCAGCATATCTCCTAGCACAAATGTCAAAACAATCACTACCTTATATCACTGGAAAGATAAGATCTCATATTTCAATTTTCATGAGGATTCAAAATCCAATTCCATCCCTAACAAGTTCAAAACTGCCAAACAAGTGACTGATCGAGGCGTGATTAAAAACCTAATGCAGGTTCAGTTTTTGAAAACTCATAACCCCCAAATCTGATCTCCAAAACTCACATGCGATATACAATTTTCAAGATAATTTCTTCCTTTACAACTCTTCAGAAGATCACTCAAGCCAATCCAATTCACAGAAATTGCTAAAATTGCTTCCAATCAGAATGTTCACAAATCTAACACTTAGGCTAGGTTTCACCACAACGTACAAAATCAGTCAATAGTTAACAGTGGATATCTCCCAATATACATATCAAAAAATTGCAAAATAAGTGGCAATGGAAAGCTAACAATATAGGCTTAAACTCTCATGAAGACTATTTTCATCAATTCCTTCTAAAAGAATTTAGAAAAATCATCAAAACACTTAGGTCATTGGTTCGGTTACTGTTCATACAGACATCAACAGTAACTTTCCAAGCCAAAATTCACCCTCTTAAGGATAAAATTAGACAACACCTATTTCACAGAAAAATGTAGCCAACAAGCCAAAGTTTCATTTGGCACAAACCTCACCTCATATGCATAACTACACAATGAGTTATGCTTAAAACAGTATAGTAGGTAAAAAACCAATTTTCAACTTTACTACTCAAATACACTTCCTATCATGCCAATTGAACTTCTACTACCATAAGCATCCTAATTGGACACAAAATCAGTCCCTAGATTATTCCTACACTCACTTAGACCCATATTCAAAATTTTGCAGCATTAAACTCTTAATTTCTGTGCAAGATTAGTCATCAATATTCAATCCAAAATCAAGCTAAAACCAATCTAAGCCATGTTCATTCACTTACCCTCACATAACATAAACTCATACCCAAATAATCAAACCACAAGTTTCATGAAATTAATGTACAATAAAACACCATAAATGCCTCTAACTACTACATGAAAGAACATAAGTAAAATTCTCACCTAAACAAGCTTTAAGCTCTTCAATTCTCCACTTTTCAAATCACTCAAACTTCTCAACCTCTCTTCACACCTATGGTTTCCACTCTTTAAGGCAAGGATTGAGATTTTTGTGCATAAAAGAAGAGTAAGCACAAAGAATATGAAGGTCTAGATAAGTGGAGGAAGGTAGCACTTTAAAAGAAGAAGAAAACAAGCAAAGGAAGGAGGAGGATGGAAGCTATGGATGGAAGGAAACTTTAAGCTTTCAAAGTGATTTTTATAGAACTTTTAAGGAGAGAGTCGTAGATAAAGGAATGAAATGAGACAAGTCTAATAAATGAATATGGACACTTGTCATTTAATTGAAAAAAAGACAAAAATCAAGTAATCCTATTTAATAAAGAACATTAATACAAATAAATCTTCTATCTAATGCTAATGGCTCAAATAAAAATCCGAAAATCCTTTATCCAATATTCCATTGCCATTAGGCAGTACTTTTCAGTACAAGAAACCCTCTCAGTCAGCTAGTTAGAAATTTTTCGATCCGGGCAAGTACCTCGAAAAATTCCAGAAAAATTTCTAAAAATCCCTTAAAATATAAAACACTTAATGACTCACTCAGAATAATTTTTTAAACACAAGAACCACGTTAATCACAGTAAAACTACATTAGGCTCAAAAATCGGGAATGTCATGTATGCATGTACAGTTATTTCATGTGCACAAAATTCACTGTGTACCAATACTAGTATGCATGAACAGTCCTAATGAAGCCCAATCACTCTCATCCTATGCCAAATTACTATTCTACCCTTTCCGTTGAGGGTGGGATGTTACAGTAGAGCTAACAAACCTACATAGAGAGGCAGAGGTAGAGGTAGGACTCAGTCAGTAGGGCCCAATGTCAAAATTGAGGTGCGGAGCAACCATTCGCAATCTCAAGCCAAGGTCTATACCATTATTAGACAGGAGACACATAACTCTCCAGATGTGGTAGTAGGTGTGTTGAATGTTTTTAATTTTGAGGCATATGCACTAGTAGATCCAGGATCTAACCATTCATTCATCACTCCGCATCTGGCATCTAAATTGCATTATGAGCGAGAGATATTGAAATGTGGATTAGTAGTGAGTACTCCAGTGGGTAGTACAACAGTGATCGGTGAGGTATGTAAAAAATGTATAGTTCGGATTGATCAAGCAGAATTAGAAGCTAATTTGATCATTTATATAGCTAAGAGAGATAGATCTCATCTTAGGTATGGACTGGCTCACTGCTCATTGGGCAGTGATGACTTGTTATATTAAGGAGGTAGTGTTTGAATCCCCTAATCAGCCAAGAGTGGTGTTTCGAGGAGTTAGTCAAGCAATGCTAGCCCGACTAATTTGATTTCTGAGTACTTTGAGATTGATCTGAGGTGGATGTGAGGCTTATATGGCCCACATGGTGGATACTCAGAATGAACAAATCATTCAGGACATTTTAGTTGTTAGGAAATTTCTGGATGTGTTTCCTACAGAATTACCAGGATAACCCCCAGATAGGGAGACGGAGTTCATTCTTGATATTGTCCTAGGTGCCACTCCTATATCAATTCCTCTATATAGGATGACGCCTGTTGAACTGAAGGAACTGAAACCCCAATTACAAGAATTGTTAGATAAGGGTTTCATCAGGTCTAGTGTGCCAACTTAGGGAGCTTCGATATTGTTTGTAAAGAAGACGGATGACACCCTGAGATTGTGTGTTGATTACCAGCAGTTGAATCGAATAACAGTTAAGAATAAATATCTACTACCGAGCATTGATGATTTGTTTGACCAGTTACAGGGAGCTCAGGTGTTCACAAAGTTAGATTTGAGATCAGAATATTACCAGTTGAGGATAGTTGAGGTAGATGTTCCCAAGAGTGCATTTAAAACTAGATATGGGCACTTTGAGTTTTTGGTAATGCCATTTGGATTGACTAATGCTCCGGCAACTTTTATGGCATTGATGAATAAGGTATTTCAACCTTATTTATATCAATTTGTAATTGTCTTTATTGATGACATTTTGGTGTACTCGAAGTGTAGAGAAGATCATGTGGCACATCTGAGAATGGTTCTTTAGACAATGAAGGAGAAATAGTTAGATGCCAAATTCATTAAGTGCAAATTTTGACTTGATCGAGTAGTATTTCTGGGTCACTTCGCATCTAGACAGGGCATTCAAGTGGATCAAAAGAAAATAGAAGCTGTAATAAAATGGGAGGCTCCAAAGAATGTGTCTGAGATCTAGAGTTTCCTTGGATTAGTCGGGTATTACAAAAGGTTTATCGAGGGGTTTTCATTGATTTCGGCCCCTTTGACAAAACTTCTGAGAAAGAATGTGCCTTTCAAATAGAGTGATGATTGTTAGAGGAGTTTTGAAGAGTTAAAGCATCGATTAACTTCAGCACCTGTGTTAGCTATCCCATCGGGTTCTGAATTTTATGTTGTGTACAATGATGGGTCGCATCAGGGTTTAAGATGTGTACTAATGCAACATGGTACAGTAATAGCATATGCATTGAGACAGTTGAGGTCTCATGAATTTAATTACCTAATACATGATCTGGAACTTACTGTAGTAGTGTTTACCCTAACGATCTGGAGACATTACCTGTATGGTGAAAACTTTCAGGTATTTATTGATCATAAAAGTTTGAAATATCTATTGAGCCAGAAAGAGTTAAATATGAGATAGAGAAGGTGGATAGAATTGTTAAAAGATTATGATTGTACAATTGAGTATCATCCTGGCATAGCTAATGTTGTAGCTGATGCATTGAGTAGGAAATCATATAGTAGTGTGGCACAAGTACAGTTATCGAGGTTATCGAGCCTAGTTCAGTTGAGAGCATTAAATGTTGAATTAAATTTGGAGCAAAATGATACATTGGTAGCTACCTTGAACTTGAGACTTGTTTTGGTTGAATGAGTCAAAGAGGCTCAGAGTAGAGATCCAGATTTAGTGAAGTTAATTGAGAAGTTGAAAGTGAATCCAAATTATGAGTTTGAAGTGAGAGATGATACTTTGAGGTTAAAGCAAAGACTACGTGTGCCCAACCTTGATAATTTAAGGAAAGAGATTTTAGAAGAAACACATTTAACAGCTTATGCTATGCATCCTGGTACTACTAACATATATAACACGCTGAAACAACATTATTGGTGTCCTGGCATGAGAAAGCAAGTAGTTAAATTTGTTTCTAAGTATATAACTTGTCAACAAGTTAAGGCTGAGCATCAGGTTCCAGCTGGAAAATTACATTCGTTACCTATTCCAAAGTAGAAATGGGAATGAATCACGATAGATTTTATTATGGGTTTGTTGAGGACTTTAAGGTAACATGATGTCATTTGGTTCATTATAGATAGACTGACCAAATTAGCTCATTTCTTACTAGTGAGAGAAAATATTTCACTAGATTAGTTAACTCAACGATATGTGAATGATGTTGTGAGGTTACATGGGATTCTAGTGTCCATAGTTTCAGACAGGGATCCTAGATTTACATAAACATTTTGGGATAATTTACAGATAGCTTTGGATACCAAACTGAATTTCAGTATGACCTTTCTGTTACAGTAGTGCCCTAAAGGCAATCCCCTTTAGCGCATTTTGTTCATAATCATGTACAGACATTATGAATAAATAAAGCAAAGGCATTTTTCATTTATTTGATGTTCATTTTATTATGAATTGATAATGATCTTTAATCAAATTAATGAAGTCCCTGATACATGACATAGCATGAAGGAAATTATGATGTGATCATACTACTGAGATTCCTATCATGTGTAATTATGTCGGTATCTAAATTATCCTAGTCATAGGATTAATGAGGCTGGACATCGTTAATCCGGATAGACTAGCACATGTCAAATTCCTTGATTGGATCAGCGGTGGATCTCGTAAAGCTGTAAATATTGAGATATTTAGATTTGACATGTGGATGCTTACTAGTGGTAGTAAGTACATTGGATGACTGCTATGAGATCATCACATGGATGTACTATTCAAATGTCGTTGATAATCTCATCATAGCAATGGTGCAAGTATCCTTAGACTTGAGGTACTCGAGGATATCTTAGTCTTGATTACGTACTTTGACTCCATTCCTTGTTGCCTTTCGAGGTCGCTCATAGGGTGGTGATTGGAGTGCAGCTTGAGGTATTGAAGGTAATTGAGTAGCCAATAGAGGATTCACCACTACGTGATAGCGAAGAGATACCCATGGCCTCTTATCGGGATCATTACTTTGAAGTCTCTGGCGGAGCATACATATGTCATGAAGATGGTCTTCATGGACGTATAAAGTAATGAGTCTAGGGCGAGATCTGATTACACTTGGACTAGATTTGCTTTAATCGGTCTAGTAAGAGTTGACACATTGCCCATACTCAAACCAAGTGGGGTATAGCATGGTGAAAGGACGAATTGCGGTAATTGTCTATGGAAGGGTTCGTGATATGGTTTCATTAGTCAAACCAATTACTTTCCGGTCAATTGGGGTCGTGATGTGTTGCTAGATACGCTCATGACTTGCTTAGATTAAGTGTTAATCAAAGTGGCCAACATAACCGGAACCTAATGGGTCACGCATAAGAGTGACTCGGAGAATCTGTAAAATAGTTTGGACGGAGATCCGATATCTGGAGAGCAATAGGATTAAATGGATCCCGATGAGAGTTGGGATATGTCCCGATGTGATCGCGACATCGACATTCTTTGAAAAGGGTCTCCGGCGATTTTTCACGGCGGGGGCTGATAGGCAGTAGGACCGATCCGTTTGGTGGACCACTTCAGCAATTATATATATTAATTAATTAAGTAAATAATTAATTAATTATATATATATAAGATGATTTTCGGTGGAACCATTTTAAATGGAGAAGAAGATGGTTGAAAAGTCAAATATAATGATTATTTGACATTTCAAGGCATATTTAAGCCTTCTCGTGGATCACTCTACACCAAGCCTTTCATATTGTGTTTTAAGTGTTAAAACATATATAAGAAGGTGAATGAAGATGGCTTGCACGGTTGGTTGATGGAGAAAATCGATGGCTTAAGTGTTAAGCCTTAAAACTTGGTTTTCCATCTTCTTCCTCTCTTCCATTCAAGTTGGATTCTTCTTCTCCAAGGCTTCAATTGGTCATCTCCACTTGCTCTCCAAGGCTAAGGTAAGAGCTAGCACTCTTTTCTTTAGTCTAGCTATTCCCGGTCAAAAGTTTGTCCGGTTAGGTTTTCCGACCTCTGCGTGGATCCGTTAGAGGCGGTCTCCTTTAGTCGTTATGGTTTGATTGTGTATACATACACATGGATCCTGGCTTTGGAATGTCCGGGACTTAAAAATTTTAATTCCGCACTCTGGGCATGTGATGCCCACCCCGGGATTTTCCTACAGTGGTATCAAAGCCACTTGTGTTGTATAAACAGTTCAAAGGATAACTAGGTCGGAAGTCCTTATTGAATTGAGCTGTGTTGCATGCTACTTCTGTGCAATTTCGATTCTGTATAGAATTGGGGTTTTCGAAATTTTCTGCCATAGACTTGCTCATAAGATGTTGCTGAATGTGTCTATGAAAGGAAAAATTTTATCGATGCCGATTGATAAGGTTTTGCTAATTTAATTCCCTAAGTTTCGGATGCTGTCTTGTTGAACGTTTCTGAAACAGCTATGCTTGTAAATTCGAGAATAAATTCTAGAAAATCGTTTTCAGATTGGTTTTCCCACACGTCCCTAAGATGTTTGTGAATGTCTCTGTGGATGGAAAATTGTTTTCAAGGTGATTTACTATTTATTTCCGAATTTCTTGTGTGCTGATGGGAATGTCTGTGCTGGAGAACACAGATTCTGGTTTGGCTAGATTGCTGAGGTTCAATGAGTTTTGTTGGAAATAAATCCTGCAAAAATTCATGGAGCATGTTAGAACATGTTTTAACCTCTGTAATTTTCTCAGCATTTATTGAAAATGTTTCAATGATCATTTTGAGCAAAATGCATAGCTTGGCAGTTTTGAGAAACATGCTGGGGCTGTTTTGTTTGAAATGATTGGTTGTGTAATTCTCATTTCCAATGCCTTGAATCATTTTTATAGTGAGTAAAAATGTGTTATGTTGATGTGGTATGCATGCCAAGATGAGATTCTTGAAATTAGGTTTCCAATAATTTTTGGATGTCGAATAGGTCACTTTAGAGTCTCGTTAGCTTATTCCGTTATCTTAGTTATTTTGGCCGTCGCAATTTGTGTGACAAGTGCCGAAGTAATTTTGATAACGTGTAACCTACCTAGAGATCCTTAGCATGATTATTTGGTGTCCTTGAATTATGTGGAAATCAAAATGATTAATAGTTGATTAATCGGTTTCAAGTTTTTCAAATATAGTTTGACTATATGGCATGCATGATTTGATGAAAAAGATTCATTAGCACATCAATATAATGTTTTATATACTTAGTATATTGGTTTTGTGAATTGGGACTGCACGAATTGAGAATTAGCCCATTAAAAAGCAAGCTAGCTCATTCGATCATTGGGACTTGCTCAATCATTGGAGAGAGCATTCGATCGACTAGGAATTGCTCGGTCATTGGAAAGGAGCATTCGATCGACAGATTTGTTCAATCATTGGAAGATGGGATTCGATCGACTAGAACATGTCGATCATTGGGCGTGTCTGATAACCCTTCGATCGACTAGAACATGTTCGATCATTGGAGCGTCTACGATAGATGTAGTCGACTAGAACAAAGGTTCGGTGATGGCACATCACATCTTGATCGACTAGAACTTGCTCCGATCGACTATAAACCATTCTTTGGAGGGATGATGGATGATTTTAGGTATAAATTCAATATGATTGATGCAATGCCCTAAATCAGTCCATATAGTCAAGATGACTATGATCCTTGGATGAGATTAATTTGATGAGACCTAAAATCCTCAATTTAAATATGAAAACTAACGCCTTCCATTAATATGGTAAGAACCGAGTTCTTATAGGGTTGGGTTGTTGAGCTAACCTCAAGCTCACTCTATACGGATATGTTGAACCATGAAAATATGTTTTCGGATTAATGGGTCGGTTTTCCTAGAAGCGTTGATTTGTTGAGCTAACCTCGAGGTTGGCGTGGACGAGAGGCGAAATTGGGTAGTGTACATCGGATGTATACACATCAGTGTTGATAACCCAATGTATGTGCATACATCAACTGTTGATAGCATCGGCGATAGTTGCATTAGAGATGCAATTGGTATGACCGATACCTACCGATCGACCTAAGGTGATTTGTTGAGCTAACCTCAAGGTCATTCTTAGCAATGTCGGATATCGACCCACTAGGTCATTGTGCCATTTTGTTTCTTAGATTCCTGATGAGGGTTATGGATTCTATTGAAACTAGTGGGAGCCATATGTATGTCATTTAAGTCCTTATGATCATACATTTAATTCTATTCTAACTTCCTTTCTCTCTCTATGTTTAGGTTGATTCAAGATGTCGACTAGTGTGAATCTACGCTCACTTATGGATACAAACAAATTAACTGGACCGAATTTTCTTGACTGGCTGCGAAATCTGAGAATTGTTCTCAGATCAGAGGATCTTGGATACATCCTTGATTTTCCGCTTCCTGATCCACTTCCTGAAGGAGCTTCTGATGATGATCAGAAGGCATATCGTAAGCATCTCAAAGACAGTGACATAGCCACATGCATTATGCTTGCATCGATGTCACCTGAGCTGCAAAAGCAGCACGAGTCTATGGATGCTCATACGATAGTGTTTCATCTGAGAGTTGTTTGATGAGCAAGCTCGGTCCGAGCAGTTCGAGACCTCAAGATTGCTCTTTACAACGAAGATGACTCTGGTTCATCTGCAGTGCAATATGCATTGAAGATGAATGGCTATATTGAGAGGTTGGCAGTCTTAGGTTTTGTGATGGATTCTGAGTTAAGTATAGACTTGATTCTTGTTGGCTTATCGATAGTTATTCACGGTTTGTGTTGAACTATCGGATGAACCAAATATCCACCACAATTCGAGTGATCAACATGCTCAAGACAATGAGAACAAGTCGTCAAGCAAGATAGCAAAGCGTTGCTATTGGTGGATTCTTCTTCCTCTGGTTCCAAGAAAAGGAAACAGAAGAAGAAAAAGGCTCAGAAGCCGAAAGGAAGTGCAGCGAAAGGCAAGAAGAAGACCAAAGAGACTGCACCAAAAGGTACCTGCTTCCATTGCGGTAAGACTGGTCATTGGAGGCGTAACTGCAAAGTCTATCTGGAACAACTGAAGCAGAAGAAGGCATCAGTTGCCTCGACTTCTTCAGGTATGTTTGTCATTGAGGTTAACACTGTTTCTGATCATAACATATGGGTATTAGATACCGGTTGTGGCTCACACATATGCAATGATATGCAGGGCCTCAGGGACAGTAGGCAGCTCATAAAGGGAGAAATGGACCTGCGTGTTGGCAATGGAGCAAGAGTTGCTGCATTAGCCGTAGGGACTTATGTTTTGACACTCCCCAGTGGGCTTGTACTTAACTTGGATGGTTGTTATTTTGTACCCGTATTAACAAAGAACATATTGTCTGTTTCTTGTTTAAATAGAGCTGGTTTCCATTTGTCTTTTGGTAACAATGGTTGTTCTATTAGCTCAAATGGAATGCTTTATGGTACTGGTACATTATGCAATGGAATATACATATTAGATATGTCACATCCGGTTATGAATGTCAATGACGCTAAAAGACATAAAGAGATAATTTAAAATCAACTTACTTATGGCATTGTCGCTTGGCCATATAAATGAGAGACGATCGCTAAGCTCCACAAGAGTGGAAGTTTAGGGTCATTCGATTATGAATCATATGACACATGTGAATCTTGTTTATTAGGCAAGATGACTAAGTTACCTTTAAGGGAAAGGGTGACGCAATATTGGATTATTAGACCTAATACATTCGGATGTATGTGGTCCGATGTCCATCCATGCGAAATGGTTGTTGTTACTTCATTACCTTCATCGATGATTATTCTCGATATGGGTATACATATCTAATGAGATACAAATCTGAAGCGTTTGAAAAGTTCAAACAATTGAAATGAAGTAGAAAAACAACTTGGTAAAAGTATCAAAACATTACGATCCGATCGTGGTGGTGAATACTTAGACCAAGAGTTTTGGATTATCTCAGAGATAATGGGATCTTATCTCGATGGACTCCTCCTTACACACCACAACACAATGGTGTGGCGAGAAAGGAGAAATCGAACCTTCTTGGACATGGTTCGATCTATGATGGCTTTACGATTACCAAAATCCTTTTGGGGATATGCACTTGAGACATTTGTTTACTTGTTAAGCGAGTTCCATCAAAAGCAGTTGATGTTACTCCATATGAGATGTGGACTAACAAGAAACCTTATCTTTCTTATTTGAAAGTATGGGGTTTTCTCGCTTATGTGAAGCGGACAAAGTCGATAAGCTTGAAGCAAAATCGACAAGTGTTTGTTAAGTAGGATATCCTAAAGAAACAAGAGGATATCAATTCTACAATCTTGAGGAACAAAAGGTGTTTGTTTGATGCATGCTGTCTTTAGAGAAAGAGTTTCTTTTACAAGAAGGCGGTGGGAGCGAATTGAGCTTGAAGAAGTTCAAGATGCTCGGACGACCTTGAATCAATCGCACTGAACTGGCTGTATCTCATCTGAGATGAGGTAATGATTCAACCTTCTACTTCACACGAAACTTCGTAGGTCAAGTAGGATCGCTCTGTTCCCGAGAGATATGGATTTTCGTGAGTGAAGCAGAATGACGTATTGCTCATAGAGGATGATGAGCCTACCACCTATGAAGAGGTTACGAAGAGTTGAGAATCGAAAAATGGCTTCGTGCCATGAAATCGAAATGGATTCCATGTATGAAAACCAAGTATGGACTTTGGTTGATGCACTGAAGGATAAAACCTATAGGGTGCAAATGGGTTTTCAAGAAGAAAACCGACATGGATGGTAATGTAATTACCTATAAGCGAGGCTTGTGGCTAAAGGCTTTAAATCAAAGACAAGGAGTTGACTATGGCGAGACCTTGATCGATAGCAATGCTTAAATCCATTAGGATACTCTAGCCATTGCCGCTCATTATGATTATGAGATATGGCAAATGGATGTGAAGACGACTTTCACGAATGGAAATCTGGTGAGGATGTGTACATGACACAACCCGAGGGCTTCATTTCACGATGGCAAAAGGTATGCAAGCTTCGAAATCCATTTATGGATTGAAGCAAGCATCCGGAGTTGGAATATCCGTTTTGATGAGACGATCAAAGAGTTTGGTTTCTCACAAAATCCGGATGAACACCGTGTGTACAAGAAGGTGAATGGGCGCAATCGTATTCCTTGTGTTATATGTAGATGACATATTGTTACTAGGAAGCGATGTCTCAATCCGCAAGCGGTAAAAATTTAGTTGTCAAACACTTTGCCATGAAAGACCTTGGAGAAGCAACTTATATCCTTGGGATAAAGATTTATAGAGATAGATCTAAGAGGTTGCTTGGTCTTTCACGGTCAGCGTACATAGACAAGGTGCTAAAGAGGTTTAGCATGGAGCAATCAAGAGAGGTTTCTTCCATTACTCGTGGGATAACACTCTCGAAGTCTATGTAATCCTCGGACACGAGGATGAGAGGATGCGTATGAATATGATCCCGTATCGTCTGCGATAGGATCTATTATATACGTAATGCTATGTACGAGACCCGATGTATCATATGCTCTAAGTGTTACGAGCGGATACCAATCGGATCTGGTGAGGGTCCTTTGGGTGGTGTCAAGAATATCCTAAAGTACTTGCGAAGAACTAAGGATGTTTTCTTGATATATGGGTGGAAATCTCAAGTGGCGGGCATCAGATGCGATTTTCAATCGATAAGGGCGACTCAGTCCCAATCAAAGTTACGTTTTCACACTAAATGGCGGGCGGTCGGTTGGAAGAGTTCCAAGCGAGAGACTACTGGCGATTCAACGGCCGAGGCAGAGTACATTGCAGCATCGGATGCGACAAAGGAAGCCGTTTGGATCGAAGTTCATTCTTGAACTTGGTGTGGTTCCTAGGCGTGATGGACCCATTCGGTTGTATTGTGACAACAATGGAGCTATTCTTGTGAGCGAAAGAACCAAGGTCTCATCACGATCAAACACGTACTACCGATACCATTTGATTCGGGAGATCATTGCTCGGTGATGTCACGATAGAGAGAATTCTACAGAGCGCGAATATTGCCGATCCGTTGACAAAGCCATTGTCACGGAAGAATTTTGATTCTCATGTACTCGCTTATGGTATTAGATACCAAGGCGATTGGCTTTAGGTCAAGTGGGAGGTTATTCTGATAGTGCCCTAAAGGCAATCCCTTTAGCGCATTTTGTTCATAATCATATACAGACATTATGAATAAATAAAGCAAAGGCATTTTTCATTTATTTGATGTTCATTTTATTATGAATTGATAATGATCTTTAATCAAATTAATGAAGTCCACGATACATGACATAGCATGAAGGAAATTATGATGTGATCATACTCTGAGATTCCTATCATGTGTAATTATGTCAAGATATCTAAATTATCCTAGTCATAGGATTAATGAGGCTGGACATCGTTAATCCGGATAGACTAGCACATGTCAAATTCCTTGATTGGATCAGCGGTGGATCTCGTAAAAGCGTAAATATTGAGATATTTAGATTTGACATGTGGATGCTTACTAGTGGTAGTAAGTACATTGGATGACTGCTATGAGATCATCACATGGATGTACTATTCAAATGTCGTTGATAATCTCATCATAGCAATGGTGCAAGTATCCTTAGACTTGAGGTACTCAAGGATATCTTGGTCTTGATTACGTACTTTGACTCCATTCCTTGTTGCCTTTTCGGAGGTCGCTCATAGGGTGGTGATTGGAGTGCACTTGAGGTATTGAAGGTAATTGAGTAGCCAATAGAGGATTCACCATACGTGATAGCGAAGAGATACCCGTAGCCTCTTATCGGGATCATTACTTTGAAGTCTCTGGCCGGAGCATACATATGTCATGAAGATGGTCTTCGTGGACATATAAAGTAATGAGTCTAGGGCGAGATCTGATTACACTTGGACTAGATTTGCTTTAATCGGTCTAGTAAGAGTTGACACATTGCCCATACTCAAACCAAGTGGGGTATAGCATGGTGAAAGGACGAATTACGGTAATTGTCTATGGAAGGGTTAAGTGATATGGTTTCATTAGTCAAACCAATTACTTTCCGGTCAATTGGGGTCGTGATGTGTTGCTAGATACCGCTCATGACTTGCTTAGATTAAGTGTTAATCAAAGTGGCCAACATAACCGGAACCTAATGGGTCACACGCATAAGAGTGACTCGGAGAATCAGTAAAATAGTTTGGACGGAGATCCGATATCACGGAGAGCAATAGGATTAAATGGATCCCGATGAGTTGGGATATGTCCCGATGTGATCGCGACATCGACATTCTTTGAAAAGGGTCTCCGTGATTTTTTACGCCGTGAGGCCGATAGGTAGTAGGACCGACCCAGTTGATTGGACCACTTCAGCAATTATATATATTAATTAATTAAGTAAATAATTAATTAATTATATATATATAAGATGATTTTCGGTGGAACCATTTTAAATGGAGAAGAAGATGGTTGAAAAGTCAAATATAATGATTATTTGACATTTCAAGGCATATTTAAGCCTTCTCGTGGATCACTCTACACCAAGCCTTTCATATTGTGTTTTAAGTGTTAAAACATATATAAGAAGGTGAATGAAGATGGCTTGCACGGTTGGTTGATGGAGAAAATCGATGGCTTAAGTGTTAAGCCTTAAAACTTGGTTTTTCCATCTTCTTCCTCTCTTCCATTCAAGTTGGATTCTTCTTCTCCAAGGCTTCAATTGGTCATCTCCACTTGCTCTCCAAGGCTAAGGTAAGAGCTAGCACTCTTTTCTTTAGTCTAGCTATTCCGGGTCAAAAGTTTGTCCGGTTAGGTTTCAAACCTCTGCGTGGATCTGATTAGAGGCGGTCTCCTTTGGTCGTTATGGTTTGATTGTGTATACATACACATGGATCCTGGCTTTCGGGAATGTCCCGGGACTTAAAAATTTTAATTCCGCACTCTGGGCATGTGATGCCCACCCCGGGATTTTCCTACACTTTCATCCTCAGACAGATGGTCAGAGTGAGAGAATGATCAAGACTCTCGAGGATATGTTCAGAGCTTGTGTTTTCGAGTTTCAGGGAGCATGGGATAAATATATAGTTTTGATTGAATTTTCTTACAATAATCAGTATCCCAGTAGTATTGATATGGTTCTATATGAGGCATTGTACGACAGGAAGTGTCGTTCGCCTTTATACTGGGATAAAGAGGGTCTAAGAATTGTAAGACCCAGAATTGATTCAGAACACTATGGATAAGGTAAAATTGATTCGCAGCAGAATTAAAATGGCACAAGATAGATAGAAAATCTATGTCAATCAACACAGGAGAGATTTTGAGTATCAAGTTGGTGACAGAGTATTTATGAGAGTATCACCTTGGCGAGGTGTATTGAGATTTGGCAAGAAGGGTAAGTTAAGTCCAAGATATATTGGTCCATATGAGATAATTGAAAGAATCGGACCATTGGTTTATAAGTTATCCTTACCTTCAAAAATTGCTCAGATACATAATGTGTTTTATGTAAGCATGCTTAGGCGATATCGATCAGATCCAACTCATGTGATACCGATTTAGGAGATTGAAGTCTCTAGTAATCTGAACTATATTAAGGAACCTGTGAGGATAATTGATTACCAAAAAAAGCAACTGAGGCATCAGTACCCCCACCTATTTAATCATTCAGGTAAGAATTTTGAGGATAAAATTTTTGTTAGGAGGGGAGAGTTGTAACATACCGATACCCATGTTAAGGCTAGAACAATAAATTATGAGAAATTTATGTGAAATTAGGAAAATGCACGTCATGCATAAGGTAATTGTGACATACACATTTATTTTGCACATTCATATGATTGTACATGCATTCATTGGCATTTCGAGTAAATTGGTTTATAAATGAAAATTGTGGATTTAATTGGAGTGTATTAAATGTGATTTGACAATTTTTGTACATTTCAGGTACTTTTGAAATTTTTGGTGAATTATTTTATGCCAAAAATTTATTTGAAAAGTGTTATTATTATTTCAGAATTTTTGGAGAAATTTGAGAAAAATATTGATTTATGGACCAATGATAAAATGACACGTGGCAATGATATATATAAGACATGTGGCTTACATATGTGGTGACAAGTGGTTGATTGTTTGGGTGATATGTGTGATACATGCAAGAATACACGTGCTATTGTGTTTTGGTTAGGAAGAGTTGATTGTAACTTTTGTTTTGCACCAAGACACTCAACTTCGCAACTCTCTTCCCTGTTCTTCATCACGGAATAGTTAATTGTGATTCTCTTTGTGTTATTGATTTCATTCTCATTGCTGGAAGAGTTAAATCAAGTAAGTGATTTAATGATGTTATACTATGTAAAGAAATATATGCATGTGTGGTTAAGAAATGTACTTTCAGTGGTGATGAAAGAATTAAATGAAATAATATGGATATGTTGTTTTTCCATGTTTGAGGAACAATAGGTTTTAAGATAATGATGAAGTAAGTTTTGGAGCTACAAGAATAATTGAAACTATGTTTAAGAAGAGAGAAGAAATTCAGAAAACAGGTTGATCATATTCTGTTTTTCACTGCATATGCATGGGTCTGTTAAGAATCGAAGTTTGATGATTAAGTATGAATCTTGGTTTTTGAATTGTGTGGGTATTAATAAGCTGAAAATGGGTTAGAAGAATTGTTTTGAATGTTATTTGGTTTAATTGACATGAGAATAAAGATGGGAAATTAAGTAGAAGAGAGGAAGAAGATGGAAGAGTGTTGTTGCAAAAATGTGGAGAATAACGTTCAAAAACGTGATTCTACAGTAAAAGCGTGGTAATTGCTTGTATAAGTTTATGAACAAAGTATTTCATTGAAGAACCTTGAGTCATTTGGCTATAAATTTTTCTTCCAAACTCCAAATGACTTGAAACTTAGACCAATGGATTCATAAGACATTTTTCTTTCTCTCCATAAAAATTTAGATTTATTTGAATTAATTTGAAAGTGATTGATAGGATGAAAGTGAGGAAGTCTGCTGGAATCATATGAATTGGAAAATTTTCATGATCATGCTTCGGTTTTCTAATTATAACTTGAGATGTAGATTTTTTATGAGTTTATTTTTTATTCATATTAAAATTGAGACATAGTTTTACAACTTTTGTCAAGAAGTCAAATTTTAATTCTGTCTTTATGATTTTCAAAATTGGCATGAAACTGAGTGTTAGCTTAGGTTATATCACTATCAGGGACAAAATTCATGTCCTGTAGTTATTGAATAAATTGTATTGATGGGGGAAAAATTAGGTTGAATTGTCTTCACCAAAGTTGTATCTTATTCTCTTATCTTTAAATTCGTATAAATTTTGTAATTTTTGGATATTTGAGCTGAAAAATATGAGTTGTGCAATTAGAGGGTATGATCATGTACTAGCTAAAAGTTCAAATGTGTACAGTCTGTGGTATTTTGTGCATAAATCATTAAATACTGAATCAAATTGGATTATCTTGGAGTCATTAGAAACTTAAGAGCACTATAGAACAACTTTCCAGAAGAAAATGTTGCCTAAAATTTTCATTTACCTTATCAGATTAATTATGCAAAGTTGACTCGAAATCATGTACGTAGAAAATCTGAAGTGCTCAATTAAGTTATAAAATTGATTTCACATTGTTTTCTTTTTGCCCAAATTATAAGTACCAAAGCTGAAGGAGTGATAAATTGATGTGATTTATTTGCTATGCTTAGTTATGTGAACTGTGTGATCTCATGATATACCATGTTGTGTGAACATTTAGAATGTGCTTATAATTTGAATGAGTGTCTGTAAAATATGTATGATGTATATGTGATCCAGTGAAATCATCAATGATGGTTCACTCATTGAGTTCACAAAACTCATAAAAATTGCAATGTAAATTTTCAGGTACGAGACAAGAGACTTAGTTCTTTAGATAGGACTAAAGGACCCTTTGGATTTTGTAATGGCTCAGAGGTCTGTCAGCTAGCTCCAGGAGTGTTGTGTCTTGTATTTTGTTGTTTTTATTAAAACCTGTATGAAGTTATGTAAATATTTGTCTAAAGGAAATAGTGTAAATTTTATGGATTAATGCAATGAATGGTTTTAAAATTTACTGACTTTTAAATGATGTTAGTTGATGCCATGTGTAAGTTGGAATTGTTTTGCTCTAGCATACCATTATCATAGGTTATGTTCCTGAAAGTTTGGGTATGTACCTTATGTTAGTGGGATGTTGCACTTGTAGCGACGAACCAATCGATAGACAACTTAAAAAGGGACCCATCTCAATGTAGAGCAAGCCCGAAAGAAATCCAAAAGCAACTCAACCCATGAAGAAACCCGAAACAGACTCAAATACAAGTCTTAAGTGCAGGAACGTGTACATGTTGGACCTCGAACCTTGAAGCGAAAAATTAGAAACAATAAATGAAATCAAATGAGTGTTTTGTATGTGATCTATGTTATAGATGATTATGATATTGGAATGTGAATTATGTAAAGATGATGAGTTGTGGAATCTTAAGTAAGAATTATAGTGATACATATGAGATATCATGCAAAATCAAGAGAGGAACTTGGTAAATGACATAATTCTATTAAATGTAAGAAAACATATAAATTGAGGCTGAGATTTGGATAAATTCCAAATGATAGTTGAATTGTTATAAATGATGTGCAATTAAGATAGTGAAGTTAGGATGAATGTTAAATGTATATGCTGATTCAAGAGAATTTCAGGAATGATTGATATAGAATTGGCCAAAGTTGCCTTCTTTGAAGTTGTAGCTTGCTCTTTTATCTTTCTAACGAGATCAAGTATACAAGATTTCGAGATCGGAATTAAGAGTTATAGTTAATACAAGTTATGATGTTATATAAGATTGATGTTAGTGACAGCTTTGATGAATGTTTGAAATTTGAGGTTTTAATGAACCAATTTAGTTGAGATTTAAGAGGTTCATGAATTAAATTTGTTGCTTGAATTGTTATGAAGTGTTTAGGCCTTTGAATACATAAATATGTGAAGATTATAAGTGTATATGATGTTAGTTGGGATGTGAGAAACATTGGAGAAAGGTTGAAGAGGTTTTGGAAATCGCATGTCCGTTAAACGGACATGGAAGTCCGTTTAACGGACAGCTACGGGTCAAAAGCAAACTTGAGAAAAATGCAATTTTGACCATTTTAGAGGCCTAATCTCATTTTGAGGCCTATAATACGAGTTGTAGATATCGATGTTATCTTTCAAAGGGAATAAGAACGAAGGCATTTGGATATTTGCAGAAAACGTTATGGCATTTGCGCCAAAAGAGTTTCAAATCAATTTAGGGTTTGAACATGTTGAGTTGTTTTGATCATAACTCACTCATCCGACCTCGGATTGAGGCGATTCTTGAAGCATTGAATTCCTAACACATGTATCTTTCTCTCCATGAAAATTTGTATCAATTGGAATTGAATTGAAATAGTTTTATTGAATCATATGATAATCGGAATGATTTGTCTCATTCTAAGCTTGCTATTTTTCCTTCCTCATCCGACTTTGCCAAATCATTTGCTTATATCTTTTCCGTCTGACATCCAAATGACTTAGTTCTCGAAGCGTTGGATTCCTAAGAAAATGAATTTCATTTTATGTGAAATTTGTGAATTTTAGAGCTTTAATTGAGTAATATTATTTAAATCAAAGTGAGACAGGAAAGTTTCAGAACATAGTTCAGTATTTTGTGAAATTCGGGATCTGTGGAGATACGATTGAAGCAATGTTTGAGGCATAATATAATTAAGACATGGGGCTACAATTGTTATGAAGAAATGAAATTTCAATTTAGCCTTTAAGAATACCAATTTGCGGAAGGAAGTAAATTGCTAGAAAATGTGTTAGTAGAATGATAGGTCCGACATGTTTGGACTATAACTTTTGATATAGTGCTCCGAATTGAATGATTTTTGAGGCATTATGAAATTAAGAGGAACAATTATCTAGAAGGAAGTTTTGACTAATTCCTTCAAATTGATAGTGCGAAACATGTCCGTAACTGAGCATGATTTAAAGTAAAGTTCAGGGGCAAATTAGGAAGTTAACTTAAAGATTTGAGATTTAAGGCTTATGTGGAGGGACAAGAGGGTCATTTTCCTTGAATTTAATGACCAGTCCATATAAAAAGAGGGCTGTCGTTGGTTCTAGAAGAGAGGGCACGAAAATGAGAGAAGTGAAAGGAAAGAAAGAAAAGGAGAGAAGGAAGAGAATCGATGGAGAAGAAGAAGAGAGAAAAGAGAGATGTTGCTAGGGTTTCGATTTTCATGTGCTACAAGCATTATTTTTACATAGATTCAAGAAGAAAAACATGGAAGGAGGTGAAAGCTACAAGATGGGTCAAGCAAAAGTCGAAAATGGTGGAAGATAAAGGTAAGAGAACCTTATGAGCTTTGAGATTTTCTTGGATTTTTGGTTGTTTTGGTATGAGATGGATATGGGTTTGTGATTTATGGAGTTAATGTTGGTGATTTAGCCTTAGGTTATGTTTAATCTTGGATGAGAAATTAATTAGAACTTATGCCAAATTTTATGAGTGGGGATTTTGGAAGATTATGATGTAGAGAGGTTGGAAACCTTATGGGTTTGTGAAATATGATGGTTATGATGTGGGTTTTGGTTGACTTTGGTTTAGGAAATTTTATATTGGAAGAACCAAGGAAGCTATGGACAATTGATGATTGGATCAAGCTTATGGCATGGAATTTAAGGTGGGTAATATGTTTGTTTTTCAAATTTTAAGTTAGTTGTAAGTTTTGGAAAAATCAAGAAAATGATCATGTTTTCTAAGCTATTGTTTTACAATTGAATTTGGGAAAAATTATGAATTATTAAGTTCATTGTTTCAAATGGTTTAAGAAATTTCTATGAATATTTTGAACAAGTTTTCATGAATGTTTTGAATTGTTATCTAATGGATATTTGAATGATTTAATAAACATGAAATATTCGTTTGAGTTCTTTGTGTTTAATTGATCGAAATCCAATATGTGAATTTGTGTGCCATGATTTTTAAATGATTTGAAATTGTCTAAAGTGTGCATTCCTTGTTTGGGATGATTGAGAATTTTTAAGTGAATTATGGTTTGTGAATTATGTAAATTGTGAAGTGATGCTAGAAATGCATATATATGTCGTGCTCATGAAATCAAAGTTTTCAAGAATGTGCCATTTGGGCAAAGCAATTTTAAATGCATGAATTACATGTTATGTGGGTGTGGCATAGTCCCTCAAAAAAATCGTCACGTGAACGTTGACTCATGTGTATAGCTTTCTCCCAGCTGCCTGCAAGTGGCACGGAGTTCTTTTTAGGACTCCCTTATGTGTACGACTACACAAGGCCATTTTATGGAATTGTGTAGTCACCATGTGTATGGACTTGCCAAACCATTATGATGTGTTATATGATTTGATATTGATTGCAATGTGATGCATTCATATGTTTGAAATTGTTCATGCTTTGTGAAGGGAAAAATTTGAGTTTTACGGGAACAAGAAAGTAAGGTTTCAAGCTAATAGTTTTTGCAACTGGGTAAAATGTTTTGAAAAGTTGAAGGATTTGTGAAATAAACACTTGATGAAATTTCTCGAGAAATTCTTTATAAGATGGCAAAGTTTTGAGAAATGACTTTTACTTATTTTTCAACTTACAAACATATTATCCACGAGCTCTAGCTCACCCCCCCTTTCATCCCCATCTTCAGGTTTTCGAGAAGGAGATCGGATGAAAGCATGGCAAGACTTTATGTTCGTTTTGTATAGCATGTGTTTTGTATAAAGTAGAGTTTGATACTGACGTTGTATAAGTCTTGGATATGACTTAAGTTGCCATAAATGTATTTCAAGCATTTTCTTTCAGGATGTATGAAAATTAAGAAATTGTATAGAATTGAGTAAGTCGTATAAGATGATTTATGAATTTGTGAACGGTAATGAAATTATATTGAATTGATCTTATGAATGTGAGTGGGATATGTAAAGATATGTATGAATGTGTATGATGATGGGATTATGGTTAAGTATGTGAATGATTGAAGTGGTTAGAACTAAGATTGCGTTTGTTTCTGCTGAAATCTCGGATGGAGGGTCCGGTTGATTTTGATGATTGGATTGATTGAGCTGGTATTATAGAAGTGTATTTAAGTTATTTGCAGGTTTTTGGGGTTGTTAAATTGCAGCCGTTATGCTGCCAGATTTTTGTAGGATAGTATATGGATTTTATGAATTTGAGTATGCATTTATGGATTTATTGACATGAGTATGAGATAGTTATGATAAGGAATGCGAATACGATGAATAAGAAGAATAAAGCAACTTGCGATTAGTATGAGTTTAAGGCTAAGTCCAAGTATGTTAGATGAAAAGCATGCTTAAGAAAGCAAGAAAGAAAGACAAAAAGAAAAGAAAAAAAATTTTCATACCGTTTCGGATAGGTCCAGTCTAAGGTATTCCAACGCTATGCTTCCATAGGATAAATTATTCCTGAATGTCGGACGCTTGTAATGCTATTCGATTTCTTTTCATTTGTATGTTTTGATTTCATTTGTATTCGATCCTTTTAGCTTCGCCTTATAAGATCGATCTTTTTGTTTGGCATTCGTATTCGATTCTATTAGTATCCGATTTGTATTCGATTCGACTTAATTGATATTCAATTTCGGTTGGATTTGCTTCGCTATATGAATCGATTCATTGTTTCATTTCATTCTGTTTGGATTTCGATTACGTTTGTTTCGAATCAGTTTCGACCCACTTGTCACATATGTTTCGATTTTCCGTTATTCGCTTTTCATTTCCGATTCATGTGTTTGATTCGCTCTATGATCCGATTCATTGTTTTCGTTCCGTCTCGGATTCGATAACAGTGGAGTTATAGTGGTAAGTGTAAGAAGGTGGGGTCTGGGAAACGGGATCCAACAGTACAGGTATGCAAGGAGGTTTCCACAATGCAGATTATGAAGACAAATACTATTCCAAGTCTGCTTTTTTAAGGGAAAACCATACCTTCTCTTGCTAGTATAATTAGGGTCCCTTAGAATAGAATAAACTACACACGTCTCCTTTGTTTTCTTATGGGCATAAACGTTTTCTTTTTGTCGTTTGTTTTCTTTAGGTAAAAACCCTAATTTTCTTTTCTCTTCTTTTTCTTCTTTTCTGTAGCTGAAACTTGCACCATAGTTTTAAACAAGATTTTTGACTTTATTTTAATTTTATTCATGAACTAAGTTTTTTTTTTCAATTGTGGAGGTTAGTAGATAATTCTTATGGGTTGATTTTATGAGATTTTATGCTTAAATCTTGGTATTTTATATTGAATATTTGTGCTCATGGACTGTGTGAATGTCGAATTATGTTGGATATTTTTTAATTCTAGAATTCAATTTATCTTGCATGATTTGTTTGCCAATTAATTGAATTAGGTGTTAGTCATCAATTTGATTAAATAAGTGGCGTTAATGTATTAAAGTTTGAAGGTATATGTAGAATTTTAATACTTTAGTTCTTGAGCATAGAATTATTTAATGTATGTTAGTCATCTTTGAATAATTTTAGGTTCAATCAAAGCCATCTAATCTTCATGTTAGTTTTGAATTGCTGATTACGTGAAAAGGTTTTGCATTACATGTTAGTTTTGGATGCAAAGAATATTATATGGTGAACTCGAATTTTGATCATAAATTGGTTGGAAAAATCTTTAGTTTCTATGATTAAAATCAACCTAGGGAATTAGTAAACACCTTTGCAACTGATCTTTAATTAATCTGAATTTTTATCAAACTTTTCTTGCAAATTTTAGAAATTTTCGGCGTTTTCTCAAATTTTTCATTTTTAATTCACGATTGTTCTTTCTTTTCTTGTTAAATTTGACGCAAGCAAACCCCCTATAATTTGACTGCATTATATAGTTTAGTACTAGTTTCTTGCATGATAATTAATTATATAGTGCATGCATATAAGACATTTGTATGTTAGCTTGCATACCTGTCACGTAATTCACCTTTCACCTTCTCTGATTTGCACATATTTAGCATCATAGTAATCAGACTAGACACACATCTTTTACATCATAAATCAAGTGTCTCTGCTTCATCTTCTCTGTTGTCCTTTTCATGCGTGAAATTGGTCTGCACTAAAAGGTAGTTTGCATTAACTAGGTCATGTGTTTAGTTAGTATAAAATCATAACATAACACTTGTCCTTTTCTTCTTCTTTCTACGTCCCATACATATGCAAACTTTAGATTAATTTAATTAATTCATCTTAAATTAGCTGCTGCATATAGATAATATTTCTAGCATTCGTACATATTAGTTAATCATACTAGGTCTTGTGTGCCGCATGCATCTAGCATCTTAGGAATAAAATATTGCATTTGTTCATCTTAGCTATAATTTGCATTTATTTTTATTTTTCCCTAGCATATACACGTTTACCTTTGATTGAAAGTTAGATTTCTTCCTTGTGTCTTGATCTTTGTGGGACGATACCCTTATCTTTGTGGGACGATACCCTTACTCATCTATACTATATATTAATTTAAGTAGGGGATTAAATTTGTAGGCTAATTACAGCCTACCAATGACTCTTATGGCTATTTAAGATGACAACCTAGTTAAGTAATTAGAAGTATTCATGAAAGGTGTTTACTCTCATGTCAAAAACCTAGGTGACTTTTCAAAAAAGCTTTTAAATGCTCTATATTTAGATTTAGTTTTATTAAAATAAGAGGTATGAAAATGTTGAAAATTTTAGAATTTTTATGTATACTCACTTTATGCATTAAATGGAATAGTGTGAATTAAGTTTAATCTTGAAAATTTATTGAGTGAATTAGATTGATTTATAATTTGATGCAAGTAGTAATACAATTATTTGGAGTAAAAGGAATGAATTTAGGTAAGTTTAGGACAATTTGGAGTTGTTTTTATCTAGTTACCAAGATGCAAGTACTTAGCCATATAGTTCCACATTTACTTTATAATTCCTAAATTTCAAGCAATATGCCCATGTTCACACTCTAGAGAGTTACTCAACTATGAACACACCTATGGTTGAGAAGTACACACTCCTGCCCTTTCCTTTATTCATATTTTAATATATGTTTATATAGGTGTTTGCTTTGAATTTGAATCTTGAGGTTTTTTTAAGTACATAATAAGAAGACGGTTGTGCCCTTGCCCATGTATCACCCAGAAAACTAATTTTTTAACTATAGAAGAAAAAGTAAAGGGAAAAGCAAAAAGGAAGCTTGTGATGCACAATTGGATGACCTAGAATGGTAGGAAGAATGAAGAACAAACAAGGAGATGTATTCAGAGTGGATTTCCATCAATCTAAAATGAATTTTGTAAAGATTAAAAAGGATTTCATCAAGTTTCTTTTGATTTTTCAATTTTCCTTTAGTTATAACGTTATGTCTTTTACTATGAGAAACTAAATCATTATAATACTTAGACAAGATGAACATCATAGTGAATTGTGAAGTGATTTTCATTTAATTTAAGTTATTCTTTAGTTTCATTAAGATTTGATTATATGTTTTATAGTTCTTAAATTGATATGTGTTGGTATGTTAATTCATGTTTGATTTTACACAATTGGGGTCGAGAAATCTGTTCTATGAATTGACCTGGCATAATCAAAAAGAGTTCCATGATAACTTATAGATAGGTTAGCATAAATCTTTCAGATCAGGGACAAAACTAATAATCTTGAGAATGATATAAATATAATTTATGAAATTTCATGGTCCAATGAACTTTAGGTTAATTAATGAGTGGAGACTTATATACAATAGATGACCAAGGGGGAATTATTATCCCTATACCACTATTTTTATTGAGTGTTTCTTAGTTCAATCTTTGTTTTAATTAATAAATTGTGTTTATTTATTTTAAAATTGAATTTAATCAAACAACATCACTATAATTTGTTATACTAGATAATAGAGAGATCATTAGTTCTAGTAATAGTCCTTATAAGATCAACAAGCACTCATCAGTGATCGCTACAACTACACCTTATGTTGTTAGTAATAAATCACATGATATCCTACCACTAAACTCTAAGTATTCCTTAGAATTTAAGCTTTTAAATTCACTAGGGTTTCTTTCTCAATCAATAAGTGAGGGGCTAGGATAAAGGGGTTTGTTTCTAAATAAGGATCATTAAGGTTTTGTTCCTGAGAGTATATAGGCAAGCCTAATAGGGAGTGAAAGAGGTGCAAAGATGATGAATGTGCTTTAAAATGGTCTTAAGTAGGAGGGGGAGCTAAGTTTGAAGGGCTGGATGGCAAGGAGTTGGAGCTATGTGGAAGCAAAGTACCTGGTGGACTTGGTTCCCACATTAGTTCCATTCCCAAAAATGGAAAAGAATCAACTAAGCTCTGAGGTGAAAATTTTCTCATGTTATAGAATAATAGGAGTTATAGAGAGGAAATCTATGAAAAGTTGACCTTAATCAATACAAGTTTCTACTATTAGCATATATTAGATTATCAATTTCATATTAGATAAATTCTTCACACTTATAATTAAGATATAATTAGATCAATAATTTATGTAATTTTTGTAGATGTAATAAAATTTCAAATTTTTATATGACTCAAGTATAAAATTAAAAATTACTTAAAAACCTTCAAGTAAGGAACAATGCATACTAGTGAGAGTGCAGCACCCCCTTACCGCAGGGTACATACTAGGATACCCACAGGTCATTCCAGTACATATCCTACGATAAGGGTGAGCTACGAACAATCACTACAATCACTTCACATGGCATCATAATAAAAAATCAATATAAAAATCACAATCTTTTTGAAACCAACTTTTTCCTCATTTCATTTCATCAAAATCAGAAGTTTACACGTCTGTCATCCTTTACTGTCTATACATCAATCCAAAAACTTAGTAAAAAATGTTACATGAAAGAGGAAAACAACATATCTATCTAGGTCATCCAAAAATCCCTGCTGATCGACCTGTGAGCCATGACTTTTCTCGCCAAAACAATATACACGGCTAGAAAAGTCCCTCTGAAGCTAGGAGTCTACTCTCGGTCCTGCAAAGACAACATTACAATTTGGGTCAGTTTTGCGAACTCAGTGAGGTAACCATCATCGATGGTTCACTCAATTCATATAACACATATCACAATTTCACATTGATCATACATAACACATTTCTCACATAAGCATAAGGCATTTTGCCTTTCACTTAATCCATCATATGAAATGCTCATGTGACACTTTTTCAATTATTACGGTGTTGTGACTGAATGCCTGAACTGTCCCATATAGGGCTCATTAAACGTTGAGCCTGAGGCTTTAAATCACTGTTGAGCTCGAGGCTCAAATACACTCGTTGAGCTTTAAGCTCTAATCGGTGGCTACTTCAGTCACAACTGTCATTATCTGAATATGCATTCGTGAATGAAATGCATATGTCACAATTAATCACATTAAATGCATGTATTCATGTGCCACAATCAATCACATCATAAACACGTAGGTCTCATATTCACATACAAGTAGCACTTCAATAACACAACTCCCCAGTACACAGTCATCCGACCTTCTGTCCGGAATCCACAATCAAATCACAAGCCACCATTATCCTCCCCAAAATCATAAGCATAAGCAAACAATAATTTAGAGAAACCGTCTAGGTTACTCACCAATTGCTTCCAAAGCTAGTGCCTGGAAGTCTCGGCAACGTCTGTAGGTTGGCGTTCCAATTGCTCCTCTATAACAATTAAAATACACATATATTACAAATTGTGCAATCAGAAATGTATAATAATGCACATGCAGGAATTTGAAAAGTGTACAATGCATGTTCGTGACAATCCCGGTATCATTTCATAAATTTCATCAAAAATATTCCCCTAAGTTTTAGAACTCCATAGACACCAAAATTACTCAATTTGGATTTCTGTAAGTCCAATTATTATCAAATCACTGAAGTATGTCCCGAAAAATAATCAATTCATATTCTTATAATCGACCCTCTCAATTTGATTCAATCCATCAATTTCAATTTAATCTCAAAAATCACAAATTCTCATGGAGTGGTATAGGAGTGTTTTATGAATCTAATGCTTCAAAAATTGGGTCAATCGGAGGTCAGATAGACAAGTTATAAGCAAAAGAGTGGAGGAATGACAGGTGAGCCGGCGAGCAGCGTCGCATTCCCAATAGCACGTTGGCCGGCTCACGAGTCAGCTCGCCAGCTGGCTAGCCCAACGCGATAGCTCACGATAAGTGCCACCTCACAACGAGACGTGATCACGGCCACAAGGCTGCCTTTTACCAATTTCTTCTTTTTTTTGTTTTTCATTTTTTTACTTATTTTCTCTCTTCTTCCAACATGCATAACTTTTCACACAAGGTCCAAAATTGACAAATTAGGTATCAGTAGAAAGATAAAAGAAAGCCTACAATTTCTATGAAGGACTCACAGACAAATTCCAACTCTAAAGGAGTCAAAATCCCAATCAAATGTATTGTTCAATAAATGTCATCCTAAACAATAGCACATATTCTAAAAATCATAACTTCCTATTACATTGACCAAAAATTGCAAGCTTTATATCAATGAAAAGATCAGAATACATTATACAACTTTGATGAACAACTTAGAAGCAAATTCAACCTTTAAAAAGGTCAAAATCTCAATCAAAGTTTCTGCCCCCATAATTTCACCCTAAACAACATTCAAACTTCAAAAATGCATACCTTACAATTCCTACATCCAAAAATGGCATATTATATATCATTACAAAGATAAGAAAGTCCTCTATAACTTTCAATAAAGCTACTTGATCCAATTCAAAGCATAAAGTCCAGAATTTGCATCAAAGCACAGTATCACAAAACCTACACTTTTGGACATTTTCACAAACAAAGCACATGAATCTTTGGAATAACATCCAAATTTCAATAGATCATAACTTTCAACCTCAATATTGAAAAATGTCATACTTTATAGAGATAGAAAGCTAACAAGAAAAGCTACAACTTTCATGAAGACCAATTTAGCAAAATATGCCTAAATTTATCCAGAAAAATTCCCAAAGTTTCAGATCACAAAATGAAATTCTGGAGCTATTGTTCAACCCTACACACTTTCTCACTTTCATGTCAAAATTTGGGACTCTTCAAGCCAAAATTGAGCATCATTTCCTTCACAAGAAATCTAGCCAAACATCTCTAGTTTAATTCAAACTAAAAATCATCTCAATTAAACAATCATAGAAGAAGTTATGGCAACATCATTGAAACATACTCAAATCAAAATTTCCAAATTATCATCCTAACTCTTCTCCTACCTCTTCCACACCATTTCCTCACTCAAATACCACTCAATTCACTCATGAAAACAACCATAATCAAATCAAAACCTCTACTTGAACATTAACCTACAACATAGTATCAATATGCACTCAATTTTCTTCCTTTTCATACACTCATCTAACATCATTAAATTCACTCCAAACCATCTCAAATAACATACAACACATTCTACATCATTCATCATCAATCAAACAAAACTTCATACCCATCCACCCTAAACACAATTCCCATGCAATTAAGTTCACATAACATCACAATAATGAATTTAACTAACAATTCATGATATAAAACACAATTCTTATCTAATTAAGCTTCCAAATCTTCCAATCTTCCAAATTTATCACAAACTCTCTACTTCCTACCAACATACACGATCATCATCTTGAGGGGGTAGAAAGCTTACGTTTGTTTTTTGTGAACAAAAGAAGAGAAAGCAAGTAAAATATGAGAGCTTTTGTGTGGTGGAGATTGGTAACAAAGTAACCTAGGAAGAAAACTAACGAAGAAGGAGGAAAAGAGAGAGGCTACGTATATGATGAAGTAACTTAATAAAAACCACCAATGATCTTTTAAAAGAAGAAGTATCGTGAATGAAAACCAAAAAGGGAAAAGCCTTTTACTTAAACAAAGTGGTGTCACTTGCCACATATCTTATTTCTAAACACTCTCAAGGTTTCTTTCCAATTAAATTTTAATTTCTACTCCAATTTGTCCCAAAATTTCAATGACTCAAATTACTAAATCCTAAAGTCATTTATCTACATTTCCAGTACCATTGGACAGTAATTTCTCCTACCAGTAAACCATTATTTTGCCACTTGGCATTTTTCCCAGTCCAAAATGACCCCGAAATTTCAGAAAAATAATTTCTAAAATTCTCCAAAAATTCAAAAACCACAATGACCCTCTCCAAGTCAATTTTCAAGCACACAAATCACATTAATTTACAATCACATTCCTTAACACTTATACCTGGAAATGTCATGAATGCATGTACAGTCATTTTTCATGTGCAAAATTTACTATTCACGTGTATGTGTATGCTATATTGTGCATGAACATGTAAATGCGATTATAAGCACTCATTAACCACTCCAAATTACTATTTTACCCTTCCCACTAGTAATGGGATGTTACAACTCTCCCCTCCTTAAAGAAAATTTCGTCCTCAAAATTCTTACCTATTTGTTCGAACATGTGAGGATACTATCTCCTCATATGCTCCTCGGTCTCCCAAGTTGCTTCCTCAGTTGAGTGGTTCCTCCATAAGACTTTCACCAATTGAATGACCCTGTTCTTCAACTGCTTAATCCGCGATCCCGCAATCTTGATCGGCTCCTCAACATAGCTCAAATTACTAGCAACCTCAATCTCCTGAGCTGGTATCACATGTGTCAGATCCGATCGGTATCTTCAGAGCATACTCACATGAAAGACATTATGCAACTGAGACATCTCATTTGGTAAAGCCAACTTATAGGCTAAAGGTCATATCCTTTCAATGATCTCATAAGGACCAATGTACCTAGGGCTCAACTTGCCCTTTTTATCGAATTTCAACACTCCTCTCCACGGGGACACTCGTAGGAAAACTCTGTCTTCTACACTGTACTCCATATCCCTCCAGTGCTGATCCACATAACTCTTCTGTCTATCTTGAGCCGCTTTAATTCAGCTTCGGATCAACTTCACCTTATCCACCGTATCCTGAATCAACTATGGGCCTTCAACCATTCTCAAACCCTCTTCATCCCAATACATCGGATCGACACTGTCTTCCATACAATGCCTCATATGAGGCCATTCCGATGCTACTGTGATAATGATTGTTATAAGCAAATTCAATCAACGCTATAAATTGATCCCACACTCCTCTAAACTCCAATACATAAACTCGAAGCATATCCTCAACAGTCTTGATTTTCCTCTCACTCTGTCCATCTGTCTGAGGATGAAATGTTGTACTGAAGTTCAAGTTAGTACCCATACTAGACTGCAAACTCTTCGAAAACCTCAAAGTAAATCTGGGATCCCTGTCTGACACTATAGACACTGGAACCCCATGCAGTCTCACTACCTCAGTCACATACTTCTAGGCCAACTGATCAAGTGAATTATTCTCCCTCACTGGCAAGAAATTGGCCGATTTAGTTAACTGGTCCACTATGACCCAGATAGCATCATGTTTCCTTGGAGTCTTGGGCAACCCCATGATGAAATCCATAGTGATTTGTTCCCATTTCCACTCTAGAATAGGTAACGAATGGAGCTTCCCTACTGGAGCCTGGTGCTCAGCTTTAACTTGCTAGCATGTCATACACCTAGATACATACTTTGCCACGTGCTTCTTCACGCCAGGCCACCAGAAATGCTGCTTTAGTGTGTTATACATCTTGGTAGTACCACGATGCATAGCATAGGCAGCCATATGAGCTTCCTCCAAAATCTCCCTCCTCAGATCATCCACATTAGGCACACATAGCCTCTGTCTCAACCATAATGTCTCATCCCTCAACTCAAACTCAGAATTCGGATTTGCCTTTACTTTCTCCATAAGCTTCACCATATCAGGATCTTTGCCCTGAACTCTCTTGATTCTGTCATGTAGCATCGGTCTGAGTTTCAATGTGGAAATCAAAGCCCCATCCTGCTCCAGATTCAACTCCACATTTAAGGCTCTCAAATTTATCAAATTAGGTAACCTCAATAACTGAATCTGAGCTGCACTGATGTGAGACTTCCTACTCAAAGCTTATGCCACCACATTAGCTTTCCCTGGGTGGTACTCAATAGTACAGTCATAATCCTTTAGTAGCTCAATGCATCTCCTCTGCCTCAAAATCAACTCCCTCTGACTCAGCAAATATCTCAGACTCTTATGATCAGTAAAGATCTGGAACGTTTCTCCATACAAATAATGTCTCCAAATCTTCAGAGCAAAGACAACTGCAGCTAGCTCCAAATCATGTACTGGATAATTTATCTCATGAGACCTTAATTGTCTCGATGCATAAGAGATCACCCTGCCATGCTATATCAATACACACCCCAATCCTTGATGCAACGCATCACTATACACCATATAACCTCCATTCCCTGATGGAATAACCAACATCGGTGCAGTAGTCAACTGATGTTTCGACTCCTCAAAGCTCTTCTGACACTCCTCATCCCATCTGAACACTACATTCTTCCTCAGAAGTTTTGTTAGAGGAGCTGAGATCAGAGAAAATCCCTCGACAAACCTCCGATAATATCCTGCCAATCCTAGGAAGCTTCAGATCTCCGACACATTTCTTAGAGCTTCCCACTTCATCACTGCCTCTATCTTTTTCGAATCTACCTGTATACCATGTCCAGTCACTATATGTCCCAAAAACACAACCTGATCCAACCAAAATTCACATTTACTGAATTTTGCATATAGTTGCTTCTCCTTCATAATTTGCAAAATAACCCTCAGATGTTCAGCATGCTCCTGTCTGCTCCTCGAATACACCAAGATATCATCAATAAATACAATCACAAATTGATCAAGGTAGGGTTGAAACACCTTCTTCATCAAGGCCATAAAAGCTTCCGAGGCATTAGTCAGCCTAAATGGCATCACTAAAAAATCGAAATGCCCATACCTGCTCCGGAATGCACTCTTAGGTACATCAGCCTCAGCTATCTTCAACTGATAATACCATGACCTCAAATCCAGCTTAGTAAACACCTGAGCTCCCTGCAATTGATCAAATAAGTCATCGATTCGAGGCAGGGGGTACTTATTCTTCACTGTCACCCGATTCAACTGCCGATAATCAATGCACAACCTTAAAGTCCCATCCTTCTTCACAAACAACACCGGAGCTCCCCAAGGTGAAACACTGGGTCTAATACTTTTCCAGTAACTCTTGCAACTGAGTCTTCAACTCCTTCAGTTCCACAGGTGCCATCCTATATGGAGGAATAGATATAGGAGCAGCTCCTGGAACTAGATCAATCGTGAACTCTATTTCCCGATCTGGTGGTAAACCAAGTAGCTCGTCGGGAAATACATCAAGAAATTCCCTAACCACGGGAATGTCCTGAAGTCTCTACTCAGCTCTAGTATCATTGACGTGGGCCAAATAAGCCTCACATCCTCCCTGCATCAACCTCAGTGCACTCAGGAATGAGATCATCCAGGCTGGCACTACCTGACTAACTCCTCTGAAAACTGCTCTAGGCTGACCAGGAGATTCTAATACTACCTCCTTGGTGTAGCAGTTCATGATGGCCCTATGAGCAGTGAGTCAGTCCATGCCTAAGATCACATCTATCTCTCTCAACTGCAAAACTATCAAGTCTGCCTTTAACTCTGCTTGATCGATCATAATCGAGCACCCCTTGCAGACCTCTCCTAAGGCAGTAGTACTACATAGAGGTGTACTCACCTCTAGCCCATACTGTAGTAGCTCCCTATCACAATGCACTCTACATGCCAAATGCAGTGCGATAAAGGAGTATGTGGATCCTAGATCTAGCAGTGCAAATGCTTCAAAGTCAGAAATAAGAAGCACACTTGCTACCACATCTGGTGAGTCTTGGGCCTCCTGCCTGGTCATGGCATAGACCCTGGCCTGGGACTGCTGTAGCGCCCCCTTACCATAGGGCACCCACCGGAATGCCCGTAGGTCATTCCGGTACGTAACCTACACTAAGAGACCACTACTGACAACTACCACTACACTCCTTATGGCATCACAATCTTAAAGCAGTACGAAGAAACCGACAACTTTTAAAAACCAAACTGGATTTCATTTCATTCACTCAAAATTCAGAAATTTACAAACTGTCAGTATTTCAGTCTGTACATGTTCCAAAACACTGTACACTAAGTACCATGTAGTAATGTACAAAGGACAGATCTAACTATAAGTCTCCAAAAGAAAGCCCAGCTGACCGACCTTTGAGCCATCGCCTCTCTCGCCAATCCACAAGATACGGCTCTACGGTCCGAGGAGCTATCACCACGCTTTATCCGAAAAATAGATTGCAATTTTGGATGAGTTTGCGAACTCAATGAGAAACCATCATCGATGGTTCTCCCAATTCATGCATCACATAAGCATGATACAAGACGCATCCAAGAATTATACAAAACACAATCTTGATACAATCACAAGAATAGGCATACAAGATGCGATCACGACAAACATAACCCATTTGCAATATAGATCAAGATATACACACGATCGGTACCATGTCAAATATTCATCCAAGATGCAATGCACACGTGACTCTTTCCGATTCATTACAAGATTGTGACCTAGCGATAAATAGTATTCGGTGTAGATGCGTGCTGGGAGAATTATCTCCCTTCGAGCTCGAGGCTCGTTTCAGTATGTCGAGCTCTAGGCTCGGTTCAGTATCAGTGGCGCCTCGGTTCACAATTTTTCCTTTTAGCAGTTTAATGCATTTGTGCATGAATGCACATGTTCGATTGAACAGTTACATCACAGTCTAACATTCCCAAAGAGCAGTAATTTACAGTCCATAAACAGATAATTCACAGTCTATAATTCACTAATCCCCATAGGGCAATCAAGTCACAGTAAACATATAGATTGAGATAACCACCTAGGTTACTCACCTACTACTTCCGAGCTAATGCCGGGAAGTTTCCGCCCCGTCGGTCGAACGACGCTCCACTTGGGCCTCTACTTGAGCTTTTCCCTCTTCAATGCTTTAATCCTACACCAATTTCTCACTTTCTCTACTTTCTTCTAACATCAAACATGTATCTCCTCATCATAGCAAGAACACAACTTAGTTGGAAGTAGAAGAACTCTTGACGTTTGTTTTTGGAGGAAGGTTAAGAAAGAAGCAAAATTGATGATGATGGAGAAACTTAAGAGAGGATTCGGTTAAGTGAGAAAACAAGAGATAAAATGTGATATGTTTAGGTATTTCACTAGGTAAACCGTGAGAGATGGGTAAGGGAGCATTAAATGATAGCATGTGATGGCAAAATATGATTGGTTCCAAAATTTAAAGAAAAGTCAAAGTAATATTTCTTTAATCCAGATCAAAAACTAACCCAATCAACTCAATTGACCTCAATTTCAATCCCAAATTAATATACCCAATATTACAGTGCCATTGGGTAGAAATTTTCGCTACCAAAAATCGATCGGTTCGCCACTTGGCGATTTTTCCGGTCCAGGATTTTTCTTCGGAAAAATCTAGAAAAATTCCTAAAAATCCTTTAAAATAGAAAGCAATTTATGGTGCACTCAGAATAATTTTTCAAATCCGATAACCCCATTAATCACAATAAAAATTACATGAGGCACAAAAATCGGGAATGTCATGTATGCATGTGCGGTAAATTCCTGTGCACAATTGTGACTATGTAGCAATCCTATTATGCATGAGTAGTCCTATGAAGTCCCAGTCTAACACATCCTATGCCAATTTACTATTCTACCCTTCCAATTGAGGGTGGGATGTTACAACTGCGGTCGGCTGCCCCGCCCCTCAGTCCTCACAACTTAACTCTCAGCTCTACCTCTGTCTTTACCTCGGCCCCTCTGTCCAGATCCACTACCTCGACTCTACTCGACTGTGGTGTTACTCATAGATTACCCAATGACAGCAGATTGAGCTCCCAAAGTAGCCGAGCAATCTTTGATCTAGTGGTCCATGGAGCCGCATTTGAGGTAAGCTCTAGTCAATCGCCAACACTCACCACCATGCCTCTTTTCACAGTGCTCACAAACTGGGAACTGAGTCTGTCCTGTACCCCTTCCATTGCCACTACCATTCTGTGAATACCTACATCTTTGCCCAAATCTGGACTGCCTGGATCCACCCAGTGATCTGAAGGCTCTGCTCTGGCGCTTACTGAAACTTCTACAATAACTGTGCTGACTGTCACTAGGTCTCTTCCCTCTGGATTCCTGCCCAATCTCAACCTGTCTCTCCCTCATCAGTTATTCAATCCTCACTGAAGCAGCTCTCAACTCAATAAAAGTACCCATATCTGATTGTGCCAATCTGGTTCTGATCTCCATATTCATCCCATTCTCGAACCTCCGACACTTATCTGCTTCAGTAGTAATCAAAGCAGTAGCATAGCCCATTAGCTCATTAAATCTCACCTCATATTCGACCACTGACATCCTACCCTGCTTCAATTCCAGGAATTCCTGCATCTTCATATCTAGATAAATCTTGGGCATGTAATTGTCCTTGAAAGTCCTCAGAAAGTCTTCCCATGTTAATAGGCAAGGCCTGGTGGTACTGCCCTGGACAGTCTTCCACCATTGGTAAGCTGAGCCCTGCAGGAGAGACAGTGCATAATCGAACCACTCATCAGGCTCGCAGTCCATCTGATCGAAGACTCTCTCTGTCCTCTCAAGCCATCCCTCGGCCTCAGCAGGGTCTGTGCTGCTATAAAAGTCTACAACTCCCTACTTACGCAGCCTATCATACCTCCTCTCCCTTCTCTCGAGAACTCTAGGAGGCAACTCCTCAAATTGAGGCACCGAGGACTCCCTACTGGCTCCGACTGATCCTTGGTCAGCTGGTTGATCGACTTAATCACCTAGGACGGATGACCTATAACAAACAATAATTTCAATCAATTTTCTGCATTTCTCAACATAATTCATGCTTAAACATTCTACATGTCCCAACAAATGCCAACCATGCTCTGATATCACCTAAATGTAGCGCCCCCTTATCGCAGGGTACACACCGAGACGCCCACAGGTCATTCCGGTACATATCCTACGATAAGGGTGAGCTACGAACAATCACTACAATCACTTCACATGGCATCATAATAAAACATCAATATAAAAATCACAATCTTTTTGAAACCAACTTTTTCCTCATTTCATTTTATCAAAATCAGAAGTTTACACGTCTGTCATCCACAAAATGCTACATGAAAGAGGAAAACAACAAATCTATCTAGGTCATCCAAAAGTCCCAACTAATTGACCTGTGAGCCATGACTTTTCTCGCCAAAACAATCTACACGGCTGGAAAAGTCCCTCTGAAGCTAGGAGTCTACTCTCGGTCCTGAAAAGACAACATTGCAATTTTGGTCAGTTTTGAGAACTAAGTGAGGTAGTCATCATCGATGGTTCACTCAATTCATACAACACATATCACAATTTCACATCGATCATACATAACACATTTCTCACATAAGCATAAGGCATTTTGCCTTTCACTCAATCCAGCATATTTAATCAAATGCATATGAAATGCTCATGTGACACTTTTTCAATTATTACGGTGTTGTGACCGAGCACCTGAACTGTCCCATATAGGGTTCATTAAACGTTGAGCCTGAGGCTCTAAATCGCTGTTGAGCTTGAGGCTCAAATACACTCGTTGAGCTTTAAGCTCTAATCAGTAGCTCCTCCGGTCACAACTGTCATTATCTGAATATGCATTCGTGAATGAAATGCATGTCACAATTAATCACATTATAAGCATGTATGCATGTGCCACAATCAATCACATCATAAACACGTAGGTCTCATATTCACATATAAGTAGCACTTCAATAACACAACTCCCCAGTACACAGTCTGGAGCTATTGTTCAACCCTACACACTTTCTCACTTTCATGTCAAAATTTGGGACTCTTCAAGCCAAAATTGAGCATCATTTCCTTCACAAGAAATCTAGCCAAACATCTCTAGTTTAATTCAAACTAAAAATCATCTCAATTAAACAATCATAGAAGAAGTTATGGCAACATCATTGAAACATACTCAAATCAAATTTTCCAAATTATCATCCTAACTCTTCTCCTACCTCTTCCACACCATTTCCTCACTCAAATACCACTCAATTCACTCATGAAAACAACCATAACCAAATCAAAACCTCTACTTGAACATTAACCTACAACATAGTATGAATATGCACTCAATTTTCTTCCTTTTCATACACTCATCTAACATCATTAAATTCACTCCAAACCATCTCAATTTGCATACAACACATTCTACATCATTCATCATCAATCAAACAAAAATTCATACCCATCCACCCTAAACACAATTCCCATGCAATTAAGTTCACATAACACCACAATAATGCATTTAACTAACAATTCATGATATAAAACACAATTCTTACCTAATTAAACTTCCAAATCTTCCAATCTTCCAATCTTCCAAATTTATCACAAACTCTCTACTTCCTACCAACATACACGATCATCATCTTGAGGGGGTAGAAAGCTTAGGTTTGTTTTTTTTGAACAAAAGAAGAGAAAGCAAGTAAAATATGAGAGCTTTTGTGTGGTGGAGATTGGTAACAAAGTAACCTAGGAAGAAAACCAACGAAGAAGGAGGAAAAGAGAGAGGCTACGTATATGATGGAGCAACTTAATAAAAACCACCAATGATCTTTTTAAAAGAAGAAGTATCGTGAATGAAAACCAAAAGGGGAAAAGCCTTTTACTTAAACAAAGTGGCATAGTTATGTCTTATTTCTAATTAAATTTCAATTTCTACTCCAATTTGTCCCAAAATTCTAATGACTCAAATTAATAAATCCTAAAGTCGTTTATCTACATTTGCAGTACCATTGGACAGTAATTTCTCCTACTGATAAACCATTATTCTGCCACTTGGCATTTTTCCCAGTCCAAAATGACCCCAAAATTTCAGAAAACTAATTTCTAAAATTCTCCAAAAATTCAAAAACCACAATGACCCTCTCCAACTCAATTTTCAAGCACACAAATCATATTAATTTACAATCACATTCCTTAACACTTATACTGGGAAATGTCATGAATGCATGTACAGTCATTTTTTATGTGCAAAATTTACTATTCACGTGTATGTGTATGCTATATTATGCATGAACATGTAAAATCGATTCTAAGCACTCATTAACCACTCCAAATTACTATTTTACCCTCCCCACTAGTAATGGGATGTTACAAAGAGAAGCCCCTTTATCCTTAAAATGCTTTCTACCTTTTGTGATATCCTAGTTTTCTTTACCTGCAACTTCTCTATAATCTTCTTCTTTTTAGCCTTTTCAATTCCTTTTAACTTCCTTGAAACTTTGTATCTATGTTTTCACTCTCTATCTTTAATTAGTTCCTCCTTAGCCATTCTTGGTTGCTTTAACTATGTTCAATTGGTAACTACTAGATTATACTCCATCCACATGATTATATTACTTGACTCACTACTATTTTTCTTACTATTCCACTTATCCTCCATTATGTTCTTTAACTTCTTTTTACCTTCTTCCATTCATTATGTTCTCTTATAGCACTTTCCCGCTGTACATGTTAAGGTATTATTTTTAAATTTTCTTCAATGGCTAAATGTACTCTTTCCTAAAATAGATGGAAATTTCTCCTTCAGATTCATATCCTCCTTCCCTTATGGAGAGGTTCTAAACCAAATCTTCTTACGGTGAGTCCAAGAGTTCTTAAGAATTTGATATAGTATTGGTCTCATTAATTTATCCTATTCTGGTAGTTTAAACAATAGCTGTTAACGCTAACAAGTCAACGAATAACTCTACAAAACCTTGGTGCTAGTTCATAAGAGATGTGCCTTTAATTGACAAGCTAAACTACTTCCCTCCCTTAGGGAATGGAGGACAATTCATTTTCACTCTCTAAAAGATTTCTTGAAGTAAGGTTTAGCTATGTGGAATACTTATTTGGTTGACTTCTTTGTTAATAGAAGACCTACCTTTCGTGGTATGCAAGCTTGGACTAATGTTAAATAGAAGAAGTTTGGGTTAATTGATATATTGATAAAACAATAATGAAAATGCATAAACAAAGTTGGCATAACTAAAGAAGTTAAAAGAATATTGGACACCTGCACCTAGCATATGAATGGTTAATTTTTTTATTAAAAAAAAGTGGATATGTAGCTTGATCAATTAAAATTAAAGCACATCCATATCGAGATTAATATTAATAATGTTCCATTTGAATATTACTCTATGATATGATTGAGTTCAAATAGATATTATTCAAAACCTCCTTCAAATGATCCCAATAATAAGATCAAATAAGCTTAAGGAAGTGGCGGAGGACATGGTTTTTGGTTTCTTATCATTAAAAACTAACTTTTAAGCAATAGGGAAAGGAATGAAAGAACATAGAAAGAACCTTTGCCAAAGTTGATTACTTTAAGCTAATAGGAATAAAGAATTCAAACCAAAGCAAAACATAGGATGAAAGGATGAATGAACATGGAATGTAGATGTTTTGCACCACCATTTGAGATTTAATAGGAAGGCTGAGGAGGGGAAAGGAAAGGAATAATGCAAAGGAATAAACGTTAATGCATTTGTTCATTCTAGAGATAAAGACGCCAACAAACGTGCAAGCCAAATAGGATTGAATGTAAATCAAATCCATTGAAAATGATACACTTATGCATAAAACAACTAATGCGAGACATAAACATGAAACTTATATTACTCTCAACTCTTTTGATGGTAAAGATGAAGCTTTTCCAAACCAAAAAGTTTTCACCTCCAATAATGAAAAGGAAATCTAATACGAAAGATAAAGCCAAGGGATCCAAAAATTCTAAACATTCTTTCATTTTCAATCCTTATTTAGAATATTAAGGGTCTTAACAACCCTAATAAGCAACAAGTACTTCTAGATTATGATGCTTTATAAGCTCTTGGATATCCTCAAAGGTTTGTAGACTAGATTACTCAATACCTTAAAACTGTGACCTTTGTAGTGATTATAAATGGTAAACCATCCAGTTTATTCAAAGCAGGCATGGGACTAAGTCAAGAAGACCTTTTGTCCCTATTTCTATTCACTGTTACAGTGGAGATATCAAACAACATCACCATCATAAACATTAACAAGAATTTGAGTTTTAAGTTCCACTACCGATGCAAGGAACTCAAAATTTTGCAATCTGCTTTTGTTGATGACTTATCAATGTTGTGTGGTGTAGATAATGAGTCAATTGACCTACTGAAGAGTTTCTTAATCTCTTTCAAAGAGATTTCAGGCCTGGAGTATAATCCTAACAAGAGCTCTATTTTCTTATCAAATAATCTAGGAATTTTGATTCTTTAAGTATATATACTAAGAACGACCGGATGGACGACCACGCAATCCATCCCAATCGTCCATTTAATCTAACGGCTTACATTCTCTTTCTTCTGTTTATTGAAATATACACGCAATCTTCTGACCCAAATATTTTATCATTTTGTCTAGATATGCACGCAATCTTCTGACACAGTTTGTCAAGCGGCCGTGCTTCTGACTACTTAAAGAGCGAAAATAGATCCATGTTGTCTCCTTTATCTGTCTTTGTTTTTCCTCTCCGCCATTGCCTTCCTCTGCTTTTTCCATTCCAGCTGTGGTTGTCGTAGTTGTTGTTGGTGTCGAGAGAGTATCAGTGGTTTCGAGGTGAATCTAGCACGTGACGCCTAGCATAAGGTTGTTCACCAACTGGACGTCGGATGTTGTAACCGCATCGTCTCTGTTTCCAGTTGTTCTTTACTTGTAAATCTTCTTTAAGCTTTTTTTGTTTTGTTGTGTACAGATGTTTTCCGAGTTTAGTGCAAATTTGGATATGAGGAGATTTATCATAAATTGCAAAGCTGCTACTTCACCACCGACATCCTCTTTCCTTATACATATATTTTTCTCATGTCAGAAAGGAACTCCTCTGTCAAAGCAGAGGTTACATTAGGAATCATCTACTTTAATCTGAGCTAGCACGTGAACCTAGCATAAGGTTGTTCACCAATTGGACGTCGGATGTTGTAACCGCATCGTCTCTGTTTCTAGTTGTTCTTTACTTGTAAATCTTCTTTAAACTTTTTTTGTTTTGTTGTGTACAGATGTTTTCCGAGTTTCTTTGTGGCTGTTGTCGACTGTTGCCATCCTAAAAAAAGAGTGCCTCAAATAAAGAAGGCGTAGTGCAGACTTGGATATGAGGAGATTTATCATAAATTGCAAAGCTACTACTTCACCACCGGCATCCTCTTTCCTTGTACATATATTTTTCTCATGTCAGAAAGGAACTCCTCTGTCAAAGCAGAGGTTCATCTACTTTAATCTGAAAAAGGATGCCTGGAACAAAGAAGGCATAGTGCAGACTTGGATATTAGTACATTCATCGTTAGTCTCTGTCCATATAGCAGCTACTTGTGATGCAATAGGAAGATTGTAAATGTGTTGACCAAGATTTTCTTGTAGTCATAAAGTTTTAGAAGACGTATTGCAGATTTGAATAATATAGTAACTGCACATATCGCTTCATGCTATTTTTCAAGAATGTGACATATCGCTTTGTAAAGTTTTACGTGTCTTACTTTCTGCTGTTTCTAACTTTTCTCGCTTTATGTCTTACTTGATCGCTTTTCACTTTTCAATATCTCGACTTTGATGGTTTCACTTCTATCGTCTCACTTGTGATTTGCTTTTTCTATCGTTTCGCTTCTTAATTGGAGGTGATTTGCTTTAAATCGCTTTCCATCGTCGCTTTTCCCGCCTCCGCTTTTGGATAACTTTCGCTCAGATGAACATCATATGAGCAGATTTATCATGTTGCCATTTCAGAATTGTAATATTAGATAGCATAATATGGTAATCGACATATCGCCGTGCTATTTTTCAGCCTCTTATTTTGGTCACATATATGATTTTGATGAATAATGTATTTAAATTGAAAAGATGCAGAAAGAAGAGAAAAAAGATTTGAGTTGAGAAAATAGAGGAAGTTAAAATAGATGGAGTTGAAAAGTTAACCAAGTTATCAATATAGACGGAGTTGAAAAAGTAGATTTAATTTAAAAATATAAACGGAGTTGAAAAAGTATCTGGTTAACAATACACATGGAGAATACAAAGGTCGACGAAGACATAAAGATGCATTTAAAAGCGCATTTATACTTAACAAAAAAGATTTAAGCACAAAAGGCATTTAATCAGAAAGGCGTATTTGAAATTCAATTTCCTTGAGAGAAGTAACGAATGTGATTTAACTACATCAAATTTGCTATAAAACATAATGGATAATTGGAGTAGGAAACTGGAATGCTTAATAGAATTGATCCTGATATTAGGAATATAATGGAGTGACGCCGCACTTCAGGATTTCTGTACTTCCATGTTCATCTAAATTGAACTTGAACAAGGCTACAATCCCTAACGAATAATCATGGCCATCTATCCAATTCTGCATTTGAATCTATCTCCTGTATTTTGGACACATCCAACCTTATGCTTTCCGCTGCTTCCACTCCCTAACAAATAACAATCAAATATTTCTTTTTAGTAAAAAAGAAAGTTTAAATGGTTTTCAAATTGATATTATAATAATTGAAGGTATGTTCAAAATATCCTTATTTGAAAACCATAAGTTCAAAGTTTTGCAATACATATTTTTCTTAACATAATATCAATACACAACTTAAAAATCTCATGTAGAAAGTAAGTGACTAATTTTACCTTGTCCTCTGCAAGTACTTTTAAAACATCTTTTGCATCCCATAATCTACTACGTGTATTGGGATATCTAGATTCTTGACGTACAACTTCCTTTCCCATTTCTTCCATTAAATCATGCATTTATAATGTGTTTTTGGAAACGCACAGTTCGTTGAAATAGAGTATCAATGGGCGGACATCTTCGCTAAACCATTAAGTGAAGAACGGTTCAGGAAAATCAGACGAAATCTCAACATGGTTAAATATATCATAAAATACAAAAAAAGGCCAATATTTTTAGGATAATAAATTCATATTTACGTGAACTTGAAAAGTAGACGAAATGTGACAAGTTGACGAAAGCAGTTGAACACGAAGGTTATAAATAAGAGTCGAAGTCAACATATTATTTATGATTTTGCATTCTCCGTCTATTTTTCTACTTCGTCTGTTTTTGTACTGCACATATCGCTTTGTGCTAATTTTCAGCCTCTTATTTTAGTCACATATATGATTTTGATGAAGTTGAAAACACAGACGAAGAAGAGAAAAACAGACGGAGTTAAGAAAGTAGACGAAGTTAAAAATAGATGGAGTTGAAAAAGTTAACGAAGTTGTCAATATAGACGGAGTTGAAAAAGTAAACGAAGTTAAAAATATAAATGGAGTTGAAAAGTATCTGAAGTTAACAATACACACGGAGAATACAAAGGTCGATTTAAGACATAAAGATGCACGAAAAGTAGAGGCGATCTGAACAAAAATGTATTTAAGCACAAAAGGCGAAGTTGAAAACACGTACGAAGAAGAGAAAAAGAGGCGGAGTTGAGAAAGTAGACGGTTAAAATAGATGGAGTTGAAAAGTTAACGGTTATCAATATAGACGGAGTTGAAAAAGTAGACGGTTAAAAATATAAACGGAGTTGAAAAAGTAGACGAAGTTAACAATACACACTTGAGAATACAAAGGTCGGCGAAGACATAAAGATGTATTTAAAAGGCATTTATACTGAACAAAAAGTATTTAAGCACAAAAGTAGACGAAGTTGAAAACACGTACGAAGAAGAAAAATGATTGAGTTGAGAAAGTAGACGAAGTTAAAATAGATGGAGTTGAAAAAGTTAACGGTTATCAATATAGACGAAGTTGAAAAAGTAGACGAAGTTAAAAATATAAACGGAGTTGAAAAAGTAAGCGAAGTTAACAATACACACGGAGAATACAAAGGTCGACGAAGACATAAAGATGCATTTAAAAGCGGGCGATACTGAACAAAAGCAGATTTAAGAACAAAAGGCATTTAATCGGAAAGGCGGGCGGAAGTTCAATTTCCTTGTGAGAGAAGTAACGAAATGTGATTTAACTACATCAAATTTGCTATAAAACATAATGGACATTGAGTAGAAAACTGGAATGCTTAATAGAATTGATCCTGATATTAGGAATATAATGAAGTGACGTCGCACTTCAGGATTTCTGTACTTCCATGTTCATCTAAATTGAACTTGAACAAGGCTACAACCCCTAACGAACAACCATGGCCATCTATCCACTTCTGCATTTGAATCTATCTCTTGTATTTTGGACACATCCAACCTTATGCTTTCCGCTGCTTCCACTCCCTAACAAATAACAATCAAATATTTCTTTTTAGTAAAAAAGAAAGTTCAAATGATTTTCAAATTGATATTATAATAATTGAAGGTATGTTCAAAATATCCTTATTTGAAAACCATAAGTTCAAAGTTTTGCAATATATATTTTTCTTAACATAATATCACAACTTAAAAATCTCATGTAGAAAGTAAGTGACTAATTTTACCTTGCCCTCTGCAAGTACTTTTAAAACATCTTTTGCATCCCATAATCTACTACGTGTATTGGGATATCTAGATTCTTGACGTACAACTTCCTTTCCCATTTTCTCCATTAAGTCATGCATTTCTAATGTGTTTTCGGAAACGCACAGTTCGTTGAAAAAGAGTATCAATGGGCGGACATCTTCGCTAAACCATTAAGTAAATAACGGTTCAGGAAAATCAGATGAAATCTCAACATGATTAAATATATCATAAAATCAAAACCAAAGGCCAATATTTTTAGGACAATAAATTGATATTTACGTGAACTTGAAAAGTAGACGAAATGTGACAAGTAGACGAAAGCAGTTGAACACGAAGGTTATAAATAAGAGTCGAAGTCAACATATTATTTATGCTTTTGCATTCTCCGTCTGTTTTTGTACTTCGTCTATTTTTGTTCGTCTGTTATTCATTAAAATCATATATCTCAAGTCATTTTGACTTAACATGCTTTTCAATAGGTTCCGTCTGTTTTTCTTCATCTTTTTTTCATCGTCTTCTTTTTCATCATTATTTGTACTTCATCAAAATCATTGATGTTGAGTCATTTTGACTTAACAATCTCGTCCTTTTTAACTGCACAGATTTTTTCTGTCACGTAAATTGAGTTTTCAATTAATAGGTACAATCTTCTAGCCGCTATAATAATGTCAAACACTACCAATAGTGTATTGCAGAAGTAGACCAGAACAGAGATTGACGTTTCAATTCATACGTTAACGTATTCCAGAAGTAACCAAACATGAGGACTGCAAAGAGAAGAAGAGGACCAGAACAGAGATTGACGTTTCAATTCATATGTGATAGATTTCTCACCTGCTACTCCTGACAGGTTGACCTTCTACAATTATTTTCTCTTCTTTGGAAATTAGTGTCATTGCTTCCCTTTACTCTTCTTCCTGACAGGTTGACCTTCTACAATCATTTTCTGTTTTTCGCAAGAAGAAGATGATCATAACAGAGATTGCTTGAATCTTGAAAGAACCCGTTATTCAATTGAGTTTTGTAACTAACTCAAACTGATTCTTAATTCACACGTGGTTTGCTTTCGTCTCCTTTCCATCCTCTACTTTTACTCCTGTCTACTTTTGCAGAACTTTCGTCTGCTTTTGCTTCTGTCTGCTTTTGCTTCCGTCTGCTTTTCAACTTGCGCCTGCTTTTCAACTTCTGTCTTCTTTTCATCCTCTCCTTTTTCATCATTGTTTGTACTTCATCAAAATCATTTATGTAAAGTCGTTTTGACTTAACAATCTCCTCCTTTTTAACTGCACAGATTTCTTCTGTCAGGTAGATTGACGTTTCAATTAATAGGTATAATGTCAAACACTGCCAATAGCGGATTGCAGAAGTAAACACCAGAACAGAGATTGACGCTTTAATTCATAGGTGAGAGCGTCATAATTTTTTACTTGTGGCAAGGAAAGATACGCTAACCACCAAAATGTATAAACCAGACATTCAGACTTGTTTTTCTTGTATGGCATAATCTTCTAACTGGTATAATAATGTCGATTCCTGCCAAAAAGGTATTGAAGAAGTAAACAAACATTAACAGAATTAGAGAAGAAGAGCACCAGAGTAGAGATCGACGTTTCAATTCATAGGTGATAGATTTCTCACCTGCTACTCCTGACAGGTTGACCTTCTATAATTATTTTCTCTTCTTTGGAAATTAGTGTCATTGCTTCCCTTTACTTTTCTTCCTGACAGGTTGACCTTCTACAATCATTTTATGTTTTTCGCAAGAAGAAGATGACCAGAATAGAGATTGCTTGAATCTTGAAAGAACCGGTTATTCAATTGAGTTTTGTAACTAACTCAAACTGATTCTTAATTCACACGTGGTTTGCTTTCGTCTCCTTTCCATCGTCTGCTTTTACTCCCGTCTACTTTTGCAGAACTTTCATCTGCTTTTGCTTTCGTCTGCTTTTGCTTCCGTCTGGTTTGCTTCCATCTGCTTTTTAACTTGCGTCTGCTTTTCAACTTCCATTTTCTTTTCATCCTCTCCTTTTTCATCATTGTTTGTACTTCATCAAAATCATTTATGTAAAGTCGTTTTGACATAACAATCTCCTCCTTTTTAACTGCACAGATTTCTTCTGTCAGGTAGATTGACGTTTCAATTAATAGGAAAGATACGGTAACCCCCAAAATGTATGAACCAGACATTCAGACCTGTTTTTCTTGTATGGCATAATCTTCTAACTGGTATAATAATGTTGATTCTTGCCAAAAACGTATTGAAGAAGTAAGCAAACATTAACAGAATTACAGAAGAAGAGCACCAGAGTAGAGATCGATGTTTCAATTCATAGGTGATAAAATTATTATACACGTGCTACTCCGGACAGGTTGACCTTTGTTTACCTTTACTCTTCTTCCTGACAGGTTCACCTTCTACAATCATTTCCTCTTCTTCCGAAGCTTGGCTTTTTGCATCCGTTTATCAATCAATCATTCAAGGGCCATGTCTTTGGCATCAAAATAACTTACAACAAAATTTGATCTCTCGCATGCACTCCACTGACACCTTTGACACCTTCATATTCTAACTTCTTACCTGTTCTCCTGTCTTAACCCTTAAAGCAAATCTACCCCAACCGCTGAAACATTTTCTCCACCCAAACTTTACTTCTCTCAACTACCCTCTTCTTTTAGTTATCAAATTCTCCGCTCTAGATTCTCGATCGCATTTATACTCCATTTTTAAAGGCCCGTGCTTATTCTCTCATCGCATTCTTCGAGTACTAAGGTATATATGCTTAGGTTAAATAAATTTATTGTAAAAATTCAGTTTGTTGTTATTTATTAACCTGAATCGAGCAAATTCTCCTTTCTACGTTCTGATTGCATGTATATATATATCGATATAGCTATATAGATATATATATATCGATATAGCTATATAGATATATATTTATATATATATGTATATATACATATATATATCAATGTATGTTTGTCTGTATATATATATCTAACAATTCATTTTTACCGAACATCATGAATGGATAGATCAAAGACGTTCATATTATGTCGATTCCTCAAGTATTTACGTATGGATAGAAATGCTAAAAGACGTCAAAAATATGCTGAAATGACAAATGAAAAAAACAAGAATTGTCATGACGACGTAGAAAATCGAGCTGCAAAAACACAACTTCCACTTCATCTACACTTCAGAAAGAATTACTCCTCAACAAAAGGATTCTTTCATTAATATCGAACCTTCCACCACCAACTTCCGAAGTCATGAACCCTCTTTTCATCAAATACGTGACCGATGTATTGATATCCATGCCGATCGATAAATGAAGGTACCATTTTTCACTATATTGAAACTATTTCCAACCTAACTAGTCCACATAATGATAATGTCCTTTTATACGCTTCAAGGATAAATCATCGCACATTTTCTTCAACATTAGCATCCTTGCGAATTTACCGATTGAACTCAAGCGGCCCCTTACGCTCCAGATTGTCAATATTATAACGCCAAACGATTTTACCTTGAACCTCCATCGTTTTGTTGCTCGTCCAGACAAATTTCTATTGTTGCTCCTTAGATGCCTTATGCTTTAAACTCTTTGTTTCTAAATAGCGACGAAGAATCCGAACATTTCAGAAAGAATGTTCGTACATACAATAACAATGTAGCTTTCACTTCCTATGGAGCCAGATATGATTGTGACCTGACAAAAAACACAATGGGAGTTTATACATTCCGTGTTCAAGGACAAGTTTACCATTTCCTTGATAGTTTAGTGTCGACAAGCAATAAAGTATGTGGAATCCAACTTTATTTCTTTGATACCGATGAAGAACTACAACAAAGGGTGAGCAGTTCTGATAAACTTCGTGAAAGTACATTGAAACTGATTATGACAATTCTTGAAGATAACCCTTATGCTAGGTTCTTTCACCGTCTAAAAGATATTCCTTCCTTTGAAAATCACGAAATTGTTACGAGATGTTATCCAGTCTTGATCGGTAGCGTTTACAATCTTCCCATCGATCACAAGTAGGCTTATATGGATCAAATCGATGATGAACAAGATGATAAATCTCCTCATATCCAAGTCAACGATCCTTTCAGTCCCAAATAGAATTCGATCTTATTATGCATGCTACGACCCGCTTCAATACCCACTGCTTCCACGGGTGAATCAGATGGTATCCTCGCATTAAGCGGTTAAATTCACAAACAAACAAAGAACAATGGTTCGATCAAACAAGCGGTGCTCCTTTATGCACTTTTATCAAGCAAATTGAATTATTTGCTCTCAAAAACATAGGTTAGTTGTGTGCTTATTCCCTTGGTTCCTAAATATTGTCTAATTGGGCTAAACTAATTTATCATTTTTTCTTACTATTACTAATTACTCAAAAGTTTAACTCTAAACATGGCGTAGTATCTGCGAGAGAGTATTATCGCTATCGACTTCAAATGAGAAGTTATGATGAATCCATGCTTATCCACAGCTTAAGACTACTACAACAATTCGTTGTTGGTTCTTATATAAAGATTGAAACATCACAGCTTGACTTCCATAGGAAAAAATAGAACGAAATATGATCAGAAATTTTGCAGGGTGTTTTAGATAGCGTTAATATTGGTCAAACAGAAGCTTCTACAATTGGCCGCCGAGTTGTCCTCCCAGCTTCATTTATCGGCGGCCCAAGGGACATGAAATGGCGTTATCTGGATGCAATGGCTCTAGTGCAAAAATATGGCAAACCAGATATTTTTCTCACTATGACTTACAACCCTATGTGGAAGGAAATACAAGAGAATCTTAAATTCCACGAAAAAGCACAAGACAGACCAGATTTATTGTCCAGAGTGTTCAGGGTGAAATTTGAGATTCTGAAAAATGAGTTGATCAAAAAAGCAATTTTCGGAGATGTTGCCGCATTTGTTTACGTAATTGAATTTCAAAAGCGTGGATTCCCTCATGCTCACTTGCTTCTAATACTTCAACCACAATTTAAGTTGTTGAATCCAGATTCCTATAATCAAATCATATCAGCTGAAATACCTAATCCTGATCACAATTCTAGATTATATTCTCTTGTCATTAAGCATATGATCCACGGTCCTTGTGGTTTTATGAACAAACAGTGCCCTTGCATGAGAAATGGTGTATGCAAAAGTCACTACCCCAAGGATTTTACTCCTTTCACTGTCCATGGCGAAGACAGTTATCCGTGCTATAGACGTAGAGATGATGGAAGAAAAGTTAAAATTTCCAGACACGAGGTTGATAATAGATGGGTGGTTCCTTATAACCCGTACCTTCTGATGTTGGTTGACTGCTACATTAATGTTGAAATATGTTCCACTATGAAGCTTGTTAAATATTTATACAAATATGTATTTAAGGGCCACGACCTTGTGAACTTTAGCGTCAACGACCAAGAAACCAGGTCTGATATTGACAAAATCACTAATTTCCAAGAAGGCCGTTGGATTTCACCCCCCGAAGCTTTATGGAGCATATATGAATTCCGCCTCGCAGAGATTAATCCATCCATCTATATACTCCAAGTTCACCTTCCATATCAACAATCTGTTTCCTTCGCAAAAGATGCTAATTTTTCGTATTTATTGAGGAATATTAACTTCACCAAAACAATGCTGACGGAATTTTTTTGGACCAATTCAACAAATCAAAAGGCTGCGAAATGAAATGTCTCAGATGCGGATTTCCCCAACATTTTGTTTGGCATCAAAAACAAGGACGTGGTCGTGGAAAAAGCGGAGAAAAGTCATAGGGCGATTAGTTCTCATTGACCCTCGAGAAGGAGAAAGGTATTACTTGAGATTATTGCTCGCAAATGTTAGAGGACCAACATCGTTTGACAATTTGTTAACTGTTGATGGTGAAAAGCTAAACTGTTTCAGGGATGCTACACTGCATTTAGGATTGCTAGCATCTGACTCTTACATACAACAAGCAATTGACGAAGTTGTCATATTTCAAATGCCAACATCCCTCAGATTGTTATTTGCTACACTCTTGTTCTATTGTTCACCGGAAAATCCTAGGGAACTCTGGGAAACTTTCGCAGCCCACCTCTGCTCTGACTACCTATATGCTTATTCTTCCTCTAATACGTATACATCTGATGATATTACAAAAATGGCTCTTCAAGATATCAATAAATCTCTGGAACAAATGGGAAAAAGCTTAGTTGATTATCATTTCCTTTGAACATGAATTTCAGATCGCGACGCCAGCACAGACTAAGGAGGTAGAAAGTGAGATGAATATAGAGATTGATGAACAAGACCTCTTATTACAATCAAAACTAAACAGCGAGCAAAAGCACATATTTGATTTAATAATGAATTTAGTTCTCACTTTAACGACTGTAAGTTATTTTATCGATGGTCCCGGGGGACCAGGTAAAACTTTCTTATATCGAGCTCTTCTTGCAAATTTACGATCGCAAGGACATATTGCAATCGCAGTTGCGACATCAGGTGTTGCTGCGTCAATTCTTCCATGCGGTAGGACAGCTCACTCAAGATTTAAAATCCCGCTTGATTTATCAAAGCAAAAAGTTTGTCAGCTGAGCAAACAGAGCAGTGTTGCAAAATTGATATTTGAATCCAGCCTTATTTTATGGGATGAGGCTTCCATGGCAAAACGAGAAGCCATGAAGCATTTCACACTTACTTCAAGATATAATGAACTCGATCAGCCTTTTGAGGTAAAATTGTTGTATTTGGTGGCGACTTTCACCAAACATTGCGATTATTCACCAAGCAGCGAAACAACAACTCATTGATTCAAGTCTTCTAAATTCACATCTCCGGCGCCACATCTCTAAATTCTATTTAACGACAAATATGAGAGCTATCTCAAATCCAAATTTTGTGATTTCTTATTGCGGGTTCGAGAAAGGCCGAACCAATGGATGAACAAGATCAAATATGTTTACTAAATGAACTCATTATTCCTTACGACAACAAGGATCAATCATTAATAGGTCACTTCTTTTTCATTAAGCGACATACTAACCTTTTTTCCCATTACGATTATATTTTCCTAATATACAATTATCCTCACTAGGTTATTGGAAAACGTCTTCCCTGACCTAAGCTTATATTCATCTGACCCATATCAGATGATCAATAGATGCGTGCTATGTCCAACAAATAGTTGTGTTGATGAAATTAATGACATCATGATTCAAAAATTAACAGGAGATTTGCATTCATATGTGAGTTTTGATAAGCGGTTGATCGCGGACATCGTCGATTATCAAGATTTTCTCAATTCTTTGAATCCTAAAGGCCTACCTCCTCATAAGCTTTTGCTGAAAGAAGGCTCTCCAATTATGCTTACGAGAAACTTAAATCCAATGGAAGGATTATACAATGGAACAAGGTTGATATGCAGACAACTAAAAGATCATACAATTTCAGCTAAAATTGTGTTTGGACCTCACAAAGGAAAAATTATTTTTATACCTAAGATTCCCTTGCAATCTCCGGAGAACGAAAAAAATGGAATTCCTTTCATCAGAACACAATTTCCAATTCGTTTGTGTTTTGCAATGACTATAAACAAATCCCAAGGTCAAACACTTGATCATGTTGGAATTTATCTCCGTCAACCTGTATTCTCACACGGACAGTTATATGTAGCTCTGTCAAGGGCGCGAACTCCTGAATCAGTTAAAGTTCTTATTATTCCTAGAACTTTTCAATCTTCAGACTTCGAAAAAAAGAAAAGGAATATTGTTTTCTGTGAAATTTTTCAATTAGTCAAATTATAAAACATCAAATTTCCTCTGAGGTATACTATTTGTTTGTTTTCTCAGTTCACATAATTCGATTTTATAATCATAATTATTTGTCTTGGCTTGACCATCCAACATTTTCTTTCAGCATGGATAATCGTTTATTGATGAAGATTATTTTCCCTGGAGCGCAATCATGGTCTTGTCAAGTAATGGTCCAAGAAAAACAACAGGTCGTTGCTTCGGTTAATTCACCGACTAAAAGACAAAAGTTTGTCTTCTGCGATTCTGAGGTATATCAATTACACTTTCTTCCTTTTACATTTTATCAACTTACCTATCCATAATTCCTTCATAATTAACAGGGGTCGCAAGTTAAGGGTATCATATTCAACAATGATATCCAAAGAATTGGGGACATCTTACAGCCGTGTCAGGAATATATCATTTCTAATGCAATTGTGAAATCAATTCCCTTCAAGATCAAACTAAAATTTGGAGATCGGTGGATTCTCACAGTCGCACGGTCATGAAACTGTCACACAAGACGATGCAATGATCCTCGATTTTCAACTTCACACCTTTGCAAAGTCTTATGGATTATGTGGACGACAAGCAAAAATCTGTTGGTTAGATGCTTAATACATTTGTTCATACAATCTTACAAAACTTTTCCTTAGTGATTACATTAATCTTTAACACATGATAGATATTTTTAGTCGCGTCGTTGAAGTGTTGGAAAAAAAAGATGTCATGAGAGACGAAAAAGCTTCGACTGTCCAAAAATTTGTTATCATGAATAAAGAGTAATTCTCACTCTGTATCTTTGTTACTATTTTGCGTCAGAGATAAATAAATTTAACATCTTCTTGTAATCTCTTGTGTTTTTTTAGGCAAAAAACAGTCATATTATCGCTTTGGAATTGTTTTGTTGAGAACGAGGGCCAGAAGATTATGGAATCACTTCACTCTCATCCAGTTATTGTTTGCACAAAGCTCAAAGTCAATTTCTTTAACGGTATTTTTTCCTTCCTCATAATAACACATCTTACTCTGTCCCTTTTCATTCTATCTCAAAAAATCATTTTGAAATGTTAGCTGTTGCATTATCAACGTGGTTCGACTCAGCCATCCTCGTTGACCCACCCATGCAAGAAGTTGCCGATCTAAAAAATTGGTAATCCATTATGTTACGTACAACCTTTCTAACATTTTGTTACAAATTATGTTGGACCCCGAACCTTGAGTGACAATTTGAATTAGTAATATGAGTGATAAAGTGGATGAGTTGATTGAAATTGAGTTGAAAATCATGACTAAAAAGAGAAAGAGTGAAAATATGAAAAATTGTGTAATAGTTGACTTTTTGGCCTTGGAAGGTTGACTTTTGATTGAGGCAAAATTTGATAAAATGATCTACATAAAACTTGTAGGTTATGTTAAGAGCTTTTTGTGGACATAAAGTTTGCAATTTTTCGATATCGGGAGTGAAAGTTATGATCAGTCAAAGTTTATGTTTGATAGGGTTTGACTTTTATTATGGTTGAAACTTTGACTGAGAAATTAACCTAGTTAGAGGTTAATTGAGTTTTGATGTTCTACATGAAAATTGAAGGATTTGTTTTGATCTTTATTTCGATATAAAGTATGCAATTTTTCGATCTCGGAATAATAAGTTATGATTTTTACAAGTTTGTATAGAGTATAGTATCTTTGACCGAAAAATGAACTTCCGTAGGAGTCGAATTGAGTTTTATGTCCTTCGTGAAAGATTTAGAGCTTCCCTCAAGCTTTCTATAGAGACTAAGTTTGTCAAAATTGAAGTTCGAGATTAAGAGTTATGAATTTCGAAAGTTTTGGATTTTAAGTGAAAAGAAAAAAAAAAAAGGAAAATGAAGTACCCCGTCGCTAGGCGACGATCGCCATCGGTGACGGCGTTTGCTTCGCGTCACCGACACATCGCCATAAATAGCGATGGCGGCGTCGTTTTGCGACGGCGTCGCCAGGCGACCTCGCCCTAAGCCACGCATGATCTGTGGCGTTTTAAACTTGGTGCGACGCCATTTTTGTTTCTCCAAAACGGCACCGTTTTGATTCCTTTGTTAGCCTCCTTTCACAAATTCGACCTTTGTTCACTATTTTGCTTATATCTTTCCCGTCCGATATCCGATTGAGTCGATTCTTGCGGCGTTGGATTTCTAAGACAATTATCTACATCCTCATAGAAATTTGTGAATTTTTGAGATTTAATTAATGGTGATTAATTTAATCAAAGTGAGTCAGGAAATGTTTCGAGCATATTTCAGTGTTTTGTGAAATTCAGGATCTGTAGAGATCCGATTGAAGTGATTCTTAAGGCGAAATAAAGATAAGACAAAGGGCTACAAATCATATGAAGACATGAAATGTCAATTTTGCCCCTAAGACTTTTAATTTCTGAATTTAAGTTCGGATTAGGGTGAAATTTTTGGATTAGGAACACCTGAGAGTATTTTAAGCATAACTTTTGATCTGGGAATCGAAATGAGACGATTCTTGTTTTGAATTAAACTAAAGACATAAGGCTATAATTGTTATGAAGACATTGAATTGCAATTCTGGGATTAAAAATATGAATTTTTGGACGGAAATAATCGTTCATGGAAAATGTGTTAGAATATGGATATACCCGAACTATTTTGCGCATAACCTTTGATGTAGTGATCGGAATTGAGCGCGGTCAGTGGCGTTGGATTCATATGATTGAGAGAAACATTTCTCAAGAAGAAAGTTTTAACAAATTCCTTCAAATTGATAGTGCGAATCAGATCCGCATGTATAAATGAAGTTAGGGGCAATTTTGGAATTAAGCTAAAGAGTGAGGGCAAAATAGTCATTTGCCCCTCAATTTTTATGACTAGTCACTCTAAAAATCAGATGAGTGTCGTTTTAAGAGGGAGAGTCTCGATTTTTCTAGAGAAAAAGAAGAAGAAATAAGAAGAGAAAGATGAGAAGCTCTTTCGTATGGAGAAAGAAGAGAGAAAGAAGAAAGGTAAGAAAGTTTTTTGATTTTTCCAAGCTTCCAAGGTGATTTTCGTGCTTCTTCCGTGGAGGAAATAGATGGAGGAGCTTAAGGACTTTCTTCCAAGTCCAAAATTTCGAAAATGAAGAAGAAAAGAGGTAAGAGAAAAATTTGAGTTTTGAGTTTTTGGTGAAATTTTTGTTGAGAAATATGGAAAATGATATGGGTATGTGGTATTTGAAGTCAATTTGAGAGATTGTTAAGTATATTGGATTTAATTTTGAATAAAAATTTAATTGGGATTATGCCCAAATTTTATAATTTGGGGTTTTTGGAAATTGGTAGTGTAGAATTATGGAAAATACTATGGATTGATGATATGTGAAGTTAATTTTGAAGAAATTGTGAATTATGATATTGAATTTAAATAAATTGGTTTAGGCCAATTTTAAGATTTGGGGATTTTTCCCAAATTTTGTAAATTAAAGGTGTAGAATCATCAATAATAGCATGAATTGATGAAATATGGAATCAATTTTGAAGAAATTATGTTTTATGAGATTGAATTTGAGTGTATTGGTTTAGGCCAATTTTGAAAATTGGGGATTTTCAAAATTGGAGATTGAAATAGTTTGAATTTATATGGAATTGGTGTTTTCTACGTTTAGTTTGAGTAAGTAAGTGATTTATGATATTGAATTTGCCTAGTTCGGTTTAGGTCAAATTTGGACTTTGGGGCTTTTAGAAATTCTGGTTTTAGAAAGCTTGAAAATATGGTGCTTATGAATTTCCTATAGTTAAGTTTGAGAATTATGCAAATTATGATGATGAATTTGGATATTTATGGCTTAGGAATTTTAAGTTAAAGAAAGAAGGAGGAATTTGGAGAATGACGATTTGGACAAGCTTCCGCATTAATTCGAGGTGGGTAGCATATTTATATTTGGATCGTAAGCTTAATACTTAATTTTTGAAAATTAAAGAAAGCAAAATGTGAAATTTTGATAAATTATTGTTTTGTAAATGTTTGAAATTATGATTTCGAATGTTTTCTGGAAAATTTTTATAAGCTTAAATTCATTGTTTTAAATGATTTGATAAATTGATAGAAATTTTTGAAAGTACATTTGTTGTGTATGCATTATTCAATTGCTGAAATTATTGTTTGATTGAATGATTTGATTGTTGAATTTAGTGAACGATAAATTGAGTTGTATGCATTTTGTGGAAAATTTGAAGAAAAGTAAGATTTTGAAAAGTGCCTTCGGGCAATTCGAATCTTTGTTTTCGTTTACGTGTTATGTGGGTTCGGTTAGGTCCTTTGGTGAGTCGTGCTGTCTTTATTTGTATAGCCTTCGCCTACTGCTTATTAGTAGCCTGAGTTTCGATTCGGACTCCTTCACGGCTACTGGACCTCTTTGCGGGAAAGTGTAGTACGTTCTATTCACGATCTGCAGGGACATTATCTTGAGAATGTGCGAGATGTTCTGCTTGGACCGAACTGGACCATTTTCATATGTTTTGTGATTTTGATTTTGTTTATGTGCATGAAATTTCTCGATGTGATTGCATTCATGTTTATGAGAAAATTTTGAAAAAAAAGAAAAGAAAAGGGTTTTAACCAGAAATTTTAGAAATTTGATATGTAAAGTTTGGAAAATTGAAAAGGGTTTGAGAAAAATATTTGAAAGTTAAAAGTTTGAAACTACACCTTTTGGCAAAAGCTTGTGAAAATGATTTCCGCTTATTTATCGACTTATAAATGTGTTATCTACGAGCTTTCGAGCTCACCCCCTCTTTCATCCCCATCTCCAGGTTTCGAGCAGGAGATCGGATGAAAGAATGTGAAGACTTTTGGGTCCGTTTTTGCATCGTTAGTATGGTTGTGGAAATATTGAGATTTGGAATATTTTGTATATGGCTTGAATTTCCATTAAGTGATTATGATGTTTTTCAGAATGTATGAAGATTATGACTGAATGTTTGAGAGTAAGAAATTGTATATGATTTGGAAATTTGTATATGAGTTTGGTATTGAATTGAGAATTATGGAAGTATTAGATTTAGGTTTGCGATTTGCTAGTGTTTGGATTCCGGACGGGAGAGTTCGATGATTCTGAGATCTGTTTGGCTTTTAGAAGTGTATTTCTTTACCTTTGCAGGTTTGGGTTAGGATTAAGGCAGCCGTTATGCTGCCGAATTTTCGATAAAATTGGGATAAAAATGGAATTTGAGATTTGTATGGATAAATAAGAACGTGATCAAATCTAGAGATTTGCATGAGAATGATTTTCCAAAAGTGGAATTTGGTTGTGTGGTTTTGAATGAGATTGCCTGAAGATGTAATATGTGAATATGAGAAAAAGAAAAAAAAATTATACCAGATTTCGAATAGTTTCAGTCTAAGGAATTCCAACGCGACGCTTTTCGCTGTTCTTTATTTCCGGATGTCGGACGTGTTTGCTTTGGTTCGATTTGTTGCGTATCCGTTTGCGATTCGTATCCGATTCGCTTATTCAATTCGTTTCGATGTGCTTCCGTTTCGATTCTGTATTCGATTCGCGTTTCGTTTTGCTTCGGTATTCTGTATATCATTTTGCTTCGAAATCTATTCGTTTGGTTCGATTAGTTATTGCTTCCGCTTTCATTTTCTTCCGTTTTAATTCGTATTCGATCCGTATTTGTTTTGTATTTTGGCCATTTGATAATACGATTTGGTATTCGATTCCGATTCGCATTTGCTTCGAGTATACGCTTCGCTTTCGATACTTATGCTTTGTTTTCTGATTCGAAATTTCGATGCGAAATTTTCGTTTCCATTCGATTCCGTTTTCCGTTCTGCTTTTCCGGTTGGGAGCCGGTGTTTCGGATCGGGTCCCAACAAATTATATACGAATTTTAAAATTTCTTTATTTTGACAGCTATATAAATATTATGTTACAGGGCACAACGAAATAACAGCCACATCAAAAACTTCGTCAGTGGAAAGTCTTACTTTACATATAATCCTCGTATATCTTCTAGATCTCACCAGCATATCACCAAGATCATGTCTCTACATTCTACCACCAAGGTAATCGCATCTGCATATTCTAGTGAGATATTGAATTTGAAACTTCTTCCTCTGAACATTCTTATCGACTTTTCCTTAGATATCATAGATTGAAGCCAAAATTTCCTTTCAGCACATTTTGCAAAAATTTTGGTATATGACATGCAACAAATGCTTCCGTCTACTGACTACTACGTGCAGAGTTCTCTTCACTTGTAATTCTTTGAGAAAAGCGGACCATGAGCCAAGGTTTCGCTTTCTTATTTGCAATCTTCCATTTCTTGCTTATTCATACATGTCCATTCCATAATTTTCGCATCACTTTTTTACTTCCATGTCACCTGCACTACTTTTTTGCCCACGCTCCTCCTTTTTGACTATTCTGACTTTATTGAACAGATGCCGATATGACATGGATTTGACCGACGAAATCGGAACTATAACGGCTTCCATTTTCGGCGACCTCGCTGAGAAACTATTAAACTTAACCGCCGTTGAAGCTATGAAATATTACAATGAGGTTATATTTTCCCTTCATTCTTTCATCTACATTTCCGGTTTAATCGGCGCAAATATCTTCATCTACTTATTCCTTCGACAATGGACATTTTTTGTTTTCCGTTATAAGAACATGGATCTCCCCTTGGAGAAACTGTACGCACAATTGAAAAGTGATAACTTTCTTCTCCACGTGAAGCCAGCAAACACTCGGTCTTCAGATGGGGTGCAACGATTTACTGTTGTTTACTGCCAGAAAATTGATGCTCATGAACTACAACAGACTTCACTTTCACCCCTCTCAGGTGCTTTTTATTCTTACTTCATCTTGATTTTATCTATAACATCATCTTTAATTATTTCTGTATGTGCCATTTAGTTTGAATTCATCTCCCCTTATATCGCTTGCTTAATACATATTCATTTATGATATTTTTCAGAAAAAAAATCCTGAATCTTCTTCATCAGCTAAACAATGTCTCGAAAAAAGATTCTCCGATGTTGAATACCACTTGCCGTCACAAATGGATAAGCTGATCAGCAGCAGCGAATGTACGCCACAATCAGATGCCCAATCTACTACAGATACTCGTCGTAATAGGAAAAAACCCAGATTCTCATAACTTTCGACTTGTATTTATAACTTTTCGTCTCTAACTACTTTTTGATTCTTTCTTCTTGAATCTTGAAAGAAACGGTTATTCAGTTGAGGTTTGTAGCTAACTCAAACTGATTCTTGTATGTGCTCCGTCCGCTTTATCGACTTCATTTGTGTTGTTAACCGTGCGTGATGTGAACTTCGTACGTGTTGTCAACCGTGCGTGTTGTTAACCGTGCGTGTTGTGAACTTCGTGCGTGTTGTCAACCGTTTGTGTTGTCAACTTCATACATTTTTGTATCTCTTCGCATACTTCGTTTGCTTTTCTGACTTCGTCTACTTTTCAACTTCGTCTGTTTTTTTGACTTCGTCTATTTTTTCAAGTTCGTCTATTTTTCAACTCCGTCTGTTTTTCTCTTGCATGGCTAAATTCCAAGCTTAAATCACCTTCAGAGGTCTCTCAATAATTAGCTCTTCTGAATGAGAACTCCTATACTTCCAATCTTTTTTCAATCCACTGGTTTGTGGAATATCCTCAACCTTATCTATCTCAGTTCGTGATGATGGAGTTTCTATTATATCATCTAATTTCTTTGAAGCGCTTCCACTCCCCATGTCATCTTCCTTATGGGGTTGGGAACTATCATCAAACTTGACATGGATGGTTTTCTCAACTGTCTTCAAAATAAGATTGTAAACTCCAAAAGCCTTAGATGAAGATCAGTAGCCTAGAAACATTCCTGACAGATAATCTAGTGGAAAGTCTCCTTGGAGTATACGAATTGACTAATCCTTCTTGGAAAACATGTGTAGAGAAAAAGAGGAAGCAATAGTCGAACTAAGAGTGATTGAAGAATGGTGTTATACTGGACAGATAATCTAGTGGAAACAACCAGCGTGTTGAAGACTTTCCATTAGATTATCGTTCAAGATAACCGCATCTTCATCGTAATGCACTTCCTCTTATCTTTGCTTCTCCGTTTCTTCTCACTTTTCTCTTGGCTTCCTCTTGATCTTCTTTATTTAAAGCAGTTCACTTGATGTCATTTCCAACTCGCATTAAATTTCAGTTACCAATTCCATAATCCTTCTTGGAGTATACGAATTGATATACTATTTTTAACGTATCTCAAGGCAAATCGTTTCTATTTCACTTTATCATCTTGCACTCATCGCCTCATTTAATCTGATGGAACTCTTCAACTTTAATTTTTATTATTGCGACTATATATCTTCCCCGCCGGACGCCCTACGATAACTCTATATCTAAACTTTGAAAAAAGCCATTTATTACAAGTAAAAAATTCTTTTCGAATTTTGATAGATTCTAATTACTCAAAACTTTGTTTACTAATTAAGTTATGATAATGCTTGAATCTAAAATCTTTAAAGAAACGGTTAATCAGTTGAGTTCTGTAACTAACTCAGACTGACTCTTGCGTCTGCTTTTCTATACGCGTCTTCGTTTGTTTTTCTTAGCGTCTGCGTCTGCGTCTGCTTTTCTTTGCGTCTACATGACTTACATGCATCTTGACTTCGCTCGTGTTCGACTTAAATCGTATTTGACATCGCCGTGTTCGACTTCGTCTGCATCGACTTCCTCTGTGTTGACATCGTCGTGTTCGACTTAAATACATCTTCAACTTAAATGCATGCTCGACTTCGTCTCTCTAACTTCCTTTTTATTTTGTTTTCTTTGTTATACATCAAAATCATTTTTAAGTTAAGTCATTTGGATTTAACAATCTCCCCTTAACAAATTAAGTTAAGTTATTTTTCTCACGTTGTCTAACTTTGCAATCTTCAACTTCGACTTGAATTTATAGCCTTCGTCTCGAACTGCTTCTTGATTCTTGTTTCTTGAATCTTTAAACAAACGATTAATCAGTTGAGTTCTGTAACTAACTCAGACTGACTCTTGCGTCTGCTTTTCTATACGCGTCTTCGTCTATTTTTTTTAGCGTCTGCATCTGCGTCTGCTTTTCTTTGCGTTTATGTGCAAATGCGCTTTTCTTTGCGTCTGCATTACTTAAATCTGTCTTGACTTAAATGCGTGTTCGACTGCCTCAGTATTCGACATCGCCCATCGACTTAAATGCGTGTTGACATAAATCGTGTTCGACTTCGTCATCTTCAACTTAAATGCGTGTTTGACTTCGTCTCTAACTTCCTTTTTATTTGTTTTCTTTGTTATACATCAAAATCATTTTTAAGTTAAGTCATTTGGACTTAACAATCTCCCCTTAACAAATTAAGTTAAGTTAATTTGTTATAATTTGATGATAACGAATTATATACAAGGGAAAAAATACAATGTTATGAAAAAGAATAAATAAAAACTTATCTACAAAACTTCTTCTTTGACTTCTTCCTTTCTTCGTCTGCTACATTCACATCTTCTTTTCTGAACATCCTCTTCTCGTCTGCTCTCTTCTCCCTTTGTTCATTCTCTTCTCCTCCTATTTGTTATAATAAAAAATGATTAAGGACGATGACTCTTTAGTAGTTCTGTCATCATCTTCTTCAGATCATTCATCGTCTCCTTCATCTCATTGAATTCCCCGCGTAATCTGCAGAGTTCATCTTGGGAGTCACTCGGTAAGGAGGATTGATCTTCATCTGCTGAGGGAGCAATGAACGGAATTGTAGTAGTATAAGCATCGAGGTGGATTGTACTCTTTATTAAGCACAATAGGCGGTGGGCGAATAAGCGTATCGACTTCGGGAAGATCTAAGTCAAGCTGGAGCAGCGACATCGAGAATCGACTTCCTTGGGTAGCGCTTCGCTTGAATAGAGCGATGTATTAGATAGGGTCTAATATGCGAATCGCGAACAAGCGATTCGATAAATGTCCCGTGATTATTCTTCCCTCATTTGGACAGTCTTCTTGCTTATCGGTATATGCGGCTCGCATCATCTTTATTTTTGTAGCGCATGCCTCATTTATTTTCCGCACTTCTTACATTATTTCATCTGCGAGCAGATCATCACTATCTTCTTGAGGAAATAGCCGATTTCCCTTATTGAAATTCAATGGATATCGTGGTACGTATATGCGAGTACAACCTTTATTATAGTATGTTACGTGACACTACGAGAAGACATTTAGTAGGGTATGGCCTTGTGGCGTACCTTAAAGTATCATAGAAGTTCCTTTCGTCTTCATTCAAAATGTGCCATGACTTACTATTTATCAAAATAGGTTGGAAGACAGCCTTTATTTGTCTTCTGGGTTGGCTGAAGATAGCGATTGCAGTACTCCTTCTTGTCACAATCTCAACCAGTCTGACTTCAAGCTTATCCTTTCTTAAAAATTCAGAATAGTCATGAGCGATCGGACTAGATTCAGCAGATACTTCCACTGGTGTCCTCACTGAAGTTGAATCTGCTGTAACTTCAGGTCGATCATTAACAGGAGTAGTCTGAACCAGGTTAAGCTCCACTGGTTAGTTAACAGGGATTTCCTGAACTCTGCTTTGCTCATTTGCTTTTTCTTTTTGAGCAGTATCAGAGATTTCTTTCTTCCGACTAACTTCCTAGCGGTCTTCCCTTTGCCTCTGTTAGTCTTGAAGTTTTCTCCGCTTGACCTTTTCTCTTACGCTTCGCCTTTCTCTTCTTCTTGGTCTCCTTGGTTTTTCTGCCTGTATCCTCTTCCAGAATAGAGACTAATGATCTTGTTTCTCTAGGTGCACCACATGGAGAGGATTGTGCTTCACTCTGTTCTCTGGCATTCTTTTCTTCTTGTTGCCTCGAGTGCAATCTCGGTGATCTCTTTGCCTTCTTTGTAGCTTCACTTAGAAGACTTTCTCCTTGTCTTTTTAGCGCACCTTGTTCTGTCCTCCGAGATTGGTTTTCTTCGATTTGAGGACTCGCTTGTTTTATCAGTGGTCTTCCTGACACTTTCCTTATTTCATCCGCAGCCGATCTCATACTCACTTGAGCTTCAGAACTTGAAGCGGGAGTCTTCTTCCTTGCAGGCTCCCCCTCAGTCCTTGTTCTTGTTGAAGAGTCGGCTTCTTCTTTCATCACTGTCTTTAGACCCATTCGTCGTATGGTGTGTGCATCAATCTTACTCTTCACAAGCATAGTCCTTCCATATCCTTTTTGTAGAAGGATACCGGATTCCTTAAAAATCATTGTCAGAAGCATCCCATAAGGATAACTATTTGAATACTTCATCCCCTTAATCATGTAATGAAAGATTAAGAAGGGTAAGTCTATGGGATTACGATTCAGCAGGTGGAACAAACATAATTCATCCAGAGTGGTCACCAAATGTCTTGAACCTGCTCTGGGTAGAATGTAATTAAACAAAATTGCATGAAAAACCCTAGCCTTCGGAACCAAACTGGAGGTCTTCCTCTCCCATGGGTCATTGGCTCCATATAATTGTCTTGTGACATCTTCCTCTCTCATACCGACTTAAGACATCCATCCGGCCTTGGTAGAGAGGGTCTCACCAATTGACGGACAATCGGTCACCTTCTTTATTAACTCCTTAGTCACAACAACAGATATACCATCTACTGATGATACTACAGTGTTGTCTACTAGTTGAGCATTCTTCCAAAAATCGAAAACCTCGTTTGTGTATACTGGTTCTCGTACCTGAAAGAAGTTCCTCCAACCAGCTCTTACAATCTCTGCTTCCACATCCATACCATCATTCCTCAATGACTTGAAATCCACATATCTTCCGTATATTTTGGCTGCCTCCATTGTTTCAGAACAAAAAACTGACTCTGGTAAGCTTTTTAGGGTTGGATGTTTGAGAGAATTGGGAAAGCAAAATGAACCGTCTGGAGATGAGAATAACCGTAATGATTTTGCTTTTAGGCTACTTTTAGAGATATAGTTCGGAGTGTTCTAGAGTCATTAAAATCGTCGAGATTATCAAACTTTCCCTCCACAACTTTCTTGTTAGAGAAGTTACCAGCTGTACCTCACTGTTTTTTACGCCGTTAGTTTTGTCGTTACTTTTGCTCGACTGTTCACTTAACATAACCATTATGACATTGCGTCTGATCTTCTGAAACCGTTCTTCACTTAATGGTTTTGTGAACATGTTTGCCTACTGATACTCTGTTTCGATGAACTATAGACGCACCACCTTCCTCTGAACATAGTCTCTCAGAAAGTGATGTCTGACTTCTATGTGCTTCACTCTTGAATGCTGAATCGGATTCTTTGTGATTGATTGCCTTTGGTGTTGGCCTGATAGATTGGAGTAACATATGCATCTTTTTGGCTTCCGTCTGCTTTTCTACTTCGTCTTTTTTTTCTTTCTCCGTCTCTTTTTCTACTTCGTCTATTTTTTATTCTCCGTCTCTTTTTCTACTTCGTCTATTTTTCATTATCCGTCTGTTTTTCTACTTAGTATGTTTTTCTACTTAATACAATGGAAATCTTAAACTTTTATTTTTTATTACGTGAATTTTCTGACCCAATCTTCTGATGCAATATTTTATCTTCTGTCTTCGCGTGATATACACGCAATATTCTGACCCAAACTTCTGATGCAATATTTTGTCAGGTGGCGGCATCGCTTCTTTTGCGAGCCTCTGCAGCCTATCTGTACTACTTTCTCTCAGAAAAGTATTTAAACGCTTGTTACAGTAAAATAGCTCTCGCCTAAATTTGCACTTAATGCTTTTACGATAACTTTTTCTCACGTTGTCTAACTTTGCAATTTTCGACTTCGACTTGTATTTATAGCCTTCGTCTCCAACTGCTTCTTGATTCTTGTTTCTTAAATCTTTAAAAGCAGTTAATCGATTGAGTTCGTAACTAACTTCGAGGCCGACTCTTGCGTCGCTTCTTGATTCTTCTCCAGTGATACATTATCGTGTCTTAAATCATTTTACTATTTGCATCTGCGTCGCTTTACTATTAGCGTCGCATCGCTTTGTGTCTGCGTCACGCTTTGCTTAGCCTCTGCGTCTCGCGCTCGTGTATCTGCGTCGCTTTGTTTAGCGTCTGCTTTGTGTCTGCGTCTGCTTTGCTTAAGCGTCTGCGTCTGCTTTATGTCTGCGTCCTTCACTTTATGCATGTTCATTTTTGTTTGTTCTTTTGTTATTCATCAAAATCATATCTAAGTAAAGTCATTTGTACTTAACAATCTCCCCTTTTGATGATAACAAATTATATACAAAAAAACAAAATTACAAAGTTTTGAAGAAAACAAAACTTATCTTGATGCTTCTTCTTTGACTTCTTCCTTTCTTAAATGCCTTGGTCACACCTTTATTTCGAACACCCTCTTCTTTTACGCTCATTCTCTTCTCCCTTGTTCATTCTCTTCTTTTTCGCTCTTATTCTCCCCTATTTGTTATAATAAAAATGATTAACGATGGTGGCTCTTTAGCGGTTCTATCATCATCTTCTTCGGATCATTCATCATCTCCTTCATCTCATTGAATTCACCACGTAGTCTGTTGAGTTCATCTGGTCGGTCAATTGACGAGGAGGCTTGATCAACATCTGCTAAGGGAGGAGTGAATGGGATTGAAGTAGTATAAGCATCTGATGTCAAAATGTATTCTTCATTTATCTCAATCATTGGTGGGCGAATAAGCGTTTGACGGGAAGATCTAAGTCAAATGCGGCAAAGATGAGCAACTGTCTTCCTTGCAGGGGTAATGCATATGCTTCAATAGACAGTGTATTAGACAGAGGTCTAATATGCAGAACTGTCTGAACAAGGAACTCAATGAATGTCCCTGTTATTACTCTTCCCCCCACTAGACAGTCTTCCTTCTTGTCAGTATAGCTGCAGCTCGCTTCATCTTTATTCTGTCTATAAGCCAATTTTGACTTCCCCTTAGTCAAATCCTGAGGATATCTTGGCTGAATATCTAGTGCAACCTTTATTTTTATGTTTTCAGTGATCGAAAAAATAGTACACGGTTTGCAGGGACGTTTTGAAGGGTATGGCTTAGTAGCAGCGTCCCTCAAAGCATCGTAGAAGATCTTTTCATCTTCTTTTAGTAATTCCCATGTGTTACTATTAATCAACATAGGTCGTACCACAGCAACTATCTTCTTTACTAGTTGAATACAGAATGCAATAGTAGTTCTCCTTCTGGTTACCACTTCCACCATTCTGATCTTCAGCGTCTGTTCTCGCAAAAACTGATGATAGTTGTATACCATCAGACAAGGTTCATCACTATCCGAAGTCGATTACGCCATTGCCTCTGGTTGTGCTTCACTAGAATTCTCTGAACGGTTTGCTCCACTGGTTCTTCTGTTGAGCAATGGGGTTTCTGAGCGTACTCTGCTCGGTTTCTTTTCTATTTGAGCTGACATCAACGTTTCTTTCTCTCGACTAACTTCCCGGCATTGACACGGTCTTCTTCGAATCTAGGTGATCTCTTTGCCTTCTTTGTAATTTCACTTAAAAGACTTTCTCCTTGTCTTTTTGGCGCACCTTCTTCTGTCATTCGGGATTGGCTTGCTTCGATTCCAGGACTCGCCTGTTTTATTAGCGGTCTTCCAATCATTCTTCTTAATTCATCCGCAGGTGATCTCGTACTCACTTGAGGTCGAGAACTTGAAGTGCGAGTCATCTTCAAAACATGCTCCCCCTCAGTCCTAGTTCTCCTTGAAGAGTTGACTTCTTCTTTGATTACAGTCGTTACACCCATTCGCCGTATTGTGATTGAATCAATCTTACTCTTCACAGCTACAATCCTTCTATGTCCTCGATATAGGACGACTCCGGATTCCTTAAAAATCCTTGTAAGCAACATACCGTAAGGATAGCTATTTGTATCCTTCATCCCCTTAATCATGTAGTCAAAGATTAAGAAGGGTAAGTCGATGGCATTGCGATTTAGCAGGTAAAACAAGAATTGTTCGTCCAACGTAGTCACCAAATGCCTTGAACCTGCTCTAGGTAAAATGCAATTAAACAGAATTGCATGGAGAATCCTCGCCATGGGAACCAAACTAGAGGTCTTCCTCTCCCATGGATCATTGGCTCCATATAATTGTCTTCTAACATCTTTCTCTCTCATACCGACTTGGCATATCCATTCGGCCTTGGTAGAGAGGGTCTCGCCAACTGACGGACAATCGGTCACCTTCTTTATTAACTCCTTAGTCATAACAACGGATATACCATCTACTGATGATACTACAGTGTTGTCTACTAGCTGAGCATTCTTCCAAAAATCGAAAACCTCGTTTGTGTATACCGGTTCTTGTACCTCAAAGAAGTTCCTCCAACCAGCTATTACAATCTCTGCTTCCACATCCATACCATCATTCCTCAATGACTCGAAATCCACATGTTTTCCGAATATCATGGCTAGCTCCATTGTTTCAGAACGAAAAACTGACTCTCATAAGCTTTTTAGGGTTGGATGTTTGAGAGAATTGGGAAAGCAAAATGAACCGTCGCAAGATGAGAATGACCGTAATGATTTTGCTTTTAGAATACTTGTAGAGATATAGTCCGGTGTATTCTAGAGTCATTAAAATCCTCGAGATTATCAGACTTTCCCTCCATAACTTTCTTGTGAGAGAAGTTACCAGCTGTAGCTCACTGTTTCTGACGCCGTTAGTTTTGTCGTTACTTTAGCTCGACTGTTCACTTAACATAACCATGTTGACATTGCGTCTGATCTTCTGAAACCGTTCTTCACTTAATGGTTTTGTGAACATGTCTGCCTACTGATACTCTGTTTCGATGAACTGTAGACGCACCACCTTCCTCTGAACATAGTCTCTAATAAAGTGATGTCTGACATCTATGTGCTTCACTCCTGAATGCTGAATCGGATTCTTTGACAGATTGATTGCACTAGTGTTGTCGTAATAGATTGGAGTAACATGTGCGTCTGTTTTTGGCCATTTGCTTTTCTACTTCGTCTGTTTTTTTTCTTTCTCCGTCTCTTTTCTACTTAAATCATTTTTTATTCTCCAAATCTGCTTTTCTACTTAAATGCATTTTTCATTATCCGTCTGCTTTTCTACTTAGTACATTTTCTTTCTCAAATCATTTTTCTCTGAGTATTTGTTCTTAATCAAAATCATAAATGTGAAGTCATTTTGACTTAACAGATGGTTCATCACCTTCTAATGTTATTGTTATTTGCAATATCGGTTTTAATGATTTTATCATGATTATTCAATTCATGATTATTTTCAACTTCATTCATATATTTATTCTCATTTGCAATATCGGTTTCTAAATATTTTATCATGATTATTATATTCATTATTATTATTCAACTTCATTCATATATTCATATGTTTTTATACAATCATAATAACGGTTCATTGCATATTTTTTTATTAATATAAGCAAAAAAATTATTATACCTAATAGGAATAATACTATTTACATTCGATATTAAATAATACGAATCACTAATATATATATCTCTTGTGATAATCTATGTGTCTTCGTGCGATATACACGCAATCTTCTGGCACAATCTTCTGATGCAATATTTTGTCAGGCGGCGGGGTCGCGCAATGCATGCCCTTGTGACTACTTATATCTATTTATATCTTTTCATTCATTCATATTGTCATTTATGTTGTGTCGTTTCTCTCTATACACACAATCTCCTGACCCAATCTTCTGATGCAATATTTTGTCAGGCGACCACACACGGGGCCCCACAATCCATGCCCTTGTGACTGCTTATATAGTGTCTTCTTGCTCATTTGCAGTATATCGCTTCCTCTTAGTTTTATTCCTCTGTTACTTGTAAATCTTCTTTAAGCTTTTTTTTTGTCTGTACAGATGTTTTTGGAGTTTCGTTGTTGTTGCTATCTACTTTTGTTGCTGTCGAAAGAATATCAATGTTCACCAACTCTTGGCGTACAACAGACTTGGATATAAGGAGATTTATCATGTTGTCGTCCTGAAAAGGATGGCTCAAATAAAGAAGGCGTCTTTGGAGACTTGGATATGATGAGATTTATCATGTCTATCATTCTCCACGTCGATTCGTCGATGTCCTTGTGATCCAATAGGAAGATTGTAACAATCTTGATCTTTCTTGTAGTCATTCATAATGTGTTAATCAGTTTTTGAGTGACACAAACTTCCAGCATCTACATTAAGGAGAGACAAATCTCGAAAAGGATGCCGTAAATAAAGAATGCCTACTGCAGACTTAGATATGAGGACATTTATCATATTGTTTATCGTCAGTGTCAGTCCATATAGCAGCTACTTGTGATTCAATAGGAAGATTGTAAATACGTTCATCAAGATTGTACTTTGAAGAATTGTAATATTACATCGTGTTATTTAAGACGATAGAAGTTGAGACTTCAATCAAACAAATTGTACCTTGTGTATTTCCCTTTTTTAAAAAAACCTACGAAAATGCTTAATTAAAACAAACTTGTTCTTTTCACAAGACCTACTGAAAAAACAATTATAAAATGTTTTTGCTCTCGTCCACTTTTGCATCCGTCTGCTTTTGCTTCCATCTGCTTTTCAACTCCGTCTGCATTTTACTTCTTTAAATGCCTTTTAGGAGTTAAAATGCCTTTTGCTTTCCTCTACTATTCAACTTCATCATTTTCTTCTTTCCTCCTTTTCAACTTCAAATGCTTTTGCTTCAAATGCCTTTTCAACTACCTCTCTGTTCAACTCAAATGCGCTTTTCAATAGCTTCCTCTCTTTTACGCATCATTTTCATCGTCTTCGTCTCATCATTATTTCTACTTCAACGATCCAAAACTCTAACATATCTCATACCTGACCTCTGAAGTACCTTATAGACAAGGACACTTGAGTCTTACCCAGCGATTCACATTATGAATGACTACTGAAAGATAAACATTGTTACAATCTTCCTATTGTTCTTTAGGCATTTTTCCACATAAGTCAACACATGAGCCATATTTGTTGTTTTTTTGCCAAGGTGTTGAAGAATTTCCATTAGATTATCTGTGATGTCGTCTCGTTTTGCTTCGTCTGCTTTTGCTTCGTCTGCTTTTCTTTAAATGCCTTTTGCTTGCGTGCCTTTTTCTTTAAATGCCTTTTGCTTCAAATGCCTTTTGCTTAAATCGCTTTTCAAGTGCCATCTCCTTTTCTTCTTTCGTCTGCTTTTCACCTTCCTTCTGTGTCTATTTTTCATCGTCTGCTGTCTCATCATTATTTCTACTTCAACGATCCAAAACTCTAGCATATCTGTACACAACCTACATAAGTACCTTATAGACAAGGACACTTCAGAGTCTTACCCAAAAACTGATTCACACATTATGAATGACTACAAGAAAGATAAACATTGTTACAATCTTCCTATTGTTCTTTCCGGCATTTTTCCATACATAAGTCAACACATGAGCCATGTTTGTTGTTTTTTCACCAAGGTGTTCAAGAATTTCCATTAGATTATCTGTCCAGTATCGTCTCGTTTTGCTTGCGTCTGCTTTTGCTTGCGTCTGTTTTTGCTTCCGTCTTCTTTTCAACTGCCATCTCCTTTTCTTCTTTCGTCTGCTTTTCACCTTACGTCTGCTTTCCTGACTTCGTCTTATTTTTGCTGCTCTGTTTCGTCTCATTCTTTCCACCATTTTTCCACAGATCAGTCAACAGATGACCCTTGTTTCTCATTTTTTCGCCAAGGTGTTGAAGATTTTCCATTAGATTATCTATCCAGTATAACAATTGTTAGAGTAGTGCCCTAAAGGCAATCCCCTTTAGCGCGTTTTGTTCATAGTCATGTACAGACTTTATAAATAAATAAAGAAAGGCATATTTCATTAATTTGATGTTCTTTATGAATTGATATTGATCTATAATCAAATTAATGCAGTTCATGATACATGACATAGCATGAAGGAAATTATGATGTGATCATAATCCTGAGATTCCTATCATGTGCAATTATGTCAGTATCTAAATTTTTCTAGTCATAGGATTAATGAGGTGGACATCATTAATCCGGACGGACTAGCATATGTCATACTCCTTGATTGGATCAGCGGTGGATCTCGAAGCGTAAATATGGGATATTTAGAGTTGACATGTGGATGCTTACTAAGGGTAGTAAGTACATTGGATGACCTGCCATGAGATCATCACATGGATGTCCTATTCTAAAGTCAGTGATAATCTCATCATAGCAATGGTGCAAGTATCCTTAGACTTGAGGTACTCAAGGATATCTTGGATACTGATTCTGTGCTTTGACTCCATTCCTTGTTGCCTTTCAGAGGTTACTCATAGGGTGGTGCTTGGGAATAGCTTGAGGTATTCGAAGGTAATTGAGTAGCCAATAGAGGATTCATCACTTCTGTGATAGCAGAAGAGATACCCTGGCCTCTTGTCAGGATCATTACTTTAAGTCTCTGGCCAGAGCATAAATATGTCATGAAGAGTGTCTTCATGGACATATAAAGTAATGAGTCTAAGGCGAATCGATAACACAGGCTAGACTTAGTCTAGTAAGAGTTGACACGTTGACCATACTCATAACTAAGTGGGGTATAGGATGATGAAAGGACGAATTGCACGGTAATTGTCTATAGAAGGGTTCGTGATGAATTCATCAAACCAATTACTTTCCGGTCAATTGGGGGTCATGATGTGTTGCTAGACGCCGCTCATGACTTGCTCAGATTAATTGTTAATCTAAGTGGCCAACATAACCGGGAACCTAAAGGGTCACACGCATAAGAGTGTTTCAGAGAATCCGTAAAATAGTATTGGACTGAGTTCCAATTATGGAGAGCATTAGGATTAAATGGATCCTGATGAGATTGGGATATGTCCCGATGAGATCGCGACATCAATACTGCTAAGAAAGGTTTCCGGAGCTGTTTCAGTACCGGGGCCCGGTAGGCCGGTAGGACCGACCCCAGTTAGACTGGACCTTAGCAATTATATCTTAATTGATTAATTAATTAATTAATTAATTAATTATTATATTTATTAGCCCATGTGCACATTTGAAAGAGGGAAGAAGAGATTAGTAGAAAAAGGTTTCATCTTCTTCTCTCTTTGGCAACCATCGTTTCTCTCTTCTTCCAAGCAAGCTTTCCAACGTTGATCCAAGCTCTCCAAGGACAGAGGTAGGGTCTAGCAGCCTTTACTTTGTTCTAGCTATTCCCGGGTCAAAAGGTTTGTCCCGATTAGGTTTTCTGATCTCTGCGTGGATATCTTTAGAGATAGTCTCTATTGGCTATTCAGGTTTGAGTCTTCATACCGACACATAGATCCTGGCCTTCGAGAAGGTCCCGGCGACAAAAATTTTTGTTTTCCGTACCTGGTACATGTGATGTACCTCCCGGGATTTTCCTACAGTGGTATCAGAGCCACTTGTGTCGTGTATGAAGCTAAAACCCTAGCTAGGTCGGACTTCCTATTTGAATTTGACGTTGATGCATGTATGCTGTCCAAATTTCGAATTAATATAGGGATATGTTTTTCGAAATTTTTCTGCCCAGAATTGTTCATAACATGTTATAGAATATGTCTGTGAAAGATGAGAATTTATCAATTTGATTTGATATAGTTTTGCTAATTTATTCCCTAAGGTTCTAGATGCTGTTTTGTGACACATTCTGTGAACAGGCATGTGTATAAATTCGATAATAAATTCTAGAAAAAAAAATTTTCGGATTTGTTTTCACCTACATGTCCCTAAGATGTTTATGAATGTCTATGCGGATGGAAAAGTGTTTTCAAGGTGATTTTCTATTTATTTACGAATTTATTCTATGCTGTTGGGAATAGCTGTGTTGATGAACACAGATTTTGAATCGGTTTTGTTGCTTTGGTTGACTGATTTTTTGATGGCTATAAATCCTGAAAAAATTCATGAAGCATTTCCTGAACATGTAGTAACCTGTGTAATTTTCTCAGAATTTATTGAAATTTTTTCAATGATTATTTCGAGCAATGTAAAGAACTTGGCAGTTTTGTGAAAATTGCTGGGACTGTTTTGCTTGACATAATTGAATGTGTATTTTTCAGTTCCAATGCCTTGGACCATTTTTAATGTGATTGAAAATGTGTTATCTTGATGTTGTATGCTTGCCAAACTGAATTGCTTGAATTTGGTTTTCCAAGAATTTTCGGATGCCGAATAGGTCACATTAGCGTCTCGTTAGTGTATTTCATTATCTTGCTTGTTTTGGCCGTCATAATTTTTGTGACTTGTGCAAGTAATTTGATAACGTATGGACTAGCTAGAGATGCTTAGGGTGATAATTTGGTGTTTCCTAAATTGTTTAGATATTTATGAGTAATGACTCATTTTCAAGCTTTTCTTGTATGGTTTGACTGTATATGGCAATCATGTAACAATGAAGTGTTCATTGGTACATCAAATTAATGATATTACCTTAGGTATGTTGGTATTGTGAATTGGGATTACATGGATTGAGGAATTAGCGATTAGAGATAATAGCAAGTTTATTTGGATAAGTCGACTTATCTGGGACATAAGTCGACTTGTTGAGGTCTTTGCATAAATCGACTATCTACAAGGCGACTTGTGCGTAGGCGAGGAGCATAAGGCGACTTGCATTCTTATGTAAGTCGACTTGTGACATGCTCAGGAGGGATGATGGATGATTATAAGGAAAGATTCAATGTGATTGATGAAACCTAAATCATTCCATATAGTCCTGGTGACTATAATCCTTCAGCTTGGAGTCTAGAGTTCAAAATCCCTCAATTATTATATGAAAACTAACGCCTTCCATTAATATGGTAAGAACCAGAGTTCTTATAGGGTTGGGTTGTTGGGTAAACCCAAGCTCGCTCTATACGGATATGTTCGAACCATGAAAATGTGATTTTCGGATTAATGGGTTGGTTTTCACTAGAAGCGTTGGTTTGTTGAGTAAACTCAAGGTCGGCGTGGATGAGGCGAAATTGGGTAGCATACATCGATGTATGCGCATCAAAGAGTTGATAACCCAATGTAAGTGCGCGATCAACAAGTTGATAAGCGATCGATAGTTGTGTCTAAGATGTAATTGGTATATCTGATACCTCCCGAGACATAAGGTGGCTTGTTGGGTAAACCCAAGGTCATTCTTAATGTCGGTTATTGATGATGCAATTGGTATGTTCGATACCCTACCGATTGACCTAAGTTGTGGCTTGTTGGGTAAACCCAAGGTCATTCTTAGCAATATCGGATATCAACCCACTAGGACATTATGTCATCTTGTTTCTTTGGATTCGTAATGAGGGTTATGGATTCTATGAAACTAGTGGGAGCTTTTTGCATATCATTCAAGTCCTTATGATTATGCATCTATTCCTATTCTAACATTCTTTCTCTCTTTCCATTTAGGTTGGTTGAAGATGTCTTCCAGTGTGAACTTACGCTCGCTAACGGATTCCAACAAGTTAACTAGACGAATTTTCTTGGTGGCTAAGGAATCGAGAATTGTTCTCGGATCGAGGCGGGATACATCTAGATGTTCCACTTCCAGATGCACTCTTGTCGATGCTTGATGAGGATCGAAGGCATATCGTAAGCATCTAAAGGACGATGACATGGCTACTTGCATTATGCTTGCCTCGATGTCACAGAGCTGCGAAGAAGACGAGTCCATGGATGCTCGCACTATAGTCTTTCATCTTGGGGAGCTGTTTGATGAGCAAGCTCGATGCGAAAGGTTCGAGACCTCGAGGCTTCTCTTCACCATTAAAGATGGCTCCGAGGACATCTGCATCCAAGATGCCCCGAAGATGAATAGCTATATTGAGAGATTGACCATCTTAGGTTTTGTAATGGATTATGAGTTAAGTATAGACTTAATTACGGTTGGATTGTCAAGCCAGTTATTCACGATTCGTGTTAAACTATCGGATGAACCAAATATCCACAACAATTCTGGTGATCAATCTGCTTTCGAGCAGTGAGCAAGCTATCAAAAGCGATAGCAGCAAGTGCTAATAGTGGCTGCTTCTTCTTACGGTTCAAAGAAGAAAAAGAACCCAAAGAAGAAGAAGGCCAAGAAACCAAAAGGAAGCGCCATCAAGAAGAAGACCAAAGAAGTTGCCCCGAAAGGAACTTGCTTCCATTGTGGTAAAGATGGCCATTGGAGGAGCAATTGCAAAGTCTATCTGGAGTCGCTGAAGCAGAAAAAGGCATCAGATGCCTCAACTACTTCAGGTATGTTTGTCATTGAGGTTAATCTTATTCTTGATCACAACATTTGGGTATTTGATCTTGGTTGTGGCTCACATATGTAATGATATCACGAGGGCCTCGGGGACGATGAGACAACTCATGAAGGGAGAAAGAACTGCGTGTTGGAAATGGAGCAAGAGTTCTTTGCATTAGCCGTAGGAACCTATGTTTTGTCTCTCCCACCTGGGCTTGTACTCGAATTGGATGATTTTTATTTTGTACCCGTTTGACAAAGAACATATTATGCATTTCTTGTTTAAATAGATTTGGTTTCCATTTGAATTTTAATAGCAATGGTTGTTCTATTAATTCTAATGGAATGCTTTATGGTACTGGTACATTATGCAATAGAATTTACATATTAGATATGTCTTATCCAATTATGAATGTCAATGACACCAAAAGACATAAAAGAGATAATTTAAAGTCAACTTACTTATGGCATTATCGGCTTGGCTATATAAATGAGACACGCATCGCTAAGCTCCATAAGAGTGGAAGTTTAGGGTCATTTGATTATGAATCATATGACACATGCGAATCTTGTTTATTAGGCAAAATGACTAAGTTACCCTGTAAGGGAAAGGGTGAACGAGCAACTGGAGTATTAGACCTAATACATTCAGATGTATGCGGTCCAATGTCCATCCATGCTAGAAGTGGTTGTCGTTACTTCATTACCTTTATCAATGATTATTCTCGATATGGGTACTTGTATCTGATGAGATACAAATCTGAAGCGTTTGAAAAGTTCAAACAATTCAGACATGAAGTAGAAAACCAGCTTGGTAAAAGTATCAAGGCATTACGATCGATCGTGGTGGAGAATACTTAGACCAACAGTTTGGATTATCTCGAGATAATGGCATTTTATCTCGATGGACTCCTCCTTACACACCACAAAGACTGATGGTGTGGATGAAAGGAGAAATCGAACCTTGTTGGATATGGTACGATCAATGATGGGTTTCGAAGTTACCAAAATCGTTTTGGGGTATGCTGCTAGAGGCGATTGTTTACTTGTTAAGCAGAGTTCCTCTAAGGCGAGTTGATGTTACTCCATATGAGATGTGGACTAACGAGAAAACCTTATCTTTCTCATTTAAAAGTTTGGGGTTGTCCTGCTTACGTGAAGCGGATTCAGTCAGATAAGCTTGAAGCAAAGTCTGACAAGTGTTTGTTTGTAGGATATCCTAAAGAGACCATGGGATATCAATTTTACCTTGCTGAGGAACAAAAGGTGTTTGTTTCAAAGCATGCTGTTTTTTTAGAGAAAGAGTTTCTTCTGCAAGAGGACAGTGGGAGCAAAGTCGAACTTGAAGAAGTTTAAGATGCTAAAACAGACACAGATCAACTGCCTGAACCTGAGACTGTTACTCATTCAGATGAAGTAATAGTTCAACCTTCTCCTATACACGAAGTTCATAGGTCAAGTAGGATCGACTTGTTTCGAGAGATATGGATTTCGTAAGTGAAGCAGAATGACGTATTGCTCATAGAAGATGATGAGCTGCTACCTATGAAGAGGTTACGAAAAGTTGATCGAAAAATGGCTTGCGCCATGAAACCGAAATGGATTCCATGTACGAAAACCAAGTATGGACTTTGGTGAATGCAGAAGGAATCAAACCCATAGGGTGCAAATGGGTTTTCAAGAAGAAACCGGCATGGATGGTAATGTGATTACTTATAAAGAAGGCTTGTGGCCAAAGGATTTAAATCGAGAGACAAGGAGTTGACTATGGCGAGACCTTGACCCGTAGCAATGCTTAAATCCATTCGGATACTCCTAGCCATTGCCGCTCATTATGATTATGAGATATGGCAAATGGATGTGAAGACAGCTTTCCTTAATGGAAATCTAGCCGAGGATGTGTACATGACACAACCAAAGGGCTTCACTTCCATCGATGGCGAAAAGGTATGCAAGCTTCAGAAATCCATTTATGGATTGAAGCAAGCATCCGGGAGTTGGAATATCCGTTTTGATGAGGTAATCAAAAAGTTTGGTTTCTCACAAAATCCGGATGAATACTGTGTGTATAAGAAGGTTAATGGGACTGCAATCGTATTCCTTGTACTATATGTGGACTACATATTATTACTAGGAAACGATGTCTAGATCTTCAATCGGTCAAGATTTGGTTGTCAAACAATTTGCCATGAAGGACCTTGGTGAAGCAACTTATATCATTGGGATAAGAATCTATAGAGATAGATCAAAAGGTTGCTTGGTCTTTCACAATCATCATACATAGACAAGATGCTAAAGAGGTTTAGCATGGAGCAATCAAGAGAGGGTTTCTTCCCATGTCTCATGGGATAACACTCTCGAAATCTATGTCTAAGACACAAGATGAGAGGATGCGATGGATCGAGATCCGTATCGTCTGCGAGAGGATCGATCATGTATGCTATGTTATGTACGAGGCCCGATGTATCGTATGCTCGAGTGTCACGGCAGATACCAATCGGATCTGGTGAGGTCCTTTGGGTGGTGTCAAGAATATCCTCAAGTACTTGCGAAGGACTAAGGATGTTTTCTTGATATATGGAGATGGAAATCTCAAGTGGCGGGCATCTGGATGCGATTTTCAATCGATAGGGATGATTCAAAATCCCAGTTAGGTTATGTTTTCACTCGAAGCGGCGGAGCGGTCGGTTGGAAGAGTTCAAACAAGAGGCGGCTGGCGATTCAACGATCGAGGCGAGTACATTCTTTGCATCGAGGCAAAGAAGGAAGGCTATTTGGATCGAAGTTCATTCTTGAACTTGGTGTGGTTCCTATGTGATGGGCCCATACGGTTGTATTGTGACAACAATGGGGCTATTGCTCAGGCAAAGGAACCAAGGTTTCACCAACGATCTAAACACGTACTCCGCAGATATCATCTGATTCGAGAGATCATTGCCAGAGGTGATGTCGAGATCAAGAGAATTCCTACAGAGCAGAACATTGCTGATCCGTTGACGAAGCCATTGTCACAGAAGAATTTTGATTCTCATGTACTCGCTTATGGTATTAGATACCAAGGCGATTGGCTTTAGGTCAAGTGGGAGATTGCTAGAGTAGTGCCCTAAAGGCAATCCCCTTTAGCGCATTTTGTTCATAGTCATGTACAGACTTTATAAATAAATAAAGAAAGGCATATTTCATTAATTTGATGTTCTTTATGAATTGATATTGATCTATAATCAAATTAATGCAGTTCATGATACATGACATAGCATGAAGGAAATTATGATGTGATCATAATCCTGAGATTCCTATCATGTGCAATTATGTCAGTATCTAAATTTTCCCTAGTCATAGGATTAATGAGACTGGACATCATTAATCCGGACAGACTAGCATATGTCATACTCCTTGATTGGATCAAGCAATGGATCTCAGAAACTGTAAATATGGGATATTTAGAGTTGACATGTGGATGCTTACTAAGGGTAGTAAGTACATTGGATGACCTGCCATGAGATCATCACATGGATGTCCTATTCTAATGTCAGTGATAATCTCATCATAGCAATGGTGCAAGTATCCTTAGACTTGAGGTACTCGAGGATATCTTGAATCTTGATTACGTGCTTTGACTCCATTCCTTGTTGCCTTTCGGAGGTTACTCATAGGGTGGTGCTTGGGTGCGACTTGAGGTATTGAAGGTAATTGAGTAGCCAATAGAGGATTCATCACTTACGTGATAGCGAAGAGATACCACGCCTCTTGTCAAGATCATTACTTTAAGTTTCGGCGGAGCATAAATATGTCATGAAGAGTGTCTTCATGGACATATAAAGTAATGAGTCCTAAGACAGGAACTGATAACACTTGGGCTAGACTTAGTCTAGTAAGAGTTGACACGTTGACCATACTCATAACTAAGTGGGGTATAGGATGATGAAAGGACGAATTGCACGGTAATTGTCTATAGAAGGGTTCGTGATCTGGTTCGTGATGAATTCATCAAACCAATTACTTTCCGGTCAATTGGGGGTCATGATGTGTTGCTAGACGCCGCTCATGACTTGCTCAGATTAATTGTTAATCTAAGTGGCCAACATAACCGGGAACCTAAAGGGTCACACGCATAAGAGTGTTTCAGAGAATCCGTAAAATAGTATTGGACTGAGTTCCAATTATGGAGAGCATTAGGATTAAATAGATCCTGATGAGATTGGGATATGTCCCGATGAGATCGCGACATCAATATTGCTAAGAAAGGTTTAGGAGCTGTTTGATCTAGAGCCGATGAAGCCGTTAGGACCAGACCCCAGCTTGGATGGACCTTAGCAATTATATCTTAATTGATTAATTAAGTAATTAATTAATTAATTATTATATTTATTAGCCCATGTGCACGTTTGAAAGAGGGAAGAAGAGATTAGCCTTTGACTTTTCAAATTTGATTAATTTATTCCATTAATTAATGAATGGCTATTAAGCCATACACTTGGCCTCATCTTATGGTAGTCTTTTAATTGTTAAAAGATACATATAAGATGGCTTAGTGATGATGGTCGACGAGCCTTATGGGTTTGAAGAGAAGAATAGCTTAAATGTTAAGTTAGTAGAAAAAGGTTTCATCTTCTTCTCTCTTTGGCAACCATCGTTTCTCTCTTCTTCCAAGCAAGCTTTCCAACGTTGATCCAAGCTCTCCAAGGACAGAGGTAGGGTCTAGCAGCCTTTACTTTGTTCTAGCTATTCCCGGGTCAAAAGGTTTGTGCCGATTAGGTTTTCTGATCTCTGCGTGGATACCTTTAGAGATAGTCTCTATTGGCTATTCAGGTTTGAGTCTTCATACCGACACATAGATCCTGGCTTTCGGGAAGGTCCCGGTGACAAAAATTTTTGTTTTCCGCACCTGGTACATGTGATGTACCTCCCGGGATTTTCCTACAACAACTGCTTTTGCTTTCGTCTACTTTTGAACTTTTTCTTCTTTCGTCTACTTTTCACCTTCCGTCTGCGTCTTTTTTTCATCGTCTGCTGTCTCATCATTATTTCTACTTCAACGATCCAAAACTCTAGCATAAGAAGGCGTAGTCAGAGACTTGATATGAGGAGATTTATCATAAATTGCAAAGCTGCTACTTCACCACCGGCATCCTCTTTCCTTGTACATATATTTTTCTCATGTCAGAAAGGAACTCCTCTGCTCCACAGATCAGTCAACAGGTGAACCTTGTTTGTCATTTTTTCGCCAAGGTACTGAAGATTTTCCATTAGATTATCTATCCAGTATAACAACTGCTTTTGCTTTCGTCTACTTTTGAACTTCTGTCCGTTTTTCTTCTTTCGTCTGCTTTTCAACCTCTTACTACTTCAACTCATTTTTGCTTCTTTCAGCTTGCTCTTATTCTTCTTCATTTAAAACAGTTCAGTTGATGTCATTTCCAACTCCGATTAAATTTCACTTACCAATGCCCTATGTCTTCTTCGAGTATACGAATTGACAAATCCTTCTTCGAAAACATGTAACCCCCAAAATCTAGAAAACAGATATCGAGACGTCTTTTTGTTATATCCAATAATCTTCTAACTACTATAATAATGTCAAATACTACCAATAACGTATTGCAGAAGTAAACAAACATAACATCAAAACATAGATTGACGTTTCAATTGATAGCTGAGCTATGTTTTTGCCTATATCTAGGAAAATCATTTCGAGTACTGCCCCTTATTTAATACCACGCATAAATACATCCCATTCTCCATTCCACAAAGATAGCAATAGTCAAGGTTACTTCTTCTATTTCAATAAACAAAGAACGACCGTTCAGGTCAGTAACCGATTCTTTTCTTGATTACTTTTTTCATCCTAATTTTTTCAATTTATAATGTCAACAAAACCCTTTCTTTATCTTTACGAAAAAAATTTTATAGGTTCCCTCCTTATTCTGTGGTGCATTTTGCCTCACCAACCTTCGTCTGATTCTTCCTTCTCAATAAAGTTGTGAAATAATTATCACATTTGTTGAGGTTGGCTTCTTTGTTGTCCCATATTGGTTGGGTGTGGGTTCGGGAGGTCTAAATTCCTAACAACATTTATACACCAATTTCGTTATTTTAATGCCAGATATGAATTCCAGCTATTTCAAGCGCAAAAGATATTTGAAAAATGCCATAAAGGAGACATATGATCGTCAAAATTAGCTAGATGAGTTACTTATCCAATACCATGCGCGGAATAAAAAGGCACATAGTAGTTCAGATGCACTTCGCTACGTCGAGATGTATGAAACTAGTCGAATGATAAAGATGGCCAACGATCTCAAAGAAGTAAACTTCGAGACTAGGAAATCTTATGAAGCCCACATTAAAAAACTTATAGATTAAGGTATCTTTATACTGCAGATGTTAGTAGTACACATGTAAACTATTTTTATGTTATCTGAAAAAAAAGTCATTTGATCTTAGTTCTTCTTCATGTTAAATTTTGCCCTGTGTATAAATTCACTGGGCACTTTCATCACAGCATTTCTTGTGATGTTAACTCGCTAGTCTAACGGTGAGGGTGACACTGCTAGTCTTCATATCTCCTCAATGAAATTTTCTATTATAGATTGCAAGCCTTTAATTTGTTATATCGAAAGAAGAATCAGTTCCTAGAGTAATAAATTGCTTTCTTATATAACTAGAATCCAATTATCAATTAGTGTACTTAACAATTTAAGTACCTATTAGCTATCCCACATGGTTTTACCTAGAGTTTTTTTTTTTAAGAATTGACAAAATGATAAGCAAATTCATTTTGAAGGGCTCAACCAACACCTCTAAAGTCCCTAATGTAAAGTGGAGCATCTTATGCCTTCCTAAGGATGTAGGTAGTCTTGGTATAAACTCAACCAAAACTAAAACCAAAACACCACTAGCTACGAGACTTTGGCTCACCTATATAACTAAAGACAACCTTTGGGTCAAATAGATTAATGAGAATTATTTTAGGAATAAAAGCATAAGGACTCTCAACATGAAAACAAATATATCTCATTCATTTCAAGGAATCCTCTCAACTAAAAGTTTTATGCAAGACTAAGTTAAACATAACATTAGAGATGGTTTAGAAACAAGCTTCTGATATGACAATTGGCTCTCAATTGACCCCTTATACAAACATCACCACCTCATTACATTTCAATCCATTAGTCCTCCCTTAACTAGAGTTACTTATATGATCTCTAATGGTAAATGAAATTGGCCCTTTTATAGTTCTTGAGGACCACCAAAAGTTATGCAACTTGTGAATAAGTTCTCCCCTCAAACTAATAAAGATGATCATATCATATAGACAATAGAATCCACCAAGATATTCACTACTTGATTTAGGAAACTAATATAGGGAGTAGGCCAAAGAATTAACTGGTACAAGTTAGTTTAGGACTTAACAATTCTAACATCAATCTCCTTCCTCTCATGGCTTGCACTACTTTAGAAGCTTAACTCCAAGTTTGAAATAGTCTAAGATGTGTATACTGTACAAACTAACTCAAGAAAGTCATTCCCATTTGTTCTTTTAATGCTCTTACTCTAAAAGTCTATGGCTCATCCACTTAGACCTGTTTAGCATCTCTTCAACCTTGGTTGGCTAGTCAGAGATTATTAATTGGGCAAATGCACTCAAGCTATACTCTAAATGGAAAAGAAAGTATTCAAACTTTGGATATCGATAATCATATTCCTAATATCAAGGACCATGAATAATTTGATATTCAATAAGGAACATAAAAGAAGCAAAAAAGAAAGAAAGAAAATATCCCCATAAGAAGAGTAAATGATTTTACAGACATAATTTCTTTCCCTTTAAATTTTATGCTCTTTTAGATCTAGTGTATAACAACATGCTATTGGCTACCTAGTTTCCTTTCCATTGTAATGATTTTACATTAATATTACTTAGTTCATATGAAATGAATTAGTTGCCTTTCAAAAGAAAAGTACTTCTATATTATCTATATTCAATAAAGTGGTGTTTATTGACCTTTTAGAAATTAAACTAAAGGAATTTTTGCATGAAACTATGTTTCATAAGGAGAAACTAGAAAATACGTTTCAATTATAATATACAATATAATGATAGGATAGTAGTTGCTTATGACCCTGACAAGTTTAAAGTCCTAGATTATCTACTCAATGAGTAAGCTATACACCTATACACTAAAGTTGAGTAGATGTAAAGTATGCTTTTCATTTATTTATATTGTGAATTTAGATTTTCAAAGGTCTACTATATAGAGAATTAAAAGAAATAACAAAACATGAACATTCCTATATAATACTTAGAGATTTCAATAGCATATTATATGCATCTTAATTTGAAAGGATTGATATGAAATTTTATATTTTAAATCATAAGTGCATGATGTAGCTATAATTAGTATTGAGAAGTATAGGTCGATCCCACAAGGACTAGAATTACTAGTACTTATCATCTTTCTATTACCTAACCTAAAAATTATATTATTTAAGATAAATAAAAAGCAAAATTAAAAAATAAAGTAAAATGAATAAACACAATTAACTAACTAGAAATAATCAAGGAAAATAATGGTATTTGGATTTTGAATCCCCCTATGACTTCTCATACAATCCTAATTTCACTAGTCAATTTAATCTTTAGTTCATTGGACTATGAAAATTCCTATTGTAAGCTAATATCTTTCTCAAGACTATTAACACCTAACCTTTAGTTGATTAACTAAAATCTCTTTCTAGTTAAAACTCATAAGATTACATTAATTGATTTTATTGATTTTTCTGTTAGGTTTGACTTTAATTGAGAGGATTTATGTTAACCTACCTCTAGGTTTACAAACAACTCTTTTCAATTATGATAGATTTCTCAATCTCAATTACATGAAATCATACACTAGCAATATTAAATCTGTTGGATCGGAAAAAGAAAACATGCTTTGTTTGGAAAAACGGTAGATTTCAAAACTTTTAAGAAATCATTACTTGCAGCGGAAGCAACAAATCCAAATCAACATGCCAATCGAAACATGATATGGTATAAGGATAATAAAATATAAACAAGATCAGGAGTATTACCGACTCCTTATTCTGACTTTAAATCCTCGTTGCGCTATCCTCTCCTTCTTCGTGTATCCAAATCCTTTGCCTTTGACTCTTTTCCTTTAGCAATCTACTTTCTCCTTGTTGTAGTATCCTCAACCAATTAGATTTACCACCTGTTCTTCAAGGACAATTAGGTTAACAAAATCCTTTGGTGGGAAAGGAGAAGAAATGTTTGGAGGAGATTTTCTTAAAAGAAGAAGAAGCAAAATTGAAACTCTTTCAATTGGTATTTTTTATTCTCTCTTTCATGAAAGGAGAGAAGGTGTAAAGAACATGCAAGAACCCTTTCTTGCCTACCAATTTCGTATATGCATGGATGGAAGGAGAGAGAGGCATCAAATGCATCACTTCTTTCATTAATCACTCATAAAATAGCCAATAAATGAGATTATCTACATTTATCTTTATGATGGCTATTTGAAAAGACCATAACCTAAAATTCAATACCCAATTTCGGTTTTGCCAAGAAGAAAGAAGGAAGATGGTCCATCTAATGTACATCTTTCATCTTTAATCTAATGAATGCAAATAGGTTACAAGCCAACATTAAAAGACAATCATTAAATCATTTAATGGTAAGTTCATAACACCATTTCATGATGATTAACCATAATAAAGACCATCTTTATTTAGCATTTTAATGTCAAATGTGTGGTTACACATTCCTAGGAATAACCGAAATTGCTATCTTCTTCTTAAAAAATGTTTTAATATAATTAATCTAATTAATTACATTAAACCAAAAACCAAGCCCATTACTAAATGTACATTTGGGCTTCTTTAATTAGACCAAGCCCAAGATTCAATTATGGGCTTCTAATTAACCTCCATTTATATTTCTTACTTAGCTTGATAACCTTCCTTAAAGCCAAGTGGAGAATCTTATTGGACTTTGATAATTCAAGCTCGATAAGCCCGTAATTAATTGATATCATTGGAATTAATTCTAGCTTATTAACTAAATGTCATTCCACTAAAGACAATTAGTTGAACTCTTGAATTATTAAATATTATGAGAATATGTCCAATTGAAAACCCTATTTAGAACTTTATTATAGCCATCCGCACAACAAATGGTAAAATTACCGTTTTGCCCTTATGTTGGTTTTTCCTTCTAGATCTCTTATTTTACTTTATATGATGATTAACACATAAGATCTCATCTCAGTGTTAAGACTTGATGGGTAGCTAGTCCATCAAACTACTGGCGTCAGTTTAATCACCAAATCTCCTTAAAACATCTAGAAGAGATGATAACACTATAAACTCTTTATTTGAGTGAATGTTCCCTGATACATGTTTCAATTAATAATTCCAATATGCGAACCTTTGGATTAATACTCTGTAAAAATCCATTCGATCATATCAAGAATTATAATGAAACATATATGAGTTCACCACTCATCAAGATTATGGTTCATAATAAGCGAATGCTTAATTTGTATGTTTTAAAATTAAAGTAACGACCCACTTTATTCTTGAAAACATACTTGATTCCAGATCCATTTAATAGTGCCATTATCGATAGTCAACTACTATCATGATATGAAACTCATCATTCCCTTGAAGTAAACTCCTTTACTTATATGGAGATAAATCGTAACACTATAGTCTAAACCATAATCAAGCGACCAACTTGATTATTCAAGCTGTGAATCAATTAATTGATTCTAATAATATACATGTTTCCATACATCTCTATGTATATGTATATTACTTACAAAAGAATCTTGGTACCTTATGAACAGATATATAATGCTCATACAGATAAAACCAAACTCTTTTGTTTTATTAATAATAAATATTTTCATTACAAAACTGTAACTGAAGAAGATAAAGTTACATGTAAATACACTTGCTTTCCAGGGCACTATATTTACATAACTCCAACAATCTCTCATTTGCCCTAAAGCAAGTTTGACATATCCCTCATTCCCATCCCTTCTAGGTGACCCTCAAAGCACTTTTGAGTCAATGTCTTTGTGAACGGATCAGCAAGGTTTTGCTCGGTGGGAATCTTTACCACATCCACTTCTCCACGTTGTATTATCTCCCTTATAAGATGATACTTCCGCTTAATGTGTTTGGCAGCTTTGTGGTTCCGAGGTTCTTTAGAATTAGCCACTGCCCCACTATTATCACAATAAAGTGTAATGGACTTTTCTTGTAACATCCCATGTCCCATAGGAAGGGTTTATTGGTAATTTGGGAAGGGTTAGAAGTATTAAATTATATCTCGATATGCACATACAGCATATAGCCTCTATGATTGATGGTTTGTTGCACTTGCACATGATATACATACATTCCGGCTTAGGTTTCAAATTGAGATCTTTTGTGAAATTTATGGGATAATTGTATTTGAAAAATTATTTGGAGTGCGCCATTGAGTGTTTTACATTTTTAAGGATTTATGGGAATTTTTCTGAAATTTTTCGGGGTTCTTGCCCGGATCGAAAAATTCCAACTGACTGATTGAGTGAGCCTTTTTGTCCTGAAAAGGATTGCCTAATGGCATAAGATTAATGGATAAATTATGTTTAGGAATTATTCAAGAGCCATGATTAGGTTTAAGTAGGATTAATACTTAATTAACTAAGATTACTTGTTTTTTTGGTCTTTTTCCCTTTTAATGCCAAGTGTCCCCTTTACATTTATGAATTTTGTCTTTTATATTCATCATCCACGACTTTGTTCTTGTCTTGGATAAACAAAAGGGACTTGAAAGCCTTAAATCACCTCTCATCCGAAACTTGGTTCTCCTTCCTTGGTGGGGTTCTTCTTCTCCTTCGACTTTTCTTCTTCTCCTCCCTTACAAGAAGGTCTTCTTTGGTTCTTTGCTTGTTTCCTCTTTGTGCATATCTAAGACCAAGCTCAAGCCATAAGTTGTATGCATGTGTAGTGCAGATAGCCGTGGGAGAGGTAACAACGTAGGAAGTGTGGAGAGATTTAAAGACTTGGAGATTTGAGAGCTTGCAACTTGTTTAAGGTGAGTATTGATGGTTGTTTTTATTCTTTTGGTAGTTAGAAGTATTTATGGGAGGCACTTGTGCATTTATTTCATGATGATAAGGGTAGGTTTGAATGGGTTTATATATATGCTTGTGTAGGGATGAAATAATTAATATGGTTCCCATTGATTTGGCTTGGTTTTGACTTGCTTTTTGGAAGTTTAGATTAATGGAAAAGAAGTGAAAATAAATTGTGTATGTGCTGCCAAAGTTTGTGTAATTATGTAAGTAAATGTTGTGATAAGTTTGTGGCTGAATTGGAGGTGTATATGAATGTATATTGATGTAGGTAAAGTGATAGAATGGAAGAGGGAGAGGTAAGGATGAAATCTGGAAAGTTTGGTGTTGAACCTATTGCAATGTTTTGATCATAACTAATTGTGTAGATGAGAAAATGAGGTAAGGTTTGTGCTCAATGAAACTTTGGGATGTTGGCTACAACTTTGTGTGAAATAGGTGTTGTTAGATTGTAATGCTAGAAGGGTGAATTTTTGCATGGAAAGTTACTATTTTATTGTCTGTGAACAGTAACCGCAAGTATGACTAATGTGTTTTATTGATTTTTCTAAATTAATTGACATGGAATTAGGAAACATGGTCTTCATGAAAGTTGAAGCTTATTAAGTTAGCTTTCCATTGCCCCTGATCTTGCAATTTTTCGATATGTATATTGATAGTTATGCATTGTGGCATGTTGACTGATTTTCTATCATTTGTGGAAAGCTAGCCTCATTGTCGATTTTGTGAGCTTCCGGATTGGAGGCAATTTTAGCAATTTATGTGGACTGAATTGGTGTGAGTGATCTTCTGCAAAGTTGTAAAGGAAGAAATTATCTTGAAAATAATATATGGCATGTAATTTTTAAAGGTCAGATTTGGGAGTTATGATTTTGTAAAAAAACTGAACCTAAACTAGGTTGTGAATGGCTGATCATGACAGTAGCTTCCATAACAGTTTTGAAATTGTTAGAAATCGAATTGGAGTTTGAGTTCTTCATGAAAATTGAAGTTTCAGATCTTATCTTTTCAGGGATAAAAGGTAGTGAATTTTGTGACTTTTGTGCTAAGAGAATTACTGTTTGAAACATTACTGTCCAGATTGGTTGATTTCAGTAGGCAGATTCTTTGTGGAATTGTTTGACCTTTTTAGCAAGTGAATTTGATTTTGGGTTGTTCATGAAAGTTGTAGATAACATTGTGATCTTACTGCCTTAATTATTGTGTAATTGTTGACTGAAGAATCAGAGAGTTATTGAATTTGCAATGTACTGCCTGTGTTGATAGGTTTTGAGTAGGCAGTAGGTTTGATAGGATTTTTGACACCCTTAGGGGTGAAATTGATTTTTATGGTCTTCTTGAGAATTGTAGAGGGTTTCATGATCTTTCCAATGAGATATAGTTGGTAATTTTCTGAATCTTGTGCAATGAGTTATTAGTGTTGAAAGTTGGTTTGAAATCAAGAAAATAAAGAAGGGAATAAGGGTTATGTATATATAGATGTTAATTGTTTAAATTTGAATTTTGGTTTCTTTTGTCAATTTCTTTTCCGTCCGACGTCCGATTGACCTTATTCTTGAGGCATCGGATTTGTAAAATATTGAATTTCATTTTGTGAGAAATTGGAAATTTTTTAGCTGAGAAATTGACGTGGATCCGGGTAATTGTTCTATGGTCACTGTTTTATTTATTTTTGGACCGATCGAGGTCCGAATTGAGTGCTGTCAGTGGCTATAGCTTTCTAATTTTTAGATGAAATTATTATGATGGGAAAATTTTAGATTAGGACCGGGAATGCCATGAACATGCATTGTACACGTTTTAATTGTTTCCTGTGCAGTGTTTGATATTCCTACTATACAGTTGGTAATGGGTACTTATTTTAATTATTCCAGAGGCACAGTTGGTCGTCCTACGGACGTTGCCGAGACTTTCCGGCATTAGCTCGGAAGTACAGGTGAGTAACCTAGTTGGTTCCTCAATCTATAGGTGATGAAAATTATGTGGTTATGTCATGTGGAGATAATGGAGGAATTATGTGTGTTTACTTTTGATTGATTTCGGACCATAGGTGTCCGAAGTATTGGAAACTTATTATCGAAGTCCTATTTGTGTGTAACTATTTGTGAATGATTACGTTAGAGATCTCGGACCAAAGATCCGAGGGAATGGGAAATTGATATTGAAGTGTTAATTGTCTGTTTCGATACATTGGATGTGACTTTTAATGTGATATGGTAGGATGCAATAAATTGAAAATGTATATGATTGAAATACCGAACCGAAAGTCCGAAGAAATGGCAAATAGCATTGACATGTAAATGGAAATTGGAACATGTACATTGCATGCATAAAAGTACGATCAGATAAAGGCGGTTGTGTGGAGGGGCAAGACCGTATCGGGGCATATCACGCCCAACGTATGTGAGCTTTCGATTCAATACAGGACCTCGGGTCCAACGTATCGAGCTTCAAGCCCAATATTTTAAAGCCTTTGGCTCAACGCAATGTGCCCGCCATTTGGGACATTTCAGTATACGGTCACAACAACGTAATGAAAATGAAAAGGGTCTCATGTGCATTGCATATATAGTATGAGTAAATGTGGATGGTATGAAAGCGTCGCCTTACATTTGTGAATTGTGATTGTATGTGATAATTGGTAAATTGTGTATGTTTATGCATGAATTGAGTGAACCATCGATGATGGTTTCTCATTGAGTTCATAAACTCACCCAACATTGCAAATATTTTTCAGGATCGAAGAGTACCTGTTGAGCGCGGAGTATGATTACCAATTGCAAGTCGAGTTAAGGTCGGGATCGGTTTATACGCATTTGTGTCATTTAGAATTATGTGTAAATTTGTATTTCGCAAGATTAATCTTGTTATTCTTTGAGTGCCCCAATTGATTAATGCTGTATTGTAATTTGATCACCGAAATAGTGTTTTGTTGAAAATGATTTCGTATTAGAACGGGCCCAAAGTATTTACTGATATTTGCGCACTCAATGGGTTTTCAAAAAATAAATAAATAAATAAATAAATGTATTACCGAGTTTTAAACTGCATTGGCTGCTCTAGCATACCATCCTCGCGGGTCGCGGGCTCGGATATCACAGTCGATGTCGGGTTCGGGTCTCGTGGGAGTGGGAGGCTACATTTCTGCCTCTAGAACTACCTCCAAATCATTTAGGAACTTCCGGAGCCAGGCTGCTTCCTTTGCTGCTTCACAAGCAGTAACATACTCAGCCTCCATTGTTGGAACCCAATCCGGAGACCCGATCCCAACCGGAAAGGCAAAGACGAAGGAAACAAAAGCGAATGGGAACGGAAATTTCGCATCGAAATTTCGAATCGAAAATCAAAACATTCGATCAAGCGAAATGAAAAACGAAACGGAATCGAATCACAAAATACGGACACAGAATAAATCGAAGGCGGAAGCAAATCGAATACTCGAAACGGAAAGGTATCGCATCAAACAAATCGAATATACGAAAGCGGAACAAAAACTTAACAAAGCGGATCCGACATCCGAGAACAAAGAACAGAGAAACACAATCGCGTTGGAAACCTAAAACTAATCCAATACGAAAAATCGGTATAATTTTTTTTCTTTTCTTTTTCCTTATTCCTTCTCTTTTTCATTCTTATTCACTTTATTCCATCACATACAAAATCATCCATATACAAGTTCCAATACTTAATCATATGCTTGTATACTCATACAAAATTCAATACTTGATCATATTCTTATAAATCCATACAAATCTCCAAATTATATTTTTATCCCAAATTTTATCAAAAATTCGGCAGCATAATGACTGCATTTATTCTAACCCAAAACCTGCAAATGGTAAAAATGCACTTCTAAAATTTCCAAACAAAATCCAGAATCATCGGACTCTCCCGTCTGGAATCCAAACACTAGCAAACGCAAACCTATACCTAACACTTCCACAATTCTCAATCAGTCAATACAACAATTTCATTATCCATATCTCAAATCCAATCCAATCATAGACCAATCGAAGTCATATACAAACTTATATCTCACATTCAATACATAAACCATAAATCACTTACATTTCGAAGTAGATACACTATCAAACTTGAATGGCACTCAAAGCCATTTACAAACCATTTCTAAAAATCCAAACTACGCAATTTACAAAATAAGCAAAAATGAACAGTTGGCCTGACTTTCTTTCATCCAATCTCCTGCTCGAAACCTGGAGATGGGGATGAAAGGGGGGTGAGCTACACAGCTCGTGGATAATATATTTATAAATTGAACAATAAGCGGAAAACTCATTTTCAAGAAGTTTGTCATTTTTAAACATTTCACGGTAGAAACCTTTCAAAGCTTATCTTTCAAATCTTTCACTTTTCAAACCGTTCATAAAACATTTCCAAAATCTTACATTTGCAAATCTTATCTTCTCATTTCTCAAAATTCTCAATTCTTTCTTATTTCAAGATCAAATTTAAAAACATGAATGCATCACACTTAGAAATGAAACAAAAGCACATAACACATCAAATGGTGCAGTTCGGTCCAAAGCGAGCGTCATCGCACATTTCATAGCGGTCACATGCGGCAAAGTGAGCGAAACGTACTACACTTTCCCGCATAGCGGTCCAGTGTAGCCGTGAAGGGAGTCCAAAATCGGAGCTTCATGCCACTAGCGGGCAGCCAGGAGAAGGCTATAAAACTAGACAACTGCGCACTCGTCCCACAGATGGGACCTAACTAAACCCACATAACACATAATTCGAAACCGAAAAATTCGGATTGCCCGAAGGCACTTTTCGAAATCTTACTTTCAAACTTTTTATATTATAACATCAAATAGTGTCAATACTTGACACATTCTCATAACACATGAAAATCATATAACAATTTTAATGCAATTCAAATCATCAATTTAATCACACATCACAATCAATCAAAACTTATAACAATGAATGCAATAATTCCTTTGAATCATAATTCAAACTTATTCAAAATTTACAAAACACGTTTCTCAAATTATTCAAATAATTCGAAAACCCTAAATTTCATAAACCTTGCATTTTCTAAAAATCATTTCCACAATAAGGAATTTAATCCTTCGAAATCATAATTTTTCAAACATTTATATAAACATTAATTTATCAAAAATTCGCTTCTTAAATTTTCAATTTCACATGCTTAGCTTAAAATTCAACAAATAAATGTACTACCCACCTCGAATCGATGCCAGAAACTCGTTCCTAGCTCCAATTTGATCAATTCTTCTTTTCTTCTTCCAATTAAATTTTTCTCTAAACCAATTTCATCAAAATTCAACCTCATAAATAACATAATTCTTAAAATTGATGTCATAATTCACAAACCCATACTATTATCTATAATTCTACAGCAATAATTCACAAAATCCTTAATCACAAAATTAAACCTAAACCTTAATTAATTTCCATCCAAAATTAAACATAACCTAAGGCATAAATATCAAAATCGACTTCACATATCACAAATCCATATCCTTTACATGTTTCTAAACCAAGAACTTATCAAAAATCACACATCAAATTTTAGACCTTACCTCATTTTTCACCGAAATCTGACTTTTATTGGCTTAAAAGGAATCTCTTGTGCTCCTCCATATTTTTCTCTCTTGGAACACTATCAAAATCTTGCTCTAAGACTCATAAAAATCAAAATTTTCCTTACTTTTTTTTCTCCATCGCCATCGCCATCACCGACTCTCTCCTTCAATCTTCTTATTTTTTTCTTCTTTGTTCTGATTTTTCCAGCCAATTTCGTGCCTTTCATGTGCTTAAAACGACAACTCCTTATGTGTTTAGAGGCCATGTCATTAATGAAGGTCAAATAACCATATTGCCCCTCCATTCAAAGCTTAAAGTCATACTTACCTGCGGGTTTGATTCGCACTATCAATTTAAAGGAATTTGTCAAAACTTCCTTCTAGAAAAATGTTCCTCTATGTCTTAATTTCATAATGCCACAAAAATCATCCAATTCGGAGCACTACATCAAAAGTTATGCTCAAAACATTTCGGATATGTTCGTATTCTAACACATTTTCTAGCACGTTATTTCCATCCAGAAATTTACATTCTTAATCCCCAAGTTGACATTTGATGTCTTCATAACAATTGTAGGTATATCTTTCTAGTTTAATTCAAAATAAGAATCACCTTATTTCGATTACCATAGCAGAAGTTATGCTCAAAATACTTTCAGATGATGTACCCAAAAACTGCACACTAATCCGAACTTCCATTCATAAATTAAAAATCTTAGGGGCAAAATTAAAATTTACTTTCTTCATATGACTTGTAGCCTCATGTCTTAATTTTATTTCGCCTCAAGAATCACTTCAATCGGATCACCACAGCTCCCGAATTTCTCAAAATACTGAACTATATTCGATAAATTTCCCGACTCACTTTGATTAATTTAATCACCCTCAATTTAATCTCAAAAATTCACAAATTTTTATAAAAATGAAATTCATTGTCTTAGGAATCCAACGCTTCAAGAATCAACTCAATCGGATGTCAGACGGAAAAGATATGAGCGAAAGATTGAAGAGGGGTCATATTTTCTAAAATCTAAAAATAATAATTAAATAATAAAAAAAGTAAAATAAAAATAAAAATAAAACTTAACCCTCCTCACTAGGAGGCGTATAAGCCTAGCGAGAGAAACTATCGCTTTTTTTCAATATATATATATATATATATTTCAATATTTTTTCAAAAATAGTAGCTCTTGATTCCGAATTCCAAATTTGACAAATTTAGTCTCTATGGAAAGCTTGAAGGAAGCTCTACAACTTCCATGTAGAACTCAAAAATGTAAACCTAAACAATATTTAACTTTGAAAATTTATATCTTTCAACTCCAAAATTCGAACACCTCATATTTTATTTCACTGTGAAGATCAGAAAGTAACCTTCAACTTCCATGAAGGACATAAAAATCAATTTGACCTCTAATAAAGTCAATTTGTTAGTCAAAAGTTCTGTCCTCGAATAATCATGCTAAAATCATAACAGAAACTTGTAAAAATCATAACTTATTATTCCTTGATCGAAAAAGTCCATACTTTATATCAAAATAAAGATCAAATCAAAATATTCAACTTTCATGAAGAACTTCAAGGCTAAATTAACCTCTAACTAGGTAAATTTTCTAGTCAAAGCTTCAGCCATAATATAAGTCAACCTATAACACACCTAAACTTTGACTGGTCATAACTTTCACTTCCTATATCGAAAAATTGCAAAATTTATGGCTACAGAAAACTCTCAACATAACCTACAAGTTTTATGTAGAACATTTTCTCAAATTTTGACTAAATCAAAAGTCAACTCTCAAAGGCCAAAAAGTCAAACTTTTCATATTTTCATATTTTCACACTTTTTCTCTTTATTTCTTGATTTTCAACTTAATTTTCAATTTCTCTTCCACTTACACTTGTATAATCCATACAAATCTATTCAAATTTCAAAATCATCAAACTCCATCAATTCTTTTTCTCATCAATTTTCTTAAAACATAATCACATCTATTACAAACTTCATATACAAACTTACTTATTTCATACCTTTTATATTTCTAAAATTCACTTAAAGATCGGGGTCCAACATCCATAGTTGAATCAGCAATACAAGATTGCTTGACACTCTTCCAAACTATGGCTCCACCTCCTAAAGTAAATATAGAACCAGAAGTTGATTTCCTTGAATCAACATCTGATTGGAAATCAAAATCCGTATATCCTGTCGGAATAAGATTTCTTCCAGAGTAAACAAGCATTAAGTTCTTCGTCTTACGAAGATACTTAAGTATACACTTAACCGCAGTCCAATGTTCCATTCATGGATTGGACTGAAATCTGCTTACCAGTCCCACTGCGTAACAGATATCCGGTCTAGTGCATAGCATTGCATACATCAAACTACCAACTGCCAAAGCATATGGAATGTTACGCATGCGTTCAACCTCCTTTTAGGTTTTAGGTGCTTGTTCCTTTGAAAGTTTGATTCCATGTCTAGTAGGAGTAAAACCCCTCTTGGAATCTTGCATGGCGAACTTATTGAGCATATTCTCAATGTAGGTTAGTTGAGACAAAGCTATGTACTTGTTCTTTCGATCCCTTATAAGTTTGATCCCTAGAACATAGGTAGCCTCTCTTAAATCCTTCATTGAAAACTGTTCATTCAGCCATCCCTTAACCGCAGATAACATTCCCACATCATTCCCAATGAGCAGAATGTCATCAACATACAGGATTAGGAAAGTAACCTTGCTTTCTTGTATTATTTTATAAACACAAGGCTCATCTAGGTTTTATATGAACCCATAGGTTTTGATAGCCTTATCAAACCTAATGTTCCAAGACCTAGATGCTTGCTTAAGTGTTGGATCCCGTTCCCGGAACCCAACCTCGAAACAGTACCATCATACTTACCTGTAATCCGATGGAGTTTCCTTAACCTTCATCGATTCATCTTCTTGCACTGATACCACAAATGTTGGATCCCGTTCCTGGAATTCATCCGTTGAACCAGAACATTGGCGAACATCACAGAAATCGTGAAGCTTACAATCTCGTGCCATTCCTACATTCCTTTTTCCATAACACATCTCGTTGCGGTATATAAATACATATGCATAACCAAAATTTACAATCCAAAAATCATATCATAATCATAGCTCCCTCGAGTAAACTAAATTTTTACTCAATCCGATCCGTACACACAATTGCGAACTTCCACTAGTTATCAACCATACAATATCCACTTTCATCAAAGAATAAATTTACAAGTTCTCATGGCATACCAAGCCACAATATATCGATTCTAAAACTTCCAATACCAACGCAATTGAGAGCAATACAATAAACACACATAGAAATCGAAACCTTCACTTCCCTTCACCCGATCTTCTTCTCATCACTGTGGATGGGAATGAAGGGGTGAGCTTATAACTCGTGGGTAACAGGTTTATAACGAAGAACAAGCAAAACCGTTGAAAAGTTCATTTGTTGTACAAAAATCATAATAAGTTCATAAAACGCTTTACTCCCAAATTCTCGGTCAAATCCAAGTTACGAGTTCAAACCCATAGTTGAAAAGTGTCATTGCATAGTGAAAATATTATCACATCAACACAATATGTTCAATCAATCATCAATATCAAATGCTCAAGTTATGCACATACTTGACAATTCATAGATGCAATGCACAAACAAATGGCTCGAGAGTTCCGTAAACGATCCGGATAAAACGAAGTTAAATCCGTAAACAAAATGAGTCCGATTTCTCAAGGATCTCGTGGCCTCAAGCGGGCAGCCGGGAGAAGGCTATATGTCGACGTGCACGTGACTCCATCCGTAACTCTCTTACCCAAACAAAGCACATAATCCATTCGTTTCATGCTCAAAGCATGTTATCAAAGCTTTCATACTTTTCATGCTCTATTCTTTCTTTTCCGAATATACAAAATGCCATGAAGTTTTCCAAGGCATGACATAAAATGTTCAATGCATTTTCATTTCTATTTTGAAATTCATCAGAAAAGTGTTAGAGTAGTGCCCTAAAGGCAATCGCCTTTAGTGCATTTTGTACAAATTTGTGTACAGTCTTTATAAATAAATAAAGAAAGGCATATTTCATTAATTTGTTGTTCATTATTTATGAACTGATATAGATCTGTAATCAAATTAATGAATTCCATGATATATGACATAGCATGAAGGAAATAATGATGTGATCACACTATTGAGATTCCTATCATGTGCAATTATGTCATTATCTAAATTATCCCTAGTCATAGGATTACTGAGACTGGACATCGGTAATCCGGAAAGACTAACACATCTCAAGCTCCTTGATTTGATCAAGCAGTGGATCTCAGAAACTGTAAATATGAGATATTTAGGGTTGAGATGTGGATGCTTACTAGAGGTAGTAAGTACATTGGATGACCTGCCATGAGATCATCACATGGATGTCCTATTCTAATGTCAGTGATAATCTCATCATAGCAATGGTGCAAGTATCCTTAGACTTGAGGTGCTCAAGGATATCTTGGATACTGATTCTGTGCTTTGACTCCATTCCTTGTTGCCTTACAGAGGTCGCTCATAGGGTGGTGCTTAGGTACAGTTTGAGGTATTCGAAGGTAATTGAGTATCCAATAGAGGATTCACCACTTCTGTGATAGCAGAAGATGATACCCATGGCCTCTTGTCAAGGTCATTACTTAGAAATCTCTGGCCGGAGTATGTATGTCGTGAAGAGTGTCTTCAGTGACATATAAAGTAATGAGTCCCAGGACAAGAACTGAAATCACTTGGACTATATTTGACGTAGTTAGTCTAGTGAGAGTTGACACATTGCCCATACTCATAAGCAAGTGGGGTATAGGATGGTGAAAGGACGAATTGCACGGTAATTGTCTATGGAAAGGTTCGTGATATGGTCCATGATGAATATATATTCATTCGTCAAACCAATTACTTTCCGGTCAATTGGGGGTCATGATGTGTTGCTAGATACCGCTCATGACTTGCTTAGATTAAGTGTTAATCTAAGTGGCCAACATAACCGGGAACCTAATGAGTCACACGCATAAGAGTGTCTCAGAGAACTCGTAAAATAGTTTTGGACAGAGTTCCAATATATGGAGAGCAATCGGATTAAATGGATCCCTATGAGATCGAGATATGTCCCGATGAGATCGCGACATCGATATTGCTGAAAAAGGTTTCGGGGTTTTCCCATACGGGACCCGTAGGACCGACCCCAGTGTGACTGGACCACTTCAGTAATATATATACATATATATATATATGATTAATTAATTAAATAATATATATATATATATGTTATGTACGTGGATGAAGGAGGAAGATGGAAGAACCTTCCATCATTTTGCTTAGTCATTAAGTCATTAATGACTAAAAGACAAAATACAAGTTGATGGAGAAAAGATGATGATCGTGGGATATAAAAGAAGAAATAGAAAGAGTTTCTCAAGGTCTTTTTGCTTATGATCATCGTTGGCTTTGAAGAGAAGTTGAAAGGAAAAAGTTTCTAACTCTTCTCATCATCGTGCTTCTCCATCTTCAAGCATTTTCTTCTCAAGCTTTTCCATCTTTTTCCAAGCTCTCCATAGAACAAAGGTAAGATCCAGCAGTCTTTAATTTGTTCTAGCTATTCCCGGGTCAAAGGGTTTGTCCCGGTTAGGTTCTCCGATCTCTGCGTGGATACCGTTAGAGACGGTCTCCTTTGGTCGTTCGGTTTGAGTTTGTTATATATATACACATGGATCCTGGCTTTCGGGAAGGTCCCGGAATAAAAATTTTTTGTTTTCTTCACCGTGGGCATGTGATGCTCACACCGGGATTTTCCTACAGTGGTATCAGAGCAACTTGTGTCGTATATAACAACGAAACCATGACTAGGTCGGAGTTGTTATAGCTTGTGATGATGATGCATGTTGTATGTGTACAATTTCGAATTCAGTATGAGATATAGTTTTCAAAATTTTCTTGTCCAGATATGTTCACAAGATGTTGTTGCATATGTCTGTGGAAGCCCGGAATTTATCAATGTGATTTGATATGATTTTGCTAATTTATTCCCTAATGTGTTGGGTGCTGTCTTTGTGTGCATTCACTGAACAGGCATGCTTATAAATTCGAGAATAAATTGTAAAAAACTGGTTTTTCAGATTTTCTTTCACCTACATGTCCCTAAGATGTTTATGAATGTCTATGTGGATGGAAAAATGTTTTCGAGGTGATTTACTATTTATTTGAGAATTTATTGTGTGCTGCTGGGAATAGCTGTGTTAAGGAACACAGATTTTGCATTGGCTTTGTTGCTGAGGTTGAATGAGTTTTTGATGGAAAGAAATCCTGAAAAAATTCATGGAGTATTTTGGGAACATGTAGTGACCTCTGTAATTTTCTCAGAATTTATTGAAATTGTTTCAATGGGTTTTTCAAGCAAAACATAGAGCTTGGCAGTTTTGAGAAAGTTGCTAGAGCTGTTTTGTTTGGAATGAGAAATTGTGTAATTTTCAGTTCCAATGCCTTGGATCATTTTTAATGTGATTAAAAATGTTTTACATTGATGTTGTATGCTTTCCTAAATGAATTTTTTGAAATTAGGTTTCCAAATAATTTTCGGATGTCAAACGTGTCTCATTAGCGTCTCGATAGTATATTCCCTTATCTTGATTGTTTTGGCCGTCACAAATTTTGTGACCAGTGCCGAAATAGTCTTGATAAAGTGTAGACTACCTAGAGATACTTAGGTTGATAATTTGATATTCTTGAATTATTTGGAAATCCAAGTGAATAACAGTATATTCACCGATTTCAAATTCTTCATATATAGTTTAACTATATATGGTAAGCAACAATGAAAGTGTTTCATTGGTATATCAAGGTAAAGTGTATTAGAATTGGTATTGTGAATTTGAACTATACGAATTGAGAAATTAGCCAATTAAGATAGCAATTCCAACTGCACAAGTCGACTTATAGGTTCATAACTCGACTTGTTTGTTGCCTCATGAGACGCGTAAGTCGACTTGCCTGATGGTACAAGTCGACTTGTTTAGTATCTGTTGCATAAGTCGACTTACACATGCATAAGTCGACTTATTATTGAGAGCATAAGTCGACTTATACATACACAAGTCGACTTATAACATGCAAAGGAGGGATGATGGATGATTTTAGGTATAAACTCAATGTGATTGATCATATGCCCTAAATCATTCCATATAGTCATAGTGACTATAATCCTACCGCTTGGAGAAGAAAAAGATGAGACCTAAAAACCCTCAAATCATATGAAAACTAACGCCTTCCATTAATATGGGGAGAACGAGTTCTTATAGAGTTGGGTTGTTGGGCAAACCAAGCTCACTCTATCGGATATGTTGAACCATGGAAAATGAGATTTTCGGATTAATGGGTCGGTTTTCACTAGAAGCGTTGATTTGTTAAGCAAACTCAAGGTCAACGTGGACAGAGGCGAAATTGGGTAGTGTACATCAGATGTACACGCATCAAAGGTTGATAACCCAATGTGTTTGCATACATCAAAAGTTGATAGCACTAGTCGATAGTTGCACCTAAGATGGAAATGGTATGATTGATACCTGCCGATTGAACTAAGGTGGCTTGTTGGGCAAACCCAAGGTCATTTTAGGAATGTCGGATATCTATCTATGATGCAATTGGTATCACCGATACCTACCGATTGAACTAAGGTGGCTTGTTGGGCAAACCCAAGGTCATTTTTAGGAATGTCGGATATCGACCCACTAGGACATTTTGTCATAATTTTTCTTGGATTCGTTATGAGGGTAATGGATTCTTTGAAACTAGTGGGAGCCATATGCATGTCATGCAAGTCCTTATGATCATGCAAGTAATTCTATTCTAACATTCTTTCTCTCTTTTCCCTTTAGATTATTCAAGATGACTTCAAGTGTGAACTTGCGCTCGCTTATGGAATCCAACAAGTTAACTGGACCAAATTTTCTCGATTGGTCGAGAAATCGAGAATTGTTCTCGTGTCCGAGGCTGGGATATATCTAGATGTTCCACTTCCCGATCCACCTCTGCCGATGCTTGATGAGGATCGAAAGCATATCGAAGCATCTTAAAGGCGGTGACATGGCTACGCATCATGCTTGCCTCGATGTCACCAGAGCTGCGAAGCGGCGTGAGTCTATGGATGCTCATACCATAGTGTTTCATCTTAGGGAGCTGTTTGATGAGCAAGCTCGGTGCGAAAGGTTCGAGACCTCGAGGCTACTCTTCACTACTAAGATGACTCGGGTTCATCTGCAGCGGTATGCACCTGAAGATGAATGGGTATATTGAGAGATTGGCCGTCTTAGGTTTTGTCATGGATTATGAATTAAGTATTGACTTAATTACGGTTGGATGTCGATAGTTATTCACGGTTTGTGTTAAACTATCGGATGAACCAAGTATCCACAACAATCCACGAGTTGATCAATCTGCTTTCGAGACAAAGAGACAAGCTATCAAGAAGGATAGCAAGCAAGTCTTGATGGTGGACTCTTCTTACGGTTCAAAGAAAAAGCGAACAAGAAAAGGTCTAAGAAACCAAAAGGAAGTGCAGCCAAGAAGAAACCAAAGAGCACGCACCAAAGGAACTTGCTTCCATTGTGGCAAGACCGGTCCTTGGAAGCGGGCTATAAAGTCTATCTGGAGGCTGAAGCGTAAGAAGGCATCGGATGCCTCAACTTCTTCGTATGTTTGTCATTGAGGTTAATCTGTTTTCGATCATAACATATGGGTATTAGATACGGTTGTGGCTCACACATATGCAATGATATCACGGGGCCTCGTGGGGACGAGATAGCTCGTGAAGGAGAACTAGACTGCGTGTGGAAAATGGAGCAAGAGTTCTTTGCATTAGCCGTAAGCACTTACTTTTGTCACTCCCCACCGGGCTTGTAATTAAATTGGATGATTGTTATTTTGTACTGTATTAACAAAGAACATATTATGCATTTCTTGTTTAAATAGATTTGGTTTCCATTTGACTTTTAGTAACAATGGTTGTTCTATTAGTTTGAATGGAATGTTTTATGGTCTGGTACTTTATGCAATGAAATTTACATATTAGATATGTCACATCCAATTATGAATGTCAATGACACGAAAAGACATAAGCGAGATAATTTAAAATCAACTTACTTATGGCATTGTCGCCTTGGCCATATAAATGAGAGACGCATAGCTAAGCTCCATAAGAGTGGTAGTTTAGGGTCATTTGATTATGAATCATATGACACATGCGAATCTTGTTTATTAGGCAAGATGACTAAGTTATCCTTTAAGGAAAGGGTGAGCGAGCGATTGGAGTATTAGACCTAATACATTCGGATGTATGTGGTCCGATGTCCATCCATCTTTGGAAGTGGTTATCTTTACTTCATTACCTTTATCGATGACTATTCTCGATATGGGTACTTGTATCTGATGAGATACAAATCTGAAGCATTTGAAAAGTTCAAACAATTCAGAAATGAAGTAGAAAACCAACTTGGGAAAAGTATCAAGACATTACGATCTGATCGTGGTAGGGAATACTTAGACCAAGAGTTTTTGGATTATCTCAAAGATAATGAGATTTTATCTCAATGGACTCCTCCTTACACACCACAGCATAATGGTGTGGCAGAAAGGAGAAATCGAACCTTGTTAGACATGGTACGATCTATGATGGGTTTTGCAAAATTACCAAAATCCTTTTGGGGGTATGCAATCGAGACAATTTGTTTACTTGCTAAGCGAGTTCCATCAAAAGATTGATGTTACTCCATATAAGATGTGGACTAACAAAAGACCTATCTTACTCATTTGAAAGTTTGGGGCTGTCCTGCTTATGTGAAGCGGACTCAGTTAGATAAACTTGATGCAAAATCTGACAAGTGTTTGTTCATAGGATATCCTAAAGAAACAATGGGATATCAATTCTACCTTCTTTGAAGAATAAAAGGTGTTTGTTTGAAGCATCTGTGTTTTTAGAGAAAGAGTTTCTTTTACAAGAAGGCGGTGGGAGCAAAATTGAACTTGAAGAAGTTCAAGATCTTGTGACAGAGCAGAATCAACTGCTGAACTTGAAATAACTCATCTGGATGAAGTAACACTTCAACCTTCTATAACACACGAAGTTCGTAGGTCACGTAGGATACGCTCTGTTCCCGAGAGATATGGATTTCTCATGAATGAACAGGATGACGTATTGCTCATAGAAGATGATGAGCCTACCACCTATGAAAAGGTTCTAAAGAGTTCAGAGTCTCAGAAATGGCTTCATGCCATGCAAGCTGAAATGGATTCTATGTATGAAAACCAAGTATGGACTTTGGTTGAGGCACCCGAAGGAATAAAACCCATAGGGTATAAATGGGTTTTCAAAAAGAAAACCGACATGGATGGTAATGTGATTACCTATAAAGCAAGGCTTGTGGCTAAAAGTTTTCGTCAAAGACAAGGAGTTGACTACGACGAGACCTTGACCCGAAGAGCAATGCTTAAATCCATTAGAATACTCCTAGCCATTGCCACTCATTATGATTATGAGATATGGCAAATGGATGTGAAGACAGCTTTCCTAAATGGAAATCTAGCTGAGGATGTGTATATGACACAACCTGAGGGCTTCACCTCCTATGATGGCGAAAAGGTATGCAAGCTTCAGAAATCCATCTATGGATTGAAGCAAGCATCCAGGAGTTGGAATATCGGTTTTGATGAGGTAATCAAAGAGTTTGGTTTCTCACAAAATCCGGATGAACACTGTGTGTATAAGAAGGTTAATGGGACTACAATCGTATTCCTTGAGCTGTATGTAGATGACATATTATTGCTAGGAAACGATGTCTCTATGCTGCAATCAGTCAAGATTTGGTTGTCCAAACAATTTGCCATGAAAGACCTTGGTGAAGCAACTTATATCCTTGGGATAAGGATCTATAGAGATAGATCAAAAAGGTTGCTTGGTCTTTCACAATCAACGTACATAGACAAGATGCTAAAGAGGTTTAGCATGGAGCAATCCAAGAGAGGGTACCTTCCCGTTGTAGGAAAATCCCGGGGTAGGCATCACATGCCCACGTTGCGGAATTTAAAATTTTGAGTCCCGGGACATTCCCGAAAGTCAGGATCCATGTGTATGTACAAACAATCAAACCATAACGACCAAAGGAGACCGTCTCTAATGGTATCCACGCAGAGGTCGGAAAACCTAACCGAGACAAACTCTTTTGACCCGGGAATAGCTAGACTAAAGAAAAGAGTGCTAGCTCTTACCTTAGCCTTGGAGAGCAAGTGAGATGATCTTGGTGGAGCCTTGGAGAAGTAGAAGCAATTGTGAGATTAAGAGAGGAAGAAGATGAAAATCACCTTTTCAAAGCTTAACCATTAAACTCTTCGACTCTTCCCTTAAAACCACCGTATATGCTCATTCTCTTAACCTTCATATATGTCTTTTAGCTTATTAAAAGTCATAGAAAGGCTTGGTGGATGCTCATCCACGTAAATGGCATAAAAATGCCTTAAAATGCTAAATAATGATTAAGTTTGACTTTTCAAACTTACTTTTTCTTCTCCATTAGGTTCTTCCACTGAAATTCAACATATATATATATAATTAATTAATTATTTACTTAATTAATTAATATATATAATTGCTGAAGTGGTCCAGTCAAACTGGAGTCGGTCCTACCCGCCTACCGAGCCCCGCCGGCGAAAAATCGCCAGAAACGGTTTTCAGCAATGTCGATGTCGCGATCTCATCGGGACATATCCCAATCTCATCGGGATCCATTTAATCCTATTGCTCTCGAGATATCGGATCTCTGTCCGAAACTATTTTACAGATTCTCCGAGTCACTCTTATGCGTGTGACCCATTAGGTTCCCGGTTATGTTGGCCACTTAGATTAACACTTAATCTGAGCAAGTCATGAGCGGTATCTAGCAACACATCATGACCCCCAATTGACCGGAAAGTAATTGGTTTGACTAATGAAACCATATCACGAACCCTTCCATAGACAATTACCGTGCAATTCGTCCTTTCACCATGCTATACCCCACTTGGTTTGAGTATGGGCAATGTGTCAACTCTTACTAGACCGATCGATCAAATCTAGTCCAAGTGTAATCGGTTCTCGTCCTAGGACTCATTACTTTATATGTCCATGAAGACCATCTTCATGACATATGTATCTCGGCGCCAGAGACTTCAAAGTAATGATCACGATAAGAGGCCATGGGTATCTCTTCCGCTATCACGAAGTGGTAAATCCTCTATTGGCTACTCAATTACCTTGAATACCTCAAGTTGCACCCAATCACCACCCTATGAGCGACCTCGAAAGGCAACAAGGAATGGAGTCAAAGTACGTAATTAGTACCAAGATATCCTTGAGTACCTCAAGTCTAAGGATACTTGCACCATTGCTATGATGAGATTATCAACGACATTTGTATAGGACATCCATGTGATGATCTCATAGCAGGTCATCAATGTACTTACTACCACTAGTAAGCATCCACATGTCAAATCCAAATATCTCAATATTTACAGTTTTCGAGATCCTTTGCTGATCCAATCAAGGAGTTTGACATGTGCTAGTCTATCCGGATTAACGATGTCGGTCTCATTAATCCTATGACTAGGGATAATTTGAATCTTGACATAATTGCACATGATAGGAATCTCGATAGTATGATCACATCATAATTTCCTTCATGCTATGTCATGTATCGGGGACTTCATTAATTTGATTAAAGATCATTATCAATTCATAATAAAATGAATATCAAATAAATGAAATATGCCTTGCTTTATTTATTCATAAAGTGCATACATGACTATGAACAAAATGCGCTAAAGGGATTGCCTTTGTGGCACTACTCTAACAATCTCCCACTTGACCTAAAGCCAATTGCCTTAGTATCTAATACCATAGCGAGTACATGAGAATCAAAATTCTTACGTGGCAATGGCTTTGTCAACGGATCAACAATGTTACGCTTTCTGTAGAATTCTCTATCGAGGACATCACCTCGAGCAATGATCTCCGAATCAAATGGTATCGGTAGAGTGCGTGTTTGGATCGTGATGAGACCTTGGTTCCTTTGCTGCAAGAATAGCTCCATTGTTGTCACAATACAAGCAGTATGGGTCCATCACACTAGGAACCACACCAAGTTCGAAATGAACTTCTTGATCCAAAGCGCTTCCTTTCTTTGCATTCGATCTTTGCAATGTACTCTGCCTCGATCGTTGAATCGCGATCGTCTCTGTTTGGAACTCTTCCAACCGATCGCTCCGCCATTAAGTGTGAAAACATAACCTGATTGGGACTGGAGTCGTCCTTATCAGTTGAAAATCGCATCTGTATGCCGCTCACTGGAGATTTCCATCTCCAAATATCAAGAAAACATCCTTAGTTCTTCGCAAGTACTTTAGGATATTCTTGACACCACCCGATGACCTTCACGGGATCCGATTGGTATCGCTCGGAACACTTAGAGCATATGATACATCGGGTCTCGTACATAGCATTGCGTGCATAATAGATCCTACCGCAGACGATACGGATCATATTCATACGCATCCTCTCATCCCGTGTCTTAGGACACATGGACTCGAGAGTGTTATCCATGAGTAATGGGAAGAAACCCTCTCTTGGATTGCTCCATGCTAAACCTCTTTAGCACCTTGTCTATGTCGTTGATTGTGAAAGACCAAGCAACCTCTTGATCTATCTCTATAGATCTTTATCCCAAGGATATAAGTTGCTTCTCCAAGGTCTTTCATGGAAAATTGTTTGACAACCAAATTTTTCTTGATTGCGGCATTGAGACATCGTTTCCTAGCAACAATATGTCATCTACATATAACACAAGGAATACGATCGCAGTTCCATTAACCTTCTTGTACACGGTGTTCATCCGGATTTTGTGAGAAACCAAACTCTTTGATTGTCTCATCAAACGGATATTCCAACTCTGGATGCTTGCTTCAATCCATAAATGGATTTACGAAGCTTGCATACCTTTTCGCCATCTGGAAATGAAGCCCTCGAGGTTGTGTCATGTACACATCCTCGGCCGATTTCTATTCGGAAAGTCGTCTTCACATCCATTGCCATATCTCATAATCATAATGGCGGCAATGGCTAGGAGTATCCTAATGGATTTAAGCATTGCTCATTGGATGAAGGTCTCGTCATAGTCAACTCCTTGTCTTTGACGAAAGCCTTTGGCCACAAGCCTTGCTTTATAGGTAACCACATTACCATCCATGTCGTTTTCTTCTTGAAAACCCATTTGCACCTATAGGTTTTATCCTTGGTGCATCAACCAAAGTCCATACTTGGTTTTCATACATGGAATTCATTTCAGATTTCATGACACGAAGCCATTTTTCAGACTCTGAACTCTTCAGAACCTCTTCATAGGTAGTAGGCTCATCATCCTCTATGAGCAATACGTCATTCTGTTCACTTACGAGAAATCCATTTCTCTCGGGAACAGAGCGTATCCTACTTGACCTACGAATTTCGTGTGTAGTAGAAGGTTGAACTGTTACCTCATCTGTATGAGTTACAGTTTCAGGTTCAGGCAGTTGATCTGCGTCTGTCCGAGCATCTTGAACTTCTTCAAGCTCAATTTTGCTCCCACTGTCCTCTTTTAAAAGAAACTCTTTCTCTAAAAAGACAGCATGCATCGAAACAAACACCTTTTGTTCCTCAACAAGGTAGAATTGATATCCTCTTGTTTCTTTAGGATATCCTACGAACAAACACTTGTCAGATTTTGCTTCAAGCTTATCTGACTGTGTCCGCTTCACATAAGCAGGACAACCCCATACTTTCAAATAAGAAAGATAAGGTTTCTTGTTAGTCCACATCTCATATGGAGTAACATCAACTGTCTTTGATGGAACTATGTTTAACAAGTAAACAAATTGTCTCGAGGCATACCCCCAAAAGGATTTTGGCAATTGTGCAAAGCCCATCATAGATCGAACCATGTCCAACAAGGTTCGATTTCTCCTTCTGCCACACCATTATCTTGTGGTGTGTAAGGAGGGTCCTTGAGATAAAATCCCATTATCTACGAGATAATCCAAAAACTCTTGGTCTAAGTATTCACCACCACGATCGGATCGTAATGTTTTGATACTTTTCCCAAGTTGGTTTTCTACTTCATTTCTGAATTGTTTGAACTTTTCATACGCTTCAGATTTGTATCTCATCAGATACAGGTACCCATATCGAGAATAATCATCGATAAAGGTAATGAAGTAACGGCAACCACTTCTGGCATGGATGGACATCGGACCACATACATCTGAATGTATTAGATCTAATAATCCAGTCGCTCGTTCACCCTTTCCCTTAAAAGGTAACTTAGTCATCTTGCCTAATAAACAAGATTTACATGTGTCATAAGATTCATAATCGAATGACCCTAAACTTCCACTCTTGTGGAGCTCAGCGATGCGTCTCTCATTTATATGGCCAAGGCGACAATGCCATAAGTAAGTTGATTTTAAATTATCTCTTTTATGTCTTTTAACGTCATTGACATTCATAACTGGATGTGACATATCTAATATGTAAATTCCATTGCATAATGTACCAGTACCATAAAGCATTCCATTTGAGCTAATAGAACAACCATTGCTACCAAAAGACAAATGGAAACCAGCTCTATTTAAACAAGAAACAGACAATATGTTCTTTGTTAACACGGGTACAAAATAACAATCATCCAAGTTAAGTACAAGCCCATTGGGGAGTGTCAAAACATAAGTTCCTACGGCTAATGCAGCAACCCTTGCTCCATTGCCAACACGCAGGTCCATTTCTCCCTTTATGAGTGCCCTCGTCACTGGGCCCCGTGATATCATTGCATATGTGTGAGCCACAACCGGTATCTAATACCCATATGTTATGATCAGAAACAGTATTAACCTCAATGACAAACATACCTGAAGAAGTCGAGGCATCGATGCCTTCTTACCTTGATTCTTCTAGATAGATTTTGCGATTCGCCTCCAATGACCGGTCTTACATGAATGGAAGCAGTACCTTTTGGTGCGTCTCTTTGGTCTTCTTCTTGCCTTTCGCTGCACTTCCTATCGACTTCGAGCCTTTTCTTCTTCTTTTCTCTTCTTGGAACCGGAGGAAGAAGAATCCACCAATAAGAACGCCTTGCTATCTTGCTTGACGACTTGTTCTCATTGCTTGGCAGATTGATCGGCTCGGGAATTGTGGTGGATATTTGGTTCATTCGATAGTTCAACACAAACCGTGAATAACTATCGACAAACCAACAAGAATTAAGTCTATACTTAACTCGAATCCATCACAAAACCTAAGACGGCCAACCTCTCAATATAGCCATTCATCTTCAATGCATATTGCTGCTGCAGATGAACCAGAGTCATCTTCGTTGTAAGAGCAACCTTGAGGTCTCGAACCGTTCGGACCGTGCTTGCTCATCAAACAACTCTCTAAGATGAAACACTATCGTGTGAGCATCCATAGACTCGTGCTGCTTCTGCAGCTCAGGTGACATCGATGCAAGCATAATGCAGGTGGCTATGTCACTGTCTTTTAGATGCTTACGATATGCCTTCTGATCATCATCAGAAGCTCCTTCAGGAAGTGGATCCGGAAGCGAAAAATCAAGGATATATCCTAGATCCTCAGATCTGAGAACAATTCTCAGATTTCGCAGCCAATCAAGAAAATTTGGTCCGGTTAATTTGTTTGCATCCATAAGTGAGCGAAGATTCACACTAGTCGACATCTTCAATCAACCTAAACATAGAGAGAGAGAGAAAGTTAGAATAGAATTAAATGTATGCTCATAAGGACTTAAATGACATACATATGGCTCCCACTAGTTTCAATAGAATCCATAACCCTCATCATGAATCCAAAAAACAAAATGGCACAATGACCTAGTGGGTCGATATCCGACATTGCTAAGAATGACCTTGAGGTTAGCTCAACAAGTCACCTTAGGTCAATCGGTAGGTATCGGTCATACCAATTGCATCTCTAATGCAACTATCACCCAGTGCTATCAACAGTTGATGTATGCACATACATTGGGTTATCAACACTTGATGCGTGTACATCTGATGTACACTACCCAATTTCGCCTCTGTCCACGTTGACGCGAGGTTAGCTCAACAAATCAACGCTTCTAGGAAAACCGACCCATTAATCCGAAAATCTTATTTTCATGGTTTGAACATATTCGTATAGAGTGAGCTTGAGGTTAGCTCAACAACCCAACCCTATAAGAACTCTGGTTCTTGCCATATTAATGGAAGGCGTTAGTTTTCATATTTTAAGTTAAGGGATTTTAGGTCTCATCTAATTAATCTCATCCAAGGATCATAGTCACCATGACTATATGGTGCGATTTAGGGCATTGCATCAATCACATTGAATTCATACCGAAAATCACCCATCATCCCACTAGGCATGATATAAGTCGACTTGTATATGTATAAGTCGACTTATGGCTCTATATAAGTCGACTTATGCATGTGTAAGTCGACTTGTGTAATCAAGTATGAACAAGTCGACTTGTACCATTGTGCAAGTCGACTTATTAGTCTGATGCACCAAACAAGTCGAGTTATGAACATATAAGTCGACTTGTTCATTATGCATTGGAATTGCTATCTAATCGGCTAATTCTCAATCCGTGCATTTCCAATTCACAATACCATATACCAAGTATATTATCCTTTATATTAATGTGCTAATGAAACATTTTCATCAAATCATGCTTGCGAATAGTCATATTATATGAGAAAAACTTGAAACCGATTAATCCACCATTAATCACTAGATTTCCACATAATTCAAGGACACCAAATAATCATGCTAAGTATCTCTAGGTAGGCTACACGTTATCAAGATTACTTCGGCACTTGTCACAAAATTGTGACGGCCAAAATAACCAAGATAACGGAATAAGCTAACGAGACGCTAAAGTGACCTATTCGACATCCAAAAATTATTAGAAACCAAATTTCAAGAATCTCATTTTGGGATGCATGCCACATCAATATAACACATTTTTAATCACTATAAAAATGATTCAAGGCATTGGAACTGAAAATAACACAAGCAATCATTTCAAACAAAACAGCCCCAGCATGTTTCTCAAAACTGCCAAGCTTTGCCTTTTGCTCAAAATGATCATTGCAACACTTTCAATAAATTCTGAGAAAATTACAGAGGTTAAAACATGTTCCCAAAATGCTCCATGAAGTTTTCCAGGATTTATTTCCCACAAAAACTCATTGAACCTCAGCAATCTAGTCGAACCAGAATCTGTGTTCTCCAACACAGACATTCCCAACAGCACACAAGAAATTCGGAAATAAATAGTAAATCACCTTGAAAACAATTTTCCATCCACAGAGACATTCACAAATATCTTAGGGACATGTCGGTGAAAACCAATCCGAAAAACAATTTTTCTAGAATTTCTTCTCGAATTTACAAGCATACCTGTTTCAGAAACGTTCAACAAGACAGCATCCGAAACTTAGGGAATTAAATTAGCAAAACCATATCAATCGACATCGATAAATTTTTTTCTTTTATAGACACATTCAGCAACATCTTATGAGCAATTCTATGGCAGAAAATTTCGAAAAACCTAAGTCTATATTGATTTCGAAATTCACAGAAGCAGCATGCTACACAGCTCAATTCACAAAGGAACTCCGACCTAGTTATCATTTCGACTGAATATACAACACAAGCGGCTCTGATACCACTGTAGGAAAATCCCGGGGTAGGCATCACATTCCCACGGTGCGGAATTTAAAATTTTGAGTCCCGGGACATTCCCGAAAGCCAGGATCCATGTGTATGTACAAACAATCAAACCATAACGACCAAAGGAGACCGTCTCTAACGGTATCCACGCAGAGGTCTGAAACCTAACGGGACAAACTCTTTTGACCCGGGAATAGCTAGACTAAAGAAAAGAGTGCTAGCTCTTACCTTAGCCTTGGAGAGCAAGTGAGATGATCTTGGTGGAGCCTTGGAAGTAGAAGCAATTGTGAGATTAAGAGAGGAAGAAGATGAAAATCACCTTTTCAAAGCTTAACCATTAAGCTCTTCGACTCTTCCCTTAAAACCACCGTATATGCTCATTCTCTTAACCTTCATATATGTCTTTTAGCTTATTAAAAGTCATAGAAAGGCTTGGTGGATGCTCATCCACGTAAATGGCATAAAAATGCCTTAAAATGCTAAATAATGATTAAGTTTGACTTTTCAAACTTACTTTTTCTTCTCCATTAGGTTCTTCCACCGAAATTCAACATATATATATATAATTAATTAATTATTTACTTAATTAATATATATATATAATTGATGAAGTGGTCCAGTCAAACTGGGGTCGGTCCTACCGACCTACCGGGCCCCGCCGACGAAAAATCGCCGGAAACGGTTTTCAGCAATGTCGATGTCGCGATCTCATCGGGACATATCCCAATCTCATCGGGATCCATTTAATCCTATTGCTCTCCAGATATCGGATCTCGTCGAAACTATTTTACTGATTCTCCGAGTCACTCTTATGCGTGTGACCCATTAGGTTCCGGTTATGTTGGCCACTTAGATTAACACTTAATCGAGCAAGTCATGAGCGGTATCTAGCAACACATCATGACCCCCAATTGACCGGAAAGTAATTGGTTTGACTAATGAAACCATATCACGAACCCTTCCATAGACAATTACCGTGCAATTCGTCCTTTCACCATGCTATACCCCACTTGGTTTGAGTATGGGCAATGTGTCAACTCTTACTAGACCGATCGATCAAATCTAGTCCAAGTGTAATCAGTTCTCGCCCTAGACTCATTACTTTATATGTCCATGAAGACCATCTTCATGACATATGTATTTCCGACGCCAGAGACTTCAAAGTAATGATCCCGATAAGAGGCCATGGGTATCTCTTTCGCTATCACGAAGTGGTGAATCCTCTATTGGCTACTCAATTACCTTGAATACCTCAAGTCGCACCCAATCACCACCCTATGAGCGACCTCGAAAGGCAACAAGGAATGGAGTCAAAGTGCGAATCGACTCAAGATATCCTTGAGTACCTCAAGTCTAAGGATACTTGCACCATTGCTATGATGAGATTATCAACGACATTTGTATAGGACATCCATGTGATGATCTCATAGAGGTCATCCAATGTACTTACTACCACTAGTAAGCATCCATATGTCAAATCCAAATATCTCAATATTTACAGTTTTCTGAGATCCACTACTTGATCCAATCAAGGAGTTTGACATGTGCTAGTCTATCCGGATAAACGATGTCCAGTCTCATTAATCCTATGACTAGGGATAATTTAGATACTGACATAATTGCACATGATAGGAATCTCAATAGTATGATCACATCATAATTTCCTTCATGCTATGTCATGTATCAGGGACTTCATTAATTTGATTAAAGATCATTATCAATTCATAATAAAATGAATATCAAATAAATGAAATATGCCTTGCTTTATTTATTCATAAAATCTGTACATGACTATGAACAAAATGCGCTAAAGGGGATTGCCTTTAGGGCACTACTCTAACACCCGTGACTCATGGGATAACACTCTCGAAATCTATGTGTCCTAAGACACAAGATGAGAGGATGCGCATGGATATGATCCCGTATGCATCAGCGGTAGGATCTATCATGTATGTTATGCTATGTACAAGACCCGATGTATCATATGCTCTAAGTGTTACGAGCAGATACCAATCGGATCCTGGTGAGGGTCACTGGGTGGCTGTAAAGAATATCCTTAAGTACTTACGAAGGACTAAGGATGTTTTCTTGATATATGGGGATGGAGATCTCCAAGTGAGCGGGTATACATATGCCAGTTTTCAATCTGATAAGGATGATTCCAAATCCCAATCAGGTTATGTATTCACACTGAACGGCGGGGCAGTCAGTTGGAAAAGTTCCAAACAAGAGACGACTGCCGATTCAACAACCGAGGCAGAGTACATTGCCGCTTCAGAAGCAGCAAAGGAAGCCGTTTGGATCAAAAAGTTCATTACTGAACTTGGTGTGGTTCCTAGCAGTGATGGGCCCATACAGTTGTATTGTGACAACAATGGGGCTATTGCACAGGCGAAGGAACCAAGGTCTCATCAACGATCCAAACACGTACTCCGCAGATATCATTTGATAAGGTAGATCATAGGACGTGGTGATGTCCAGATCGAGAGAGTTCCCACCGAGCAGAATATTGTTGATCCGTTGACGAAGCCATTGTCACAAAAGAGTTTTGATTCTCATGTACTCGCCTATGGTATTAGATATCAAGGCGATTAGCTTTAGGTCAAGTGGGAGATTGTTAGAGTAGTGCCCTAAAGGTAATCGCCTTTAGTACATTTTGTACAAATTTGTGTACATTCTTTATAAATAAATAAAGAAAGGCATATTTCATTAATTTGTTGTTCATTATTTATGAACTGATATAGATCTGTAATCAAATTAATGAAGTCCATGATATATGACATAGCATGAAGGAAATTATGATGTGATCACACTACTGAGATTCCTATCATGTGCAATTATGTCATTATCTAAATTATCCCTAGTCATAGGATTACTGAGACTGGACATCGGTAATCCGAAAAGACTAGCACATCTCAAGCTCCTTTATTTGATCAAGCAGTGGATCTCAGAAACTGTAAATATGAGATATTTAGGGTTGAGATGTGGATGCTTACTAGAGGTAGTAAGTACATTGGATGACCTGCCATGAGATCATCACATGGATGTCCTATTCTAATGTCAGTGATAATCTCATCATAACAATGGTGCAAGTATCCTTAGACTTGAGGTGCTCAAGGATATCTTGGATACTGATTCTGTGTTTTGACTTCATTCCTTGTTGCCTTACAGAGGTCGCTCATAGGGTGGTGCTTGGGTACAGTTTGAGGTATTCGAAGGTAATTGAGTAGCCAATAGAGGATTCACCACTTCTGTGATAGCAGAAGATGATACCCATGGCCTCTTGTCAGGGTCATTACTTAGAAATCTCTGGCCGGAGTATGTATGTCGTGAAGAGTGTCTTCAGTGACATATAAAGTAATGAGTCCCGTGACAAGAACTGAAATCACTGGACTAGATTTGACGTAGTCGATCTAGTGAGAGTTGACACATTGCCCATACTCATAAGCAAGTGGGGTATAGGATGGTGAAAGGACGAATTGCGGTAATTGTCTATGGAAAGGTTCGTGATATGGTCCATGATGAATATATATTCATTCGTCAAACCAATTACTTTTCGTCAATTGGGGGTCATGATGTGTTGCTAGATACCGCTCATGACTTGCTTAGATTAAGTGTTAATCTAAGTGGCCAACATAACCGGAACCTAATGGGTCACACGATAAGAGTGTCTCTTGAGAACTCGTAAAATAGTTTTGGACAGAGTTCCAATATATGGAGAGCAATCGGATTAAATGGATTCCGATGAGATCGAGATATGTCCCGATGAGATCGCGACATCGATATTGCTGAAAAAGGTTTCTGGGAGTTTTTCCCATACAGGGACCGGTGAGGACCGACCCCAGTGTGTTGGACCACTTCAAATATATATATATATATATATATGATTAATTAATTAAATAATTAATATATATATATATATGTTATGTACGTGGATGAAGGAGGAAGATGGAAGAACCTTCCATCATTTTGCTTAGTCATTAAGTCATTAATGACTAAAAGACAAAATACAAGTTGATGGAGAAAAGATGATGATCGTGGGATATAAAAGAAGAAATAGAAAGAGTTTCTCAAGGTCTTTTTGCTTATGATCATCGTTGGCTTTGAAGAGAAGTTGAAAGGAAAAGTTTCTAACTCTTCTCATCATCGTGCTTCTCCATCTTCAAGCATTTTCTTCTCAAGCTTTTCCATCTTTTTCCAAGCTCTCCATAGAACAAAGGTAAGATCTAGCAGTCTTTAATTTGTTCTAGCTATTCCCGGGTCAAAGGGTTTGTCCCGGTTAGGTTCTCCGATCTCTGCGTGGATACCGTTAGAGACGGTCTCCTTTGGTCGTTCGGTTTGAGTTTGTTATATATATACACATGGATCCTGGCTTTAGGGAAGGTCCCGGAATAAAAAAAAATTGTTTTCCGCACCGTGAGCATGTGATGCTCACACCGGAATTTTCCTACAAAAAGTTCATAGACTGAAACATGTAGAAATTTTGCAAATCATTCAATAGAAACAAAACGATATTTATGAAGTAATTGAAATCATTCTTGATTTGGGAGAAAACTTTAGTGGCTCATTACTAAATCATAAACACGAAACCCACCTGAAATCCTTGCTCGAATACATGCTTAAAAGATACCTCTCATCTTGATCCTCTTGCCTTCCTTGATTTCCTTAATCAAATGCAAAATTCCTATTCAAATAGGAATACAAATTAGGAACCCAAAAATCACACATTCACTAAGATAAATTCTAACTAAACCCAAACTCTGTCAAAATCCAAACATTCGGGTCACTTTTTCCATAAAATTCCTCATTGTCTTACATTTCTATTGACTCCAAAAGCATTCAATTTGGTTCAAAAACCTGAAAGTTATACCCCAAACAAAACAAGAATCTATACCTAACTTCTGACCAAACTTTAAGATTCTTATAATCTGACTTTCAATTTCAGTGCTTTATAAAACTTGTAGAACTTTGACTCTATTTTCCAACGAATCAAAAATCACCTCATTTGGATATCTACACCAAAAGATATACTAAAAAATATATCAAAAATCATTTTTCGGAAGAAGGATCTGGGGTCATGAACGAACTCGCCGCCGCAATGACACAAAAATAAAAGGTCATGACGTGCTGCGCCACCACGACGTCAGCGACGTGCACCCACACGCTGTGGCGTCACCATTTTCTCCGCACGCCGCGGTGTGCTCTAGCGCACGTCGCGACGTGCGGATCGGAGTTGCGACTCCGAACCCCATTTTTTTGCATTTTTCGACCTTAATCTTTACCCAAAATCAGATGCAACACATCTAAACCTTAGATCATGTCTTATAGTACATTTCTAACCCATTAACACTTCAAAAATAACCACAAAATCATAAACCCAAAGAAACCTATCCATTTTTCGTCGAAAACCCTAAAACCACCGATTCAGACCCATTCCACATCCTTTAAGTTTAATCTAACCATAACAAGAGTAAACGAAGCAAAACTTACCCGGAAGCACTTTGAATCTGTCGGAAATCGCTTAGGCAAGCAAACCCTCTTTCTCTTCTTTTCTCCAAGCTTACGACACTCTCTGCTCTCTTTTCTCCTTCTTTTCTTTTCTTTCTTCTATTTTCTTCCTTTTCTAACTCTTTCTTCTTCTTCTCTTAATTTCTACTTACTTATCAAATGTCCATCTTGCCCCTTTCACTTAAACCTTAGACCTTCTATCCTTAAGTGCCATGACCAAAATACCCTTATACATTCTTACCATTTTTAATACAACCAAACCATAAAATAAATTCGACCAACATTTACATAGCAAATAGGTCTAAAATTTTATCCATCAACCCTCATAATTATTTAAATCATGCTTAATGCAATACAAAAAAAATTCAGGGACCAACATTAAGTACATAAATGGACCTTTGCAACTTGCAAACCTCATGCTCATTACTTGGCTCAATGAATCCTTCTAGTTGGGCCATATAAATGGTCTCCTCAAGATCCCCATTAAGAAATGCGGTCTTGACATCCATTTGCCATATTTCATAATCGAAATAGGCTGCTAGGGCCAAAAGAATCCTGATGGACTTAAGCATGGCAACCGGAGAAAAAGTCTCCTCATAGTCTATACCCTCCTTTTGAGTATAGCCTTTAGCTACCAATCTAGCTTTAAAGGTCTCTACCTTTCCATCCGATCCCCTTTTTCTTTTGTAGATCCATTTACACCCTATGGCTTTTAGACCTGGTGGTAGATCTACAAGGACCCATACTTCATTAGTATACATAGAATCTATTTATGATTCCATCGCCTTGAGCCATTTTCCTGCATCAACATCATTAATAGCCTGTGAATACGTAATGGGATCTATTTCTTCTTGTTCTGAGATGGCAATTAAGCCTTCTCCTAAACCCAGATACCTATCTGGCTGTCTCACAACCCTCCCACTACGTCTAGGCACACCTTGATGTTCAGGTTGCACTTCTGATTCGACTCTTGAATCCATTTCGACATCTTGTTGTGTCATATCCAAAACAACTCTTGGTTTGGATGAAATAGCTAACTCCTTTAGTACTACTTCACTTCTTCCTTTGTGATTTTTCACAAACTCTTCCTCTAAGAAGGTTGCATTTGTCGACACAAATACCTTCTTTTCATGAGGACTGTAAAAATAGTACCCTCGAGTTCCCATAGGATATCCTACAAACAAACATACTTCTGACCTTGGTTTCATCTTTGTGGATTCTGGCTTTAGAACATGGGCTGGGCAGCTCCAAGTCCTCAAATGCCTCAATGAAGGCACTTGGCCAGTCCACAACTTCCTAGGTGTTTTAAGCACCGATTTGGATGGAGCAAAGTTAAGAAGATATGTTGCCGTTTGTATGGCATATCCCCAGAACAATTCTGGAAGGCTAGCGTAGGACATCATTGATCTTACCATTTCCAATAGAGTTCCCTTTCTCCTCTCTACTACACCATTCTGTTGAGGTGTACGAGGAGCTGACAAATTGGAAACAATTCCATTGTCAATTAAATATTGCTGGAACTCTCCAGATAAATACTCACCACCTCGATCTGATCGAAGCTATTTTAATGGCTTGCCAAGTTGCTTCTCAGCTTCAGCTTTGAATTCTTTGAACTTTTCAAAAGATTCACTCTTTTTATGCATCAAATACAAATAGCCATGTCTTGAGTAATCATCTATAAAAATTATGAAATATTCATAACCTCCTCTAGCTTGTACATTCATGGGCCCACACACATCAGTATGTACCAGGTCCAATGTGGATTCAGATCTGTTTCCTTTAGAAGGAAATGAGGCTTTGGTCATTTTTCCTTCAATACAAGATTCACAGGTGGGTAATGGATCACCATCCAAGCCCATAAGGATCCCATCCTTTACTAGCCTGCCAAGTCTTTTCTGATTATATAACGCATTCTTAAGTGCCACAAATACTTTGAATTAATGCTAGAGATTTTGGATTCTCTTGGTTTTATCACTTATGTGGTGTTTAGTGAGCCTTTCATAGGTTCTATAAAAAACAATCCCTGTTTAGTTATCGCATCACAAATAAAATCCTTATTCTCATATATTGCAAAAACCTTTTCAAAATATAAGGAATAACCAGATTTTATTAGACAAAAAACAGAAATCATGTTCCTTACAATCATTGGCATGTAATAAACATCCTCAAAATATAACCTATGACCACTAGGAAAGTCCAAGATAACTACTCCCACTGATTCTGCTGAAACATAGGAACCATCTGCTATCTTGACTTGAAACTGGCCTTTAGGTAGTCTTTTCCTCTTCTGGAACCCCTGCAAAGAATTACAAACATGGTTAGTGGCTCCTGAATCTAATATCCAAGAAGTAGATAAATCTGCCATATTTCTAATTCCTAACAAACTTAGAAAGCCCATACCTTGTTTGCTTTTGAGGGACTCTAGGTAGACTGGACAGTTTCTTTTCCAGTGGCCCATCTCATCACAGTGGAAACACTTTCCTTTGATGTTCTCTTTGGCCTTCTTTTTCATGAATTTGGCCTTGACCCCTGTTTGGGCCTTCTTTTTCATTGGACCCTTCTTCTTTTCCTTGCCCTTACCCTTGTGCTTAGAAGAAGAAGCTACATTAGCTTCTGTCCCATGAGCCTTAATATTCAATATCTCCTTCGTGCTCTGAAGGGTATTCATCAACTCACTCAAGGTGTAATCCTTGCTGTTGAGCTCATAATCCAACTTAAATTGTTGAAAAGAAGAGTTTAAGCTATTGATGATCATAATCATCTGCGTGTCTGCATCCATATCCGCCCCAAGCATCTCAGCCTCAGTGACCGCAGAGATTACCTTCATCATGTAATCCCGCACCGGTTCACCAGGTTTCTGTCTGAGATTATGAAAGGTTTGGATAGCTTTCACTTTTGCAGACCTAGTCCTCACACCAAACATCTCATGTAGGTGATGGACCATTGCACTAGCAGTTTTCATACAAGCAATTTGCTTTTGCAACATGCCGCTGACAAAAGCCAGAATATAAGACTTAGTAGTCTTGTCAGCATTCTGCCAACGCTCATGTTGTTGGACTTGCTCAGGAGTTGAATCTCCAGTTGGAGGTGTAGGCTCATTTTCAGTTAACACCCATGAAATACGTTCATATTGAAGAACAATGTCAAGGTTACGTCTCCATTCATTAAAATTGTCTCTGTTTTCTAATTTGTTATTAGTCAAGAGCAGGGTGAGTGGATTCATTTTATGGTTGATTATGTCTGAAAATATAAATTATTAAAACACGAGCATACTAGTCAACAATTTATGGAACTTTGTATAAAATCATGATGCATGTATGCATGATGATAGATTTAACAAAACTTAAAAAATTAAAACATTATACGACGGTTATTTTTCTTATCTATAACAGACTAAGTGATGGTGGGCCATCTTATCCATTAAAAGAAAAACTGGGACCCTCCCACTAAAAAACTACTAAGCATCTCACGCCCAATTTTTTAAGAAGCGTCTTAATTTGGTCCATACTTTTACCAACAGAGCTACGGTGGGCAGTTTATTGATAAAAAAAATGTTGAGTGTTTAACCATTTGATTCATTCACTAAAGATACCTACAAATCATGCCTTGGTAGGAGGTCACATTTGCTATCATTAAGGTGACTTATCCTTAAGGAGACCCAAACCATGCAAGATCTAAGATTCATGCCCTCCGATGGGGAGTAAAACTTCACTAAATGCAAACGGGCCATCATTTGGAGACCGTGGACTCTCACAGGAACATCCTCTCCCACTCAATCTTTTTGGGCTTTAAGTTTTAAACACCATCTTGTCTAGATGCAATTTATTATCCATCCTATATTGTTTCATTGTATATCTCATACGTAATGAATGCATGGCAAAGCCTAGGGTTGGCAATTTTCTAAATGACATGCAATCACATAATATCAAATATTATAAGCATTCATTTCTCCATTCATCACGTGAACTAATAAAGCCACTTTTGATTGTCCATCCTAGAAAAATTAAATAATTACAAGCCTTTTAGGCCCAAAGTATTCTTCTTAGACTTGGATCTTCCGCTTCGAACTCTTCACAAACATAATCCGGCCCATTCGGTAAACAAAATGTAATGGCATATATGAAAATCGAATTTTGTCACTTTGAAAAATAAAATTTCAGCACCAGATTTTTAGAAAACAAAATCTTTGTTTTGACAAAAAATTCCAGCACTAGTTTTCATTAAAACCGAAGCTCATTTTATGAAAATAAAAAACCAGCACTTAGTATTTTAGTAAAACCGAAATTTGATTCTTTGAAACAAAAATCCAGCACTTGTTTTTACAATAAAAACCGAAAAGTGATCCATTGAAACAAAATTCCAGCAACTATGTTTTCACAAAACTTATGCCAATACACAAAAGGATACACCGAAAAATTTACCTTTCCATTTCTTCAATCCATGGCTGCTCCATCTTCATCATTACACCAATTTGTACATTACAAAATCAAAGAAAATAGAAAAAAGAAACCAAGGAGGAAACATGGTGATGATAGACCACCCTCCTTGTTACAACCGATGAAGAAATCTTACAAGGTAAATTTAACTTCTACAGACAACCAAAAGAGCAAACATACACCATGTATATTTCTATCACATAAAACTATGCAGCATATACAAAAAGATTACTAACCCATGCATCCAATAAATAGGAAACAAAATCATGCATTAGAAATTGGCTCTGATACCAATTGTTGGATCGGAAAAAGAAAACATGCTTTGTTTGAAAAAACGGTAGATTTCAAAACTTTTAAGAAATCATTACTTGCAGCGAAAGTAACAAATCCAAATCAACATGCCAATCCAAACATGCTATGGTATAAGGATAATAAAATATAAACAAGATCAGGAGTATTAGCGACTCCTTCGCTACAGCTTTAAATCCTCGTTGTGCTATCTTCTCCTTCTTCGTGTATCCAAATCCTTTGCCTTTGACTCTTTTCCTTTAGCAATCTATTTTCTCCTTGTTGTAGTATCCTCAACCAATTAGATTTACCACCTGTTCTTCAAGGACAATTAGGTTAACAAAATCCTTTGGTGGAAAAGGAGAAGAAATGTTTGGAGGAGATTTTCTTAGAAGAAGAAGAAGAAAAATTGAAACTCTTTCAATTGGTATTTTCGATTCTCTCTTTCATGAAAGGAGAGAAGGTGTAAAAAACATGCAAGAACCCTTTCTTGCCTACCAATTTCGTATATGCATGGAGGGAAGGAGAGAGAGGCATCAAATGCATCACTTCTTTCATTAATCACTCATAAAATAGCCAATAAATGAGATTATCTTCATTTATCTTTATGATGGCTATTTGAAAAGACCATAACCTAAAATTCAATACCTAATTTCGATTTTGCCAAGAAGAAATAAGGAAGATGGTCCATCTAATGTACATTTTTCATCTTTAATCTAATGAATGCAAATAGGTTACAAGCCAACATTAAAAGACAACCATTAAACCATTTAATGGTAAGTTCATAACTCCATTTAATGATGATTAGCCATAATAAAGACCATCTTTATTTAGCATTTTAATGTCAAATGTGTGGTTACACATTTAACCTAGTAATAATCGAAATTGCTATCTTCTTCTTAAAAAAATGTTTTAATATAATTAATCTAATTAATTACACTAAACCAAAAACCAAGCCCATTACTAAATGTATATTTGGGCTTCTTTAATTAGACCAAGCCCAAGATTCAATTATGGGCTTCTAATTAACCTCCATTTATATTTCTTACTTAGCTTGATAACCTTCCTTAAAGCCAAGTGGGGAATCTTATTGGACTTTGATAATTCAAGCTCCAATAGGCCCAGAATTAATTCAATCTCATTGGAATTAATTCTAGCTTATTAACTAAATGTCATTCCACTAAAGACAATTAGTTGAACTCTTGAATTATTAAATATTATGAGAATATATCCAATTGCAAACCCTATTTAGAACCTTATTATAGCCATCCGCACAACAAAGGGTAAAATTACCGTTTTGCCCTTATGTTGGTTTTTCCTTCTAAATCTCTCATTTTACTTTATATGGTGATTAACACATAAGATCTCATCTCAGTGTTAAGACTTGATGGGTAGCTAGTCCATCAAACTACTGGCGCCAGTTTAATCACCAAATCTCCTTAAAACATCTAGAAGAGATGATAACACTATAAACTCTTTATTTGAGTGAATGTTCCCTGATACATGTTTCAATTAATAATTCTAACATGTAGACACTGGATTAATACTCTGTAAAAATCTATTCCGATCATATCAAGAATTATAATGAAACATATATGAGTTCACCACTCATCAAGATTATGGTTCATAATAAGCGAATGCTTAAGTTGTATGTTTTAAGATTAAAGTAACGGCACACTTTATTCTTGAAAACATACTTGATTCCAGATTCATTTAATAGTGCCATTATCGATAATTAACTACTATCATGATATGAAACTCATCATTCCCTTGAAGTAAACTCCTTTACTTATATGGAGATAAATCGCAACACTACAGTCTAAACCATAATCAAGCGACCAACTTGATTATTCAATTGTGAGTCAATTAATTCATATTCTAATAATATACATGTTTCCCATACATCTCTATGTATATGTATATTACTTACAAAAGAATCTTGGTACCTTATGACCAGATATATAATGCTCATACAGATAAAACCAAACTCTTTTGTTTATTAATAATAAATATTTTCATTACAAAACTGTAACTGAAGAAGATAAAGTTACATGTAAATACACTTGCTTTTCAAGGCACTATATTTACATAACTCCAACAAAATCAACAGTGATTAAGAACACATAATTGAATCTTCATAAATATAAAGAATGAATCAAGTTAAAATAAAACCACTACAAGGTCTATCCCAGGGTTCATCTAATCCAAGTACCAACAAAAGCATAGTTCATGATCATTATGCCAAGGCTAAAGGAAAAATAGAAAACTAAAAGAACCATGACAAGATCCCTTTTAATCTATATGCATTCTACTTCAGATTAATGAAAATCCCTCTAAATATTTTTCCTTGTTATTCATTCTATCTATCGTTGTTAACTCTTAATATGTGTTGACCTGAGCCTCACTTGAGCCTCATACGAACCACTTACAAATTACCCCTTGTTTTCTCTTCATTTTGCCTTTTTATAGCTTAAAATTAGAATTTTTGGAGTGGACACAGTCACCCATATGATCACTTATATGACCATATCCCTCAATCTTACTGAACTTTTTTAAAGTTGCAAAAAAAAGATACTTGAGAGCTACACGATCACACATAAAGTTATGTAGACTTATACGGGTGTATCCTTCATTAGCAAGGGTCCCTTTAAAATAGTTGTAATTCTTCCATTTTATATCCTTCACCCTAATTCTTCTTCTTTTTAACCATGAAGGCAAATAAGAGCTAAAAACATAATAGAAACAAGATAAATACCAAAATAATAAGAAACTCTCAAATAAATAAGCAAAATACATTGAATAGGGGGTTAGAAATATGTACTAATTAGAATTTATCATAGATATATACCCAAAGGGACTTTATAGTGATTTTAGATTTTATGTCAAAATATATGAGGGTAACCATTTTATATAGAGCAATAAAGAACAAGAAAGATGTTTTTGAGAAAGAAGCATGATATAACTTGAGTAAATCACATTTGGAAAATCAAACTTAGGGAATTAAAGTTATTCTTGGTATCTGTCTCGCTTTAAATCATTGACCAATTGAAATCCATAATATGGATGCCACTTCAACCTAAATCACCCCCTTTAGATTCATAAACTATCTTATAAAGCTTGAAGGATTTTAGGAGGTAATATAAGTAGGTATAGAGGGATTAAAATAATGAAATTTTCTTAAAAGGTTACAAATGGTAAAAAAGAAGCCTAAAGAGCTTCATCTAAAAATTTCAACATCAAATATCTTGATATTAAGGAGGAAAAAAGCAAGCTCATATAAATATAATAAGATTTTTTACTTGGATCCAAAAAAGAAAACTAAGATTAAAGAAGAAAGATCAATTCTAAGCAATTATATTAGAGCACTTCATACTCACAACTCCTTACTTAAACAAAAATATGGAGTTCAATAGTTAGAAGATGGTGATAGGAACTCCAATTTTTTAAGGCAATCTTAGTTAGAATGAATTTCAATAAAATTATAGACCTTGTTAAGGATAATAGTGAGTTCAGAACTAAATTGATCTGAAAGAGGAGGTCCAAAAGAACTTCTAAGAAACCCTGGGCTCAACTTTTGACGATTTTCTTTGAAGTCATTACTTAGCCACTTCATTACAAAGACAATAACTGATGAAAAATCTCAAGAACTCATTAGACCAATCAAATCCCAAAAGGTCAAAAAAAAGCTTTATTGAGCCTTAATCTTATAAAGCCTTGGCTTTGATGGATTAAATGCATTCTTCTACAAGGATCTTAAAACTTAGTAAAATCTTAAATCAACATAGCAATCCTAAAATAAACTTTTAAAAGAATTCAATGAAACTCACATTTGCCTAGATCTTAAGTTTCTAAATCATAATTCACTCAAAGATTTTAAGTTTAGAGCCTGTTGTAAAACTATTTACAAGATCACATCTAATATTCTTGTTTCAAGGTTGAACATTGTTATAGATCACTGATATTACACTCATTAGAAACTATTAGTTTTCTATAATAATTCATTAATTGGATTAAACAACACATCATAATTGCTTCCTTATGTGTTTTGTTTAAAATAAAGAGAGGATTCAAACAGGGATACCCCTTATCTCCTTATCTATTTTAAATTTATATTAAAATGCTAAACAAGCTAAAAATTGTAACATTAAAATGGTTATATCATTTAAATTCCATAATAAATTTGCAAATAGTGTATTTTATTTCTCTTTTGTAAATGATCTACTCATGTTTCTAAAGCAAATGCTAGCTAAGTTAGAGTCCTAATGAATTCACTTCAGAATTCAATAAAATCCCAATCCTCAATATTAATAAAGATGAGACCTATATACTAGTATCAGTTAAAGAAAATTCGCAATCTCAATGGCTCTCCATTATCACTAGTTTAAACTTAGTAAGTCTCCCATTTAAATATCTAGGAATTCTTATTATAACCAAAAGGCCAACATACAAAAATTTTCATTTTCAAAGTATAATTAGCCATTAATGCAATAAAAGATTGACCTATGTAGGGAGACTATAACTTATTACATCCATTTTAATCAAATTTTATGTCGTTACTCAACACCTTCATTACAAAGACAATAACTGATGAACAATCTCAAAAGCTCATTAGACCAATCAAATCCCAAGAGACTCATTAGGATCTCATAATGGCTCTACCTAGGAAAATGGAAAAATTATTAGAAAGAATGATGAGGAACTTTATATGGACAAGGGATGCTTGTAGAAAACCTTTTGCCAAAGTAAGATGGAAAAATATAGGACTCCTAAAATGATATGGAGGACTAGGTGCAGGGCATAAACCATCAATAAAGAATTATTTGTTAAAAGGATTTAAAGAGTCCTCAAAAATAGGAAAACTCTTTGGGTTCAATAGGTTCACTCTCACTACTTGAAGAATCAATGCTCTTAGGAAATCAACTCAAAGACTAATTATTCTTGGAATATGATGTAAATACTTAAGCTAAAGAGGAAGCTATATGCGAAAATTAAGCATAAAATTGGGAATGGAGAAAGTACTTGACTTTGGTTTCAAGACTAGAGTGAAATTAGCCCTCTGTTTCTAATTCTTGAAACATTTCAATTATAGCGCATGTTAATTCCTAAAGCTAAGGTCCATAAGTTTATAAGAGGTAGTTATTGACATATTGTACTCAAAGGCTTCTCCATTATTCAGGAAAATTTACCGAAGGACATCCTAAATAAACATTTATATGATAACCTAAGGTGGTAATGATAAACATTTGGACTTTTCACCAACAACTCTTGTTATTAAGTGTTTAGGAATCTAATAACCCAGGTGCAATGGAGGAAGTTGGTGTGTTTTAAGGAAATTCCTACTAAGTTATCCTTTATTATATGGCTTGCCATCAATAATAGCCTAAGCATTTTGTACAAAATCATAGGGCCTCATAGCTCAAATCTAATTTACAAACTATGCAATATAGAGCATGAATTTAGAGATCATCTCTTTTTCAAATGTAAATGCTCTAACAACTTATAGTTGAGAATTTAGGGGCTAAGCAACCACCAATACAATGAGGATGATTGGGAGCAAATAGTTTTCCAAGTCCTTAAAGATAGTAATTGGAGAAACAGGATGACAACCTCTTCAAAATAGTAATAAGCTTTGGAGTTTATGCCATTTTAAGAGAAAGGAAAGATAGAATTTTCAATAAAAAAGTCTAGATAAGCAAATATTTTTTAAAGCATAATAGTTTGGATAATAGAAATCAACTTGGCCAACATAAAATCTTAGTCTTGTGACATTAATCATGACAAAGAGATGGTCCATTGACTAAAGACAATAAGTAAGCATAACAATACCAATTAACTATAGTAGAAGTTGATGTAACCTTTGTTAATACTAGATTTTTAGTTTCCAACTGGAGAGACAAGTCAATTTTAAGTCATAGTAGAAACTTCTTAAGACCTAAATAAGAGAAGAAGAGGAAATTTCCAAGTTTTAAATTTGCTTTATTTCTACCAAGGCACCCTATATTATAAAAAAGTTTGTTAGTTGTATACAATTAACTAGTTACCAAAAGCCTCTTCAGAAGTATAATTTGTTAACACAATTCCTTTTATTTTTAAAAATAAAAATTCCTTATAAGATAATCAAAAGTTAAATATGCCAATGAAGGACAAATCTTCATTATATGTCACAAGATGTTAGGGTAATGAGTTATTTGCCTTTTAGTTATGATGTTTTACATTTTATTCAAATTTAAAATAAGGTAAATGTACAAATTTTTCCTATGATTTACTTATTGTTTTATAATTTAATATTATAAAAATTTCTTATGTTTAGTTTTAAATTTTGTCATTATCTCTTATATTAGTTTTTCATTATATATTTTAATACGTGACATGATTTTAAATTGTCTCATTTTGATCTTATTGACCTTTCCAATCAAGGGTTACAATTTAGAGTATAATGACTCCTAAAGAAGAATGGGATACCTAAGTAAATAAAAGGAAGCTTGGAGATCTTTAAGCTACTTAAAAGGAAGCTTGGATATCTTTAAGCTACTTAAATAGCTAAACCAATTAGCCATATCTTAAGCATATAAGGATATAAAGAGTTGGCTCTTTTCTTTATTAATGGAGAGGTTTGAAAGCTTGATGAGCGTGTTGAGAGTAGCCATAAGAGCACTAATTGAATCAAGATTAGCCTTGGAGAAGAGGATAAGATCATCTACAAATAAAAGATAAGTCATCCCAATTCTTTTTCACTTGGGAATGATATTTGAACTTCTTATTAGAGCTTATCAGTTTCTTAATGAATCAGTTAAGTACTTCTATGGAAATAATGAATAGATAAAGAAAAATTGGATCCCCTTTCTTTACTCCCCTAGATCCTTTAATGATATGAGAAGACTCCCCATTGATTAATATTCCATAGGAAGAAGTGGTCATATATTGTTTTGTTTAAGCAATGAATTTATTATTAAACCTGAAAAAATGAACATAATTTAAGAATAACTTTCCAATATAAGGAATCAAAAACTTTTTAAATGTCTATCATCATTATATAATTCTAGTTAGAGAACTTTTTACTGTAGTTTTTGAAAAGCTCATGAGCTATGACAATGTTGTCCCTTATTTGTCTTCCCTTAATAATGGCACCTTATGAAGAATCAACTAGTTTAACTTAGTTATTTTAAACCTATCAATAATTGGTGTAGCTATAACTTTATTTATGATATTACAATAAGAAATTTTCCAAAATTATTTCATCAAGGTTAGAGTTTTTACCTTATGAATAAGACAAATGAAGGACTTGTTTAAGTGATAAAATTGTCTTAGTTAGATGCCATGTTTATGAAAGGAACAAGTATTTAAGCCATCAGATCCTGGGGCCTCGTATGAGTTGAATGCAAAGAGTTCTACATCACTTGCAATAAAGGTCCTAGTCAGAAGCTCAACCTCTTACTTAGGTCATTCATTATTGAAGAATGATTAAAGAGTGAACATTGAGGAGATAGCTTTAGTTGGAGAGTCAATTGTATTGGAGAAGGACACAACTTCCTGATTTGCTTAATTTCAATAAAGTGTCATGTTTATTCATTAGGGAAGTTATTCCATTGGTGTTTTCTTTTAAGAATTGAATTATTAAAAATAATTAAATTCTTATCCCCTTATTTAAGCCATATTATTCTTAATCTCTATTTCAATAAGGTAAGGTTAATAATAACATATTGAGTTATATTTAGCAAGGCTCCATTTTCCTTAAATTATAAGGATTCACTAAGGAGATTAAGGTATAGTAAGCTTTTAAGGTATAGTAAGCTTTTCATTATTTCTAGAGCTTTCTTAACTTCAATAACAACTAAAAAGTATTAATGATCTTACTCTTACTAAGTGCTTTAAGCTCAGATTTAACATATTGTAATTTCCTCATAAAACTATATATTTTATTTCCTTGAAATTATTAAGAGAGGACAATTCAAACAACCCTCTCAAATCAATCCATATTTACTAAATAATTATTAAACCTAAAAAAAATGCTTCTCTTCTGATGGTTGAATAAGATTTAAACAAGAATGAGAGTTTGATATGAGAAGTTTGTATTGTTGAATAATGCCTTACTCTTTGAAAAAGCTAAGATCCATTGAGCAATAACAAGAGCTCTATCTATTTTCTTTCTCAAAAATAAATGTCCTTTTTATTGGTTGGTTTATATAAAGAAATGTCCCTTGAATTTAATATTGTTTATCTGAATTTGGCTTGTACAAGTGTAAAAGTCATTAAAGTAATTCCTTAAACAAGTGTTCCTTCAGCTTTTGGATGATATAATAAGTTATTAAAGTCTCTGATTATTAAATAAGGATCATTCATTGAGTTTCCAATATTTTCCAGTTTGGTCCATATTTGAGTTCTTTGAAAAGTATGGTTCATGACACAAGAAAACATAATTTAAACACTAACCCTCTCTTGTTTGAAATTAATGTGACAATGAATCAACTGCTCCTCTATGGTTAAGTTAGTAACTTCTAGCTTATCAAGATCATAAGCCACTATTATTCGCCCCTTCTAATAATTATGATGATTAGAGATGGTGATATAATGTCTATGGTTTAGTATCATGAAGGTAATCAAGAAAAAGTTGTTATTTATTTGAGCTATTAAGCCCTTTAACATTTGATGCTACTATGGTCATTTGTTGGAGGTTGATTTGGAAGATTTTTACTTTCTCTTAAAGATATTCTATAACTCTTTGTTATTGTCATAGTATTTATAAAACTCTTAAAGGGAAGGAGTTAAGGTTCTTAGTAAGCTCCTACAAGGGTAATATTATCCTTAGCATTTCCTTAAGGTTGTGTCCATTGAATTTAAGTGCTCTTAAGACCTTCTTCTATGTTTCCAACTTGACATAGATTGATCATTTGGTTTGGGACATGTTTTCATTATTAAGAGTTTAATATGCCTTAGCCTGTTATTGAGGCACAATCAATTAGTCACCAATACAGATGGAAGCTCCATTAGACTCCTCTTAGTTATTATTATCCTTTGGACTAGCCTATTCTTTTGAGACTTCTTGAATCAATTCCTAATCATCCCCTTTTTTGAATTTGTTCCCTATTAGTGTCCATGATTTCTTCTATTTGTGGTCATTTGATTTCCAAAAAGAAGAAACATAAATATGATCCTTAAATAATTTATCATTCTCATCAAGCCTGAGTATAAGAATAGATTCAAATAGCTGCTTGTCAATCTCTATAAGAATGTAAATCTTAGTGAAGTTAACTCTCATTATATTAGTAGTAGCTTTGTCCATGTGTATAGGTTTGTTAGTAAAACTGACAAGATGGTTGAGTCCCGTTGTTGTCTAATACTCAAGTAGGATAGGATTTTATAAATAAAAGAACTTACTTTTGTTTTAGATAATGAAGCAAGATGTCTAGTTCCATTATTGCAAAAATAACAAGTTGTTGTTAAAGTGTCAAAGGCTAGATTCATTAACCTTTTAAGCCATAGTTGAGGAATCAAACTCGAAGAGAATCCATCGTTTCTTATGAAAATGAACCAAAGTGTGCATGGATGGGTAGGAGGGATGGCTATCTAGGAAGAAAGCTATCAAGGTTGCATCCTAACTTAAGGCTCTTTTAGTGTTTATAAGATAAGAACAATAATAGATTTTTCGTTTGTGATATTAAGGGACAACAATCTAAAATGGAAGGAGAAAACCAACAAGGGGAGGAACAGATAGGAGTAGAAGTTGAACTCAAAGAGCAAAGAGAAGCATATTTAATTTTAACCTAGTTAAATTCAAATTTTAAAATGATTTAATTTTAAGAATGAATTCATATGTCTAGTTTAAATTTAAAAATTAAATTAAAATTTGAAGATTAAATTTGAATTATATATAAAAATAGTATGATTAAGTGTTTATTATAAGTAACATATAATTATTTTAAATTATAACTTTCATGCAATATTATTGTTAAATTATTATTTATTCATATAACGTTATATTATTCAGTCCTATTAATTTTATAGTTATTCTTCTAGTTTAATTTTTGTTATTTATTTTATTTTAATAAATTATGTATATTTTATAGAGTCGTTAAAAGTTAAAAGTATGATTTTTAAATTTAAAATGTTTGTAAATCATTGACTTTGGATTTAAATTTAAAAATGAATCATATTTCAAGATGAGAATAGACACGCAACTTTTTAAAATTTTGGACTATCTTTTAATTAAATTTGACCCAACGTATTAATGTTGTTAAGGAGGTGCTTTGTTACTTGATACGGGAAAAAAAAAAGATAAGGAATAAAAAAATGGCTGGTAATATATTATAATTAAATGACTAATGTTTTTATTGTTTTTAGAACAATACCTACTTCATTGCTCGTTATAATTCTTATTATTATTTCTTAATAAACCAAGCACATCTTAAATATCTATTCCGTAGTATTGTCGGGGGAAGTTTAACCCCATAGGAGAAAGGCCTTTGCGTTAGACAGGTGTCCCGGAGAAGCCCGCAATTCAAAATCAAGAAAAGATCATCCCAACTCTTGATAGAATTAATAGTCCAAAGTCTAAATTAGCTAACACAATTAGCTCAAAAAGAAAAATGCAACACTACCATCTCGGAATAGGATATTTTATCTAATTTTATGATATCTTATTTTATTTCATAAATCTTAATTATTTATTTATATAAGATTCGCATTTATTTATATGAGACACACGCAAAACCTGCATAAATAAATAGCTAAAATTTATGAAATATAATAAAATATCATAAAATTAAACAAGAAATCTGGACTCTACCGCCTCTCCTTAGTAAGTTCCCCTAGGCAACCCACAAGGATAACCTTATGGACACTTAGGTACTAATGATTGCCATCTCAAAATCCATACTTCAGAATCCTTTCTATCTGAAATTATAAATTTGGGATCGAATCCTCTAAACCCATAATATGTGCCAACCTTGTTTTAAATGATTCTATCCACATAAATACGTGGGATTTTAAAAAAAAAATCTGATGAAATCGTCTTAAACAAAGTCAGCACAAAAGGTTATGCACAAAATCTATAGCCAAGTTTACATTTATCAGGGAGACTTCGCACCGTAAGTACAATTTGCAATAATTAGCTATGCTGAGAGGCAGCTAAAAACTACAAGATCGCTTCGACAAGAGACTTCGTGACTCTCGCCAGGAAGTGGGGTTGTCGCTGACCGGACGTTCTTCTCCTGCACAAGTTGCTTTCTACTTGATTCCTTTACCCTTTCGCGTGCAACAGCAGCAGCTGCTCTTCGCTCACTTCGTCTCTTCATCACATACTCTTCCGGAATAAACACATCCATCAGAGAACCTTCCAACTTAAAGGTAAGTTTAGTGTAAATGATGAGTGAATATTTGAAGTTTAGATGAAAAGTAGACAAGCTCTAAGCTGGATTGGGGTCAATTTATAGAAGTGAAATAGTAAGAGGTATGATACATACCATGGGCGTTTATTTTATTTTATTTTTTTTACAAGGGAACATAGACAAATTACAAGATCCGTCCCTGCCATATACTCTATAAGAATAGTGGCACACCCAAAAGGTTTTTTATCAAAAGTGGTAAGATCAAGTCTCAAAATAAAGAATAGTGGCACACCCAAAAGGTTCTTTATCAAAAGTGGTAAGATCAAGTCTCAAAATAATAACATAATTAGCGAGTCAATCCGCACATCGGTTTTACTTTTTGTAAATGCGCCGAGAAAGAACAACCTAGTTTCAGATGAGTAGTTTGTTAATACCCGTAATTAAAGGATTGAGCGACATAGATCGATGTGGGGCGTGAGAGAGGATATCTTTAACCAGGAGAGAATCCAGGCATCATACTAACCATGGGCGTTTATTTTGGTTAAACAGGCATCGTATTATACTGTACACTTGTCGTTGAAGTTTTCGAGGAAGGAGCAATTGGTTTTCGAAAACGGTTGTGACCCTTTTTGCATGCCCCGTGGCACAAGGAAAAGGGAACGATCGTGTGGAAAAGCAGCGATCAATCTGCTTGACATGTGTGAAACCGAAACTGCTATAGTGCAGTCACGTCCTTTGTTTTTGTTGTCTTGTTTCATTTCGTTTCAGTTCCTCAGTTTTCCAATTTGTCAATAATTTAAGTCTTTCTCGGGTAAGAATCTTGTACGCTCTTCTCCTCGAGCTTGGAGAGACGAGAGAATATTTGGAGAAAAGATCTGCTTAGAAATTAACCCTTTTTGTCTTAAATGTGGAAGTGGTTTTTGTGGAACATGCTCTAGTCGGAAATTAACCCTTTTGTCTTAAATGTGGGTAGAACTTTTGTTTCGATTTCAACAATCTTATACTTCCTAATTAATACTCTCTCTTGTTTAAAATAAAAGTCGTTTTAGAGATATTTTAATTATTCAAAATAAATATCGTTCACGATTTTTTATGCATGTTTATAATTTTATTTCCAAAATTATCCTTTAGTTTCTCTTACATCTTAATTATACATGTCACATTTTCAAGACAATTCAACATGTAATTAATAAAGATATATCAAACATTTCACTAACTTTCTTAATAAGTGTGCATATCTCTAAAATGACTTTTATTTTAAATAGGAGGGAGTAAAAAGTAAGATTAATAACATATGTAACACTGCAGTAGTCTAATCACTCAATTGTCTTGAAGCTCACACTATTATTTTTTTAAAAAAAATCAATTTAAAGTACATTTGTCATTTGGCTTAAGCCAAAATTAATCCACTCTTTTGAAAAAGTGATAACAGAAAAGTAGCTACAAGACTTGATCATATCTTAATAGGAAACAAAGTCTCGTCAATTTAGACAGGTACGTTCCATTTCGTAACAATTAATTAAGTAATGAAGAGAAGATTTCGGAATATAAAGTTAATTAGGTATCGTGGCTAAGATCATTTTGTTGAGAATTTGGGACGTAATTTGTATTATTTGCGTGGTAGAGGAAAATAAATTTTATGATTATTTTATAATGAAAATCACTTTAATTTTATAATGTGATTAAATTTATAAATTTGATAAAAGCATAAATTCTAAATCATATCATATTATGAATTTTGATTTTAATATTTTAAAATTGACTTCTGAAATATATTATTAAAAACTATTTTAATCATACAAGTGTCCAATTTTATTAGTCCAAATCATATATTGGGTTTTAGAATATATTAACAACGGATATAAATTATAACATTAAATTATATTTATAATAAAATACATTAATTTTAAATTTATCTTTAATCCTCTAATTACGTAATTTATATTGATTTATCAATATTGATATCCAATAATACATCATGCTCACCTAAATATTAAAAGTATCAAAGTAGTTTTAACTAATCATTTTCATGCATAATCTTGTTTTGTATAAATCAATAATTTCATCCTATAAAGTTTTATTATATATAGAGTGTCGACTGAATGTTTATTATATGTGAGACAATCATATTAATTCTCTAGCATGAGTAATTAGTTTTAATTACATTTCAAATTTATTTTAAAATTTCATTCCATCTTAATCAAAAAATTCAAATCAGTATTTTCTCAAAAAATTTCAAATTAGAACTAATTAAGAATAAAAGAAGATTATTTCTAATTATTTTAAAATGATAAATCCTATATTATAAGGAAGAAATATACTGTGTACTAGTCTTCCCACTATTGATTTCTAGTCTTAATAATAGCTAAGAACAATTTAAGAATAATACCTAAATTTAATACTGAAAGTTTAAATTATGAATTAAATCATAACTTCATTTTTAAAGTACATTTATACCATAGAGTTTGTTTTATAAATATTTAATTAAACAAACATGCATAAAATAAAGAATGTCTTTAATTAATTATGTCATAAATATACAACTAACTGACTGGAAGTAGTACTAAAACCAACACATTTAACCCTGAAATATTCATAAAGCAACCTTTTAAGTGAACACTTTAATATAAACAATATACATTAAAAAATAAAAAAATATGCAAAAATTAAATTAAAATACCTCTAGCCATATTAATGTAGCCTAAATTAAAATTGCAAAGAGTTTTTTTTCAAAGATTTATAAAAATCTTATATATATATATATATATATACCCATATCTTAATTTTTATAGTCCAAAAGATGGCATACAAACATATTTATAAATTCTAAATTTGGGATCCTTAATAACCATTTATATTCTTATTTAAACATAAAAGATATGGTTTGATTTATAAATTAAATCATATATTTAGTTATTGTCATATAATAACTCTTTAATCACTTTAAACTTTAAAGTGATTAAATAGGTTACACTTAATAGATAAATTTTATCTAGCATTCTTTCACTTGGTGCCATATCCTTTCTCACATGAATAAGTGACAAAATTATAGGAATAAAAAGTTCTCAAATCAAACTTTCATTAATATGAATCATGATTATCATACTTTAAATGTATGTATACTTATTTCTATGTATTACATTTTGAAAAAATTCAAAATTGAGAACTTTGAATTTATGAATAATAGTACAAATCTTTATTTCATTTAGTGTCAACCAAGTAAGAAGACACAATAAATTATATATGTATAAGCTTTATCATCTCCATTGTAATAAATTGAAAATTATACATATGAAATTAAAATTAACTAAAAAAATATCATATCATGTACGTGATCCTTCTTCTTTTTTGATGAATGGTAAAATGTGTATTCATCAAGAAGTATGTATGTACATACTCAAAGGGGCATACCCCAGTCGAAACAAAAACAAAAGTGACAGTCATAACAACCTCAAGTATAACAGAACCCCCAAAATCAACCACTACATTCCCAAATGATGTACACTAGAAAACATAATAGATTCTAGGCAAGCCAACCGTGCCAGAGAAGTAGGGTCATGCGAATGGTCCAGATTGACGTTGTGCTTGGCACAAACACACAGTGTAGAGCATTAGAAGTGTATCAAGTCAATGGGATAAAGCCGGTACAATATACTATAAACCACCATTTGGATTTGCTTCACCACTGCATAACTTGTGGCAGAGCTATACTCCATCTGGATTACATTTCGGGTCTTTCAAATCATATAGACAGTATAAACAAAATCAAGTTTAGCAGCCCTACTACTAATTAATGATCCAGTATAATCATGGCGAATCCATTTAATGGCACTGTGGAGGGTAGACATAGTCTGACCAATACCAAGCCAAGTTTTAGTAGCCGTCCAGACTGCTTTGGCATCCTTCTATGAATATGTTATTAGTCATATGATCAACTATCATGAGGTCAATACTGATATACTTAATGGTAAATGTATTTTGAACAAGATCAATTGAGGATTTAAAAGGATTTGGTGATTAATTTTATAAACAAAGGGTAGGTGTCCATAACTTTTTGAATGTCTTAATAAATTTAAGACAAAGACGACTCAACTGGGACATTGAGCAGTGTGAAATTGTTTCATTTTTTTAATAAAAGAGGGACCATTTAAGCAATGATAGTCAAGTAGATAGATTGTTTATGAATACTTACCATCAATAGAATGTTAAGCAAAATCTCTTACTAAACTTTGCTCCAATAATTACAATGCAAGTGTAGTTTTCAGTTTTGGAGTTTTAGATCAACAAATTGAATATTTTGTTTATATATAACCCAACTACTAAAATTAGAGATTAAGTTGAAATAGAGTTCATCCATTATAGAAAACTAATTAATCAATAAGTATGAATAAAAAAGAAATTTCCTTTAGTTGGTACTCTTGTAGATAAAGCTATCAAATTATCTTATAAAACTATCAAATTGTCTTTATCTGTTATCTCTTCACATATTGAAATCATGAATAATAGTAGACTAAACAAACTTGAACTTTATACAAACATGGATTAACAACTAGAATCAACATTTTACTCCAAAACCCCATTCATCAACTCTTGAATTTTTTTCTTCTCCATCCATCCAGTTTCCATTCTTCATATGAATCAATTCCTAGTGATAGGAACTGTAGAAAAACTTGTTTCTAAATACAATATATAACGACATCCAACTACTTGGGAAACTACACATAACAATATCAATGACTACTCACAACAACTAAGAAATGAGTATCAAAATTGTCACAACAACAACTCAATCCATCTTTCATAACTATGTTAAACCAACTTCACACCCATAAAGCCTTTTTTAATCCTTTTTCTCACCTTAGCTTCGACACTCATCTCCAAAAATAGAGAACAATAATCTGCCAAAAAACCAAGGAAGATACTTATTCTCACCTTAGCTTTGACACTTCTAGAAATAGAGAACAATAATTTGCAAAAAAGCCAAGGATGATCCTTGTTCTCACCTTAGCTATGACACCCATCTCTAGAAATAGAGAATAATAATATGTTAAAAACACTAAGGATAATACTTGTTCTCACCTTAACTTCAACAGCCATCTCCAGAAACAGAGAACAATAATTTGCTAAAAACACCAAGGATCAACTCACCACGAGAGATCTTTATTCCCTTTGTCCCCAAAGATGGGTAATATGTTCTAAAAAATTGTTGCTCCAATCTAACTTAACTGATGAGCGATCCCAGTTTGCGACAAAGTATAAGACAACAAACGAATGTGCATTTATTTGCCTCTTCTCCACCAAGCACAGACGTTTAAGGATGTAGGTCAGTAGCTACCCTTTATTTACTAAGAAATGGAAGCGATGACAATAAACTCTACAAAAGAAATATGATGAAGAGCAAAGAGTAAAGGCAAATAGAGATTTTAATTTTTATTTTTGAAGTTTACGATTCTAATAGATGTACTGATAAACTAGCCAGTTTTATATATATACAGGTTACTAAATAAAACCGAAACGGACAATCAGCCATTTTATATTATTTCTGGTCGAACCATCAGTATGGTTCAGTTTTTAAAATGTTGAAATTTTGGTATAATTTTTTAAAATTAAAAACAAACCAAATACGTAATAAATTGAAATATGTATGTGTGTGTGTGTGTGTGTATATATATATATATATATATATATATATATATATATAAGCCCACCACCACTACTTGTTACTGTAATAGTCATTATCGCAACGTACCTCCTGATGTTTATTTACCATCATCTCGATTAGTTTTGGTTTGACCAACTTCCCAAAGCCAATTTTTATGTTTTACAAAAAGCATAAATTGGTTCCACACTCAATTAAATCATTGTTAATATTGAAACTTTAGACCTCAAAAATCAAAATTTTGTTATGACGATGACCTCCAACAAACCCAGTTTGTTGTGTTTTCTTTCCTTCAACAAATCAACACTCTTGAGTCATGTATTAGTAACCTTTCATCGTCTTTTACTGTGACTTGTTGGATCTAAACTCACCTCTCAAATCCCTTATTTCTGACAAATTTGTTTCAACTCTGAGATTATTTCTTGTAAGGCTATAGGTTTGTTACTCAAGCTTGACTTTATACAGGTATGTTAGTTTTGGGTGTTTTGCCACTGTATAAAGTTCATCATCGTTTTATTTTTATAGATTTTTAATTTCTTTGATTTTTAGGGTGGTGATCCTATAATTAGAGATGATCTAATGGAAAGAGGTCAATCGGTAAAGATTTGATCAAGTTTTTAGAGTTCATTGACATGCTAATAATTGAGAGGTTTGAGGTTCCATATAAATATCTGAACACATATGGCTATTTGATAAAGGGCCATTAAGACTAGCAATTCAAGACTTACAAGCCGTGGGATTAATTGAAGAAAATGGTCTAAAAATTCCTGAAGCTTCATTTGGTTCGGATGATCAGGTTTGTGAAGAGCTAATTGGGTTAAACTTGTTTCTAAAATATTAGGCCTTATTGAAACCTTTTGGGGGCTTTAAGGTCCTGATTTATGAAGACCAAGATGCTCCTAACTTACAGCCCAGGCGTGATAGAAAGTTCGGCCAGAAGTGAAGTCTCAACTTGGTCCAATTTTAATTTCTGATTTAATAATGGTCTGGATTAATGTTTTGGTCTAGTTTAAGACTACATTTGGTTCGTTTTGACTTGTTTTATTTTCCTTTTCATTTCAGTTGATTGAGGCATTAATATGTGTTTATTTTCCTATTTTAATTGTCTTAATTTCATTAGTCTAGGAAGTTGAGAAGCCGAGTTATGTAATTGTCCAAACTTTCCTATTTTAGTTTGTTTTCTTTCCTATTTTGAATTATCTAGGAAAAGGTTATGAAAATTTGTGAGACTCCTCTCTCAAAATTGACAGATCATATGTCATGGGTTTGATTGTTTCTCTGAAAATAATCTGGGCTTGTGTGTTTGCTAAAAACACTCAAATTGTGTTTGTTCCATTGATGTGATTACCACATTCTGTCCAACTAACTGTTCAAAAAATTTCATAACTTTTAGTGTAATTATCCGATTGAGGTGATTCCAAAGTTGTTCTATCGTTCACATCATGAACTAAAAATCTCTAGAATGATATTTAACCCAGTTTAATTCATAACTTACTCAAAATTCTCAATTTTCTCAACCATTTCTGATTAACCGCCCATCTAGACATGTCTTCAGAAAACCTAGCCTAACTCCCCCGTCTCTTGTCCGATTTAACCAATTATTAAGCCTCACTTGTAGTTTATAAAAAGTTCTACAAGTTTGAAATATTGTCCAGAATCCAATTCCTAGCCACTATCCCAAAAATAGCCTTAAAAACTCAGTTTCAGTTTTATCCGATAAAATTTAGTTTCAACGAAACACCTTCAAATCACACCAAATCCAATTCTGATCACCTTTATGCCTATTATCCATCAATTTTTGGTATCAAAGCTAGCATTTGAGGTGTGATTTTGACTCCCAAACATGTCAGGACCAACTCAAAACGATTTGGAGAGGTTGTTCGCCAAAATTGAACAAATGACCCTTCAAATGGGGAAGTTTTAAACTACATGCCTGGAGTTTGAGGCCATGAAGACCAAGGATACAACTTTTGCCACTTTGGGCACTTTTGAAGCACCTGGAGATACTTCCCAAGCTAACCAGTTCACAAGCTAACAATGAGGTAACTCAATCTAATGCTATTGGTCAAGATGAGTTGAGATTAGGAGGTAAGGGCACAAGAGGGAGAGGGAGAGGGAGAGGCCCTCATCTTGTAGGCCATATGGGCTATGTTAGAAACGTGTACCAACCTAGGAATGATAGGCAAGATGACTTGTTCAATTTTAAAGTTGATGTGCCTAAATTTGTTGGAAAACTTGATGCTGATATTTTCCAAGAGTGGTTGTATACGGTTGAAAGAATTTTTGAGTTGAAGGATGTGCCGAAGGATAAGAAAGTGAAAATTGTGGCCATGAAGTTCAAAGGGCATGCTGCCCTTTGGTAGGATAATTTGCAAAATAGGAGAGTTAGAGAGGGGAATCCAAAGATTGACAATTGGAGCCGAACGAAGATTGAGTTGGAAGAAACATTTTTGCCTCCTCAATATACGTAGAAAATGTTAGAGTAGATGTTTGGGTTAACAAAAAATGTCAAGCCCATGGAGGATTATATAATGGAGTTTGAGCAATTCTTATTGAAGTGTGGTCTAGAAGAAACTGAGGAAGTGATCATCACAAGATTTGTCAAGGGTCTTGATCAAGATTTGCAAGATATGGTCAATCTTTACCCGTTTGACACTTTTAATGAATTGAAGAAACTTTCCTTTAGATGTGAGATCAACTTACAACACCAAAAAGCCAAGAAAACTCCATCAAAATTGAGCCCCACTTATAGATAAAGAACCATCCCATTCTAGCCATCTTTTAAGCCTAAATTCATATCACCTCAAAACTCACCACAAAAGACACCAAGTTCACCATCCAAGCCAAGCAATTCACCAACACCATACACCCCAAAAGTTTCGTACACACCCAACAGCTCTCAAAGCCCCAAAACTAAGCTTAGATGCTTCAAATGTCAAGGGTATGGGCATTTTCAATCCGAGTGCCCAAACAGGAAGGTTATGACTTTGAAGGAGATGGAGGAGATTGATAATGACCTTGAAGAATTTGTCCTTTTTGGGGATGAAGAGCATGAGGAGGAAAATGGTAGTGATGAAACAATTATGGCTAGTGGAGAGGAAATAGAGGCATAATTGCTACTTTTGCTCAGAATTCTTAATAGTGAAAATGAAGGTGAAGATTGGAAGAGAAAATCACTCTTTCACACAAAATGTGTAACCAGAGGGAAGAAATGCAATGTTGTGATAGATAGTGGAGCTTGTGAGAATATGATCTCAACTGAAATGGTGGACAAGCTTAGCTTGAAAACCAAGCCCATTCCATGTCTTTATAAACTCACTTGGCTTGACAAGAAGCATGAGATTAAAGTTGCAAAGAGATGTCTTGTTCCTTTTGTAATTGGGAAGTATGAAGATGAAGTGTGGTGTCCAGTTATTCCAATGTCGGCTTGTCGCTTTCTTTTGGGCAGACCATAGTTGTATGATAGGGATGTTAGTCATCACGGAAGAGCAAACACATATTCCTTGCAGCATGAGGGCAGAAAATTCTTGCTAACTCCTATAAAGCTGGATGTATGAGGGCAGAAAATTCTTGCTAACTCCTATGAAGCTGGATGTGAAGAATAGGGCAGAAAATAGGGTTTCTTTGATGAGTATTGAAGAGAAGAAGGTTATTGTCGATGAGTTGCCTTCATTTGCACCATTGGATGTGGAAGATGATGTGAAATCGAGGTCACCAATTCCTGGAGTTATGCAACACTTGATTGACCAATTTCCTACGAGAAGTGTCCAACATGAGATTAATTTTTTACCGAGAGCAATTATTCCACACAAGAAATCTTATAGGATGAGTCCTAAAGAAGGTGAAGCTTTGCAAAAGGTTGTGGAGGAGTTGTTCATCAACTAGCCCATATGTAGGTCCCACTTTTGTGGTTCCAAAGAAAAATGGGCAGGTGAAGGATGGTTATAGATTCAAGGGCAGTAAATAAAATCACCTTCAAGTATAGATATTCAATTCCTAGACTTGATGACATGCTTGACCATCTTCATGGAGCAACAATCTTTACCAAACTTGACCTTGCCAATGGATTTCATCAAATCCGTGTGTAAGAGGGAGATGAGTGGAAAACAACATTCAAAATAAAGGAGGGACTTTATGAGTGGTTAGTCATGCCGATGGGAATGTCAAATTCTCCATCAACTTTCATGAGGTTAATAAATCAGGTACTAAAATATTTCCTTCACAAATTCATTGAAGTATTTTTTTGATGATATTCTAATCTTTTCCAAATCTTTAGATGAAAATGTGATGCATTTGAGAAATGTCTTTGAGGTCTTGGATAGTGAGTCTTTGTATGCTAATGTTAAATAATGCCATTTTTGTGCTCATTCATTGACATTCCTAGGATTCGTCAGTATCCATGATGGAATTAGAATGGATCCCTCAAAGGTCCAAGCAATTCTAGATTGGCCGATCCCAAATAGAATTTTTCAAGTTAGAAGCTTTCATAGGTTTTGCTCATTTTATGAGAGATTTATTAGAAACTTTAGTACAATCACTGCTCCTATAACCGAATTCATGAAAAAAGGTGAATTCAAATAGACTAATCAAGCCATAATTGCATTCGACACTTTGAAAATTTTGATTAAAAAAAAGCAATTGTTTTGGCTTTCGCTAATTTTAATGCACCATTTGAACTTGAGTATGATGCAAGTGGGGTAGGAATAGGGTTGTTTTGAGCCAAGAGGGTAGTCCAATTGCATTCTTTAGTGAAAAACTCAATGTTGCTAGGAAAAGATACACAACTTATGATAAAGAGTTTTATGCACTTGTTAGGGCTGTTAGACATTTTTGATCTTATTTAATGGCCAACCCTTTTATTCTCTTCACTGATCATGATGCTCTAAAATACATCCAAAGTCAAGCCAACCTAAGTCATAAACATGCTACTTGGGTTGAATTTCTCCAAACTTTGGACTTTGTTTAAAGTATAAAAAAGGCACCACAAATCTTATTGTCAATTCCTTGTCTAGAAAGTTTGTCTTGTTAAGCTTAATGCATGCACATGTTATAGGTTTTGATGACATTGGGGGGAGATGTTTCAGAGTGGTAAAGATTTTGGTGAGATATTTACTAGGACTAAATAAAATAATGGTGCATTTAGGGATTTTGTGATTCATAATGGTTACTTGTTAAAAAATGGTTCTTGTTGTGTGCTTAATAGTTTTTTTAGGGAAGTTATATTAAGAGAAGTCCATGGGGTGGACTTGCTAGCCATCTTGGGTGGGACAAAACCTTTGCACTAGCCAATTCCAACTTCTTTTGGTTGGGGATGTTTAGGGAAGTAGCTAGACTTATGAGTGGTTGTAAAACATATAGTAGATCAAAAATGACATCCTAACCCCACGACCCTTACACGCCTTTGCCTATACCAAATAGCCCTTAGGAGGATGTGAGCATGGATTTTGTCTTAGGATTGCCTAGAAAAAAGAGGGGTTTTGATAGTATAATGGTTATTGTGGACAGATTTTCTAAAATGGCACATTTCATTCCATGTTCTAAGTCTAATGATGCTCAACATGTGATGGATCTTTATTTTCTTAATGTTGTCAAATTGCATGGCATTCTAAGAAGTATTGTGAGTGATAGAGATGTGAAGTTTGTGAGCCATTTTTGGAGAGTGTTATAGGCTAAATTAGGAACCAAACTTAAATTTAGCACAGCCTTTCACCCACAAACTGATGGCCAGACCAAGGTAGTTAATAGGTCACTTGGGGGAATTTTGCAAAGTCTTTTAAAAGGGAAAATTAAGAATTGGGATGTTATGTTTTCATAAGCGAAATTTGCATACAATTGTTCCAACTCCAAGTCAACTAAATTCTCACCGTTTGAAGTTATCTATGGGGCCAATCCATTGACACCAATCTGCCTTAGCCCATTTGCACAAGATGGGCCTTTCAAAAGCTTGCAAGCCAAGAAGAGAGCTAAAGATATTGTCAACAATCATGAGCAGGTCAAAAAAGAACATTAGGAAGCATAATGAAGCCTACACAAGACAAGCCAAGAAGAAGAAAGTTATAGAGTTCAAAGAAGGTGATCTAGTTTTGGTTTACTTAAGAAAAGACAAATTTGCCAAGGCTAGGAAGTCCAAGTTAAGTGATAAAGCTGATGGTCTGTTCAAAGTGATTAAGAAAATCAACAATAATGCCTACAAAATTGAGCTACCGGCCCATTACTAAATGTCCAACAGTTTCAAAGTAAGTGATCTAAAACTTTATATGGAGGACACTATGATTGATTCTTCTAGTGAAGTCGGTTCTTAAGAGGGAGAGGATGATGGAGAGCCATCAAGACTAACAATTCAAGACTTACAAGCCATGGGATTAATTGAAGAAAATGGTCCAGAAAGTCCTGAAGCTTCACTTGGTCCGAATGATTAGGTTTGTGGAGAGCAAATTGGGTTAAACTTGTTCCTAAAATATAAGGCCTTATTGAAACCTTTTGGGGACTTTAAGGTCCTGAGTTATGAAGACCAAGACACAATTCTTGAAGCCTAACTTGCAGCCTAGGTGTGATAAGAAGTTTGGCCAAAAGTGAAGTCTCAACCTGGTCTAGTTTTAATTTCTGTTTTAATAGTGGTTCAGATTAATGTTTTGGTTCGGTTTAAGACTATATTTAGTTCGTTTTGACTTGTTTTATTTGCCTTTTCATTTCAGTTGATTAAGGCATTAATATGTGTTTATTTTCCTATTTTAATTGTCTTAATATCATCAGTTTAGGAAGTTGAGAAGCCAAGTTTTGTGGCTGTCCAAACTTTCCTATTTTAGTTTGTTTTCTTTCCTATTTTGAATTATCCAGGAAAAGGTTATGAAAATTTGTGAGATTCCTCTCTCAAAATTGGAAGATCATATGTCAAGGGTTTGATTGTTTCTCCTAAAATAATCTGGGCTTGTGTGTTTGTCGAAAACACTCAAATTGTGTTTGTTCCGTTGATGCAATTACCAGATTCTGTTGAACCAGTTGTTCAATAAATTTCATAACTTTTTATGTAATTTTCCGATTGAGGTGATTCTAAAGCTGTTCTGTCGTTCACATCCTAAACTAAAAATCTTTGGAGGATATTTTACCCAGTTTGATTCATAACTTACTCAAAATCCTCAGTTTTCTCAATCATTGCTAATCAATTGCCCATCCAAACATGTCTTCAGAAAACCCAGCCTAACTCACCCGTCTCTTATCCGATTTAACCAATTCTTAAGCCTAAATTGTAGCTCATAAAATGTTCTACAAGTTCCCCGTATTTTCCAGAATCCAATTCCCAACCAATGGCCCAGAAATCACCTTCAAAAACCCAATTCTAGTTTTATTCGATAAAATTCAATTTTAACCAAACACCTTCAAATCGCACCAAAACCAATTATGATCACCTTCAGGTCTATTCTCCATCACTATGTTTGATTGGACGTAAGCTTTTTAATATAGTGAATAGAATGGAATGGTTTATAATGTAATGAAATGTAAATAGATGTAATATTATAAAAACTATTGTTAGAGAGGGATGGAAGGGTTCATAATATAGTGCAATGTTATTTGGAAGAAGGGTTTATAATGTAATAAGGTGAAAAGTTGTTTATCATTTTACATTTCATCCTAAACCCTCCAAATTGAAAATTTCTCATTTTAATATTTAGGATGAAATGAGATGTAATATGAAACTCTCATCCATCCAATTATAAACCCTCACCAAATGATGAAATAATATTACTTTACATTGCATTCCTTTCCATTAATAAACCCCAGCTAAACATAACTTGTTTGGTAACTATTAATGAAGGAATAGGAATAAAAAAGGAATGAGAATAAAAGTTAGAATTAGGATATATATGAAATTACTAATCACACATGTTTGGTATAATATATAACAAAGTTAATAGTTATGTTAATATATAGTATTAAATATTAAATATTAAATATTAAAAATGATAATGAGAAATTTTTAAATCATGTTTAGTTATTATATATTTTATTTAGCACATAATTAATTAAAATATTTTATATTGTATAAATAATTAATCAAAATTTTCAATGATTTATAAAATTATTAATTTTAAATAATTATGAATAATTTTATGACAAGAAAAAAGTATCAATAAATCAACATAAAATAATTATTAAAGAAATTAATATACAAGATTGTGATATATAATTTTGATGTTAATATTTTGATAAGAATCCATATCTTAATAATAACTTGATAATCTTCTACTAATATATTTTCTTATTCCTTATTTTATTTATTACCTGCATTCTAATTGATGTTACCAAATAAGACCGTATAATTTTGCTATTAATTAATGGGATGCGAGATTTGACTACGAAACAGGACGAGAGGAAATTTGGGGTGTTCTTAACTTTCCAACCATTATTATGTAGCATAGTGAACTCATCGATACTTCCACAGTTATCAAACAAAATTTCATTAAAGAATAGACTAGACATTTGAATTCTCTGTAATTAATTAATTTAACAGATAATATTTTAATAATTAATGAAAATTTTCTTAATTATTAAAATGTCATTCATCACACATATCTCCAGATATAAGTGAACGTTAAGAACAATAATAAATTTAGCCTTTCTGTCAAAGGAATACCAGATAGTAGCTTAAGCCTGAAATGCTATTTCACATCCCCGTGTGTTGTAAGTTGGACTGTCACAGGTTTGAAAGCATTTCTAAGTGAAAGGCCTAATCGTTCTGAGTACCATTCGAAGTCAATCATATTATTAGAAAGTATCAAACTAACTGGCGCTAGTAGAAATCTTGTTACGAACATATATTTGGATTCAAGACGTAGACATAAAACACTACAGCTTAGAGAGAGAAAAGTTGGCAAAAATTGTGGCATTCTCGTAGTGCAGACGTTGTCGATAGTCGTTTGTGTAGCGATCGTTGTGCTCTTTCTTACTCTTTTTCTCTGGTACTGAGCGTTCTTCCCGGAGGTTATGGCCTCCGTAGACCCAGAGGGTTAGCCGTCCAAGAAAGGACAGACACAGATGCGGGACAACGAGATAACTATTCCGAAGCCGACGTACAGTGCGGCCGTGGCGGGGCCTTCTTCTGTGGTTGCCTAAGCTCTGGTTATGCCTTGGACGGACGATGAGCTTGTCACCGTGGATGATGGGGACATCACGACAAAGGTAGGGGAGCGTGGCCCGTGTCTATGGCTATCCCAGGCCTTCAAAACTCGCCTTGACCTCCAATGGGAGCAGGAGGTGATAGTTAAACTGATGGGACGCAGGATTGGTTTTAGAACACTCTGCAATCGTCTCCAAAGTCTTTGGCACCCACAGGGTCCAATGAAGGTGGTGGACATGGATCATGAGTTCTATCTTGTTAAGTTTAAGGAGGAAGCTGACTATCTCCAGGTCTTAACTAACGACCCTTGGATGATTTTCGGGCAAGTTTTAACAGTCCAACGTTGGCTCCCGTCCTTCTGGCCGACACAAGCGCAGGTGACTCGCGCGGTGGTATGGGTTAGGTTCCCCAATCTCCCCATTGTGTGATACCACCCCACGATACTACAAACTTTAGGGAACCTAGTGGGTAGCCTTGTGAAAATTGACGATGTTACCACCAATGCACAGCGGGGGCGTTTTGCGCGTATGGCCGTGGAGCTTGATCTCAGTGCTCCCCTTCGAACCAGTATTGAATTGGATGGCAAAACCATGTTGGTGGAATACGAGGGCCTTCCCACGGTCTGTTCAAGTTGTGGTTTCACTGGCCATGACACTGGCGCCTGTCGACAAAGATCCTCTTCCCCGGCCGCCATACAGGAACATTACAGGGAGGATGACAATGGGCCATCACGGCCACCCCAGCTCCGGAACCAAGATGCTGGGAATGCACCTGAACCACCCAGAGGAGAGCACCCATGGATCCACGTCCAGCGCCATGCATCTCGCCCTGCCCAGTCACGTCCAGGTAGGCAAGGTCAAACCCATGCGCGCGCTGCTGGGACGCTCTATCCGTCATCTTCGACAACTCTAGGCAATCTACCTAGAACCGTTAATCACTATGCAGGGACGCGAGGCATGGAGACAAGCAATGGGGGCTCACGATTCAACGTCCTAGAGAACGTTGAGGCACAGTTTGAGGATGTGACCCATACTGGCCTCCAGTCCCATCCATTTTTTTTCTCTAGCAGTGGGAGACGCGTGGAGCAGAATTCGGTGGTTCAATCTGAACCAAGTGAGAACCAGTCTGGCCCCATTCCAACTGAGGAGGCAACCACCGTTGCCATAGCCCCGGCCCAGGGTCCAGCAGACGGTCCACCCGGTCAGACCCACATGGGCCAGGGCACAGGCAGTGGGCCACACCCTTTGGCCACGGCTTTGGTCAACCTCCAACCTTCAGCTACGGACAAGCATTTAGTGCTTGAACTTTAGTCACATACTAAAATGGTATGTGACCAGGTCCTTTTTCTTGGCCAGTTTTAGGGCGATACCGAGGCCTCTCCTCCCACGGAGGGGGTTGAGGCCTTCGAGATTGGGGCCGGGTCTGGGAGCGCAGACCTCCTCACCACCCCTACCGTCCCACCAGATTTAATCCTGAATGCTAGGCCTCCAGTCGATTTATCGATCCCGCATTTGGATGACGTGATGGGCCAAGCCCCTCCGGAAGTCGACACCCAGGAAGATCAGGAGGGTGGCCCAAGGGGCGCCTCGTCTTAGATTCCTCTCCTTTCCCTTTCCTTATGTCAATTCTCCTGTGGAATTGTCAAGGGATGGGAGGGTCGCATTTTCAGACTGTTCTGCGTAATTATATTCGCATGTATAAGCTGGGTATCTTGGTGTTGATGGAACCCAGGATTAGTGGAGAGCGTGCTCAACGTGTCATTCTTTCTCTCGATTTTGATATTTCCTTTCGTGTCGAGGAGACTAGCTTTTCGAGTGGCATTTGGCTACTTTGGACTACAGATTTTGATATTTCGGTCATTATGGCTCATCGACAGCTCATCCATACTATTGTTAAGTCGGGACAGGGCTCCTTTGATTTCACCGTAGTTTATGCCAGCCCGCAACCGGCCTCTCAAAACCACCTTTGGCCTCTCTTAACTTGGCTTAGAGGAAGTCGATCCAGACCTTGATTGGTGGGAGGCGATTTTAATGCTAAACTGGAAAGTTCGAATAGATGGGGCGAGGCTCGCTCCTCCAGAATAGTTAACTCTCGGTTCAAGGATTGGGTCCATCGGTGCGGTCTTCATGATCTGGGATTTATAGGCTTGAAATTTACGTGGAGGCGTGGGTCAGTTTATGCCCGGTTGGATCGAGTTTTCAGTTCCACTCCTTGGCTCCACACGTTCCCCCACTCGATCACCCACCATCTCCCCTTCCTTGGTTCGGATCATCGGCCACTCTTGTTTCACCTCAGTTCGCTTCCTTCCAGGCCCTCCCGACCCCAGCATTTCCACTTTCAAAATGCCTGGGTCACTCATTCGACGTTTTCCAGTTTAGTGGTGCAACATTGGCTTCTCGACGAGGAGATTATGAGTAAATCTCTACTTCGCTTTTCTACCCATCTTCAACATTGACACACTCATGTCTTTGGAAATATTATGCATCGCAAATGCCAGCTGATGGCCCGATTACGGGGCATCAGCGTGCTATGTCCGACGACCTCGCTAACTCACTGCTCGACCTAGAAGACCATTTGAACCGCGATCTTTTGCAGGTGCTTAGTGAGGAGGAAATGCTTTGGCACCAGAAAGCCCGTTGTCAGTGGATTTCAAGGGGGGATCGTAATATGAAGTTATACCATTCTGTTACCCTCTCCAAGCGAAAGAAACTGCAGATTGTTCGTCTCACTGATACCGATGGTATGTGGATAATGGAACCGGACCAACTGTGTCAGCTTGTCCACACCTACTATGCCCAGCTCTATACTGAGGATGTCGGGGCTTATGTACCACTTACTTATTCTGACGTAGCCCCGACCCTCTCGCTCTCGCAGATACGCGACCTGGAGTTACCCATTTCGACACACGAAATCAAGAGTGCTATTTTTGCGATGAATCCGAACAAAGCTGCCGGGATCGATGGGTCTAATGTGCTCTTTTTCCTATCTCAATGGCCGACGGTTGGCCTTGCAGTGGTGATGTTTATCCAAAAAATCTTTTGCCAGGATCATTGAGAGTCGAACCTGAATCAAATTCTTCTGATCCTCATTCCCAAAATCCCGGTTCCCCAATAGGTTTCTCAGTTTCGACCTATTAGCATGTGCACCGTCCTTTACAAGGCCATCGCTAAAGTTATAGTTAATAGGTTGAAACCGTTTATGCCTCAGCTTGTAGCTGAGAACCAGTGTAGCTTCATTCCTGGCCGGCGGATTACTGACAATACTATCATTGCCCAGCAGGTGATTCACTCGATGCGGAAGAAGACGAGCCGGAAAGGCTTTCTAGCCTTAAAAGTCAATCTTGAAAAAGCTTATGATTGGCTTCATTGCACGTTTATCCAGGACACTCTCGTCGCGATCAAGATTCCTACGAACCTGATTCGTGTCATCATGCACTATGTCACGACGGTGTCGTTTCTAGTGGCCTGGCAAGGCACTTTCTCAGATGCCTTTTGCCCGTCTCGGGGAGTTCGATAAGGCGACCCGCTTTTCCCGTATCTGTTTGTTCTCTGCATAGAGCGCCTTGGTCACCTTATTTCGCCGGAGGTGGCCGAGGGCCACTGGCAGCCCTTCAGATTAAGTTGGATGGGGCCTCCCATTTCTCACCCTTTCTTTGCTGACGACTGGGTCCTTTTTGCAAAAGCTGCGGAGTCCCAGACGCATGTGATCGCCCCTACCTTACAGACTTTCTGCTTACCCTCTGGTAAGAAGATAAGTCTCGAGAAGACCTGGATCTTTTTCTCGAGGAATGTGCCCTATGCGACCGCACGACGGCTCAGTCAGGGTCTTCAACTTAGTTATACGACTAACTTAGGTCGGTATCTCGGGGTCCCATTGTTTCATGAGCGCATCTCCAGACGGACGTTCCAACATTTCTAGATATGGCCCAAACGAAGCTCATCGGCTGGGGGGTGCGCAGACCTTGTCTATGGTTGGTCAGGTTACTTTAGCCCAGTCGGTTATCTCTGCTCTTTCCATTTTCACGATGCAGACGGTCCGGCTCCCACGTCAACTCTCTGATGATCTTGAACAACTCAAGCGTGATTTTATTTGGGGCTCGACCACCTCTCAGCGTCGACTCTACTTGGTGAACTAGGACATAGTCTGCCAGCCGAAGTCCGCAGGGGGTTTGGGCATCAAACGCCTCCTCACCACCAATGACGTGTTACTTGCCAAATTAGGTTGGGCGTTGATGGTCAATCCTACCGCCCTATAGGTTCGAGTGCTTTATGGGAAATACCGCTCGGATTCTCATCATTTGCCTCACACTATTGCGAGGTCCCGGGCTTTCATGGTCTGGCGAAGCCTGTCGATAGTCTGGTCGCTTGTTCGTCAAGGCAGCAGTTGGGTTTTGGGGAATGGCCGCCGTATTTTATTCTAGCTCGATAACTGGGTAGGAGACTGGGGACCCCTGGTCCACCTGATGACCGTGGGCGTCCCTGACACTATCCTGAATGCTACGGTGGCTGACTTCACGAACCGACGAGGCACCTGGCTCTGGCACGAGTTCCAGCAGTATCTCCCGACGGCAGTCTGCTTCGATCTCGCCTCCATCCGGCCTACGTTTGACGACGAGGTGGACGATTAGCTCCTTTGGGGCCCCACCTCCCATAAGAGGTTTACTGTAGCGTTGGCTTATGAGTTGTAGGAGCGTACCGGGGTTACCCTGCAGCCTAATGTGTGGGAGGTTGTTGGGAAATGGGCTGGTCCTCAGCGGTTTTAGTCTTTCTTGTGGCTGTTCACACACGGTAAACTACTGACGAATCGACAACGAGTCATCCGTCACCTCACCACCGATAGTCGATGCCTTTATTGTGGGCATGACGAGACCACGCTCTACGTGGTGCATGATTGCCCGCGGGTGCGCACCTTTTGGACCCAGTTCCCCCGGGATATGCTGGGGCAGAATTTCTTTCACTAGGAGGAAGGGGTATGGGTCCTATCTAACCTTACCAACATGTTGCCTTTTCAACAGGTCGAATAGTCTATTATCTATGGGGTAGCTTGTTGGTACTTATGGACCTGGCGGAACAAAAACCTGTTCGAGCAGGGCTTTATTTAGCCAGCGACTGATCGTCGCGTGGTTATGGAGTATGTTGATTGGATTTCTAGAGCTCGTCTCATGGAATCCTATGTTTTCTCGGGACCCACCATACATGTGGGGACTCCATTGGGCTGGACTATGCCGATGGAGGGCTGGTGAAGTTGAATACAGATGGTGCAGTAATAGCTGGGGTTGATTGGGTGTCGACCGGAGGGTTACTTCGGGATCGGTATGGGCAATGGTGTGGAAGATTCCAATAGCAGTTAGGCCGCAGCTCCCCCCTCACGGCAGAACTCCACGGGGTCCATTCTGGCCTCACGTTGGCGTGGGACTTGGGTTACCGTCGCCTAATCGTTGAAGTCGATTCGTTGGAGGTTATTAATATACTTTCCGCTTCCCAGCGTGTTCTGACTGAGGATCTTTTGTTGGTTGCAGGTATCAGGGGGCTATTACATCGGGACTGGGAGGTTGTTTTGCGACATGTCGGGCGTGAGGGGAACCACTGCGTTGACAGGCTGACAGCTTGTGCCATTTTCTTAGCTCCGAGCCTGCACATTCTTCGGGCACTTCCGGTGGCCATCCAGGAGCTTCTTCACCAAGCGTGTGCGGGGCTTTGTACCCCCGTCATATATGATCACCTATTGTACTCTTTCCTTTGTAATAAAAAAAAAAAGACGTAGACATCAACTTAAATAGCTACCAATGGCTCGAACCAAGTTCTAGATTCCCTGCTTAACCCGTCCGTCCAACTTTAGTGCTTCTTCAAATTATTATTCAATCTTGAGTGATTAGTAGAATAAACAAATTTTTTAATAGTATCTTATAATGAAATATGATTCAATTAATTCTAGAAACACGTTATTATTATTGCGTAAGTATTGGATCTCTGAGAGAATTTTATAAGTGAGTAAACATATAAATGCTAGCTCTTAGAACTTACTTTGTTTATATAAATGGTGGAGCAGTTTAATTTTAATTAAATGTCAATTAGTATTACAATTAATTTTATTAAATACTAATTAGGTTATAATAAATAAAACATCTAACATTAGTATCTATGACTTAAATATCTCATATTTAATTTTAACGTTTTTAAACTTTACAATTATATCTAATTAAATTAAATATATTTTACATCTTTAATCTTTTTCTTGTATTAACCATTAAGTTCTTATAATATATAGGTAATCTATATACATTTAAATTTTAAATAATTAATTTAAATTTAATTTTTAATTTATATATTTATAATAAGATCGACATCTCATAACACGTTATGAAGACTTGAATATTATGAATATCAAAGTATTTTTTGTTAACCTTTTTATTTATGATTTTTTCATCATATAAAATATCAATTACATATAAAAGTATAGATCTAGTGACCATTTTGTTGAAGTCCAATAGTATTACTTTTTCAACAATAGTAATTAATTCTTTTAAAAGGGAGATGACTTTTTCCCACCTTCTCTCTACCTTTCTCTCAACTCTTTCACTTGTACTAAATCATGAAATTTGCACAGGTGAATGATGTCGCCTGCAACCAAAAATAAAAAGAAACTAACTTCCTGCAATACAAATTAATGTAATAGTGAAAAGTAGGGATCGCTCCATGAGAAATTTAAACGTTGGTAGTTAAGCAATAAAAAAGGGGTTTTAAATTCTGAATTAAACAAAATTGAATTGAAATATGAAATTGAAAAATAACTAATAGCAAAACAATAAGAATTCAACAATCAGTAGGAATAAATCTTAGTTTCCGGTCTCTTTCATTATTGAACTTGCGTTGATCATCAACACTAAAAATAATCAACTTATTAGTTAAGCATTTGTCGTGGAAGATTTCTTTACCTAATTTCTCTTATGTTTAGTTAATCGAAACATGCATTCGAATTAACCTTTATTAATCAATAACCTAGATATTATCTCAGATTTAATTAATTAATAGCTTTACGAATCTAGAAAATTAACGAACCAGACAACATACATATGATATATATATAGCCTAGACAACTACTTTTCCTAGAATCATGTCCCTAACATAGTAGACAGAAATTCTAGTCGCTACTTTTGATTATTAAAATAATTGAACGTCAACTTATTTAATCTAGCAATTGTTTGAATAAAATCACAAACTAATTGCGCACCTGGCTGTAAAATCAAACAATCAAATAACAACCCAAAAAAAATTAATACTTGACTAATAAATCTATTCAAATAAAGAACGAAAGTCTCACAACATTCAGAGTTCAATAATTAGGATTCCGTAAACCAAAAAATAAGAGTTTAGTTACCCAACATCACAATTTTTTCTAACTATTTAGAACTGACCATGTTTGGGGTGTTCTTGATTTTCTTCTTTGTTTCCTGTCCAATCGTTGTCCTTGTTGCTTGATTTTTCTCTTCTTTTATTAGGCGTTGTTCTTCTTTATGGACTTGTTCTTCTCCTTTTTTCGTTTCTTCAGTCGCCACTTCTTGTTGGTTCTCTCCTCTTCTCACGCTACTCCCTTTGAAAACCATGCCACCTTTTCCTTTTATTTTCTTTTAATGCACACATATACCAAGCCCTACTACCAAATGTCTACATTTTAGGCTGAGTGCTGCTGTGCATTTTGGCTTCATGCACTACACCTTCAACATTGTTGCTATGATTTTATGAATTAATTCTTGGTCCACTGGTACTGTTCACGCCCTTTAAACCCAAACTTCTTTGTTTCAATAATTTAGGAACTATTTTAGAATAACGATTTAGAGATATATGTTATTGCTTTTTGTTATCAATGTCTATGTGTTCATTATTTATAATTTTCTTATCTTTGATGAACAACAAAATATGTTTTGAAAATTAATTTTATAGTTATAAATTTGTTTCCACATTAGTGTACCATTATTTATATAAGTTACACAAGATATATTAGTAACACTATTATAATACTATCAATAATGCTATAATAAACTAAACAATATCATTCTATCAATGTCATGGAAAACTTATCTATAACATTTTAAAATGTTATAAAATTCCTATCTACTACATGTTAATGATATTGCAAAAATTAATATATAACATTTTAAAATATTACAAATAACTAATTAATAACATTTATAAAATATAATATAAAATCATTTATAGCTATCAACAAATGCTATAATAAACTTAACAACAACATTCTATCAATGTCATGGAAAACTTATCTATAACATTTTTAAAATGTTACAAAATTCATATCTACTACATATTAATGATGTTGCAAAAGTTAATATATAATAGTTCAAAATTGTTACAAATAGCTAATTAATAACATTTATAAAATATAATATAAAATTAATTGTAGCTATCAATAAATGCTATAATAAACTCAACAACAATATTCTATCAATGTCATAGAAAACTTATCTATAACATTTTTACAATGCTACAAAATTCATATCTACTACATTTTAATGATGTTGTAAAAGTTAAAATATAACAGTTAAAAATGTTACAAATAGCTAATTAATAACATTTATAAAATATAATATAAAATCATTTGTAGCTATCAATAAATGCTATAATAAACTCAACAACAACATTCTATCAATGTCTTGGAAAACTTATCTATAACATTTTAAAATGTTACAAAATTCATATATACTACATATTAATGATGTTGCAAAAGTTAATATATAACAATGTAAAATGTTACAAATGGTTAATTAATAATATTTATAAAATATAATATAAAATCAATTGTAGCTATCAATAAATGTCATATTAAACTCGATAATAACATGTCAAAACTTTTACTAAAACATCATATCCTTAGTAACATGGCTGTCATAGCCTATTCATTAGTGTTACCATTTATATTTAATAGCACTTATCACATGTTACCATATGTCGTTTTTGTTATAGTGCACCTATACCACATCAAACAAAAAAGCATCTAGTTAATTGATCAAAAATCTTCTCAATCCTACACCTTTCAATATATTCTGCATACAAGGTCCTTCGTGCACCCTCATATCAAATATTACATTTGTAATGAAGTAAGCACTGCATTTTGTTTTGATCATTAGCATAACCTGGGTCTTCTTTATAATACTCAAATCTTTTCAACTTTAAGAGGTTCTATCCTTGAAGATACTAAATTGTAGATACTAATTCAAAACAATAACTAGCATTGGCCTTTAATGAATAGAAGAATTGGGCTGATTATAGAACACTGGCCATCATATCTTCCAAACCAAGCCAAAGAAGATGAAATCAAATGGGACAATTCTCATGAATTTATTGCTCAGTCCTGCAAGCAATTGTTACTTGGTCCAATAGTCAAGTTCCCTTTTTATACGCTAATATGGAGATCAGATACTTTTTTTTTTTAAAGGGGGATCAAATATATCAACAGATCATTCTTTTATCTTATGGTTAGTGTAATACAAAGATTGGGAACTAGAGATAGAATCAAGTTTCAAATTCTATATCCAAGTTGCCCTTTATGTTCTAGAGAGAATGAAACATTATATCACCTATTCTTCAAGTGCTTTCATACCAAGCAAATATGGTGTACATTTCTCAACCTCTTTAAACTACAAAACTGAAATCGTAGTTGGATGAATTGCTTAATTTGGGCCAATTATTTGAGATGGACTATCAGAGAGGATCATAAGGTCTTTAGAATTGGCTTTGTTATGTTGGTGCATTATATATGGAGAACAAGATTAAAATCTTTGGAGAGACAAAAAAAGTTCAAGGAATATAGTTGGATGCAATTCTACCTCAAGTAAAGAATGACAATCAAGGTTGCTACTAATCAATAATTCATTTCCAATTATATTAAGATGCAACACAATATTAAGTGATGTATCACTTGACATTGTAGTTAGTAGAAGTTTGTATTAGCTCCACCCTTTAGAGTTGTAACATGAATTATTATGTAATTTTCCCCCTTTGAATGAATTTATTACTTACTTTTTTTAAAAAAAAATCATTCTTTTAATATTTTTTAATCAAAAAATAAAGCTATAATTTCGGTAATGGAGATGTCTTTTAATCAATGAACGTGAAGGTATCGCTTCTATCGCTATCTTATCTAAACAATAATACGGTGTATACTCAACAATTTTATTATTGACGTTGAATATTCATTCCATAAGCCCTTTTATAGCGTAAGGAGTAGAATGCATGCGAAAACCATGAAGCTCGTATCGCCAACCAAATAGTCGATTGACTGGAATTTATGTCCGGACGTTCTAAGCCTCCATCTCCGTGTTTAAGGACCTGGAATAGAAATTGGAAAATTGGACAGCTGCGTTTGGGACTTGCAGAAATTGCAATGCCCCGTGCACTTCGATTTTAAGCTTGCTCATCCGACGCCACATTTTATCCTTTTATCACTACCCTATTCAGTTTTCTGTTGAAGCGTGACAACTGGACCACCTTGTTGTGCGTGCAGGCAAAAGAACATCAGTCTCCTTTCCAGGAGAGTCAAAGGTTTGCCTGTTATTTTGTCTAATACTCAAGCTTCCATTTCCACCAACTACCTTGCTGGAGTTTGGGCGATATTTACAATAGCTCCATTTTTGTTTCTGTCTGGTGTCCGCCAATTGATAGGAGCAACGCTCTTCATGTATATATTCATCTTAGCCTTTGTAGCACTTCTGGGTTGTATAGCTTTTCTTTCGGGTTGAATTAAACGTAATTATGGGAGAAGTGCTGGCCAAGATAGATGAGCCTGTGGCAGTCTCTGTACCAGAGAAAGCTGTTCATGAGGATAAAATCTCTACACCACCTCAGGAGACCGTTGTTCATGAAGAGAGAAGTCCAAGTAGACCAGCTCATGAGAACGGCGTCCACGAGGATAAAAATTCTGAAAGTATGGGCTCTCTTCCCCTCTTTATATCCTGATTGTTCCTGTCAAATTAGAGGAGTGTTTGTGGATAATTCGCCTTTGTGGCCATTGTTGTTTTTTGTTTTAAGAGAATTATGTATCCTTTAATATGAGATGAGAAGCTGATTTCATGACTTCGGATCCATGCGTCCTGAAAATAGGGAAAGACAAGAAATCTATATTCCTAAGAATTGATTATATGCTTGGCAAACCTTTCCTCTTTTATTCCCTCGGTGCTGTTTCTTACCAAATTGCATGTTTCAAAATCTTTTTGCATAAGAGGCATTCACGTTGATTGTTGCATTTCCATGGATCACTTAAAGTTTATGCGATAGAATATCCCGGGTGCTCCTTATTTATCTGACTCTTCATTACTGACAGATGCTGCAAATCCTGCTCCTGAAACATCATCAGGGGGCTCAGTAGACAGAGGTATGCTCAAGATAGCTCCCCCCCTTGAATTGGCTGTGCAGAAACTTCTTATGGATAATTAACGTCAATCTTATGTTTCAAACTACTTTTTCCAGAAGTTGTGCTTGCCAAGGTAGAAACAGAGAAGAGATTTTCTTTGATCAAGGCTTGGGAAGAAAATGAAAAGGCTAAAATTGATAACAAGTAAGAAAAATCTTTGGTCCCAATTTTGGTTTCTGTTCTCCAAGATTCCACTCCAACTCGTATTCCCTCAGTTTGAACGAAGAATGAAGAATAAAAATTTTGCTTTCTCTGTTTCAACTCTATGACTAGATACTCTGTTATGATTGCATCTTACATAACAAAATGAATTGCCAAACAGAGCTCACAAAAAGATGGCTACCATAGGAGCATGGGAGAATACAAAGAGAGTATCTGTGGAGGCTCAATTCAAGAGGGTTGAGGTAGTATTATAGAGGTTAGCAGGCACATTAAGCCCTTTGAATTTTGAGTGGCTTTATGTTACTATTTAATCATGTTAGGATTTCTTATTGGTATGTTAAATTTGAAGTTATCGAAGTTTAAGAGAGGAATCTCTACAGGAAAAAATGGAAAAGAAGAAGGCTGAATATGCGGAGAAAATGAACAATAGAGTGGCTGAAATTCACAAGACAGCAGAAGAGAAGAAAGCACTTGCTGAGGCAAAACGGGGTGAAGAATTTTTCAAGATTGAGGAGACTTCAGCCAAATACAGAGCAAGAGGGCATATACCAAAGAACTTTTTTGGATGTTTTGGCAGCATATAAAATAAGAGTTCAGATCTTCTGTTCAATATTATGGTATCTTATTGTGTCCAATAAATTTTAGTCATTCATTTATGTGGATCCCGTATAAATCCCGCAAAATAAATAATTGAAATTTTATGAGACAAAACAAGACAGAGTAATATTGGACAGACAATCTTTTCTTATAAAATAAGTCTAGGAAAGAGTGCTTTTAGTTTCATTCGTTAATTAGTGTGCTCGGCTCATGTTATTTTATATTCAATGATATATAATAAGGGTCTCTTGACTCTTGAGTCTTGACCAGTATTTACTATTTAGTGAAACGTTGTTGATTTTTGGATTCGCGCTTGGTACACTCAAATCTAAAAGGGACCATGAACAAAGTTGGAAGTCCTATATTAATTATCTTTTGGCCCCTTCAGATCAAAGACGTCATAGCCACTCTGGTGAACAAAGTGAATTTACATGCAAACTTGGTTTATGTACTTCCGTGAAGGTGTTGGGTATCTTAGTGGGTCATTTGTCTTGACTGCCGTGTAAACTGTGCTACTGATTTCCTGATGATCATCAAGATATCTTATAACGACTGAAACACAATCTTCAAACACAAGTCCAATTCTTGTTGATAATCATGTTTTTGGCATAGGTTTCCACGGAATGTGAATGTAATATTTGTAAGCCCAATAAGCTTTTTGACACGATGAAGCTACCTTTTACCCAATTTTGGCATTACGCTTAATTCTGAAAGTTCAACGGAGTGAGTACCAAAGTACACGCAGTCGTGGCCTTGCTAAGCATGTAAATTAATCTGCAGATAAAAACGGAAAAATTTAAAAGATTGGTCTTTTTCCGTAACCCGTAACTAGACAACCTCAAACATCCTGAGCTTCTTGTCCAATTTCAATGCCTTTCTGAACTCCATCAAATGGACGGTCTTGCTCTCACCACCGCAACAACTGTCTCCTGCCATTCATCTGTTAGCAGGTTGTTGTTGTTGCCTTCAAGACCATGTAGAGTGGGGAGAATAAGAAGCGGTAGAAGAAGGGAGTTGATAAGGTTTCCTAGAAGAACTGGGTTTTATGTTTTGGCTGCGAAAGAGGAGGAACAACCCAAGTTCGACCGGATTGACCAAATGGAGCTCAAGTTCGGTCAGTTGCTGGGGGAAGACCCCAAGCTCACCCTTGCCAAGGTTGGTGATTTGTTTTATTGTTGTATTGGGTACTCGATTAAGATAAGGCTAAAATTATCTCTTTCGTCCAATAACTGCAGAAGGATTATTCCTTTTTTGGCTTGAGAATGGAAATTTTGTTGTTCTTGCAAACTCGTATATCTGTAGTTTAACTGTGGTACATGTTTTGTGATTTTGGTTGCTCAGATAATGGCTCGAAAATCGAACCCGGATGTTTCTTATCTTGAGGTTGAGAAGTCTTTTTACAAGAACAAGGGCACGATTTTGAAAAGGGAGGAGCTTCCTTTTGATGTCTCTAAGGTCAATAAAGCGACAAATTCATCGGATGGTTTGAATTTGGTCCGTCCGGTTCCAAGGGAAGGAGTTAAGTTCCAAGCTGAGGATGAGCCAAGAACTTCTGAGATAAGGAAACCTAGCCAATTAGATAGAAAAGCTGTAGATAATATTAATTTAAAGCGCAGTGTACCTAATGTTGTATTAAGAAAGCCAACTATTTTTGTTGAGGATGATGTGGAAGATAAGCCATCAAGGTCAAGGGTGAGAATGAAACCAAATTTGACATTGAAACTGGGGAGTGATCAAACAAAGGAGAGGTTTAGTGACATGACATTGTTGAGGAAGCCTGAACCAGCAATTGTCAGCACATCCCAGGAATCCTCTAGTAATGTGGAAGCAGGATTAACCACTGATAAAAAAGAATCAGAGGATCAGTACAGTGGGTTTACATTATTGAAGAAACCTGAACATAATGAACTTCAACAACGTTCACAAATTGAGGAGCATTCAATCTTGAAGGAACAAAAGCTAGAAGATCAACCCATCGCTGGTAATAGCCTATGCTAATTTTTTAAGACTTTTTTTACAATTGAAATGTAGTAGGATGTTTATAAATGGTGTTGTTAGCTTCTTTGTATAACCGATGTTGTTTCCTTTTTTATTCTTTTGGGTAATGATGCTTCGCTTGTTTAAACTTGACATCAAACTCTAAAATTTTACAATTTTATCTTCAGGGAGAAAAATTTATTCCTAGTAGTTAGAATAGTAAAATAATGAATTTTATGTCCATTTCCAAGAAATGCAGCATCAGGAGGCAATTAACATTGGGCCAACTGGAGTAAAAGCCACTCCAAATGAAAGTTCAGATCCAAATTTCGATAATCCCCATGTTAAATTCTCTCTGGATACTGCTCTACAAGGGAAACCCCAGAGGTATTTAAGGATGTATTAGAGTTCTTCGTTAGGTTTAGAACATTTGTGCTTGTTTATTATTTCTTTATAAATATGGTTCTCTCCTGATGTGTTTTTGTTACAGGTTAGACCTGCCTATGAACGTGACACAATCAGCCAGTGTAAAACAGACAGTTCTGAGAAATGCTGGTGGTCTAGAGGAGCAGCCTTCACCATCACCTTCGGAGGTCAGGGAATTTATGAATTTTGTCAAACCTTCTACTTTTTCTTTCTTGAACATGAATCTTCTACTATACTAAGTATCAATATCGCATGTCTTGATTCTGGTATTTTAAAAATTTGTAGGATGCTGGCTGGGCCATGGGAGAGCATCTGGTCAAAACAGGAGATAGGGTGGAAGTGGAGTTGATAAGTTCCAGTGCAAGAGGTTTTGTCGTAAGTACTTTATGTGGAGATTTTTAACCTGCCCTTGGCTTTTGTTTCTACCCCCATGTGGGGACAGTTTAGCAATTTTTTTCTCACTACATTGTTGTTGATGGACAATAAAAATTTACAGGTGTCTCTTGGGTCACTGGTGGGGTTTTTGCCATATCGTAATCTAGCTGCAAAATGGAAGTTCTTGGCTTTTGAATCATGGTTGAGACAGAAGGGCTTAGATCCATCAATGTACAAAAAAAGTTTAGGAATTATTGGAAATTATGATGCTTTTGAGAAGAGCCCTTTGGATTCAAGCATAGATCCAGAAATTGACAGGAAACTTTGTGGAAAAATTACACCAGATATGAACTTGGAAGATCTTTTGAGGATTTATTACCAAGAGAAACTCAAATTTTTGTCCTCCTTTGTTGGTCAGGTATGAAGGAATTGTTATATTTAAGTCTTGAGTTCTAGTTGCTTCAAATTGATCTAATTATTTTTTATGCAGAAAACAAAAGTGAAGGTGGTCATGGCTGACCTAAAATTGAGAAAGCTTATAGTTTCTATGAGGGCAAAAGAAAAGGAAGAGTTTGTTGAGAAAAAGAGAAACCTGATGGTATGTATCCATATCCAGTTGCCAGATGCTTTGAAGTTATTGTAAATCCACTGCTTTCAACACTTGCAACCAAAATTTGACAATTTGATCCTAGAATGCTTGTACTGTTCTATTAATTCATAAAATTCATTACTTTTCGGGGAAAAAAAAACTTACCACCAAATTCTGAAAACTAGTTAGGATGATTTGAAGTTTGACAGTTACTTACTATATATTTTATGTTCATTATAGTCAATTTTACTATGTCAGTTGCGAGTCCAATAACTAGGATGAATTATAAAATGGTTTACTTTGGAATGAAACTTATTCGCCCTTGTCAAAAATCTTCAGAAGATAAAAAACCAAGCCTTATAATATACTGTTCTAAGGCTTGGAGTCATGTAATTTAAATACCTAATGTTCATTTTAATGTCTGATACATGTTGGGTCCTCAAGCTCTTCTGGTACTTGTTCTTGCAGGCTAAACTTCAGCTCGGAGATGTTGTGAAATGTTGTATCAAGAAAATTACTTATTTTGGCATTTTTGTTGAGGTGAACTAATTATCCAGTATCTTTCTATTGTGAATTGAAGATTATAGTGGATGATGCTTAGAAGCAATTTTTAATAGCATGTCTAGGTGTCATGATAATGGTTTTCTAAAATGTCGTTGGTGGTTATCAATAGATTGTAGTTTATTGAGGCATCGTTGTCTATACTCTATATGTTGGCATCATGTACTTTTATGAAAATAGCAAGTATTAGATTCATGATTAGAGTTTCTAGTACTATCATAACTTGAACATACTGATGCTAGGTTGATGGCGTAAATGCACTGATTCATAATACTGAGGTATCGTGGGATGCCACTTTGGATCCTGCATCATATTTCAAAGTTGGCCAGGTATATAATTGTCCTTTCTTTTAATAATGATCTTTTATGGATCTTTATATCTGGTTTCCTAAAGCTGTTAAGACTTTTTTCTACTGCCACAAGCACATCATAGTAATTGCATATTCTGCAGTGTGAAAGCTTTAGCTGTTGCCAATTTATTCCCTTTTTTATTAATTGTATATCCAGTATAAGTGCTTTTTGATGGTCAACTTGACTAGATGCTTTCCATATGTTGGTTACTTCTTTGGTACTAATCTTTCCATCTCGTTTGTATATTAACATAACCTTTGTGATCCTAGATTCTGGAGGCAAAAGTTCACCTACTAGATTTTACACTTGAACGTATTTTCTTATCATTGAAACACATAACGGTAACTCAGACTTAACTAAGTTCATTTATATCTAATTTCTATCGCAAGCTAACAATTTTAACTTCTATGCTAAATCTGTAGCTTATCTTTGTTGTTGGCAGCCAGATCCCCTGATAGAAGCCTTAGAATCTGTTGTTGGTGACCATGGTCCCTTGGATGGTACATTACAAACTGCAGAAGCAGATACTGAGGTTTTGCTTTCACTCTATTGATAAGCTTTGTTGTCCTTTCTTCATAACGGTTGTAAAAAAGCCCTATTAGTATTGATATTTGCCATGCTTTCTTAATCCTGAGAATTTTAACTAGGGGGTTTCCTGGACTAGATGTGTGAAAAGGTTCTCCACGTACTTTCTGAAATTAAGGGGTGAGAAAACTTGTTTGATTTAAAATATTCTGTGCTAATAATTGCTGAGTTAAGCTACATATGGATCTTCTGTGCTGTTCACAGCTCAGATAAAGGAAAGTCCTAGCATAATAGTAGATAAATACCTACAAAATTATTCTTTTTATCCAGTATATAACAGTGACATAAAGCGCAACTATTATGATTGAGTTCAGTTCAAATTGTATTTTCAACTGCAAAAAAGCAATCAATATGCTCTTAAATGTCCTCATCTGTGAATAGAAATTTGGTCCAAATTTAATAAGTTATGATACTAGGATATGAACTAGTGAAAGCCTAATACTAGGATATGAACTAGTGAAAGCATACATATTTGATGGCGGTGAGCGGTATTAAATCAGTTATAGAATTCTCCTAATGATAGGTATTCTAGCAACCATAATGTGGCTACCATATTCGAGCCCTAAACCTTGTTACTTGGTGACTTCCAACCATGCCAATTTGTTGAAGTCTGATATTTTATAAGCTTTCTCTCCTACTTATGGGAAACTTCTGATTTCTCTTTGTGGACGTGGGATTGATATGCAACACTTTTGCTTTATATCTTCATCTGCTAGTAGTTATAGTCAACACCATTCCTGATCTTTCAATTTTCTGGTTCATACAGTGGGATGAAGTGGAATCCCTTATTAATGAACTTCAACAAATTGAAGGGATTCAGTCAGTGTCCAAAGGCCGATTTTTCTTGAGTCCAGGTTTAGCTCCTACTTTTCAGGTATAGCGACTTGAATGATTAAATTTAACACAATAGTCAATGGTGAGTTGTAAATAATTTCTTTATTTGCTTGAAGAACTAATTCTATACTTGACATGGATCCTTACTAGTCAATTTTCTTTAATTGGAATCTGGTAATTAGGCAGTCCTATTCTGCTAAATCAATGTGTCCTATCATATTTTGAAGTTCAGCCAAAGAGCGTGCCTGTCCTATCTACTTTGATATATGGATGTGAATACTCATACTGCCGGTTGAATAAATCCACACAGGTTGAAAAAATATGTCATGTAGCCCACCAAATAGCTACACGGGCAGTCTCCAATCCATCTTACCTAGTCTGTGATTTGGTGCTTGGTTCAAACTGTCATAATTCTTTAATCTTGCTGATTTTAATGTTCATCTTCTTTGAGATTGGGATTCGGAATCATGACTGACTGAACCTCTTATACAGTAGCTTTTTTTTCCTAAACCATGAACAAACTGCACAGGTTCTGAACTCCTCCTTGATTGTGATAGTGTGCACTTACTAATAACTATCCACAGAATTTATAATGTCTGCTAGATTCTTATTCTGATCCAAGCTTTCATATTTGCAATATTCTTGTTATGATCCAAGCTTCCATATCTGCTAGATTTTTATTTTGATCCAAGTTTACTGTCTGCCGCAGGTATATATGTCATCAATGTTTGATAATGAATACAAGTTACTTGCTAGATCTGGAAACAAAGTACAAGAGGTAACAGTTAAAGAAAATTGCTATCTTTTAGACTTCAGTGTAACTAAACGAAGATGCTTCCATCATCCCTGCTTGCTCCTCTGACTTTCTTGGTTTTTTACTTCTCTGACTGGATCTAATTGTAAACTGCAAACTGAATAGTTAAATAACTGACTATTCCACAAGCACTTTGCAGAATCCAAAATTTTAAGATATTACTCTACATTTGACACAGGTTATAGTTCAAGCTTCACTGGACAAGGAAGAAATGAAATCGACAATTTTATCGTGCACTAGCAGAGTGGAGTAGCTTAGCTGGATTATAGCTTCCCTTGATATCCCTACTAAGCCTGCTCTTGGAAGAGTTACCACATTGCTTGCTCAAGTCTGCAGGTTGGACGTTGTTTCTGATGAGTAAAACTCATGATGAGCTGTTGTTGATGCTCTCTTTCTTGTACTTGCCTAGGGTTCGGATGATTGAAATCAGGGAAGATGGATTAAGTACTTGCCTTATAAGGCTGCTAATCAGAGTATCAATCATAGAGAAAATATTATCTGATAATTGTTTCAGTGTTATAATGGTGTCATATTTGTAAAAATAAGAGTAGTTAATGTTACAAGAAATGTTTGAAACACACTATTTTTCAGCCGTGAACGCTCAGTTGTCAGAAAATTTTGGTAGCTGTATGAATTTGACCTCTTCGTCATTCGTCTTCTAAAGAACATTGAAGCACAGTTATTTGTTTAAGCAAATGAAGGGGTCCCCAACTTCCGGCTGTTTGCCTTTCCGAGTGACATCCATTGACCACCGGAGAAGAATGTCCAAGCCTCGAACAGTACAGAAGTTTTGGTATACCATCGCACAAAACTTTAAAAGAGTGGTATTTAATGTTCAGAAAAATCAAATAGGTTGGTGTGAGTGATTCAACATTCTTATTTATTAATTAGAGATCTTGAGTTCGAATCTTGAGAATGAAAAAATCTATTTGATTAATATTTTACCCCTTATGGGTTGATCCGGTGTAAGCAGAGATTAGTCTGAGAGTGAATGGTTTAAAACTTTAAATGCGTTTTTTCATAATTGAAACTTTCTTAAGACATCTCGTAAGAAAAAAAAAAAAAGCCCCGAAATAATTGAAGTAAAATACTTGCAGAGATTGCCAAGTACCATAAGACCCCTCCTGATGTACATATTAGTTGATACCAACACCTACCTTTGTCTTAGAAGTTACTATGTTTGGTTCCATTTCTTAAACAGACAAGAATTAAAACTCAGAATATTAAAAGTAAGGTGGATTTAAGCTAACGGGAATAATGGGTAAAGTACCCACAAAAACTATCTTCTTCTTCCCGTACAAAAGAGCTTCGTAGACTACTGGTAGATAGATTTTGTGCGTAAGCGGTCGACAGTCAGCTACATACATTACTACGACCAAATAGCAAGTACCCGTCTTCAGTTACGTTACGTGGATGTAGTCGTGTCGTGTCTGGTCATAACCCATTCCGAACCACGAAGCATGTGCAAGCTGTCTTTTTTAACTTTTCCAAAATACCTCCCTCCACGTGTCTGATCTCTCGCTCCACCTGTGATTCCCTACCAGCTTGAACTCTTCTTCTCCATCGGGTTTTCGTTTGCTTGTAGTGCAAGTGCCAATGTCTTTTCAGTAATAGCTTCTGACACTCCTTTCAGCTCTCTGTTCCCTTTTCTTCTTCTTCTTTTTTGCTTTGAGCGGAAGCTCAACGACAGAGAGAGAGAGCTGAGAACTGAGAAAGAGAAGTATGGGTGTCAGCCGCAGCAACTTTGTCATTAGATGGATCAACTTCTGCACCATGGTATGCAATGCTATCGGTTGTTTTAATTTCTTTATTCTAAGCTTTCTGGGTCTTTTCCTGCTCTACATAGTTAATTGAACGTTCTGAATGTCTGCTACATTTCCTGGTTGATACGAGTCCCTTGATTGATTCAAAAATTACTCGTAAGTGGACTTGCTTTTCTTGGTGTGTTGTAATAGGTGCTTCATTTTCCGGGGGGCTAAGAGGTTGCTTTCTTTTTCAGTAGTTGTCGTCCAATCTGCTTGCTAAGCTTTCATTTTGTTATTCTCTTTGGATTCGCGTTCTGGATTGTTGTCCGACTTTGTTATATTGGTTATTGTTTTACCCAAAAAGTTAAGACCTCCCCTCTTTTTCTCTTTTTGGAGCGAAAGTTTAAATCTTTTTTTTGTTGTTGTGATAATATCCTGTCCAGTTGAAGGTTTAGTTGACAGAATGAGTAGCTCTGCTGAGAAATTTAGTATGCATCGATATTTTAACTCAGTTTGAAATTAAACTACAGGGGTATGTGGTGAATGAATGGTGCTAAGCCTTCTATCTCTTTAATTGGCGTTGCATAATTTTGTATTGTAGCCATGGGAGTGGCAGTAAAAATCCATGAATGCGAAGTCTTATAGCTTTCTTTTGACAAAATAACAGTATTGTCATTTTGTTAGCTCTTAGCTTTAAGCGTCATAATTTTTGGGGTATGGATGAGTACTCGTCATGACAGCTGCCGAAGGTCTCTCACTCTTCCTGTATTGGCCCTTGGTGCATTTATCCTAATAATGTGAGTGCAAAGTATCCTCCTATATTCTTATGGATCATTTTTCTTTATTATTATATTCAACTTCTATTCATACTTTAAAAGGTTACGATCAATATCTCTTTGCGAGAGTCTATCCACACTGCCAAGAAAATAACAGTTGATTGTCTTGTAGATCATTAATTGGCTTCTTGGGAGCATTGAAGAACAGCTTTATACTGTTGTGGATTGTATCCTTTTCATCCAAATTTTCGATCTTTAGTTCTTGAGATAAGCATTGCCTTTCGACTATGTATTTCATTCCTTTACCTAGTGGGGATCCCTTGACTTCTTACTTTCAGTATTTGATCATGCTGTGCGTCATATTGGTGGCAATTCTAGCTTTTACAGTATTGGCGTAAGTCTCTTGACTGCTTTTATTGATGTTTGTTGGAATTACTCTGCTGTAACAACTTTTTTTTTCTTCTGTAACAATAGAGTGACAAAGCCAAAATAGAATGGTTCGGTAGCAAATTTAGGCTAATTTTTGTCTTCAAAATGCAATCAATGATATATACCAAAGACTGTAATGCTCTTTAGTAGATACAATCAGGTTACCAGGTTCTGTTAAACGCTTGTGTGGATTAGTTCTGTTATATTTTGATGTCGTGTTCTCCACAAACTATGTATGTCATCTCATTTGTCCTTGTCAATGTTGATGGACCAAATTGGAAGATGGAAATCAGCTAGTTATATAGGATTATGTTCTTTCCCCTTCTAACAAATGATAAGTAACTTGGTTGATCCTTACCTTTAAGAATTCAGTAGCGAGATAGTTGGACACTTTGGTTATTCACAGATTGTCTATTATGTTCTTTTATATCACTAATGACTATACATGTTTGGCCTTTCCTTTTAGGTTTATTGTAACAAATAATGGATCCGGGCATAGTGTTCCTGGTTTGAGGTAAGAGAACATGCTACCTTGAAAGTAAATGCAGCCATTAGATGATTTAGTTTTTTTGGCATCTTCAAAATCTGTTGCAGCCTGCTAGGGGAAATACAAATAAATGAGAGAAAGCCCTAGCCTATGTAGCAGTTTAATTTTTAGTCATGTGGATAAATTTGGTGGTGCTACTAACATTCTTTTTTGTGGTCAGATACAAAGAGTATCAACTTAAGGATTACAGCTCATGGTTTCTTAAACAGGCAAGGACCCCTACAGTATTGCATCGATGCATTTGATATAATTTTTATCTTAGATCTGACATATATCTATGAATTGAGTTATCATGCTATTGCACTGGATTTTGGCCTTTACTTCAGCTGAACAATACCCATAACTGGAAGCACTTGAGGAGCTGCCTTGTAAAATCTGAGGACTGCAATAACCTATCCAAAAAATATAAGGTCTTTTGTTTTATGCCTTTTAACTTCTGATTGATCATCCCTTTTCATTAAATCACATCTTGTTTTCTGGCTTCTTGATGGCAGACTCTCAAGCAGTACAAGTCAGCAAAGTTAACTCCTATTGAAGCTGGTTGCTGTCGACCACCATCAGAGTAGGCGTCTTCAGGAACCTCTTTTCCATGCCCCTATACAATAAATTTAGTATTATATGAAATGACTAACTCATATGGTTTCTATGATTGTTCTATTCATGTTTTTTTTTTTTTCACGTAATTGAACTTCCTACCACAAAAGCTATAGACAATGATTTGAAGAATTGTTCCAAGTGTACATTCCTTTGATTTTGATCTACTTCTTAGATGCGGCTATCCAGTCATCAATGCATCATTCTACGATCTGAGCTTCCAACCAATCAGCTCTAAGCATGATTGCAAGCTTTACAGAAACTCCCGGACTGTCAAATGCTACAACTGTGATTCCTGCAAGTAAATTCCATCACTTTGTCTTATCTTTATTTCTTTTATCTTTTGCAATTATATATGTTTCTTTAAATTTATGTCAGGGCTGGAGTAGCACAGTACATGAAAATTGAGTGGAGAGTGGTTGCAATCTTTAATGTCATTCTATTCGTTGTTTTGGTGAGTCTGCTGTAGTCTCTGGCTATCTCATCATTTCATAGATAAGGAGTCTTCCTTGACTTGTCCTATTTGCTAAAAGTATTTATCTTCGTTAAGTTGTCTTTTCTTCGACTGTGCATGCAGTCTATGGTGTACTTTGTGGGATGCTGTGCAAGGCGAAATGCTACTGCAAATCGCGTGAAAGCGTGAAAGAGAGAACTTATTATTTGGGTGAACTGAAAAAATGAGCTTGTGTACATGATGGTTTACGTAATGGAGTGAAAGTTTACAGCCAGAAATATTTGTTTTCACTAGATTGCTTGGTGTTATGCATTCAGTATGATCCGGCCATTTTATCACCACTAACCATATGTATACAGTGGATGAGATGAGAAGTGGAATATTGCAGCTTTCTATTCTTATTCTTTGTGAGGGCTACATTGTCTCATGCCTCACCAAAACTGATTTGGATTAAACATTATATCAAAAGTGGATTGATCTCTCTTAAAAAGTTCCAAGCCAGAATGAATGCCCCCGCATCATCTAAGTAGAAGAAGCTAGAAATCAGTTCTCTTCACCAAAGCCATGCTTCATAGTTGCTTTCTCTTTAGGATTTGGGCAGCCGCTTAACTAGTTGCAATTAGGCATTAAGCATCTGGAGGAACAACTTGGTGCTGAATTACAATTGAGAGATGATACGAGCTGAAATTTCATCTAGCAAGTACACTAGAATTATAACATAACTATATAGATATCATTCTTACGAGGATTGATCACAATTATTCAAAATCACACCTTTAACTACTATTTAAGTTAACAATGATGAAGTTATTGACTAAAAATTACTAACTATACAAAAATACTTGAAGAAATAATTAATTCACTAAAAGGGTACCAAAGTTTAGCTTTCCTTTACTTCCTCTGACATGAAAAGTTCTAAACATACTTTCTTTACATGAATTTGTGTAGTTTCTTCCGGTAAAGTCAACCATATTTTAGGTTCTAACTATTTAAACTAATTTTTGACATCAAACACCTATTTGCTCAGGTCATGTAATAAGTTAAAAACTATCTAGATGCATCAAAAATTAATGAAACTTATGTAATATCACTACCAAAATTATCCAAGGGTCCAATTTTTTAGGTTGTCTTAGTTATTCTTGCTATGCTTTATCAAGATCTAATAATCAATTCATCTAGTAATTTCGTACATGTACCAATTAAAGGTTCATGTTTTAGAATGCTTTAATGAACAACATGCATAAAAATCAAAGAAGCATTAAAAAGAAAATAAAGCATAAATTCATGTATTAAAAGATAGTAATTAAACAATCAAATCATGGTAGAATACGGTTTGGTTTAGCCTCCCTTTGACAATAAAACGAAATTAAACTAACAGGTTTGTAAACAAACCCACAGCTAGTAATAAATTCAGAAAAAACATGATGGAAATAATATAAAGAAAAACCTGTCACTAGGTTAATTTCTTCCTCCCAGCCTTCTCTCTTGAGTGCAAGTTGAGCATGTTCTTTTCTCTGATATGTGGTAACTCCTTTTTATATTATAGAATTTGTAGCATCCTTGCCATATTGTAGTTAGAAAGATTTTTTTTTTAATTTAGGAGACTTTTGTACCTCTATTTTAGAGTCCTTATACATATAGAATTGGTATCTTACCATATATCTTCAATCATTCCTTTTTTAGCTCTAAAAATCGTAAATTTCAACAAGATTTCTGCAAAATAAAATAAAACTAATTAAGGATCAAATTGAAAGTCTAAATTATTAACAAAATAAGACACAAATTTATGCTAGAATAGAGAAAACATACTAAATATTACTGCAGAATTTTTAGGCATCAAACTATCTCCAAACATAGAGTTTGTTCATCCTCGAGCAAACAAAAGAATTACAAAATGGACAAACTTCTTCTAAATTCTCATAAATTGCATTTGTGATATAACCCAAAGACTTTACAAAATATTACAACAATTTTTTTTTTTGTATAACCAAAAATCATGTCTTCTTTTCATCCTCCTAATCATGCTTAACCAATCAAGCTACTACTCAGCTTCTTAGATAGTGTGATGCAAACCTGTTATATGCAAGGCGAATTGCCAATCTTATGCAAACCTATTATATGCAAGGTGAATTGCCAATCTAACTCCCATTGCACCAATTTTCACTAATGTTGATTCAAGGTCGTCTTAAAGATCATTAGGACTTAAATAAACTTATACTATTAAAGTCAAGGGTAAATGGTTGAAACAAAGGAAGGAATGGGGTATTCAAAGTGAGAAACACATTTTTGGTCACTTTACAACATGAAAGCTTTCATTTCTGCGCTCCATAATGACTCCCTTAGCATTTTCCTTGTAAACCCTACCACTCCTTATTATTCCATCCTTATTTCTTCTCTTAGACACAATTTTTGATCCATATTTGACTCTCTTTACTCAATATTCACTCAAAAGTTACTTAAGATTTTACTTAGAACTCAGGTGCTTTTTTCAGTCTTTTCCTTTTTTTTTCAACTTTTTGCTTTTCTTTTCTTTTTGAATTCTAGTAAAGACAACAAATTCCACAAAGAATGTGTAGTGAGTTGCTCACCTCCCCAAAATATGTTGTAATTTCATTTTCCACCCCCAAACTTAAGGCTTTATATAGATTTTTGGGTGAGAAAAATGACATGCTCTTCTCACTTACCTAACTCCTTTAAAATGCCATACTCTTCTCACTTACCTAACCCCCTTAAACTACTTCCACCCCTATGCTACGTCTCATAGCTCTGAATGCTTGTACATGACCGAATTAGTTCTCCCATGGGTGAAGTTATAAATATTTGGGTTCAATATTAGGATAACTATAGGCCATGAAGAATAACAAAAAGGCTCATAACTATCAATAAAGGCTTAATGGGGATATTAGTGATGATATTTAATATGGAATAAGCTAGAAAAGCTTAAACGACCGAACATAGCCTAAATAACTTCTCTAATAATGTCCTAAATTAGTTATTTAGCCTCAAGTGGTCCTCAACCAAGTTCTAGGAATTGGTCAAATACAACACTTTGTTCAAGCTTAATTGACACAACATGTTTCCAATCATAGATCACAATCAAATTTGGCCTTTTAAAAAAACACAATTTCAACTTATTTATAAAATTGAAGTAATATCAGGCATTTTCCCTAAGTTAGATTCTTTAGCATTCATATAACATTTTAGAGCATTGAAGTTTATCATAAAAAATTAAGCTCAAAGACATGTTTTTCTTTTCAAAAGATTCTTAATAAACTTGAGTTTAAACCAACAATAAAAATTTCAAGGAAAATTTTCACCCCTAAACTTAAAGGATAATATTTTCCCAAATAAGGCATGAAGATAGAGTAAGGAAACTTTCCTAAGGTGCCACTCATGTCTTAGGTTGTGAAGGAATCCTGAAAGAAAAACAATAACTTTAACTAAATAACTGAATGTAAAAGTAAAAAAATAAAAATAAAGAAAGTTGAAAATTTTAGTTCTAAGTTATAGTCTTTAGCTTTGACTTTCTCCCTCTTTTCATGGTTCTTCCAAGTGTTTGGAAATCGACTGATGCAAATAGTCGCCCACCACATAGTGCTTAAGCTGTTGTCCATTAACCTTGAATCTTTCATTGTTCTTTTTATTCAAAATTTTAATTGCACCAAAAGGTGAAGTGTCGACTACTTAATAAGGACCAAACTAGACTTCAATTTGCCCGGAAGAAGTTGTAGATGGCTATTGTAGAGCAAGACTTATTGACTCAGTTGAAATTCTTTGTCTTTTATGTGCTTGTCATGCCACTTCTTAGTATTTTCTTTATAAATTTCAGCATTCTCATTAGCATTCCTTCTAAATTCATCAAACTCATCAAGCTGCAACAATGTCTTTATCTTACAGACTTTAAATCAAAATTCAAAAATTTAGTTGCTCAATATGCACAATACTCTAACTCAATAGGAAGATAAAATGCTTTACCAAAAACTAACCTATAAGGTGACATGCCTATAAGAGTTCTAAATGCAATCGATAAGCCCACAATGCATCATCTAATTTAATAACCCAATCTTTTCTAGCACTATTCATTGTCTTTTCCAAGATTTTTTTTAATTCCCCATTTGAAACTTCTATCTGTCGAATGATATGATGTGTCATTTTTGTGATATACCTCATATTTCTTAAGTAGTATTGAAAATTTTTTATTTGTGAAATGAGTCTCTTTATCACTAATTATTGTTTTAAGTGTGCCAAATCTAGTTAAAATGTGTTTTCATACAAATTGTAACACAACTTTAGCATCATTAGTGCGTGTAGGTGTAGCCTCATCTCAGACATATATAATCAACTGCTACTAAAATGTATAAATTACCAAGTGAAGGAGGAAATGATTCCATAAATTCGATTCCCTATACATTAAAAATTTCACAAAGTAAAGTGTTGATATGAGGCATCTTCTCTCTTTTAGAAATATTCCTAGTTCGTTGACAATTATAACAAGAGGAAACAAATGTGTCAGCATCTTTAAAGAGATTAGGCTTTAAAAAACTAATTGTAGTACTTTGGCTGCTGTTCGATTTGCTCCATGATGGTCTCCTACTTCCTATGAATGACAATGTTCCAAAATGCTTTGAAACTCTTATTCAGGGACGTACCTTATCATTATTCCATCTGCACACCATTTAAATAGATATGGCTCCTCCCAAAAATAATACTTGACATCCGTATAGAACTTCTGTCTTTGTTGGTAAGTGAGGTGTCATTAAAGAGATTAGGCTAAAAAAACCTAATTACAATACTTTGGCTGCTGTTCGATTTGCTCCATGATGGTCTCCTACTTTCTATGAATGACGATGTTATAAAATATTTTGAAACTCTTATTTAGCGATACACCTTATCATTATTCCATCTGCACACCATTTAAATAGATATGGTTCTTCCAAAAAATAATACTTGACATCCGTAAAGAACTTCTTTCTTTGTTGGTAATTGAGGTATCGTGGAATTAGACTACCTACCAAATAATTTGCAAAATCTGCAAACCATGGTAATTTATTAATTGCCAAAATTGAACAAGGAATGGACATAGAGAAAATTGTTTCATCGAAAAACACCTTTTTTATTTCTACCTCCTCCTCACATTTCTTTTTAATCCTTGAGAGATGATCGGTTACCTGGTTTTCACTTCCTTTCCTATCTTTTATTTCAAGATCAAATTCTTGTAAAAGAAGAATCCATCGCAATAATATGAATTTGGCATCTTTCTTTCCAAAAAGATATATCAAAGTAGAATGGTTAGTAAAAGCAATAACCTTATACCTAATTAAATATGATTGATACTTGTTAAAAGAAAACACAATTGCTAGTAGCTCCTTCTTAGTTATAACATATTTAATTTGGGCTTTATTAAGTGTGCGACTAACATAATATATTGGACTAAAAATTTTATCTTTTCGTTGCCCCAATGTTGCCCCTACAATATTATTACTTGCATCACATATTAATTTAAAAGGCCTTGACCAATCTGGTGACATCATAATAGATGCAAACACTAAAAATTCTTTCAGCTCTTTAAAAGTGTGTAAAAACTCATCGAAAAAATTGAACTTAGTGTCTTTCATCAAAAGATTTGAAAGTTGGTTTGCAATTTTTGAAAAATCTTTTATGAATCATCTATAAAGGCCTACATGTCCCAGAAAACATTAGACTCCCTTAATAGATGTAGGTGGTTGTAAATTTTCAATTAATTCAAATTTAGCCTTATCAACTTCAATACTTTTAGAAGAAATCTTGACGTAAGACTATATCTTCTTTCACCATAAAGTGACATTTTTTCCAATTAACCACAAGGTTAGTCCCTTCACAACGTTGCAAAACCAACTTCAAATTATGCAAACAATTATCAAAAGATTGACCAAAAAGTGTATAATCATACATAAAATTTTCCAAAAACTTTTCAGTCATGTCATGAAAAATAACAATCATGCAACGTTGAAAAGTGATAGATGCATTGTAAAGACTAAAAGGCATACGCTTGTAAGAAAAAACACCATAAGGGTATGTAAACGTGGTTTTTTTGTTGATCTTCAGGTGTAATAGGAATTTGATTATAATCTGAATATCCATCTAGAAAATAGTAATATTCAAAGCCATTAATTCTCTCTAACATTTGTTCTACAAATGCAAAGGACAACGGTCTTTCCTAGTGGTGTCATTAAGTTTATTATAATCTATGCACACACGCCATCTAGTCATAGTTCTTGTTAGAATTAACTCATTATTTTCATTAGCTACTATAGTCATACTACCTTTCTTAGGAATAACATGCACAAGACTAGTCCACTCATTATAAAAGATAGGAAAGATCATACCAGTGTCAAATAGCTTCGCAACTTCTTTGTTTACCACTTCTTGCATCTTAGGATTTAGCCTCCTTTGGGGTTAGATCACTAGCTTGCAATTTTCCTCCATCAATATTTAATGCATGAAAATGGAAAGACTTATCCCTTTGATGTCTTCAATAGTCCATCCTAAGGCAATTTTGTGGTTTCTGAGGATATTCAGTAGCTTCTGCTCCTGTTCACTTGTTAAAAAACAAAAACAGTTACAAGCTTAGAATTTTGTTCAAGAAAAGCATATTTGAGATGTGAAGGGAGAGTTTTAAGTTCCAATTCAGGAGATTCTTCAATAGGTTTTAGCTGCTCTTCATCTTCCTTTCTCTCTATAGCTTCTGTTTCGTCAATCCTTGAATTCTCCTTGTCAAAAATCAATCTCTTTGGCTCATCCAACTCTTCCTGTGTCGTCAATCCATTCTTGCTCTTTAGCCTGTCTTCCAAAAAAATATCTCAAAGAATCATCATCAACACAGTTAAATCCTTTCATCAATTGTATCTATTTGAAAGCAAGTGGAAGTAAAATAAGCAAAAGGAAATTTCACAATTTTGTGCATATTAAACAATGTTGTTTTATCATTCACATGCAAACTAACTTGACTTTTTTTAATATCAATTAAAACATTTCCTATGGCCAATAATGATCTCCCTAAAATTAAATAAACTTTACTGTTCTCTGGCATATCAAGCACCAAAAAATATACAGGAAAAACAAATTCGTCATCTTTTATAAGTACATCATCAATTACACCTTTAGGCTTTTTTAATGAATTATCAGCTAATTGTATAGTGACATGTGTATTTTTAAATTCATCCAAGCCTAATCTATCATTAATAGAAAGAGGTATCAAGTTAATACTTGCTCCTAAATCACACAAACATTTATCAAAATATGCATCACCAATAGAGATAGAAATAGTATAACTCCTTGGATCTTCCATCTTTTGTGGCATATTATGTTGCAAAAGCATGGATGCCTCCTCATTTAGCTTGATAGTTGACAATTCCTATAGCTTCTTCTTATTTGACAAAAGATCTTTCAAAAACTTAGTATAAGAAGGCATTTGAGCTATTATTTCAACCAAAGGCATGTTAATGTGTAATTGCTTAAATAAATTAAGAAAATTTTCAATCTTTTTATCCAATTGTTTCTATTGTAATCTTTGATGATAGGGCAACTTACCTCCATGTTGTGGATCATATATGGAATCTTGATTCTCCTTACCTTTCCTTTCTTTGATAGTTTCTCCCACCTTTTCTTTTCATTTGTCTTTCACTTCCTCCCCTTTTTGTTTCCTTTGATAATGATTTGGAAAAGGCTTACCTTTAGATTGTTTAAAGATAGGTGTTGGATCAACATTCACAAAGGTAGGATTCTTTTTGACTTCACTAGATATAGGCTTTTTCTTATTTCTCTCATCACTCACCTCAACAATATGATGTTGTTCTCTAGGATTTCTTCTAGTGTTACTAAGGAGAGTTCCTATATTCCTACCAGACATTTGGTTTGCTAGTTGACCCATTTGAGTTTCAAAATTTTGGATGGAAGCTTTTTGATTTCTTAAGGTTGAGTTTGTCTTATTCAGGAAAGTTTTAGTGTTTTGCATAAATCCTCTTGATTCACTAATGAAGGAAGTTGTGGTTAGGGTAAGTGTTTTGAGGGCTTCTTCAAAATCTAGTTTCTTTTCTGGTTGTTGAAAACTATAAGGAGATTGATGGATGGTTTGTGGTATCTATTATTGTTATTGCTCCAAGAAAAATTTAGATGGTTCTTCCAACTAGATTTATAAGAGTTACTATAAGGATTATTTATCCTGAAATTTTCAGTAACAAAGTTAGCACTTTTAATAGATTAAACATTGTTAAAGTGTTTAACTGATTGACACTCATGATTCAGGTGTCCTTCTCCATAAAAATTGCATTTTGGCCTCCTTAAGTCCTCAATTTTCTTAGCCAAAGCATCCAACTTTGCAATAATTATTATAAAATCATCAGTTTGATGGACTCCTCTTTTTGATAGCCTTTTAGTAGGCCAACTGTAGGTATCGGATGTCATCTCCTCTAGTAAGGACCATATAGATTCAGAAGTTTTGCTCATAAAAGATCCACTAGAAGCTGTATCAATATGGCTCCTTGTATTTGCATTTAGCCCATTATAGGAAGTTTAAACTTAAAGCCAATATGGAAGACCATGATGTGGACATCTTTTGAGCAATTCCTTAAATCTCCCCCATGTCTCATACATTGGTTCTCCATCAAATTGCACAAACATGGTGATATCATTATGTATTTTGACAGTCTTTGAAGGAGAAAAATATTTGCTGAAGAATTTTTGTACCATGGCTTCCCATGTGGTGATGGATCTTGCTGGCTATCAAATTAACCAACTATTAGCTTTATCTTTTAGAGAAAATGGGAACAATCGAAGTCTTATGACATCATCACTAACTCCATTATACTTGAGTGTCACGTATTTCCAAAAAATTAGCTATATGCAAGTTTGGATCCTCGTTTGCTTCACCACCAAATTGTATTACAAGATGAATCATTTGAATAATAACAGGTTTTATTTCAAAATTGTTGGCTTGAATTGCAGGCTTGTGAATGCTAGAACTTGATCCGTCAATTATAGGTGCTACATTGTCCCTTAAATCACGCTCTCTTTCTTGAACATTACCCTTATATCCAAGGTTTTGAGGACCTTGATTACCCTGTTGATGTTCATAAATGACCTTTTGATTGATAATTTCTCTTTCTAGTCTCCTTAAATTTTTGAATGTACACTCAATTTCTGGATCTAATGGATGAACCTCGCCCCTCCTAATCAGGTCATAAACTATCACCAACTTGTTGTAAAAATAGAAAATATAATACTATCACCAACGTGCTATAAAAATAGAAAATATAATTAAATAAAGGGAAAAAATGCTTGAATTAGTAAGTGTGCTTTTAAGATTGTGTATACAATCTCCGAAAATGGTACCAAAAATTTTATACGAGCTAAACTTTCACTTAGCAAGTGCGCTAGAATTATATTATAATAGTATAGATATTGTTCCTACGAGGATTGATCACAATTACTCAAAATCATACCTTTAATTACTATTCAAGCTACCGATTATGAAGTTATTGACTAAAACTTACTAACTATACAAAAATACTTAAAGAAATAATTAATTCACTAAAAGCGTAATAAAGTTTAGCTTTCCCTCACCTCCTCCACAATGAAAAGTTATAAACATACTTTTTTTACATGAATTTTTGTAGTTTCCTCCAATAAAATCATTCATATTTTAGGTTCTAAGTAACTATCTAGACCAATTTCTGACATCAAACACCCAATTTTTTAGGTCATATAATCAATCAAAAACTATCTAAATGCAGTAAAAATCAAGTAATATCACCACCAAAACTATCCAAGAGTCCAATATTTCAGGTTGTCTTAGTAATTTTAGCTATGTTTTATCAAGATCTAATAATCAATTCTTCTAATAATTCCATACATGTATCAATTAAAGGTCCATATTTTAGGTTGCTTTAATGAACAACACAAATAAAAATCAAAGAAGCATTAAAAAGAAAATAAAGCATAAATTGATGTATTGAAAGATAACAATTAAATGATCAAATCATGGTAGAATAACCTCCCTTTGGCACTAAAAAGAAATTTGTCACTAAAAAGAAATTAAGCTAACATATTTGTAAACAAAAACACAACTGCTATTGAATTCAGACAAACATGACGGAAGTAATATAAAGAAAAACCTGTCACTAGGTTAATCCCCTCCTCCCAGCCTTCTCTGTTAAGTGTAGGTTGTGCAAGTTCTTCTCTCTGATATGTGACAACCCCTTTTTATACTGCAAAATTCATAACATCCTTGCCCTATTATGATTAGGAAGCCTTTTTTTTTTCTTGATTTAGAAGACTTTTGTATGCCTACTTTGGAGTCCTTATGCATATAGAATTATTGTATGACCATATCTCTTCATTTCTTTCTTTTTTAGTAAAAAGTTCCTAAATTTAAACAAAACTTGTGTAAAATTAAATTAAATTAATTAAGCAACAAATTTAAAGTCTAAATTAACAAAATAGGGCACAAATTAATGCTAGAATAGAGAAAACATACTAAATATTACGGCAGAATATTTAGGCATCAAGAGATATAAAATAGTGGATTGTATATTACATTACATTTAGGTGGAGAGTGACTATAAATTTTCACTTATTTACAAGTATAATCAAGTGGGGTACTAGTTGCCAACTTTATGTCTTTGTATCTTAATGCAAATACATTGAGAAGAGTGTTAAAAAATCATACAATAAACACATCTATATTTAAGGCTACTTATTATTGACTTCAATGATTCTCTAATATTTTGCCATATAAGATTTCATTTATATATTTTTGTTTAAATAAAATAAGGGTAGCAACTGGGTCAATATTTAGGTGTTTTTAATTAGGCTTGGGTTTGGGCTAGTTAGGTCCAGACTAGCCTAAGGCTCAACTCTTTTAAGCAATATAACAGTTGTTTCAGACAGTTCAGATTCGAGTTCAATTAAAAAAGACATCGTTTTCATACTTTCAATTTTTTAAAAATCATTTTAAAAAGGCTGACCCATTGTCATCCATACGTTTAAATTTAATACAATTAAATATTTTTGTTGTATTAAGATAACAACTCTATTATTATATTAACATAAATAAAAATATATTTAATATTACAATTATGACTTCATTAACACTTGAATTATCATAACAATTAAGTTTAATATTGTTTATAGGTTATAGAAGGTGAACTTTGAAACAATCGGTAAGTTACTCATTTACAACTGTAAAGTCATAGGTTCAAGTCACAGAAACAGTCTCTTTGTAAAAATATAAAAAGAAAGCTACAACTTCTGCAATGCGAGGAAGCCTTAAGCATTGAGTACGTTGACATTGTTTATAGGTTACAATGTTATAATTAATTTCTTGTTAATTATGTCAAGCAATTAAGGTTATGCCAAGCAAAAAACTCACATGAAGCGTAAGGAAGGTTTTTCAGTATGTATAGAATGAAGGTTATGCCCAAGTAACCTTAAAACCAATCAATGCTCTTACCTACGCGGAGATGAGTTGAACGTAATTTATAGAAATAGCACCAGAAAGTTTAGTGCCACGTTTATGAACTTAAGCTTTCCAATAACAAAAAGATATTCTCTTTGTTCGAATGAATATTCATGTATGCACCCGGCGAATTCTTCAATTAGTTGAAAACAACAGACCAAAAAGGATACATGGAAGCGAAGTACGTGTATGATATGATATTGGCTTGCTATGGAGGTAAAGATATTGCATCTAGAATTTTAAATTGCGGTTTAGGACTTCAAATATGACTGCAATATTACAACAACCGGTCAAACTGTTACTGATACAAGTCACTTTCATTTTCACTTTCATGTTTGTAAATGAGTTCCTCTGTGATCTTTAGTTTGTAAAAATCAACTAACATGATTATCTTGATTCTAATTGCCTTTAAATTATACGTCCAATACGACTGTTCGTATATTCTATTGCAAGAAATAATTGATTCGCTATATAACATGTTTTATGCAACCAAAGTAATTCTTTTTATTAACAAGATTTCAAGGCTTCCCCTTATTGTAAATACATGTTAACAAACATAAAGGCATGTCAGTAATTGCTTCTTTAGCTGTCAATGTCGACATGTAGCGTACTTTTAGTTATATATATATTTTGGATATTAATTTAATATGATATGTGAAAAGGTTGAATAGATATTAAATCATAGAGTAAGTTTAAGTTTATTCAATTTCAAAGTTTAAGGCCTCCAAAAAGTAATCCTTATATAATTTTGTTGTCAATATTTTCATATGTTCTTGATATCATTATTTGTTCTTAAATCACATATTTGTATGGTATTTAATAGGTAAATACATCACCTTGAGTTTGTTTTTAGATTTTATGGTGATGTTATTGGTTGACATTGCGGATTATCCATCCGAAGTAAATGAAATGATGATATTTACAAATTTTGTTAAAAAGTGATTAAATTGAGAAAGAAATTACTGATGAAATTGAGAAAATGTAATGAGTTCTAAAGCTACCTCTATTGTCAGATAGATGATGAAATAATTGTCTATTACAAAGGGTTCACTCTATAATGGTTTACATATATGTTAACTCCTCTCCCTTACAAAACGTTAGATATTTCCTGTTTTGTAACTGAGTTACCAAAGCTCCTTAAGCTACGTTGTTTGTTTCCCTACATAGAAATAGCTTGTCAATGCTTATAAGGGGACCAAGGGCGCATGTTTCAGACGCAAGGAGAGCAGATTGAGGTAATTCGCTTCCTTGCATGCTTCGTTTCTTGTGTCCATCTCAATCCGATCACAGATGCTTGTAATCCTTTAGGTATCCTTCAGATTTGCTTGCCTTTGTAGACACTTAGTTGTGGATTTCTTCATCGAGGCCTTTGCAATCTCTTTTTTGGTTTCACATAAGGTGAGTAACTTCCTTACTTTCTGTTCATTGTTGTTGTGTGTAACTTGAGATAACTACTGCTTAGTTATTATATCTCCTTAACTGAGATTTCCTCCTGAATTGGAAAATTCCATTTCTTGGCTAGGTCAATAGTGAGGGAATTTCCCAAATTCCTAGCTAGGATAATTTCTTTAGCTCCTATTAGGAATTTTGTCACAATCTTTTGTTCATTTATCTCTTTCCCCTTAAATGCTCTTTTATTACACTTTTGCCAGATTACCTGTAATCAGATTACCCATTGTAATCTTGAATAAGGTCCATTTCATGTCTTTTTTGTTGATGTTGTAATAGCAATAGTTTAAAATATCCCTCCAATTAATATGGTCCTCGGCTTCATTATAACAAAGGATATGGGCTCCAAAACTTTTTTAAAAAAGATTTATTGAGAGAACAAGTGCTCAACACCTTTTTCATCTGTTTTACATAGCTCACAGGTCTTGTCAATATTCATAAACCTGGATAACATGTCCCTTGTGTTGAGTCTCCCCACGATGAGGTGCCATATGCATGTTAATGCCCTATGACTTACTATCTCAAACCACAATAGCTTGAATTAGAGTACATTCTGGGAGTTAGGTTGTGAATTTTATCTACATGATTTGTTATTGAAATTCAAGATGAGTGAACTGCCCAAGTGACTCTGTCCTACTGTTGTGGGTCAAGGTTAATTAGGAGACTATCCCAAAGTGAAGTCATGGCAATGAGGTCCTTATAGGATGTGAGTGCATCATAGATAGTTAAGTTATCCTCTAAATGGCTCTTGAGAAAGTTGCATTCATTGACTTCATTTAGTGGCCCTAATGAGGCCATATGTCATGCCAGAACCATGTAGTGGATCCATTACCCACTTGCTTTCAAAAATCCCTTTTGTATGCTTCCCCTAGCTTTGTAATTTGTTTTAGGGTCCAATATATATCTAGTTTTAGTTTCCAATTCCATGTTTTATTCTTGACATGATGAGTGTAAACTCATATAACCCATGAGGAGCTATTATTAGTGAGAAGTCTTTAGAGACCTTGTTTGTATTTTTGATATCCGTAGTCCTCCTTAAATTTGAATAACTAGTATGAAATGGAGCAAATCTTCCATATACTACCCAGCCGATATGATAGAATTTAGTATTTTTTTTATTCACTTCCCTTGGCCATATATCCCTAGATCATTACCTTATTAAGGAAGGTTGCATTTCCAATGATTTGACATAAGTATCTAGTTCTTTTTCTTCATCATCTCTTAGGCCTTTATCTTGGGGGGTTTTCATTCAGCTAGTCTTGAATTTCTTCTAGTTTCCTTCTTGTTTCCTTCATATTGGTTTTTGTATTGGGCCCTTTTGTTCTACTGAGGGTTTTTAGTTCCTTTTTAACCACCTACAGCTTCCTCATATAGAGGAACATTTTAGAGCTTGAGATGTTTACATATAACCCTCTCCTTATAGTGGCCCCAAAACTATCTTGAAAGTAGGCTTAGTAGGTTCTGGACCATAATAAGAGAATGGTTAAAGAGAAGATGGCTTCCAAACTTGGTTTTACTCTTTGGAAAAAATTATAGCCAAGAAATATTTACTATAACTCTATCAAGTTTTTTCCTGATTAAGCATTTGCCTTCCCATTTGTTTAGCCATGTCATCTTCATTTCTTTACCTTTAAGGTCAGTAATTTATGTGCATTCTATACAATTTCTCAATTCGTTTGAGTAGTTCCTTAGGTAAGTTGCTTTCCCTTCTACTTTATTAAGGTTAAGTATACAGTTAAAGTCTTTAATTATTAACCATGAGCTATTGATTTCATCTCCCAATCTATATAGAACATTTCACATAGGGGTATTTTGGAATTTATGGTTGAAAACATAAACAAAAGTTACCTGGTAGCTGGCCCAGCAGTCTTTCATCCTTACTTTAACATGGATGAGCTATTATTCCACTAAAGTGGATTCCACCTCTAGTGCCTTGGTATTATATGCTACAAAATTCTACCATTGTAGTGGCAATTTAGGTTAGTAAAATAATCTCATCCTTCATTCAAAAACATTGGTTTCCTTAGACTAAAGTCCTTTATTTTGGTTTTTAGTAAGCCAAAAAAATAGGATTATTTTCCTTTATATAGTTTGCCATATTTTAATGTTTTCGTAGGCTACTAAGCCCTCTTATGTTTCAGTATAAGATTGGCAATAGGAAGGGTCTAAGGCATTAGTGCTTCTCTTCTTCTTAACACTTCTTCCATTCACCCTTTGGCATCATGTAGATTCATTAGTCATAGGTGATATCATTAGTTGTTACAGTAGGTAACTAAACTTCAGCTCCCTCATTACTGTCACTTTTAGGTAGGGATTTATCCTCTAAAGGAGGAGTGACATCCTTGCCAATAGGATCTTTAATATGGGAATTAAGGCTTGAAACTTTTCCTTTTCATCTTCTTATGATTATAATTCTGTTCCTCCGTGTTCTGTAATAATGGGGTGGACTTTAACACTCAGTTTAGATGCTTTCTTAGTTGCATCAATATCATCATTGTGATTATCCTTATTCTTGTCCCACATTTCCTCTACTTAAATAGTCCTCTTTATTATCCTCCATTTTAGTTGTAAGTAACTAGCACCTAGTCTTTAACTACTTCATCAATATTCAAAATCAGGAAAACATTAGGGAGTTTAATGGAGGATTCTACTAACATGCAAATTTTAGCAAAGCTAACTCTTTTAAGAGATACAGTTGGTTCATCAATACATATAGGTTTATAAATGTAGCGATTTAAATGGCTTAATCCTATTTTTTCTAGTATTCCAATGGAATATTAAAGACATTTACCCAAATAGGGATCATTGTTTGTCTCAAATCCTCCATTATTATACTAGTTTCTAGGATTGGAGATGTAAAGGATGGGAGTTGAAAAACTAAGGTCCAGCTTCTAGAATTTTGCTAACTATGTAGCACCCCACTCCCGACGAGACCCGAACCCGACATCAACAGTGATATCCGAGCCCGTGACCCACGAGGGTGGCGTACTAGAACAATCACTACCTTTTTAAAACTCGATATGACATTTTTCTTTTCTTACGAAAACAGTTGAGTGCGCAAAACAATAATGATTTGGCCCAATTATAACAAAACATTTGCAATTACAAAACAATTTCAATTATAAACCAATTTCAGTTATACCATACAAGTACACATAAATCAAAAGGGGCCCACTGAAACAATTCACTACTCTAATGCAGATGTGACGACACTGATCCCGACCCGACATCGCTTGCTAGCGGTAGACATACTCCCGTGTCTAACGGGTACTCTTCACTTCCTGAAAAATAGATGCAATGTTGGGTGAGTTTGCGAACTCAGTGAGAAACCATCATCGATGGTTCACCCAACTCATGCATTCACAATCATATACACATAACACACAGTAGCACTTACAGTAATATCACATGCAATTTCCTTATTCACATTTCACAGTCAATTTACATTTTCAGTCAGTCATATACATATGCAATGCCCATGAGACACTTTCAATTTTCGTTTGTTGTTGTGACCGTACTTTGATCATTTACGTTGAGCCGCTGGCTCAAATTGTTGGGCTTGATATGCCTGCGGTGAGCCCGAGGCTCTATCATCGTTGGACTCGAGGTCTGTGCGTTGAGCTTAAAGCTCTATCATATACATTGGGCATGATGTGCCTGAAAGCCCAAAGTGATCGGCATAAAGGCATCGAGCTCGTGGCTCTGCATACGTTGGTACCACCAATACAACTACTATTATCTCGATCATTTACTATGCATGAATGCACATGTCACTTTCCAATTTCCAATTATTGCATTTCTATTTCCAATTTCAATTAATTACTATTTCCGATCATTTCCAATGTCCTCGGACTTTTAGTCCAGATTTCATTCCTATGCTTTTACATTTCATTTCATGAACACGTTATAATCCAATTTACTCATGCATTTACACATACTTATTCACATTTGCACTTCAATATCACAATCCAATATTTCAACACCCATGGTTCAAATCAATCAAATCACTCAATCACATATATCCATCCTTGCTTCCTCATGGCAATCAATGCATATAATTAATAAACACATAAGGTTGAGAAACCAACTAGGTTACTCACCGCACTTCCGAAGCTACACTGAAGTCCCAATATCGTCCGTGGAGTGTCGATCCATCGAACCTCTATGTCAATTCAAATAATTCACATTACCATTTTGGCCAATATCAATTCAATAATACATATTTAACAAATACGATAAATACTATACATGTTATGACATTCCCAATCCAATTCCGAATTCCTCAATTTGATCACTCTCTTACTAATCCATAATACTTTCAATTAGAATCACAATCACTAATCGCTTACCACTCAATTCCAATAATCATATAATTACATTCAATTTCCATTCTTATCAATTCAATATTCTTAGTCTCCAAATTCCAATTAGTCATTTAGAAACCAATTCATTTGAAAATCAATCCTCAAGCTCATTACTTGTAATAATCATCTTATAATCCTTTAATCATTTCTTTCGAATTGCAATTTTCTAGAAATTCAATTCATAGGATTATCAAGAAATCGAATTTAATTCACTATTCCTTTGCTATTCATAAATTTCCAAACTCAAATCTCTCAAATTGAAATTCAATTCCCAATTTCATAATCTCTAATTTGAAATCAATACATATTCAATTGAATCATTAATTTCCTCAAAACCTCAAATTCATTTTCGGAAAGCATCTCTCGCCGCGGCATCGCCGCGGCGAACGGGGCATCCCACGTCGCGACGTATGCACGCTGCTCGTCATGGGCGTATGCCTTGTCCTCCTCTCATGGCGCATAAATTAAAATATTTTTAATTGTCGCGACGCACATCGGGTTGGTTTCGCCATGGCGTGTTCATCGCACGTCGCGGCGTGCGATCGCAAAATCGCGACAGAAACCCAGAAATTTCGCAGATCCTCTGATATAAATCATCCCAAATCCATTTCAAACACTCTCAATCAGTTTTAAACCTTAAACCCAACTTATTTCTATCCTCAAAACATCATTTAACTCATTTTTCATCAAACACCCAAATCAAACTCTCACAAACCCTATCGTCGATGCTTTCAAATTCTCTAAACAATTTCTCGTTCAAATCAATAATCAAACGAAACGATTTTAACTCATAAACATATAGAAACTTACTTGATTCGAGCTTCAATCCGTTAAGAATCCTTCAAGCAACTCCAAATCCCCAGTTTTCTCACCCACGAACGTCGATGAGCTTAATGAACAATTAAGCTTCTCTCTTAAGCTTATACATATATATATATAATCATTTGACTCATGTCCAATTCTTAGGGTCTAACAAATCCGATTTCTATTCCATTTTTCTCCCAATTTCGCAATAACTATTAACAATACTCCCAAAATCATAATTCCAATTGTTCCATATCAATTATCATTCTTCTCGGACTCGGAATCAAATAAATCAGTAACTAAGCCAATTTTCCGGTCCGGATCTCTTACTCTAAAATTTTCGGAGAAATTTCTATAAATTCACTAAAATTGAGTAATGCCAATTCCTATGCTCAAATTTCCAAATTTCCATTTCTCTAAATTCCATAATCAAAACCTAATTATACACTTATTACTAAATTTCCAATTTTCACAACCAAATTTTCATCTGTACGATTTTGATCAATTTTCCAATTGTACAATTAAGTCGATTCTCAACTGACCAATTATAACCAATTTTCGATTTCACAATCAAGTCGGGAATTGTCATACATGTACGTACACATATATATATATCTGTACTATAGAAACAATAACACATGTACGATGCAACACTTGCCTGTACCAAATCCTAAACCCGATCCAAATTGCCAATATACCCGTCACTCCGGTAACGGGATGTTACAAACTAGGACTTTTAAGCTTAATTAAAATAAAAAGATATTATGATCATTTAAAAATACCTGTTACAATCCATGAATTTTCTATTGTTTTGAAGCCCAAGATTTGAGTGCTTAGAAGGATGGTCTTTTGTTCATAAAAAAATGAGGGTGGATTCCCATTTCCTCATCCCCTCTTTGAGGATGTTTTCTTTTGGAGAAACAATAATTTTACCATAGGTGGTTATGGGATGATAGTAATAGGGCTAAAGAGAACCCCTCTGAATTGTTCAACACTTGCTGCCTGGCTTTCTTGGAGTTATTATCCAACAGTTTGTCAGCTGGAAGATTTAAGGGGAGCACCAAGTTACCAAATGAAGAACTAAAGGGAGCTATAGTAGGTGTACCTACTGGGGTTATTGTAAGGGGCAAGATGGTTGTTATCAAGTCAATTTTACTAAGGCCTTGGCTAATTTAGGAAAGTTTACTTGGGATAGGGGTCAGACATTGTTCAATTGGTGGTCCAACATGTTGGGCCCCAATTTTTTTTAATTATTATTGAATTGATGTTATTAAGTATGAATTGATTTTGATTGTGTGATTTATTATTTAGTTTGGTTGAATTGGAAGTATTGATGGAAAATTTAGATTAATTTGAGTATGGTATGATGTAAGTGGAAATGAAAGAGTAAAAAGGTGTCTAAGGGCAAAATGGAAAGATCACTTAAGTTGGAGAGGCTAAGGCATTGCATAGAGGGGCAAATTGATCCTTGTTCATCCATTAAGGCTTAAGTGAAAGAATTAGAAAAAGAAAGAGTGAAAGTGAAGGGAGAAAGAAGAGAGTGTCGTTGGTGGCTTAAGGGAGAAGAAGAGAAAATAGGGTTTTGCAATTCTTGAGGATTTCGAAGGAATTGAAGCTTCATCTGGTAAGTATAAGCTTATTTCTTCTTGTTGGGTTGGATGAAACCCTAAAATAGATTAGCATGAGTAGGAATCGGTTGTTAGAAGTTTATGGAAAACAAATGGTAAAATCTCTTTGGGTTGATGATCTTCTTGTGTTTGTGATTGTTTTTAAGGTTGTAATGAGTTTAGAACTGGAGTTTAAGTCATGAACTAAGGTTTAGATATGTCATTTTTGCAATTTGGGAGGATTGTGGATGAAGAATATCGAAAAATCGAGTTTCGGGAGAGTTGTTTGGGCTCACACGTTGCAACGTACTCATGTGCACGTCGCGACGCGCGAAGGTGTGCACGGTGCGGTACATTCAAGTGTGCACCTTGCGGTGCGCACAGGCAACTCGCCGCGGCAAGCTCTAGCTTCTGCATGGATGTGTATTGGTAATTTGAGCATAACTTTTTATGTAGATGTCCAAATAAGGTGATTTTTTATTCGTTGTTAACGAGAGACTTAAAGATACAAGTTTTGTGAAGGGATGAAGTTCTGAGTAAGTCTCTAACGATATGAAATTTTGGATGGAATTTAAGCATAGGATTTTGTTTCAGCTTTAGTTATAGTTCGAATTGTTAAAGTATGACTTTCCGATTTTTTACACCAATTTGAATGGGATTTTGGTTATTGTTGAAGGAAATCAAGTGAGGCAAGAGGAGCAAGAGGAGCAAGAGGAAAGACAATCCTAAACAAGCTTATAAGCAAGGAACTTAAGGTGGGTACATGTTTATAATAGAGCAAATAAGTCACTCATTGTTTTGTTCAAATCAAGAAAGATTTAATGATTTAAATTGCATCATCAATGTTGCCTTATTTGCTATTGTGAAATGATTATGTGTTTGCTATTGATTTGCATTCATGATTGATGAAAAAAGCTTCAAAAAGGGTTTCTCTTTTTAAAGAATACATGCACATGAAATCATGTTCTCCAAAATGATTTATACAAGGATATCAAGTTCATGAAAAGCAAGTTTACAAGCAAGTGCCAGTTTGGCAACAAGTTTACAAGATTTTGAATCATGCATGTTATGTGGGTTTGTGGTAGTCCCTCAAGAACCGTCACGTGCACGTTGACCCATGTAAAGGCTTCTCCCGCCTGCCCGCTAGTGGCACGGAGCTCCCCACAAGGACTCCCTCAAGAAACTACGACTATACAGGACCATTTCAATGGGAATGTGTAGTGCGTCATGAACCCGGACTAACCCAGACCATTCTGCTATGCTTATGTTCTTATGATCTGCTATCATGTTTCATGCATACATGTGTTAAAATCTACTCATGAATTGTTTAAAAAAAATCAAGCATTTCGAGATAATGACTTTTACATGCTCAATTACTATGGTTTCAAAAGTGTATCACGGCAATGAGTTATCTTTGAAAATAGTTTTGCTTATTTCTATATTATAAATATGTTCCCACGAGCTTTATAGCTCACCCCCCTTTATCCTCCCCCATTCAGGTGATGAGCAAAAGATCGAGTAAGTCAAGAGTTATGGCATCACTCCGAGTTGTCATATTTATGTATTTTCAAGTTATACTTTTGGAAGTCAAGGCTTTAGTTACATTTCAAGTTTTATGGGTTCAAGTGTATTTTGTATTTTTAGCTCTTGAACTCAAAGGTTGTATTTTGGTTTGAAATGATATTAAAGCTTTGTAAAACTCATCTTTTGGTTATTAATGAGGAATGGATGTTTTTGTTCCAAATCTTTCGCATTGAATCATTTAGAAGTTTGCTTGAGTGTTTGTTGTTAAGTTTTGGGTTGGGTTGATTTAATAAAATGAGAAAAAGTTTCAAGTTTGTTCTCTGTGGGCCAAAGGAGGCGTTCGCCGCGACGAGGCCGTATGCTCGCTGCGACAAAGCTGCATGCACGGGTTCACCGCGGCGAGGGTTCTTTCGCTCTCGCCGCGGCGTAGCTACCCGAGAGATTTCGCCACGGCGAGACATCACACGCTGCGGCGACTCCCGCTTGTGCTTCTGAGGGATTCCTTTCTTCTTTTAACTTATATGTATCAACTCCAAGGCCTCCCCTCACGCACCAAGCGCCGCGCTTCCATGTCCGATGTTGGGCTCCGAAAACGAGGTCCAATATGTTGTGGCATCAGAGCAACTAGGTTTAGGTCCAGGTTTGCATTGCATTGTTTTCAATGAATAACACCATCTTGCGAAATCACATGTCCAAGGAATGTTAGCTCATGAAGCCAAAACTCACACTTGCTGAACTTAGCATAAAGCTCTCTCTCCCTCAGAGTCTACAACACAATCCTGAGATGCTCCTCATGTTCTTCTTCACTCTTGGAATACACTAGAATATCATCTATAAACACTATGACAAACTGATCCAGATACTCCTTGAAGACCCTATTCATAAGATCCATGAAAACAACTGGAGCATTGGTCAAACCAAATGGCATGACTAAAAACTCATAATGTCCATATCGAGTCCTGAAGGCTGTCTTACTTACATCAGACTCCTTGATTTTGAGCTGATGATAACCTGACCTGAGATCAATCTTGGAGAAGACCCTTGCTCCCTGCAACTGGTCAAACAGATCATCTATTCGTGGCAGAGGATACTTGTTCTTAATTGTCAATTTGTTGAGTCTTCGATAGTCAATACACATCCGCCATGTTCCATCTTTTTTTTGACAAACAAAACCGGCGCTCCCCAAGGTGACGAACTCGATCTAACATACCCCTTCTCTAATAGTTCCTCCAACTGTTCCTTAAGCTCCCTTAACTCAGCTGGAGCCATCCTATAAGGCGGTATTGAAATAGGTGCAGTTCCGGGAATCAAGTCGATGGCAAACTCGATTTTCTTCACTGGTGGCAAACCTGGTAATTCCTCTGGGAACACATCTGGAAACTTCCTCACAATCAGAAAATCCTCTAACTTCCCTTCATTCACATCGGTATCCACAACATGTGCCAAGAAGGCTTCACACCCCTAGCCCATCATTCTTTCAGCTAGCATAGCCGACATAAGTCTTGGCGATGGTGTTTTCCTGTCCCCTCTGAAAATCACCTTCTCATCGTTGCCCAGATCAAATTCCACCTCTTTCCAACCACAGTCTAGCTTCGCCAGATATTTTTCCATAGTATCCATTCCCAAAATAACATCTAACCCTTTTAGGTCTAGGGGTAGTAAATTCACTACCAATATAGCACCCTCAATGAGGAGTTCACAATCCTCATATACTTGACTGATTACCACATTCCTCCCTAGAGGAGTACTAACAAGCAAGGAATTATCCAAAGGCACTGAAGTCGCACCATGTAATGCTATGCTTGCAGAAATAAAAGAATGCGTGGAATAAGAATCAATTAAAACATATACTGCTGAATTAAATAACTGAGTCATACCCGTGACAACCTCAGGTGCAGCTGCAGCTTCCTCCCTAGTCATGGCAAATACCCTTGCCTATGCCTGACCTCTTGGCCTGCCTGGAGGAATAGTCTTCCTTCCTATTCCAAAGCTGCCTACCTCAGTAATTGGCCTGGTTCCCACTATTTCTGCTAGCCTTGGGGCTTGAAACTGCGATCCTTCTTGTCTCGGTACCTGTGAGCAATCCCTGACCATATGTCCCTTCTCTCTGCATCGAAAACAGACTCCAAGTAACTTGAGACACTCTCATTGGTGATGTCTCCCACAATGCTGACATGAGGGTTGATGTATCTACTCCTTCCTGCTCTTCCAGTGCCTCCCACAATAGAGGCTTGCCCTGATACTGCCTTTACCTGCTTGTTCGTGGTAGAGCCACTACTACCCACTTCACTCTGGGTGTGAAAACTCCTTGTGCTCCTCTAAGGCATTGGGGCACTAGTTCCTTTCTTAAAAGTCTGTTCCCTGTTCTTCCTCTTCTTACTCACCTCCTGCTTAATCTTCTCCAGCTTTTCAGCCTGGAGTGTCGCATCCACCAATTGTTGGTAGTCGCAGAATTTGTGGATCAAGACTTTCTCTTTGATCCCCAAATGAAGACCTCCTTCAAACTTACGACATTTATCTTCCTCTGTCGCCACAATGTTGGCTGCATAACGAGAAAGCTGTGTGAACTTCAACTCATACTCGCTCACACTCATGTCCCTCTGAGTGAGATTCAGAAACTCCCTGGCCTTCTCTTGGACATAAACTCTGGAGAGATACTTCTTCCTGAACACTTCCACAAAGTCTCTCCATGTCAGTACCGAAGGAACAACCTGACTGTGAGGCACTGATTCCCACCAATGCAATGCGTCTCCCTATCACAAACTAACTGCATAGTCTAACTTCTCCTCATCTGAGCATTTCATCTGAACTAGAACCCTCTCGGTCCTCTTCAACCAGGCTTTAGCCTCTTCCGGATTCGTTGTTCCATTGAAATCCACAGCCCCAAACTTACGGATCTTGTCATACTGTCCACTACATGTTGATCCGAGGAAAGTTGAAGCAGTGGTGAATTGGCTTGCACCCAAGACAGTGACGGAGGTGAGAAATTTTCTGGGTCTGGCAGGTTACTACAGGAGGTTTGTGGAAGGATTCTCCATGATAGCTGCTCCGATGACTAAGCTATTGAGGAAGAATCAGAAGTTTATCTGGAGTGATGAATACCAGAAGAGCTTTGAGGAGCTCAAGCACAGATTAACAAGTGCTCCGGTCTTGATTTTGCCTTCTGGAGATGAGGGGTATACCGTGTATAGTGATGTTTTGAGGAAGGGTCTTGGTTGTGTATTAATGCAGGGAGACAGGATGATAGCTTATGCTTCAAGGCAACTGAAGCCATATGAGTTGAATTACCCGACTCATGATTTGGAATTAGCAGCAGTGATCTTTGCCTTGAAATTTTGGAGGCATTACCTATATGGGGTTCAGACGAGGATCTTTACTGATCATAAGAGTCTCAAGTACTTGCTAAGCCAGAAAGAACTGAATTTGAGACAGAGAAGGTGGATTGAGTTGCTTAAGGATTATGATCTGCTGATCGAGTACCACCCAGGCAAGGCCAATGTCGTAGCAGATGCCTTGAGTAGAAAGTCTTCAATTGCCCATGTTTGGACAGTTTATCTACCTTTATTAGAAGAGATGGCCAAGCTTAAGATAAGCTTGAAGTAGGAGGAACCAAATTGCCTTATAGCTAATTTCAGAGTGAGGCCAATACTCAGGGAGAAGGTTAGGGAGTTACAGGCACAAGACGCAGATTTGAGCAAGCTTCGAGATGAAATTCAGAATGGTAAGATTTCTGAAGTGGTAGTGAGGGATGATGGACTCATGACAGTCGAAAACAGACATTTCATTCCAGATGTCAAGGAGGTGAAGGATGAGATTTTGGATGAGACACATAATGCGCCTTATGTCATGCACCCAGGTAGCACCAGGATGTACAGAGATTTGAGAGAGCATTTCTGGTGAAAGGGTATGAAGAGGGATGTCGCAGAGTATGTAAGTAAGTGTCTAGTGTGTCATCAAGTCAAGGCTGAACACCAAGCACCTTCAGGCAAGTTAAGGCCATTGTCCATTCCTGAGTGGAAATGGAAAAGAGTAACCATGGATTTTCTGATGGGTTTGCCCAAGACCAGTAAGAAGCATGATGCCATATGGGTTATTGTGGATAGGTTGACGAAGTCAACCCATTTTCTGGCAATCAAGCAGACTGATTCGTTGCATGTGCTAGCAAAGAAGTACATTGATGAGATAGTGAGATTACATAGGATTCCAGATTCCATAGTTTCTGACAGGGATCCTCGGTTTACTTCGAGATTTTGGGGAAGCATGCAAGAAGCTTTAAGAACTAAGCTAAATTTTAGCACGGCTTTTCACCCTCAGACGGATGGTCAATCTGAGAGAACCATTCGGACACTTGAGGGTATGCTCAGGGCATGTGTAATGGATTTCAAGGGAGCTTGGGATGAGCATTTGCCATTGGTCGAATTTGCTTATAATAATTCGTACCATTTGAGCATTCAGATGGCTCCATATGAGGCTCTGTATGGAAGGAGGTGTAGGACTCCGATATGTTGGGATGAAGAAGGAGAGAGGAAACTGATAGGACCAGAACTGATTCAAATGACAGTTGATAAAGTCAATCTGGTTAAGCAGCGGCTTAAGGCAGCTCAGGATAGGATGAAGAGCTACACTGATGCACATCAAAAAGAGATGGAGTATGAAGTTAGCAAGAAAGTGTTTCTTAAGATGACTCCTTGGAAGGGAGTAATGAGGTTTGGCAAGAAAGGCAAGTTGAGTCTGAGGTATATGGGTCCTTATGAAATTCTTGAGAGGATTGGATCACTAGCCCACAGGTTGGTGTTACCCCCAGAATTGTCTCAGATCCATGATGTCTTTCATGTCTCCATGCTGAGGAGGTATAGATCGAATCCTTCTCATATCATTCAGACCACTGAGGTTCAGTTGAGAGATGATTTGAGTTAGGAGGAGATTCCAGTGGAGATTTTGGACACCAAGAAAAAGGTCCTCAGAAACAAGACGGTTCAACCAGTCAAAGTCTTGTGGAGAAATCATTTGGTGGAAGAGGCCACGTGGGAGCCATTGGAAGCCATGAAGGAGAAGTATCCACAACTCTTCGATGACTCAGGTAATAATTTCGAGGACGAAATTTCTTTTAAGAGGGGGAGAAATGTTGGGCTCCAAATTATTATTATTATTATTGAATTGATGTTATTAAGTATGAACTGGTTTTGATTGTGTGATTTATTATTTAGTGTGGTTGAATTGGAAGTATTGATGAAAAATTTAGATTAATTTGAGTATGGTATGGTGTAAGTGGAAATGAAAGAGTAAAAAGGTGTCTAAGGGCAAAATGGGAAGATCACTTAAATTGGAGAGGCTAAGGCATTGCATAGAGGGGCAAATTGGTCCTTGTTCATCCATTAAGGATTAGGTGAAAGAATTAGAAAAAGAAAGAGTGAAAGTGTTGGACCCCGATCTTTAATTGGAATTTAGAAATAGTAAATGAAATTGAATGAGTGTTTTGTTTAAGTATTATGTTATAGATGAAATTATGCTTTAAGGAAAATTTGAGAAAAGAATTATGAGTTTTCAATGTATTTGATAATTGTGGAGATTTGTATGGGTTATGAAAGTTTAAGCGAATGAATTGATTGAAAAGTTAGTAGAAAATCAAGAAATAAAGAGAAAAGTGAGAGAATTTGAAAAATTAAGAAAGTTGACTTTTGGAGATAGAAAGTTTGACTTGAGAGTTGAATTTTTGTTTGAGGCAAAATTTGAGAAAATTGTCTTCTGGAAACTTATAGTTTATGTCAAGAGCTTTTTGTAGCCATAAAGTTTGATATTTTTCGATATCGGGGCTAGGAGTTATGAGTGATTGAAATTTGGAAGTTGTTTAGGAAAAGCTGTTTCGGATAGAATCTGCGATTGAGTTTTTGACCTCTTTCGAGACCTAATGTGATTTTGAGTTCTTCAGGGAAGTTGTAGAGCTTCCTTTGATCTTTTTATTGACACCAAATTTGTCAAATTCCGAGTTCAGGATCGACAGATATGGTTTTGGAAAAGTTCGGTTTTGAAGTTTCATTATTTTGTTTTTAATCCGATCCCTTTTGTAATCTTTTGCTTATAATTCCTTCGTCCGACATCCGATTGATTTGATTCTCAAAGCGTTGGATTCCTAAGACAATTAATTTTATTTTTATGAAGAATTATGATTTTTAGGAGATTAAATAGAAAGAGATTGATTGAACCAAAGTAGGAGATTTGGTTATAGGTTATAAGTTGGATAATTTTCTGAAGGATTTTGCGAAATTCGGGAGCTGTACAACTCCGATTGAGTTGATTCTTAAGGCCAAATAAAATTAAGATTTGGGGCTACAAATCATGTGAAGGGATCGAAATTTAAGTTCATCCCTAAGATTGTCAATTTCTGGACTGAAGTTATGTGAATGTTCAGTCTCGGATTTTGTGAAGGTCCGATAGTATTTCAGATATAACTTCTTCGTTTCTAATCCGAATTGAGTGCGGTCAGTGGCGTTGGATTCGTATGATCGAGAGGAACAATTCTCTAGTAGAACATTTGTCCAAATTATTTCGTTTAATTTCCCGAAACCAGGACGCAAGGCATCAGATTTTTAAAGAAAGTGCAGGGGCAAACTTGGAAATAGGCCAATAAGTGAGGGCAAAATGGTCATTTACCTCCATTTTTAATGACATGGCAAAATGTTAGAGTAGTGCCCTAAAGGCAATCCCCTTTAGCGCATTTTGTTCATAGTCATGTACAGACTTTATGAATAAATAAAGCAAGGCATATTTCATTTATTTGATGTTCATTTTATTATGAATTGATAATGATCTTTAATCAAATTAATGAAGTCCCTGATACATGACATAGCATGAAGGAAATTATGATGTGATCATACTATTGAGATTCCTATCATGTGCAATTATGTCAGTATCTAAATTATCCCTAGTCATAGGATTAATGAGACTGGACATCGTTAATCCGGATAGACTAAGACATGTCAAACTCCTCGATTGGATCAAGCAGTGGATCTCAGAAAACTGTAAATATTGAGATATTTAGATTTGACATGTGGATGCTTACTAGTGGTAGTAAGTACATTGGATGACCTGCTATGAGATCATCACATGGATGTCCTATACAAATGTCAGTGATAATCTCATCATAGCAATGGTGCAAGTATCCTTGAGACTTGAGGTACTCGAGGATATCTTGAATCTCGATTACGTACTTTGACTCCATTCCTTGTTGCCTTTCGGAGGTCGCTCATAGGGTGGTGATTGGGTACAACTTGAGGTATTGAAGGTAATTGAGTATAATCTGATTCACCACTACATTATAGCGGAAGAGATACCCATAGCCTCTTATCGGGATCATTACTTTGAAGTCTCGCGCCGACATACATATGTCATGAAGATGGTCTTCATGGACATATAAAGTAATGAGTCTAGGGCGAGATCTGATTACACTTGGACTAGATTTGATTTAATCGGTCTAGTAAGAGATGACACATTGCCCATACTCAAACCAAGTGGGGTATAGCATGGTGAAAGGACGAATTGCGGTAATTGTCATGGAAGGGTTCGTGATATGGTTTCATTAGTCAAACCAATTACTTTCCGGTCGATTGGGAGTCATGATGTGTTGCTAGATACCGCTCATGACTTGCTTCAGATTAAGTGTTAATCTAAGTGGCCAACATAACAAGGAACCTAATGGGTCACACGATAAGAGTGACTCGGAGAATCTGTAAAATAGTTTCAGACAGAGATCCGATATCTGGAGAGCAATAGGATTAAATGAATCCCGATGAGATTGGGATATGTCCCGATGAGATCGCGACATCGACATTGCTGAAAACCGTTTAGGTGATTTTTTTGCGGCGGGCCCTAGATGAGGCGGTAGGACCGACCCCAGTTTGACTGGACCACTTCAGCAATTATATATATTAATTAATTAAGTAAATAATTAATTAATATATAAATATATAAAGTCATTTTCGGTGGAGACTTGAATGGAGAAGAAAAGTTAACTTTGAAAAGTCAAAGTTAATGATGATTTAGCAATTTAAGACATATTTCATGTCTTATACGTGGAAGCTCCATCACCAAAGCATATATATGTGTTTAAGTGTTGAAAATACATAGAAGAAGCAAAGAAAGGAAGCTTGCACGGTTTTTGGAAGGGAAGAACCGAAGTTGCTTAAATTGTTAAGCATTTGAAAGTTGTTTCATCTCCTTCATCTCTTCCTCTCAAACTTGGCTTCTACTTCTCCAAGGCTCCACCAAGCTCATCTCATTTGCTCTCCAAGGCTAAGGTAAGAGCTAGCACTCTTTTCTTTAGTCTAGCTATTCCCGGGTCAAAAGAGTTTGTCCCGGTTAGGTTTTCCGACCTCTGCGTGGATACCGTTAGAGACGGTCTCCTTTGGTCGTTATGGTTTGATTGTGTGTACTTACACATGGATCCTGGCTTTTGGAATGTCCGGGACTTAAAATTTTAATTCCGCACCCTGGGCATGTGATGCCCACCCCGGGATTTTCCTACAGTGGTATCAGAGCCACTTGTGTTGTATAAACAGTCAAAATGATAACTAGGTCGGAGTTCCTTAGTGAATTGAGCTGCTGATGCATGTTATTTGTGTGAATTTCGAATCAGTATAAAGATGCATGTTTTCGAAATTTCTTGCTCAGAATTGTTCATAACATGTTATAGAATATGTTTGTGAAAGATGAGAATTTATCAATTTGATTTGATATGGTTTTTCTATTTAATTCCCTCAAGTTTCGGATGCTGTCTTGTTGAACGTTTCTGAAACAGGTATGCTTGTAAATTCGAGAATAAATTCTAGAAAATTTGTTTTTCGGATTGGTTTTCACCGACATGTCCCTAAGATGTTTTTGAATGTCTCTGTGGATGGAAAAATGTTTTCAAGGTGATTTACCATTTATTTCCGAATTTCTTGTGTGCTGTTGGGAATGTTTGTGTTGGAGAACACAGATTCTGGTTCGGCTAGATTGCTGAGATTCAATGAGTTTTTGTGGGAAATAAATCCTGGAAAAATTCATGGAGCATGTTGGGAACATTTTTTAACCTCTGTAATTTTCTCAGTATTTATTGAAAGTGTTTCAATGGTCATTTTGAGCAAAATGTTGAGCTTAGCAGTTTTGAGTAACTTGCTGGGGCTGTTTTGTTTGGAATGATTGATTGTGTTATTTTCTTTTCCAATGCCATGAATCATTTTTATAGTGATTAAAAATGTGTTATATTGATGTGGTATGCATGCCAAGTTAAGATTCTTGAATTAAGGTTTCCAATAATTTTTGGATATCGAATAGGTCACTTTAGCGTCTCGTTAGCTTATTCCGTTATCTTGGTTATTTTGGCCGTCGCAATTTTTGTGACAAGTGCCGGAGTAATCTTGATAACGTGTAGCCTACCTAGAGATACTTAGCATGATAATTTGGTGTCCTTGAATTATGTGGAAATCTAGTGATTAATGGTGGATTAATCGGTTTCAAGGTTTTCATATATAGTTAGACTATATGGCATGCATGAGTTGATGAAAATGTTTCATTAGCACATTAATATAAAGGTTTATATACTTGTTATATTGGTGTTGTGAATTGGAAATGCCTGGATTAAGAATTAGCCAATTAGATAGCAATTCCAAATGCATAATGAACAAGTCGACTTATATGTTCATAAGTCGACTTGTTTGGTGCATAATAGACTAATAAGTCGACTTGCAATGGTACAAGTCGACTTGTTCATGCATGATTACACAAGTCGACTTACACATGCATAAGTCGACTTATATAGAGCCATAAGTCGACTTATACATATACAAGTCGACTTATATCATGCCTTGGTGGGATGATGGGCGATTTTCGGTATAAATTCAATGTGATTGATGCAATGCCTTAAATCAGACCATATAGTCATGGTGACTATGATCCTTGGATGAGATTAGAAAGATGAGACCTAAAATCCTCATTTAAAATATGAAAACTAACGCCTTCCATTAATATGGTAAGAACCGAGTTCTTATAGGGTTGGGTTGTTGAGCTAACCTCAAGCTCACTCTATCTGAATATGTTCAAACCATGAAAATATGATTTTCGGATTAATGGGTCGGTTTTCCTAGAAGCGTTGATTTGTTGAGCTAACCTCAAGGTCAACGTGAATGAGGCGAAATTGGGTAGTGTACATTAGATGTACACGCATCGTGTTGATAACCCAATGTATGTGCATACATCAACCGTTGATAGCATCTGGCGATAGTTGCATCGAGATGCAATTGGTATGACCGATACCTACCGATTGACCTAAGGTGACTTGTTGAGCTAACCTCGAGGTCATTCTTAGCAATGTCGGATATCGACCCACTAGGTCATTGTACCATTTTGTTTCTTGGATTCATGATGGGGTTATGGATTACATTGAAACTAGTGGGAGCCATATGTATGTCATTTAAGTCCTTATGAGCATACATTTAAATCTATTCTAACTTTCTTTCTCTCTACGTTTAGGTTGATTGAAGATGTCGACTAGTGTGAATCTTCGCTCACTAATGGATGCAAACAAATTAACCGACCAAATTTTCTTGATTGGTGCGGAATCGAGAATTGTTCTCGGATCGAGGATCTAGGATATATCCTTGATTTTCCGCCGGATCCACTTCTGAAGGAGCTTCGATGATGATCGGAAGGCATATAATAAGCATCTAAAAGGCGGTGACATAGCCACCGCATTATGCTTGCATCGATGTCACCGAGCTGCGAAGCGACGAGTCTATGGATGCTCATACGATTATGTTTCATCTTAGAGAGTTGTTTGATGAGCAAGCTCGGTCTGAGCAGTTCGAGACCTCAAGGTTGCTCTTTACAACGAAGATGACTCTGGTTCATCTGCGATTGCAATATGCATTGAAGATGAATGGCTATATTGAGAGGTTGGCCGTCTTAGGTTTTGTGATGGATTACGAGTTAAGTGTAGACTTAATTCTTGTTGGTTTGTCGGATAGTTATTCACGGTTTGTGTTGAACTATCGAATGAACCAAATATCCACCACAATTCGAGCTAATCAATCTGCCAAGGCAATGAGAACAAGTTGTCAAGCAAGATAGCAAGTCGTTGTTATTGGTGGATTCTTCTTCCTCTGGTTCCAAGAAAAGAAGCGAGAAGAAGAAAAAGGCTCGAAGCGAAAGGAAGTGCAGTGAAAGGCAAGAAAAGATCAAAGAGATCGCACTAAAAGGTACCGCTTCCATTCATGTAAGACCGGTCATTGGAGGCGAATCGCAAAGTCTATCTGGAAGAAGCTGAAGCGGAAGAAGGCATCGATGCCTCGACTTCTTCGTATATTTGTCATTGAGGTTAATCTGTTTCGATCATAACATATGGGTATTAGATACGGTTGTGGCTCACATATGCAATGATATCACGAGGGCCTCGGGACGATGGGCGACTCATAAAGGAGAAATGGACTGCGTGTTGGCAATGGAGCAAGAGTTCTTTGCATTAGCCAGTAGGAACTTATGTTTTGACACTCCTAGTGGGCTTGTACTTAACTTGGATGATTGTTATTTTGTACCCGTGTTAACAAAGAACATATTATGCATTTCTTGTTTAAATAAATTTGGTTTCCATTTGTCTTTTGGTAACAATGGTTGTTCTATTAGCTCAAATGGAATGCTTTATGGTACTGGTACATTATGCAATGGTATTTACATATTAGATATGTCGCATCCGATTATGAATGTCAATGACGCTAAAAGACATAAAAGAGATAATTTAAAATCAACTTACTTATGGCATTGTCGCCTTGGCCATATAAATGAGAGACGCATCGCTAAGCTCCACAAGAGTGGAAGTTTAGGGTCATTTGATTATGAATCATATGACATATGTGAATCTTGTTTGTTAGGCAAGATGACTAAGTTACCTTTTAAGGAAAAGGGTGAACGAGCGACTGGATTATTAGATCTAATACATTCAGATGTATGTGGTCCGATGTCCATCCATGCCAGAAGTGGTTGCCGTTACTTCATTACCTTTATCGATGATTATTCTCGATATGGGTACCTATATCTGATGAGATACAAATCTGAAGCGTTTGAAAAGTTCAAACAATTCAGAAATGAAGTAGAAAAACAACTTGGGAAAAGTATCAAAACATTACGATCCGATCGTGGTGGTGAATACTTAGACCAAGAGTTTTAGATTATCTCGAGATAATGGGATATTATCTCGATGGACCCTCCTTACACACCACAAAGATAATGGTGTGGCTGAAAGGAGAAATCGAACCTTGTTGGACATGGTACGATCTATGATGGGTTTTGCGATTACCAAAATCCTTTTGGGGATATGCACTTGAGGCATTTGTTTACTTGTTAAGCGAGTTCCATCAAAGATTGATGTTACTCCATATGAGATGTGGACTAACAAGAAACCTTATCTTTCTTATTTGAAAGTATGGGGTTGTCACGCTTATGTGAAGCGGACACGATCGAGATAAGTGGAAGCAAAATCGACAAATGTTTGTTCGTAGGATATCCTAAAGAAACAAGAGGATATCAATTCTACTTTCTTTGAGGAACAAAGGTGTTTGTTTGATGCATGCTGTCTTTAGAGAAAGAGTTTCTTTTAAAAGAGGACGGTGGGAGCAAAGTTGAACTTGAAGAAGTTCAAGATGCTTTCAGACGACGCAGATCAATCGTCGAACTCGAAGCCGTATCTCATACGAGATGAGGTATGATTCAACCTTCTACTACACACGAAATTCGTAGGTCAAGTAGGATCGCTCTGTTCACGAGAGATATGGATTTCGTGAGTGAACAGAATGACGTATTGCTCATAGAGGATGATGAGCCTACCACCTATAAAGAGGTTACGAAGAGTTGATGCGAAAAATGGCCGTGCCATGAAATCGAAATGGATTCCATGTATGAAAAACCAAGTATGGACTTTGGTTGATGCACTGAAGGATAAAACCTATAGGGTGCAAATGGGTTTTCAAGAAGAAAGCGACATGGATGGTAATGTGATTACCTATAAAGCAAGGCTTGTGGCTAAAGGCTTTACGTCAAAGACAAGGAATTGACTATGACGAGACCTTGATCGAGAGCAATGCTTAAATCCATTAGGATACTCTAGCCATTGCCGCTCATTATGATTATGAGATATGGCAAATGGATGTGAAAACGACTTTCCGAATGGAAATCTGGTGAGGATGTGTACATGACACAACTCGAGGGCTTCATTTCCTCGATGGCGAAAAGGTATGCAAGCTTGAAATCCATTTATGGATTGAGGCAAGCATCCAGGAGTTGGAATATCCGTTTGATGAGACAATCAAAGAGTTTGGTTTCTCACAAAATCCGGATGAACACCGTGTGTACAAGAAGGTTAATGGGCGCAATCGTATTCCTTGTGTTATATGTAGATGACATATTGTTACTAGGAAAGCGATGTCTCAATCTTCGCAATCAAGTAAAAATTTGGTTGTCAAACAATTTGCCATGAAAGACCTTGGAGAAGCAACTTATATCCTTGGGATTAAGATTTATAGAGATAGATCGAAGAGGTTGCTTGGTCTTTCACAATCAGCGTACATAGACAAGGTTCTAAAGAGGTTTAGCATGGAGCAATCCAAGAGAGGGTTTCTTCCATTACCCATGGGATAACACTCGAAGTCTATGTGTCCTCGGACACGGGACGAGAGGATGCGTATGAATTTGATCCGTGTCGTCTGCAATAGGATCTATTATATACGCTATATTATATACGAGACCCGATGTATCATATGCTCTAAGTGTTACGAGCAGATACCAATCGGATCTGGTGAGGGTCATGGGTGGTGTCGAGAATATCTAAAGTACTTGCGAAGAACTAAGGATGTTTTCTTGATATATGGAGCTGAAATTTCAAGTGGCGGGCATACGGATGCGATTTCAATCGATAAGGGCGACTCCAGGTCCCAATCAGGTTATGTTTTCACACTAAATGGTGGAGCGATCGGTTGGAAGAGTTCCAAGCAGAGACGGCTGCGATTCAACGATCGAGGCGAGTACATTGCGCATCGACGCAAAGAAAGGAAGCAGTTTGGATCGAAGTTCATTTCGAACTTGGTGTGGTTCCTAATGTGATGGACCCATCTGATTGTATTGTGACAACAATGGAGCTATTCTTGCAGCAAAGGAGCCAAGGTCTCATCAACGGTCCAAACACGTACTCCGCCGATACCATTTGATTCGGGAGATCATTGCTCGAGGTGATGTCCTGATAGAGAGAATTCCCACATAGCAGAACATTGCTGATCCGTTGACAAAGCCATTGCCACGGAAGAATTTTGATTCTCATGTACTCGCTTATGGTATTAGATACCAAGGCGATTGGCTTTAGGTCAGTGGGAGATTGTTAGAGTAGTGCCTAAAGGCAATCCCTTTAGCGCATTTTGTTCATAGTCATGTATGGACTTTATGAATAAATAAAGCAAGGCATATTTCATTTATTTGATGTTCATTTTATTATGAATTGATAATGATCTTTAATCAAATTAATGAAGTCCACGATACATGACATAGCATGAAGGAAATTATGATGTGATCATACTATTGAGATTCCTATCATGTGCAATTATGTCGATATCTAAATTATCCCTAGTCATAGGATTAATGAGGCTGGACATCGTTAATCCGGATAGACTAGCACATGTCAAACTCCTTGATTGGATCAGCGGTGGATCTCGTAAAAGCGTAAATATTGAGATATTTAGATTTGACATGTGGATGCTTACTAGTGGTAGTAAGTACATTGGATGACTGCTATGAGATCATCACATGGATGTCTATACAAATGTCGGTGATAATCTCATCATAGCAATGGTGCAAGTATCCTTAGACTTGAGGTACTCGAGGATATCTTAGTCTTGATTACGTACTTTGACTCCATTCCTTGTTGCCTTTCAGAGGTCGCTCATAGGGTGGTGATTGGAGTGCGACTTGAGGTATTGAAGGTAATTGAGTAGTCAATACAGATTCACCACTTACATTATAGCAGAAGAGATACCCATAGCCTCTTATCGGGATCATTACTTTGAAGTCTCTGCGCCGGAGCATACATATGTCATGAAGATGGTCTTCATGGACATATAAAGTAATGAGTCCTAGGGCGAGATCTGATTACACTTGGACTAGATTTGATTTAATCGGTCTAGTAAGAGATGACACATTGCCCATACTCAAACCAAGTGGGGTATAGCATGGTGAAAGGACGAATTGCGGTAATTGTCTATGGAAGGGTTCGTGATATGGTTTCATTAGTCAAACCAATTACTTTCCGGTCAATTGGGAGTCGTGATGTGTTGCTAGATACCGCTCATGACTTGCTCAGATTAAGTGTTAATCTAAGTGGCCAACATAACCGGAACCTAATGGGTCACACGCATAAGAGTGACTCGGAGAATCGTAAAATAGTTTGAGACGGAGATCCGATATCCGGAGAGCAATAGGATTAAATGAATCCGATGAGATTGGGATATGTCCGATGAGATCGCGACATCGACATTCTTGAAAACCGTTTCCGGTGATTTTTCGCCGTGGGGGCGATAAGTAGGTAGAGGACCAGACCAGTTTGGTGGACCACTTCAGCAATTATATATATTAATTAATTAAGTAAATAATTAATTAATATATAAATATATAAAGTCATTTTCGGTGGAGACTTGAATGGAGAAGAAAAGTTAACTTTGAAAAGTCAAAGTTAATGATGATTTAACAATTTAAGACATATTTCATGTCTTATCGTGGAAGCTCCATCACCAAAGCATATATATGTGTTTAAGTGTTGAAAATACATAGAAGAAGCAAAGAAAGGAAGCTTGCACGATTTTTGGAAGGAAGAACCGAAGTTGCTTAAATTGTTAAGCATTTGAAAGTTGTTTCATCTCCTTCATCTCTTCCTCTCAAACTTGGCTTCTACTTCTCCAAGGCTCCACCAAGCTCATCTCATTTGCTCTCGAGGCTAAGGTAAGAGCTAGCACTCTTTTCTTTAGTCTAGCTATTCCCGGTCAAAAGAGTTTGTCCGGTTAGGTTTTCCGACCTCTGCGTGGATACTGTTAGAGACGGTCTCCTTTGGTCGTTATGGTTTGATGTGTGTACTTACACATGGATCACAGCTTTCGGGAATGTCCGGGACTTAAAATTTTAATTCCGCACCCTGGGCATGTGATGCCCACCGGGATTTTCCTACACAAAACTCACCTATGGCCATCGTATAAGGCTTACGGTCCATGAAATAAGAGAAGAAAATAGAAAAAAAGAAGAGAAATAAGCGAAGAGGAGAGAGAGAGAAGGAGGGATGATTTCGGTTATGGAGGAGAGGTTGAAAGGTAAGCAAAGTTTGGTTTTTTTTTTTCATGGCTTTTCAAGAGATTTTCGATGCTATCAAGAGGGAAACATGAGGAAGATGATGAAAGCTTCATCTTGGGCAAGAAAAAATTCAAAAATCAAGAGAGAGAAGGTAAGAGCAATCTTTTGAACTTTGTGTTTTTGATGAAATTTTGGTTTAGAATCATGGAAAATGATATGAGTTTGTAGTTTATGAAGTCAATTGTGATGAATATTCCTTAAGTGAGATTTTAATTTTGGTTAATTGAGTGATTAGGATTATGTCAAAGTTTGAAATTGGGGATTTTTGAAATTGATGCTTTAGATAGCTTGGATTAATGATGAATTTGAGATTTTTTAAGTCAATTTGGAAGATTATATGATTTATGATGTTTAATTTTGAATAATTGTGTTTAGGAGTTATGTCAAATTTTGGGGATTTTGGGATTTTTAGAAATTGTTGGATTAAGATGGCTTGAAATATGATGAGTTTGTGAATTATGAAATCAATTTTGGAAAAAAAAATTGTGATTTATGGTATTGAATTTGAATAAATTGGTTTAGTCCAAATTGGTGAATTGGGATTTTTGTAAATTGGTGAGTTAGATCACTTGGAATTATGGTAAATTGGTGAATTCCTAAGTTAATTTTGAAGATTATGATATTTATGATGTAAATTTGGATGATTATGGTTTAGGTTTTTGTTAATTTGGAAGAGAGAGAGAAGCAAAGGTCAAATTGAAGCATTGGATAAGTTGCTTGCATGGAAATAAGGTGGATAGCATATTTATATTTTGATTTGTAAGCTATGCATGAAAGTTTGAAAAATTAAGAAAAGCAAGTTTTGAAAATTTAAAGAAGGCGAAAATGGATTTTTGATAAATTATTGTTTATATTTATGTAAATGATTGAAAGAAGGATTAAATGCCTTATTTTAGAAATGATTTTCAGAAATTACAAGATTGAAGAAATTCATGATTTTTTAATTATTATATAATTTTTGAAAAATGTGCATTATGAATATGTATCTGTTTGAGTTGTGTTTTAAAGAAATACATTGCATTCATATTTAAGATTTGAATTGATACGTGATTAAATTAGTGAATGTGAATTGTTGTATGTCTTGATGTGATTTGTGAATGTGAGTGTGTCAAGTTTGACATTATGTGAAAATATGAAAAATTTGAAGAAAAGCAAGTTTTCGAAAAGTGCCTTCAGGCATTCCGACCTTTCATTTTTGCTTATGTGTTAAGTGAGTTTGGTCAGGTCCTTGTGAGTCAGTGCACTGTCTCTATTCGTTATAGCCTTCTCCCGGCTGCCCGCTAGTGGCACGGAGCTTCGATTTCGGACTCCCTTCACGGCTACCTTTGGACCATGATGCGGAAAGTGTAATACGTTCTATTCCTGTTGCCAGGACCGCTAAGCGGGAATGTGCAGTACGTTCTGTTTCGAACCGAACCAGACCATTATGATATGTTACGTGTTTTGATTTGTTTCTGTGTGTTGCATTCATGTTTAAAAAAATTGAGAAAGAAAAAAAGGTGACTTTTGTTATGAAAAGCTTGAAAAAATTGAAAGGTTTGAGGAAACCGTTTTGAAAAGTTACAAAGTTTGAAAAAATTAACCCTTTTGGAAAAAAGTTTATGGAAGAAATGATTTCTGCTTATTTGTCAATTTATAAATGTGTTATCCACGAGCTTTCGAGCTCACCCCCCCTTTCATCCCCATCTCCAGTTATTCGAGCAAGAGATCGGATGAAAGATGGTCAAGACGTCAATTTTGATATTTGTATAAGTTTGGATTTTAGTATGGATATGTATATGGCTTAAGATAAGTTTGGGAAAGTGTACTTGCATATAAAGTTGAGTATTTGGGAATGGTCTTGAATGTGTATATGAAATTGTGTATGACATTGTGTATGATAATGATATTGATTTAGGAATTTGTGTATGGTATTTAAGATTGAAATGTGTATTGGAATTAGACATGATTAATGTTTTGAAGTGGTTTAGATATAGGAGTGTGTTTATCTGCTGAGATCCCAGACGGAGGGTCCGGTAGATTTTGATTGATTGTGAAATAGGTTGGGGATTTAGAAGTGTGTTTTTCGATACTTTGCAGGTTTGGGTTAGAATAAATGCAGCCGTTATGCTGCCGAATTTTCGATAAAATTTGGGAAAAAAATGTAATTTTGATATTTGTATGGATATATATAAGATTATGTATGAATGTTGAGTTTTAGGTATAAGAATGAATTTCCTATGGGAAATGATATGGATGTGATTGGTATAAGAAAGAAAAAGAAAAAAAATTTCATACCGGATTTTGGAACGTCTTAGGGTTTCCAACGCGATTATGTTCATCTATTCGTTGTTGTTCTTTGTTCTTTGGTTATTCCGGATGTCGGATTTGTTTGCTTTGGTTCGATCCGTTTCGTATTCGTTTTCGATTCGTATCCGATTCGCTCATTCGATTCGTTTCGCTAGCTTTCCCTTTTATTTGTACTGCGTTTTTTGTTATATTTTCGTTTCCGTTTCCGCTTCCGCTTTTCGGTTGGGATCCGATTCCAGAATTGGGTCCCAACAGAAAGTGAAGGGAAAAAGAAGAGAGTGTCGTTGGTGGCTTAAGGGAGAAGAAGAGAAAATAAAGTTTTGCAATTCTTGAGGATTTCGAAGGAATTGAAGCTTCATCTGGTAAGTATAAGCTTATTTCTTCTTGTTGGGTTGGATGAAACCCTAAAATAGCTTAGCATGAGTAGAAATCGGTTGTTAGAAGTTTATGGAAAACAAATGGTAAAATCACTTTGGGTTGATGATCTTCTTGTGTTTGTGATTGTTTTTAAGGTTGTAATGAGTTTAGAACTGGAGTTTAAGTCATGAACTAAGGTTTAGATATGTCATTTTTGCAATTTGGGAGGATTGTGGATGAAGAATGTGGAAAAATCGAGTTTCGGGAGAGTTGTCTGGGCTCACACGTCGCGACGTGCTTATGTGCATGTCGTGGCGCGCGAAGATGTGCACGCCGCGGCGTGCACAGGCAATTCGACGTGGCAAGCTCTAGCTTCTGCATGGATGTGTGTTGGTAATTTGAGCATAACTTTTTATGTAGATATCCAAATAAGGTGATTTTTGATTCGTTGTTAACGAGAGACTTAGAGCTACAAGTTTTGTGAAGGGATGAAGTTCTGAATCAGTCTCTAAGGATATGAAATTTTGGATGGAAGTTAAGCATAGGATTTTGTTTCAGTTTTAGTTATAGTTCGAATTGTTAAAGTATGACTTTCCGATTTTCTACACCAATTTGAATGGGATTTTGGTTATTGTTGAAGGAAATCAAGTGAGGCAAGAGGAGCAAGAGGAACAAGAGGAAAGACAATCCTAAGCAAGCTTATAAGCAAGGAACTCAAGGTGGGTACATGTTTATAATAGAGTAAATAAGTCACTCATTGTTTTGTTCAAATCAAGAAAGATTTAATGATTTAAATTGCATCATCAATGTTGCCTTATTTGCTATTGTGAAATGATTATGTGTTTGCTATTGATTTTCATTCATGATTGATGAAAAAGGCTTCAAAAAGGGTTTCTCTTTTCAAAGAATACATGCACATGAAATCATGTTCTCCGAAATGATTTATACAAGGATATCAAATTCATGAAAAACAAGTTTAAAAGCAAGTTTACAAGATTTTGAATCATGCATGTTATGTGAGTTTGTGGTAGTCCCTCAAGAACCGTCACGTGCACGTTGACCTATGTAAAGGCTTCTCCCGCTCGCCTGCTAGTGGCACGGAGCTCCCCACAAGGACTCCCTTAAGAAACTACGACTACACAGGACCATTTCGATGGGAATGTGTAATGCGTCATGAACCCGGACTAACCCAGACCATTCTGCTATGCTTATGTGCTTATGATCTGTTATCATGTTTCATGCATACATGTGTTAAAATCTACTCATGAATTGTTTAAAAAAAGTTAAGCATTTCGAGATAATGACTTTTACATGCTCAATTACTATGGTTTCAAAAGTGTATCACGACAATGAGTTATCTTTGAAAATAGTTTTGCTTATTTCTGTATTATAAATATGTTCTCACGAGCTTTATAGCTCACCCCCCCTTTATCCTCCCCCATTCAGGTGATGAGCAAAAGACCGAGTAAGTCAAGAGTTATGGCATCACTCCAAGTTGTCATATTTATGTATTTTCAAGTTATACTTTTGGAAGTCAAGGCTTTAGTTACATTTCAAGTTTTATGGGTTCAAGTGTATTTTGTATTTTTAGCTCTTGAACTCAAAGGTTGTATTTTGGTTTGAAATGATATTAAAGTTTTGTAAAACTCATCTTTTGGTTATTAATGAGGAATGGATGTTTTTGTTCCAAATCTTTCGCATTGAATCATTTAGAAGTTTGCTTGAGTGTATGCTGTTAAGTTTTGGGTTAGGTTGATTTAATAAAAATGATAAAAAGTTTCAAGTTTGTTCTCTGTGGGCCAAAGAAGGTGTTCGTCGCGACGAGGCCGTATGCTCACCGCGGCGAAGCTGCATGCGCGGGTTCACCGCAGTGAGTGTTCTTTCACTCGCCACGGCGAGGGCTCATATGCTCGTCGCGGCGTAGCTGTCTCGCCGCGACGACGCCCGCTTGTGCTTTTAAGGGATTCCTTTCTTTTTTTAACTTATATGTATCAACTCCAAGGCCTCCCCTCACGCACCAAGCACAGCGGTTCCATGTCCAATGTTGGGCTCCAGAAACGGGGTCCAACACAACATGTAATAACTAGGCTGGCAAGAGAAGAGGGAATGAAAAAGGCCAAAGTAGGACAACTACACTGGAGGCAGAAGGAGCTATAGAAGGAATAGTGAGGGTGAAAATGGAGTGGCAGAAAGGGTAGAAGGAGAGTTAAAGGAGGTAAGGGGAAAGCTAGTTAACAAAGTTAGGACAAATTATTATAGGAAGCTCCAAATATTGTAATGACCATGAACTATTTGCATGCTTTATAGAGAAGCCTGAACTTCTCTCTCTCCTATTCAAATAGAGTATTTTGAATATATTTAAGGATACTAAATCAAAATAAGTTAATTCAAAGAAATAAAGAATTTGAAGCATGATTAAAAGGTGAGTACGAGAATAAACATGATGTTAAAGATATGTAAATGAAGCAAGTTACACTTTCTAGTTGGGAAGACAGACAAAGATTTAGGTAATTAATAGGTGGACATGTTGAAGATATGTAGATGAGTAAGTTACACTTTAGTAAAGCAAGTTACACTCTAAATGGGAAGAGAGAAAAATATTTGGGTAATTAACTGATGTATATAATAATGTATATAAAGAATGGAGAAGTAGTGATAATCATAGGGTGTTTTATTAAGATGTTATGTCATTTAAATTAAAATTCATAGAAACTACATTAATAAATAAGAAAAGCATGAGATAACCTATAGTATTGTTGGGCCCCAAATTTTCTTTTATTGATGTTATTAAGCATGAATTATGTTGATTGTATGATTTATTGCATAGTTTGATTTTATTGGAAGTGTTAGTGGAAAATTAAGATTAATTTGAGATTAGTATGGAATAAGTGGTAATGAAAGAGTAAAAATTTATGAGGGCATTATTGGAAGATCACTTAAGTTAGAGAGGTTAAGGCTTTACAAGGAGGGGCATTATAGTCCTTGTGCTTTCATTTAGGCTTAAGGAAAGGAAAATTAGAAAGACAGAAAGAAGGAAAGTGAGAAAAGGAGAGGGAGATGGCTTGAGGACGAAGAAGGGAAATAGGGTTTTGTTATTCTAAGGGATTTCGAAGGGATTGAAGCATCATCAAGTAAGTTAAGCTCTTTTATTCTTGTTTGGGATGGATGAAACCCTAATATAGCTTAGCATGTGTAAGAAATGGTGGTTGAGTAGTTTATGGAAAAAAATTGGTTAAATCTCTTAGGGTTGATGATCATGTTGTGTTTGTGCTTGATTTTGGGTTAGAATGAGCTTAGAAATGAAGTATAAGACATGATTTAGGGTTTAGATGTGTTATAATTAAAGGATGGGAGGATTAGGGTTGAAGAAAGTGGGAAAAATGAGTTTTGGGAGGATTCTGGGCTCGTTCGCCGTGGCTCGTCGCGAAGAGCTCCTTTCCGCCAAGGGGAGCGGCCATTTTCCTGCGCCAACATGCTTTGGTATTTTGGGCATAACTTTGGATGTAGATGTTCAAATGAGGTGATTTTTAATTTTTTGTTAACTAGAGACATAAGGTTACAAGTTTTGTGAAGAAATGAAGTTCTGAATCAGTCTCTAAGAATATGAAATTTTGGATGGAAGTTAAGTATAGAATTTTTGATTCAGCTTTGGTTATAGTTCGAATTGTTAAAGTATGACTTTCCGATTTCTACACCAAATTGAATGGGATTTTGGTTATTGTTGAAGAAAATCAAGTGAGGCAAGAGGAGCAAGAGGAACAAGAGGAAACTCATTCCTAAGCAAGTTTTAAGCAAGGATTTCAAGGTGGGTACATGTTTATAATAGAGTAAATAAGTCACTCATTGTTTTGTTCAAATCAAGAAAGATTTAATGCTTTCAATTGCATCATCAATGTTGCCTTATGTGCTAATGTGAATTGATTATATGTTTTCCATATGATTTGCATTCATGATTAATGAAAAAGGTTTTAAAAAGGGTTATCTCTTTTCAAGAATACATGCTCATGTTTTTCGAAATGTATAAAAAGCAAGTTTACAAGCAAGTGCCAGTTTGGCAATCAAGTTTACAAGACTTTGAATCATGCATCTTATGTGGGTTTGTGGTAGTCCCTCAAGAACCGTCACATGCACGTTGACCCATGAAAAGGCTTCTCCGGCCTGCCCGCTAGTGGCACGGAGCTCTCCACAAGGACTCCCTCAAAAAACTACGACTACACAGGACCATTTTGATGAAAATGTGTAGTGCGTCATGAACCCGGACTAACCCAAACCATTATGCTATGCTTATGTGTTTATGATTTGTTATCATGTTTCATGCATTCATGTTTTGAATTCTACTCATGAATTGTTATAAACCAAGCATTTTGAGTTGATGACTCTCGCATGCTCAATTCCTATGATTTCAAAGTGTACCACGGCAATGAGTTATCTTTTAAATAGTTTTGTTTATTTCTGTATTATAAATATATTCCCACGAGCTTTATAGCTCACCCCTTTTACCTCCCTCATTCAGGTGACGAGCAAGAGAACGAGTAGGTCAAGAGTTATGGCATCACTCCGATTTGTCTTATTTATGTATTTTCAAGTTATACTTTTGGAAGTCAAGGCTTTAGTTACATTTCAAGTTTTATTAGTTCAAGGGTACTTTGTATTTTTTGACTCTTGAACTCAAAAGTTGTAATTTGGTTTGAAATGTTATTAAAGCTTTGTAAAACTCATCTTTGGATAGTAATGAGATATGATGTTGATCTTTCGCATTGAATCATTTAGAAGTTGCTTGGGTGTATGTTGTTGAGTTTTGGGATGGGTTGTTTTTAATAAAATGAGAGAAAGTTTCAGGTTTGTTCAAAGTGGGCCGAAGGAGGCGGTCGCCGCGACGAGGCTGCCTGCTCGCCGCTGCGAGAACCCTTTCGCTCACCACGGCAAGGGCTTCATTGCTTGCCGCGGCGTGGCAAGCCAAGAGGGTCTCGCCGTGGCGACGCCCCCTTGTGCTTCCAAGGGATCTTCTTCCTTCCTTTCATTTATATGTTTCAGCTCACGCACCGCGCACCGCGCTTTCATGTCCGATGTTGGGCTTCAGAAACAGGGTCCAACAAGTATCATGAGTTTGTGATCATATTACTAGACTAATATGACACATTGGTCGGCCAATATGGCATATTATTTAACTAGCATGACACACAAACTAACCAATATAGCATATTGGTCAACTAATGTACTAGAATGAGTGATTAGTGTATATAATATTCAATTAATGCTATTGTTACTACATGTTATAATAACTAAAAGTGATCAACTATTATTACTCTTATTAGATGTTATGACAATTAATTTTTATTTGCTACAAAATCTATTAACAATAGCATTAGTTGACTGTTTTCTATACTAATAAATCATTCTAGTACATTGATCTACTATGATATATTGTTCATCCAATATGTCATATTGATTTAACAATATGCCATATTAGTTGAATAAGATGTTATATTAACTAATATGATCATAAACTAATGGTATATATTTCATATTGGATGAACAATATACCATATTTGTTGAACAAGAAGTTATATTAGTAGACTAATATTATTATAAACTCGTGGTATATATTTATAAAAACACTAGTCAATCACACGACCATACTAATCAACCAATCCATTAAAAATCCTAGAGTCTTAAAAGGATAAGAAATGTATACTTACATTACATAACACATGTTATTAGATTATGTCACTTTAGTTATATTTTCATGTTATTGCATATCAATTCTTATTAATTTGACACTTTTATATTAAGCACTATTCCATAGTTTGAGCGTTTTAAGTTTGTATTTTGTATGAATGTTTGACCTAATGTTAAGTCTATATTTATGAATATTTTATCTATATTTAATTATACCTTTTGATTGAATGTTTTATTAATTATTTAATGTTGACATTGTAGATACATAGATTGCTTATCATAATTTGAATTAGATTCTGTTGATGAACTAAAGAAGGTAATCATTATTTCTTAAGCTGGGGGAGAGAACAAATATTTTCTTTTACAAAGCAACCATGTAGAACTTCTACTTTACCAGGTCATGATTGGATATTAGAACTTTTGAATGGGAATCCTACAAGGATTTATGAAAACCTAATAATGAGAAGGATAATTATCTTAAGCTTAGATGATGAGTTGAAAAGTTGATGAGGCTTAAAGGCAATAAATCATTTGACTGTGGAGGAACAAGTAACAATTTTCTTGAAGATTATAGGGAATAGTGAAACAACTAGAGTCAATGCAAAATATTTTCAACATTCAACTTGGACAATTTCAAAGTACTTTGTAAAGTCTTATATTCAGTTAATCGTATTGTAAAAAGAGTCATTACTCCACCATCCTTTACTAATACACCATTTGAGAGTGAACATAATTCAAAATTCTTTCCATATTGTCAAGCACATTCATTCATATATTTAATTACTATTTTTAATTATGTCCTAATGATTAATAATTATTTTAGTATATATTTTAATTTTTAGGACTGTACAGGAGCAATAGATGGTACACATATTGATGCATATGTTCCGACTAATGAACAAATACCATACAAGGGTAAAAGAATTAATCCATCCAAAAATATTATGTTTTGTTGCTCCTTTGACATGTGTTTTTATATGTGATGACTACATAGGAAGGTACTGCAAATGACACTCGAGTTCTTTTAGAAACAGTGACAAATCCAGCGAATCGATTGCCTATGCCTCCATAAGGTATTATATTATTTTAAATAAATATAGTAATTATGATTCTTTTTAATATCCTTTTGTTAATATTATGTTCTTTATATGTTATGTAAATTCTATTTGGTTGATTCAGGCTATGCTAATATGTCTAGATTTCTTTTATCACATTGAGGTGAGAGATATCATTTGAGAGATTACAAAAGAAGAGGAAGACCTCCAGTTTTGCAGGAATTGTTTAACTACATGCATTCTTAATTTAAAAAATATTATTGAAAGATGTTTTGACATTCTAAAAGCAAGATCTCCTATACTTAAAAACATGTCGAGTTATGATATGAAGAACAAAATACATCATTATTTGCTTTTTATGTTATACACAATAATATGTATGGACAAAGTGATGAATTATTTGACAATTGTGCTGAATATAAAGAACAAATGAAGGAAGGTGAAAAATAAAGATGCAAGTTCTCAAGTGGAGTATGATATCACTTTAGCATAATTTCGAAGTATGTCTTGGAAGCGAGAAGAAATTACTAGACAAATGTGGAATGATTATATTAGTTCTAATTGTTTATATATTTTTTAAATGATAGTACTACTATGTTTTAAAAATTATAACATGATGGACATCTTTTATTGATTAGAATGACTTAATATAATTTTCTAATTTATAGAAATTTACGATATAAAATTAATGTGTAAACTTTTTAATCATATTAATTTGCATATACTTTAATTTTAGCTATAATGATAATTAATTAATTTAAAAATAATATATTATATTAAAATTATTAACATAAGAGCATAATTACAAAAATAGGAATATGATGATGAAATCAAACATGTTTTTATTTTTAGTTTTATTACAAACCTCAATCAAATATGTTTTATTTTCATTTTTATATTAGAAATTTAAACTGAATAGGTTTTTATTTTTAATAAGAAACCATAAGCACAAAATATAAAATAAAAACAAAAGACCTCAACAAAAAACAGAAGTATAACCAAATGGTTAGTATAAACTAAATATGTATTATTTAATTATTAGATATATTAATTATTAATAAGAGTTATGAATAATTTAATTTAATTTAATATTTTAATTAATTAAAATTAATTATTAAAATTTAATTTTATCTAATAATTTTATTTAATTTTATAATAAACTAAATAAAATATATAAATTTAAAATAAAATATATTTAAAAAATTTAAAATTTTAAAATAAAATTTAATTTTAAATAAAATTAATTTTAAATATTTATTTTAAAATAAAATAATTTTATTGATAATTTGTTAATAAATATTATATAAGAAATTAAAATAAATTTAATTAATTAAAAATAATTTATTTTAAATTTTATCTAATATATAATTATCATCAATAATAAAATATAACTACATTGAAATTAACAACTAAATAAGTTTTATTTTTATTTAAAAGTAAAACCAAAATAAAATCTAAAAATTATAACAAAAAATATAAGTAGAATAAAACGACTTATAATCTCTTTTACTATTTCTAGTCTCTTTTAATATGAAATAAGTATTGTTTTAGTAATAATAGAATATATGTGTAAAAGTAGTACTAAAGACAACCATAATTTATGGAAATCACAACTATAGCTATACGTGAGAAGTAGAAAGAAATGGTTCCCCAGTAACAAATGCCTATATAAGTATCATTGTTTTTGTAATAGAATCAAAGTTTGGGTTCTAGCTATTTTCACTCCATAGTTCGAAAGAGCGTTAAACAGAATACTATTACCCATCTTCTGGTTGATGATGGTCTGAAACTTCATCCATGGATGAAGTCATTGATCGGCTCCTTTAATATTATACAAATCTCTTGGGCTTACCGTCCCCTAGAAGGTCATTGAACGCACGGATCATCCATCACGGTCCCATTCTTGATTCTTCTGATCATGCTCCTTTGGTTGCCCCTATTACTATGGCTGAAATTAAACAGGCCCTTTTTGATATTGGAGATGATAAAGCACCAGGTCTGAATGGCTACACGGCTGCTTTCTTTAAAAAACAATGGACTAGTGTTGGAATGGATGTTGTGCAAGCCGTGTAGGAATTCTTTGAGAATGGTTGCTTACTTAAGCAACTTAATCACACTGTTCTTACACTTATACCTAAAACAAGCTCTTCACCATGAGTTTCTAATTTTAAGCCGATAGCTTGCCTTAATGTTGTGTACAAGATCATCACCAAAATATTGGCAGCAAGATTAACCCGGGTAGTGGGGCAACTAGTTGATCAAGCTCAAGCAGGGATCATTCTGGGCTGAAACATGTTGGACAATATTTTTCTTGCACAAGAACTTGTAAGGGGTTATGGTCGTAAACACATTTCACCCAGATGTATGCTGAAGATTGATATTACCAAGGCCTATGACACTGTCTCTTGGGATTTCTCAACTGAAATGCTACATGAATTAAACTTCCCTCCACAATTTATTGGGTGGATTATGGAATGCGTCTCCACTTCCTCCTTTTCCCTCATAGTTAATGGTACTTTGCACGGTATGTGCAAAGGACAACGTGGGTATGTGCAAAGGACAACGTGGGCTACGTCAAGGTGACCCGATGTCCCCCCTACTTTTCCTACTCTGTTTGGAATATCTTTCACAAACTTTAAAAAAGAACACGACAAGTACTTCCTTTCACTATCATCCGAAGTGTCAGCAACTAGCAATTACCCATTTTGCTTTTGCGGATGATCTTATGCTCCTCTTTAGGGGTGACATGACTTCCATCCGAATATTGCTGGATAGTTTGCAAGAACTACAGAATGTGGCTGGGCTGCATGTTAATACGACCAAATCTAATATTTATCTTGCAGGTGTCTGGGGTTGGGAGCGCGATACTATATTACAAGCAATGGAATTCCCCCTGGTGAATTTTCGGTGAGATATTTGGGGGTCCCTTTAGCCCCAATAAAAATTCCTGTTGCACAATACTTGGTTCTGCTAGAATGAGTGGAAAACTTCATACAAACATGGAATGGTCACAATCTATCATATGTTAGCCATTGTGAACTGATTAATTCAGTCATTCAAGGGGTTCTCTCCTTTTGGCTACAAGCTTTTCCACTTCCGACTGTTATTATTAATAAAATTACCTCACTTTGTCGACTTTCCTTATGGGGAGGTAAACGTTCAAAGTGGCGTGGGATAATATGTGTCTATCTAAAAAAGAGGGAGGTTTGGGTCTCAAGCCATGTAAAGTCTGCAACTCTGCTTTGTTGGCCAAAACCCTATGGAATATACATGCGGAAGTGGATTCTTTGTGGGTCCGCTAGATTCATGCCATATATTTACGGAGCACTTCAATATGGGACTGGCAAGTTTGGTCCCGTGGCTCAGCCTTAATGAAAAAACTAGCTGCCATCCATGAAACTTTGGTGAGCAAACTGGGGAGTATCACTACGACAGTTGGAGTATTGCAGCAGAGTTGTGTCAATGGTACTTTGTCTTCTCAAACAATTTATGAAATATTGCGAACTAAGCACCCGAGTCAGCCATGGATGTCTTTAATTTGGAAACGCTATATCCCTCCAAAATACTCTTTTATAGCTTGGCTTGCATTACAGAATAGACTTCCTAAGAAGGACAATCTCACGTTCTTAGAGATGGATCGTACTTGCATTCTATGTGGCCATGCAACAGAAACCGTAGCTCACCTCTTTTCCTCCTGCAGTTTCACTAAAGATGTATGGGCTACAATTTGTCATTGGTTGGGCATTAATAGAGAAATGTTCTCTCTTTTGCGCGCCATTAAATGGATACACTTGGAATATCATGGAAGCCTCATTCGGTGCAAAACTGCAAGGTTAGGACTCCTTTGCACTATCTATATCATCTGGAAGACCCGAAATGAGATACAACTGGCTGCTGCTGCATATACCCATGTTGATGTTGTGGCAATGATTAAAACCGTGGTGTATAAGTTGCTTTATAAATTATACCCCCCGGAATTAATCACTTTTTTATCTTCTAGAGTTTGATCTACAGCCGCGTGCCTGCTACTCCTCATTATCTTCGGCTATTCAACCAATCCTCCTGGAGCCTCGTAATTTCGAATACACCTGTTGAACATTACATGGCCATGCAGTGTCTCCCATGTGTAGCCCATGACCATGTTTTCTACACATACCCACTGACGCAGATAGAAGGAGCTGACGTTTTTTGTGATATTTTAGCTTATCCTTAATTCTCTGCTGTTAATTTTTAATTCCCATAGTCTAAGGTATGAATTATGTACCTTTATTGGTTTCCATCGAATGTCATAGAATTATAGGAGTTCTCCTAATTTAACTCTGGATGTAAGGAGAATCTTGGGACTTTATTCTGTCCTCTTTTTGCTGATTGGGGTATGCCCCATAATTGGATGTATATAACTCTTTTTGATAAATACAATTTACATTTTATCAAAAAAAAAGTTTGGATTTTCGTAATATAATGGCCAATAATCGGTTCAAAAATTATTTTTCCAGTATCGACCTTGTGTACCAGCCTATTTTGGTTCGTACCAACACTATCAAAAATATTAAAAATGTAGGGGTATTTTTGCAATTTTTTTATTAAACCATCTTCTTCCTGACCACTACTGCATTTTCTTCGTTTTTTTTTCTCTTTTTATTTTCTCTCTCACAAACTCACACTCTAACTCTCTCTTTTATTCAAAAAATCACACTCTCTCACTCACTCACCTCATCCCTCCCACACCACACCCGACGTTCTCCTTCTTCCTCTCATTAGTTTCTCTCTCACACTTTCACTCTCTCTCTTCTTAAGTGTCTTTGCCGGTCACCACTACTCCCTCTCCAATTGTCCGACGACCACCACCACACCCCCAACAACTGCCCGATGGCACCCAACAGCCCACCAGCACCCTCCTGACGCTAGATTTGAAAACTGAAGTAGAATTTTGATTTTTGGGTATATTTTTTGGTCTTAACTTTGAAAAAAAAACTTCATTGTATTTGGTTATTTGTGTATGTTTTGTAATAGAAATTGTTGAAAATTATTGATATATTCTGTGATGAAAGTTGTTGGAAATTATTGGAATAAAATTGTTGGAAATTATTGAAAATGAAAATTATTTATGTAAGTTGAAAAACAAATTCATTGTATTTGGTTATTTGTGTATGTTTTGTGATGAAATTTTGGAAATTTTGGTATGTTTTGTGATGAAAATTGTTGGAAATTATTAGAAATGAAAATTATTTATGTATGCTTTTGTAATTATTGAATTGAAATTGTTGGAAATGAATTTGTGATGGTTGAAATTATTGGTTGTTGAAAATAGAATTGTAGTTGTTGGAAAGAAAATTGTTGGAAATTTGGAAATGGAAATTGTTTATATATGTTTTGTGATGTTTGAAATTTTGAATTGAAATTGTTTAAAATTGTTGGAAATCAAATTGTTGAAAATTATTGGGAATGGAAAATGTTAGAAATGGAAATTTTTATGTATGTTTTGTAATGGTTGAATTGAAATTATTGGAAAATGTTATAAATGAAATTGTTGAAATTAAGAAATGAAATTTGTTAGAAATTGTTAAAATTGAAATTGTTTATGTATATTTCATTATTTTGTGAATTGTGAATTTGTGATGGTTGAAATTGTTGATTGTTGGAAATTAAAATGTTGGTTGTTAGAAATGAAATTGTTGGAAATTTGAAAATGGAAATTATTTATGTATGTTTGTGATTTTGAAACTTTGAATCGAAATTGTTCAAAATTGTTGGAAATAGAATTTTAAAATTATTGAAAATGGAAAACGTTGGAAATGGAAATTGCTTATGTATGTGTTATAATGGTTGAATTAAAATTGTTAGAAAATGTTAGAAATTTTTATGTATGTTTTGTGATTGTTGGAAATAGAAATTATTTATGTATATTTTATGTAATTTTGTTTGTAGAATAGTTGAATTGTTAGCTTTTAACTTATGGTGAATTGTGTTCGATAAAATTGAATTGTGTATGATGTATACATTATATTATATAAGATGGACATGCGTATTTCTGTAATAAAATTAGGTATTCTTTATTTTGATATATGCATTCATTTATTTTTACAGATAAATGGAAGGAAGTTCAAGTACTTCTGATCAAACTATTTTAGGAAGATACAGTGATCCGGCTTGAGCTCATGATACATTGGTTCCTGATAAGAGGAACTATATATTTGCTTGTTTTGTAACAAGTTTTTGAAAGATGGAGGAATAACTCGATTAAAGAAACATTTAGTTGGGGTTAAAGGAGAAGTGAGATTATGTAAAAAAGTAAGTCATGATATAAAGTAACAGATGAAAGCTTTGTTTGAAGAATTAGCAAAAGAAAGATAGAAGGGAAATGTTAAATTTTGAAATTAGTAGTAGAACTTCATTTGCCAGTTTTCGCGATAATTGTGAAAATGTTGAAGGTGGTAGTGGTAATGTTCGATCCCAAACCCAGCAAGAAGATAATGTTACCCCTACACTTGATGCTAGGAAAAGAAGAAAGCAAGTGACTAGTTTTTTGGCACCACGAATAACTTTTGAAGCCCAACCTTCAATTCGTAGTGTAATGCAATCAAGAGAAACAACTTATAATGTTGATATAGAAGTAGCTAGATAGTGGTATTGTAACATTCCGTCACCGATGGGATGGGTATAGTTCATCTCATACGTATTTTGTATACGTATTTTGCATCCGTATTTTGTATATGTATTCGTAGCCTCTACATCATTGATAAATGTTCAGTATTGCACAAGTACAGGCATGTACATGCATGTATGACATATTTCCGACTTGCTTGTGAAATTTGGAGATTTTGTGATTAAGGTTAACTGTGCTTTGATTAGTGAATTGGAGTATTAAATTGAATTTAGAAATTGAAAATTGAAAATTGAAAATTTGAGTATGTGATTAAATGTTTTCTAATTTTGAGGATTTATAGGAATTTTTTCGAAATTTATAGAGTATCGAGTCCGGACCGGGAAAAATGGCTTAGTGACTGATTAATTGTGATTTCGGTTCCGAATTTGATTGACAATTGATATGAGGTAATTTGATTTATGATTTGAGGAATTAGGATATGAACCATTGGAATTCGGGAGAAATTAGAATTAGAAATTGAATCGAGGTTGTTCGGATTGGACTTGTGGCAATTAATTGCCAAACAAGCCTTTACAAGCCTTAGTATTTAAACTTGTCTCCTTTGAAAAATGATCCACGATGCTTTCTTCTTCCCTTGAAAGAAATTGCTTTGTTCTCCTTCTTCTTTGCGTGGATCTCATCTTGGATTTGTTTCTTGCTTCTCCTTGCAAATCATTCCTTCTTTTATCCTTGATCATTCATCCCTTTGGCTTGGATTGAAACAAAATGGAGTTTGGGCTAAATGGGAGAAAACCGTGGATGTGTTTAGGAGTGGGAGTTTGAGTTTTCTTGGTGTTTCTCCAAGGATTTAAGCTTGAATCAAGTAAGTTCTTGTTTCCTTATGCTTTACATAGTTTAATTTGAGCATGGATTTGAGTATAAATTGTTTGAGAAATTGTAGATTTTCGGATGATGTAGGTTTAGGGAAAATATGTGATTTTGATTTGGGTGTTTGATGAATAATGGTTATTTGGTGGATCTAAGCTTAGGAATGAGTTGTGTTAAGTGTAGGAAGTTGTTTTGGAGTGTTTAGAAGGGAAAGGATCGGATTAGAGCTGAAAAATCTGGGAATTTCTGGGTTTTCTGGGCGATTCTGCGATCGCACGCCATGACACGACGAAGAACACGCCATGAAACGAGGAAACCAAGACGCCCTTGACAATGGAGCACGTCATGGCCAAGGCGTGGAGAAAAGGGAACTGCATGGCGAGGGCTTAGGCGCCGCGACAAGGGATGTTAATTTCTGAAAATGTAAATTTTAGGTTTTTGAATTTGGGGAATGAGGAAATTATGGATTCAATTAGATATGGATTGACTTCAATTTAGAGATTATGAATTCGGGATTTCGAATTTCAATTTAGGAGAATGAAATTTCAAAAATTGAATTCGGTGGTTCTCGGAATCGGATGAGAATTGAATAGTGAATTTGATTCTGATAATTCTTATGTATTAGAATTTGATCTTGGAAGATGTAGAACTTAGCCAATTGACTTATGGAATTAGAAATTGCTATGAATTAGAGTGAAAGCACAGAATTGGTGAGAATTGATATTAGGGTCGGAAATGTCATAATATGCATAGTACAGCATTCATTCGAGACATCAGCATTTCTGATTATTGAAATCGATACAATTAGTGATATTTGGCTATTATGATTATTATAGAGGCTCAAGTGGAGCGTCGATCCTCTGACGCAGCAGAGACTTCCCGGCAGTAGCTCGGAAGTTTAGAGGTGAGTAACCTAGTTGGTTTCTCAATCTCTGATGTGTTAAATACTTTGTGTGAATTATTTGTGATTATGAGTAAGTGATTCGCATGAGATATGTTATTGTGAATTGTGGACGCATGCTAGGCATGAATAGAAATCAGTAACTGATAGTTGTGATCGGAGCACATTCTGATCTGATCGGAGCTATAAGCTCATCTATTGTGATAAGTGATAAGGGAATAGCGCATACCCAGAGGGCTCTCCTATCCCTAAGTGCGCGTGGGCAGTAGTGCATACCCAGAGGGCTCTCCTACCCCCGAAAACACGATTTCTGTGTGATGTGTGATGTGCCCAGAAATGGGATAATTCTGATGCCCAGTCACAACACTAAAATGAAATGGAAAGCATTCTGCATTTAGTATGTGATTGTGTTGTGAATTCGAAATTGGTTAAAAGTAAATGTGCGATAGTTGTGTAGTACAATTATGACTGTGATTCTGAATATGAGACTGTGTTGTGTTGTACGCAGTTTTGCATAATGCATGAATTGAGTGAACCATCGATGATGGTTACTCATTGAGTTCACAAATTCACCCAAAATTGCAACTATTTTTAGGACGGTGATAGTGTGACTCTAGCTCCAGTTGTGAGACTTTTCTGCTTGTGTGTGTGTGCGTGAGAGGAGCATGGCCATGTGTCGGTCATTGGGATCTTTTGGGATGACCTAGTTAGGAGTTGTTACTGTTTATTTTGGTTATGTACAGTTGTAATCAGATAGGAATGTGAACTTATGATTTTAAGAAATGAAATGAAGGATATCTTTTGGTTTTAAAATTTAGTGAATGTGATCTTATAGAACTGCTTTATGATTGTGATGCCATGAGAGTTATAGAATTGATTATCTCGTAGTGCACCCTCATCGTAGGGTATGTATCGGTATGACCTACGGGCGTCCCGGTGTATACTCTACGGTAAGGGGGCGCTATATTGGTGGTATCAGAGCATAGTTTGACATCTTTTGGGCATAGAGTATTTTAGGCTTGAATTTCATGAGAAAAGTAGAAATTGATCGAGTTTGTGGTTTTGTTGTAGATCATCCGTCTTTGGTGATCAGGTAGATCACTCAGCTGACCAAGGATCAGTCGGAGCGAGTAGAGAGTCTTCTGTGCCTTTGTATGAGGAGCAGCCTCCTATAGTTCCCATGAGACGGGAGCGGAGGTATGATCGTCTGCGCAAGCAGGGAGCTATGGATTTCTATGGCAGCACAGACCCTGCGGAGGCTGAGGGTTGGTTAGAGAGGATTGAGCGAGTCCTCGATCAGATGGACTGCGGCCCTGAGGAGCATTTTGATTATGCTGTCTCATTGCTTCAGGGTCCAGCGTATCAGTGGTGGAAGACTGTTCCGGGTAGTTCCACCAGACCCTGTGTTCTGACTTGGGCGGATTTTCTGAGAGCTTTTCGAGATAACTATACGCCCAAGGTTTATATGGAGATCAAGATGCATGAGTTCTTAGATTTGAGACAGGGGTCCATGGCAGTGGCCAACTATGAGGTCCGGTTCAATGAGTTGTCGACATATGCTTCTGTTTTGATTTCCTCTGAGGCTAATAGGTGCCGGAGATTCGAGGGAGGGCTGAATCTGGAGATTCGTACCAGGTTAGCCCGATCTGATATGGGCACCTTTATGGAGCTGAGATCAGCTGCAGTGAGGATTGAGCAGCTCTTGAGGCAGTCGGGTTGAGACTGGACATGGATCTAGGAGCAAGAGATCTAGTGATGATCGAGGCTGACTCTGGTAGAGCTTCAGCAGACGCCTTGAGCGAGTTCAAATTTTCTGGAGGTCCCAGCGATCGAGTTCATTGAGAGAGGACGATTTAGGCGATCTAGTAGTAGTAGTGGCGATGGTAGAGGCTTGCCGACTTCCTCCGTTATGTGAGTTTTGTGAGAGGAGGCATAGTGGAGAGTGCTGGAGGTTTACTGGAGCTTGTTTGAGATGTGGCTCGATGGAGCATCAGATCCGGCACTGTCCAGAGATTTTGGGATCTCAATCTGCTTCGAGTGGGAGAGCCGGTAGTAGCATGACAGTGCAGCAGAGTCGCGGTGCTGGACCTGGATTCAGGGGTCGAGGTAGAGCTGGAGATTCTTTTGTGGGGACCGAGAGTCGTGGTAGTCGGCCCCAGTCCCAGGCCAGGGTCTATGCCATGACCAGGCAGGACGTCCAGGATTCTCCAGATGTGGTTGCAGGTTTGCTTCTGATCTCTGGCATTGAGGTTTATGCATTGATAGATCCAGGTTCCACGCATTCTTTTATTGCACCGCATGTGGCATGTAGATTGCATGTGGGTAGGGAGATGTTGCAGTGTGGGCTAGAGGTGAGTACACCTCTAGGTAGTACTACAGTTCTGGGCGAGGTCTGCAAGGGGTGTCAGATTCGGGTTGATTCAGCGGTATTGAGTGCAGACCTGATTGTGTTGCCCCTTCGAGAGATTGATTTGATTTTGCGGATGGACTGGCTCGCTGCCCATAGGGCTATTATGGATTTCTATGCCAAGGAGGTCGTGTTAGAGTCTCTGGTCGACTAGAGTCATTTTGAGAGTGTTAGTCGGCAAAGGCGCCGGGATGATCTCGTTTATGAGCGCTCTGAGATTGATGCGAGGTGGCTGTGAGGCCTATTTGGCGCATGTAGTAGATTCCAGAGTGCAGCAGAGTTTGCAGGATGTCCCTGTGATCAGGGAGTTTCCCGATGTGTTTCCCGAGGAGTTACCGAGTTTGTCGCCAGATCGGGAGACAGAGTTTGAGATAGACCTCGTTCCAGGTACCGCTCCTATATCGATACCTCCGTATAGGATGGCACCGATGGAACTGAGGGAGCTTAAGGCTCAGCTATAGGAGTTGTTGGATAAGGGGTTTATCAGGCCAAGTGTTTCACCGTGGGGAGCTCCGGTGTTATTTGTAAAGAAGAAGGACGGGACTATGAGGCTGTGCATCGATTATAGGCAGCTCAATCGGGTTACAGTTAAGAATAAGTACCCACTGCCTAGGATCGATGATCTTTTTGATCAGTTGTAGGGAGCTCAGTTGTTTACCAAGTTAGATTTGAGATCCGGTTACTATCAGTTGAGGATCGCAGAGGCCGATGTGCCTAAGAGTGCTTTCGGGAGCAGGTATGGGCATTTCGAGTTTTTAGTGATGTCGTTCGGGTTGACTAATGCCCCGACAGCCTTCATGGCTTTGATGAATAGAGTCTTTCAGCCCTACCTGGATCAGTTTGTGATTGTATTTATTGACGATATTTTGGTGTATTCGAGGTCTAGACAGGAGCATGCGGAGCACCTGAGGATAGTACTGCAGATTATGAGGGATAGGCAGCTGTATGCCAAATTCACTAAGTGTGAATTTTGGCTAGATGAGGTGGTGTTCCTAGGCCACATTGTGTCTGGTGAGGGTATCCGGGTAGATCCTCACAAGATTGAGGCAGTGAGGAGTTGGGAGATTTCGAGGAATGCGTCAGAGTTGAGGAGTTTCCTCGGATTGGCAGGTTATTACCGGAGATTTGTTGAGGGGTTTTCTGTGATCTCAGCCCCGTTGACAAAACTTCTGAGGAAGAGTGTGGCCTTCAGATGGACAGAAGAGTGTCAGAGGAGTTTCGAGGAGCTGATTCATCGGTTGACTACAGCGTCGGTGTTAGCCCTGCCATCTGGAGCAGGAGGTTTTGAAGTCTTCAGTGATGCTTCGCAGCAGGGTTTAGGCTGTGTGCTCATACAGCATGGGAGAGTTATAGCATATGCTTCGAGACAGTTGAGATACCATGAGATTAATTATCCTGTGCATGACTTGGAGTTAGCAGCAGTGTCGTTTACTTTGAAGATCTGGAGACATTATTTGTATGGGGAGACGTTCCAGATCTTCACCGATCATAAGAGCTTGAGGTACTTGTTGAGTCAGCGGGAGCTAAATTTGAGGCAGAGGAGATGGTTAGAGTTGCTTAAGGATTACGACTGCACTATCGAGTACCACCCAGGGAAGGCTAATGTGGTGGCTGATGCATTGAGTAGGAGATCGCATGGTAGTGCAGCTCAGATTCAGGCTTCGAGGTTACCGTGCTTGGTTTAGTTGAGAGCTCATAATGTGCAGATGGATTTGAGTCAGGATGGAGCTTTGATTGCGACTTTGAGGCTGAGGCCAGTGCTGCATGACCGGATTAGGAGAGTACAGGATCAGGATCCAGTGTTGATAAGATTGATTGACAGAGTCAGATCTGGATGGCTTTATGAGTTTAAGCTGAGAGATGGTACTTTATGGATGGGTTAGAGGTTGTGTGTTCCGGATGTAGAGGATTTGAGGCATGAGATTTTGGAGGAGACTCAAGTGGTTGCTTATGTCATGCATCCTGGTGTCACCAAGATGTATCGCAATCTTAAGTTGCATTTCTGGTGGCCAGGTATGAAGAGGCATGTGGCGGAGTTTGTTTCTCAGTGTCTGACGTGTCAGCAGATTAAGGCGGAGCACCAACCTCCAGTAGGGAGATTGCATTCGTTGCCCATTCCAGAGTGGAAATGGGAACGCATTACGATGGACTTTATTATGGGTTTGCCGAGGACGCCGAGACAATATGATGCTATCTGGGTCATAGTGGACCGGTTGACTAAATCGGCTCACTTCTTGCCAGTGAGGGAGAGCAATACCCTCGATCAGTTGGCCCAGAAGTATGTAGCGGAGATTGTACGACTGCATGGGTCCCAGTATCGATAGTGTCGGATAGGGATCCCAGGTTTACTTCGAGGTTTTGGAGGAGTTTGCAGTCGGCTTTGGGTTCGAGATTGAACTTCAGCACAGCGTTTCATCCTCAGATAGATGGGCAGAGTGAGAGGACTATTCAGACCGTTGAAGATATGTTGAGAGCCTGTGTATTGGAGTTCCGAGGTGCATGGGATCAGTATTTGCCTCTGGTAGAGTTCGCTTATAATAATCAATACCAGAGTAGCATTGGTATGGCACCGTATGAGGCTTTATATGGACGACTGTGCAGATCCCCTCTTTACTAGGATGAAGAGGGTATGAGGATGTTAGAGGGTCCCGAGTTGATCCAGGATACAGTGGATAAGGTATAGTTGATTCGGAGTCGCATTAAGGCGACTCAGGACAAACAGAAGAGCTATATGGATCAGCATCGGAGAGAGATGGAGTATGCTGTGGGTGATAGAGTGTTCCTCAGAGTGTCTCCGTGGAGAGGAGTTCTTCGTTTAGGTCGTAAGGGCAAGTTGAGTCCTCGGTATATTTGTCCATATGAGATTACTGAGCGGATTGGACCGTTGGCTTACAGATTGGCGTTGCCGAGTGAGATGTCCCAGTTACACGATGTGTTTCATGTGAGTATGCTCCGGAGATATCGATCCAGGCGACTCGTGTGATGATTCCGGGGAGATTAAGATAGTCGATGATCCGAGTTATGTTGAGGAGCCGACGGATTATTGGATCGTGGGTCGGCGATTGCGGGCGGTGGTGATTCCATTGGTGAAAGTCCTTTGGAAGAACCACTCATCAGAGGAGGCAACTTGGGAGACTGAGGAGCACATGAGGAGGCAGTATCCTCACTTGTTTGATCAGTCAAGTAAGAAAATTTTGGGACGAAATTTTTGTTAAGAGGAGAGAATTGTAACTTCCCGTCACCGATGGGATGGGTACAGTTCATCTCATACGTATTTTGTATACGTATTTTGTATCCGTATTTTGTATATGCATTCGTAGCCTCTACATCATTGATAAATGTTCAGTATTGCACAAGTACAGGCATGTACATGCATGTATGACAAATTTCCGACTTGCTTGTGAAATTTGGAGATTTTGTGATTAAGGTTAACTGTGCTTTGATTAGTGAATTGGAGTATTAAATTGAATTTAGAAATTGAGAATTGAAAATTTGAGTACGTGATTAAATGTTTTCTAATTTTGAGGATTTATAGGAATTTTTTTGAAATTTGTAGAGTATCGGGTCCGGACCGGGAAAAATGGCTTAGTGACTGATTAATTGTGATTCCGGTTCCGAATTTGATTGACAATTGATATGAGGTAATTTGAATTATGATTTGAGGAATTAGGATATGAACCATTGGAATTCGGGAGAAATTAGAATTAGAAATTAGATCAAGGTTGTTCGGATTGGACTTGTGGCAATTAATTGCCAAACAAGCCTTAACAAGCCTTAGTATTTAAACTTGTCTCCTTTGAAAAATGATCCACGATGCTTTCTTCTTCCTTTGAAAGAAATTGCTTTGTTCTCCTTCTTCTTTGCGTGGATCTCATCTTGGATTTGTTTCTTGCTTCTCCTTGCAAATCATTCCTTCTTTTATCCTTGATCATTCATCCCTTTGGCTTGGATTGAAAGAAAATGGAGTTTGAGCTAAATGAGAGAAAACTGTGGATGTGTTTAGGAGTGGGAGTTTGAGTTTTCTTGGTGTTTCTCCAAGGATTTAAGCTTGAATCAAGTAAGTTCTTGTTTCCTTATGCTTTACATAGTTTAATTTGAGCATGGATTTAAGTATAAATTGTTTGAGAAATTGTAGATTTTCGGATGATGTAGGTTTAGGGAAAATATGTGATTTTGATTTGGGTGTTTGATGAATAATGGTTATTTGGTGGATCTAAGCTTAGGAATGAGTTGTGTTAAGTGTAGGAAGTTGTTTTGGAGTGTTTAGAAGGGAAAGGATCGGATTAGAGCTGAAAAATCTGGGAATTTCTGAGTTTTCTGGGCGATTCTGCGATCGCACGCCGTGGCGCACGAAGAACACGCCACGACGAGCGAGGAAATGCAGCACGCCGCGATGAGCGCGGGAGCACGTCGCGACGAAGGCGTGGAGAAAAGGGGCTCGCCGCGGCGAGGGCTTAGGCGCCGCGGCAAGGGATGTTAATTTCTGAAAATGTAAATTTTAGGTTTTTGAATTTGGGGAATGAGGAAATTATGGATTCAATTAGATATGGATTGACTTCAATTTAGAAATTATGAATTCGGGATTTCGAATTTCAATTTAGGAGAATGAAATTTCGGAAATTGAATTCGGTGGTTCTCGGAATCGGATGAGAATTGAATAGTGAATTTGATTATGATAATTCTTATGTATTAGAATTTGATCTTGGAAGATGTAGAACTTAGCCAATTGACTTATGGAATTAGAAATTGCTATGAATTAGAGTGAAAGCACAGAATTGGTGAGAATTGATATTAGGGTCGGAAATGTCATAACATGCATAGTACAGCATTCATTCGAGACATCAGCATTTCTGATTATTGAAATCGATACAATTAGTGATATTCGGCTATTATGATTATTGTAGAGGCTCAAGTGGAGCGTCGATCCTCTCGACTTGTAGAGACTTCCCCAGAAGAGCTTCGGAAGTTTAGAGGTGAGTAACCTAGTTGGTTTCTCAATCTCTGATGTGTTAAATACTTTGTGTGAATTATTTGTGATTATGAGTAAGTGATTCGCATGAGATATGTTACTGTGAATTGTGGACGCATGCTAGGCATGAATAGAAATCAGTAACTGATAGTTGTGACTGGAGCACATTCTGATCTGATCGGAGCTATAAGCTCATCTATTGTGATAAGTGATAACGGAATAATACATACCCAGAGGGCTCTCCTATCCCTAAGTGTGCGTGGGCAGTAGTGCATACCCAGAGGGCTCTCCTACTTCCGAAAATGCGATTTCTGTGTGATGTGTGATGTGCCCAGAAATGGGATAATTCTGATGCCCAGTCACAACACTAAAATGAAATGGAAAGCATTCTGCATTTAGTATGCGATTGTGTTGTGAATTCGAAATTGGTTAAAAGTAAATGTGTGATAGTTGTGTAGTACAATTATGACTGTGATTTTGAATATGAGACTGTGTTGTGTTGTACGCAGTTTTGCGTAATGCATGAATTGAGTGAACCATCGATGATGGTTACTCATTGAGTTCGCAAACTCACCCAAAATTGCAACAATTTTTCAGGACAGTGATAGTGTGACTCCTAGCTTCAGATTGTGAGACTTTTCCTGCTGTGTGTGTGCCGGCGAGAGGAGCATGGCCTACAGGTCGGTCAGCTGGGATCTTTTGGGATGACCTAGTTAGGAGTTGTTACTGTTTATTTTGGTTATGTACAGTTGTAATCAGATAGGAATGTGAACTTATGGTTTTAAGAAATGAAATGAAGGATATCTTTTGGTTTTAAAATTTAGTGAATGTGATCTTATAGAATTGCTTTATGATTGTGATGCCATGAGAGTTATAGAATTGATCGTCTCGTAGTGCACCCTCATCGTAGGGTATGTATCGGTATGACTTACGGGCGTCCCGGTGTATACTCTATGGTAAGGGGGCGCTATAGGTATGGTACATGTTCATCATTCAATGCTTCACAGTCTTACTATGATCAACCTATGGTAGATGCAATAGCCTCTTACGTTTTGGGATATAAAGCTGTTGGACCCCGGTCTTTAATTGGAATTTAGAAATAGTAAATGAAATTGAATGAGTGTTTTGTTTAAGTATTATATTATAGATGAAATTATGCTTTAAGGAAATTTTGAGAAAAGAATTATAAGTTTTCAATGTATTTGATAATTGTGAAAATTTGTATGGATTATGAAAGTTTAAGCGAATGAATTGATTGAAAAGTTAGTAGAAAATCAAGAAATAAAGAGAAAAGTGAGAGAATTTGAAAAATTAAGAAAGTTGACTTTTGGAGATAGAAAGTTTGACTTGAGGGTTGACTTTTTGTTTGAGGCAAAATTTGAGAAAATTATCTTCTGGAAACTTGTAGTTTATGTCAAGAGCTTTCTGTAGCCATAAAGTTTGATATTTTTCGATATCGGAAGTGAGAGTTATGATCAGTCAAAGTTCGCTTCGAGTTTGACTTTTTGAAGGAAAAGTTGACTTTTTGATTTAGGCAAAATTCGAGAAAATGATCAACATAAAAATTGTAGCCTCTGTCAAGAGGTTTTTGTGGACATAAAGTTTTCTATTTTTCGATGTCGGGATTGAGAGATATGATTTTCCGAAGATATGCTTTGTTTTGAAAATGTTATTAAGTATAGATTTGTGTGTTCTATACTTCGAGGCCACTCGTCGTTTGGATTTAGTCTGAATTGGAGTAAGTAGTCTTCATGAAAGTTTTAGATGATGTTTTTATCTTTCCATTGTTATAAAGTTTGCAATTTTTCGACATCGGGGCTAGAAGTTTTGAGTGATTAAAAAATTTGAAGTCGTTTAGGAAAAGCTGTTTTGGACATAATCTTTGATTGAGTTTTTGACCTCTTTCGAGACCTAATTTGATTTTGAGTACTTCAGGGAAGTTGTAGAGCTTCCTTTGATATTTTTATTGACACCAAATTTGTCAAATTCCGAGTTCGGGATCGAGAGATATGATTTTTGAAAAGTTCGGTTTTGAAGTTTCATTACTTTGTTTTTAATCCGATCCCTTTTGTAATCTTTTGCTTATAATTCCTTCGTCCGACATCCGATTGATTTGATTCTCAAAGCGTTGGATTCCTAAAGCAATTAATTTCATTTTTATGAAGAATTATGATTTTTAGGAGATTAAATGGGAAGAGATTGATTGAACCAAAGTAAGAGATTTTGTTATAGGTTATAAGTTGGATAATTTTCTGAACTTGGTTTAGTATTTTCCGAAATTCAGGAGCTGTACAACTCCGATTGAGTTGATTCTTGAGGGCATATAAAATTAAGATATAGGGCTACAACTCTTGTGAAGGGATCAAAATTTAATTTCATCCCTAAGATTGTTAATTTCTGGACTGAAGTTATGTTAATGTTCAGTCTCGGATTTTTGTGAAGGTCCGATAGTATTTCGGCTATAACTTCTTCGTTTCTGATCCGAATTGAGCGCGGTCGGTAGCTTTGGATTCGTATGATCTAGAGGAACAATTTTCAAGAAGAAAGTTAATCCAAATTATTTCGTTTAGATGCTCGAAACCAGGACACAATGTATCAGATTTTTAAAGAAAGTGCAGGGGCAAACTTGGAAATAGGCAAATAAGTGAGGGCAAAATGGTCATTTACCCTCCATTTTTAATGACATGGCACCATTATAAGATGTGTTGTCGTGTAAGGAAGGAGCTAGAAATTAAAAGAAGAGAATAAAAAGATGAAACACAATGATGAGAGAAAGAAAGGAAGAAAAGTGGAGGAAAAATGGGGATTTCGGCAAAGAGGAGAGGGAAAGCTTGGGATTTTGATTTTTAGAGATTTGAAGTTTGTTTTTGAGTAGATTTCAAGGAAGAATGATGAAAGAAGGTGGAAACTCCCTCTAAGGCTCTATAAATCTGAAATTTGAAGGAGAAAGAGGTAAGGGAAAAATTTGAGCTTTGAGTTTTTAGTGATTTCTTTGTTTAGAAATATGGAAAAGGTGATGGGTTTGTGTTTTTCATGATTAATTTTGGAAGATTTCATGATGAATTGATTTAATTTTGAATTTATGTGAGTTAAGGTTTAGGTAAAATTTGAGATTTGGGAATTTTTGAAATTGATGATTTAGATATCTTGGAATTAGTATGAATTGATGAATTATGACATCAATTTTAAGGATTATGTTATTTATGATATTGAATTTGTATAAATTGGTTTAGGCCAATTTTAAGATTTGGGGATTTTGGAATTTATGATTTAGATAGATAGATTTTATATGGAATTGGTGTTTTCTAAGTCCAATTTGAAGAATTAAGTGAATTATGATATTTATTTTGGATAATTATGGCTTAGGAAATTTTAAGGTTGAGGAAAGAAGAAGGAATTTGGAGATTCGATACTTTGGACAAAGTATTAGCGTCAATTCGAGGTGGGTGATGTATTTATATTTTGAATTATGAGTAAATTATGTGATTTTGAAAAATCAAGAAAAGAATAAGATTTCTGAAATTATGTTTTCAAAGGATTTGAAAATAATTATTCAAAGGTTTACGTTAAAATGTTTGAAAATGATTCGGAGAAATTGTAGAAAAATTGAGAATACGAGATTTATTAAAATTGTGTTTTCGCGTTTTTGAAGAATGTGAATAATGCTGCTTTATGCATTTGTATATGTTGATTTAGTTAAAAAAATACTTACATTCATTTTATACATTTGATTGATATGAGATTAATTGATTAATTTAATATGATTGTTGCATAAATTGATGTGAATATGCGTGCATGTGTCAAGCATTTTGACACGATTTGATATGATGATATGAAGATTTAGAAAATCAAGATTTTGAAAAGAGCCTTGCATAATTTGAATTCTCTTTTTCGCTTATGTATTATGTGGGTTTGGTCAGTCCTTTTGTGAGTCGATTACCTTTGTCTCTACTTGTTTATAGCCTTTTCCTACGCTTGCAAGTGGCTTAGGAGTTCCGATTTCGGACTCCCCTCCGTTCACGGCTGCACAGAACCGCTATGCGAGAATGTGCAGTACGTTCTGATAGGACCAACCCAAACCGTTTGATGTGTTTTATGTATTGGGTTAAGAGTTTATGTGTTTTGTGATCTGATGTGATTGCATTCATGTTTATGAGAAATTTTGAGAAATGAGAAAAAGGGTTTTCAACCATGAAATTATAGAAATTTGATATGAAAAGTTTGGAAAATTGAAAGGTTTGAAGAAAATGCTCGAAAGGTTGAAAAGTTTGTAAAAGATAAGCCATTTGGCTAAAAGTTATGTAAAATGATTTCTGCTTATTATTCATTTTATAAATATGTTACCCACAAGCTTCCAAGCTCCCCCCCTTTCATCCCCATCTCCAGGTATTCGAGCAGGAGATCGGATGAAAGATGGTCAAGACGTCAATTTCGATATTTATATAAGTTTGGATTTTAGTATGGATATGTATATGGCTTAAGATAAGTTTGGGAAAGTGTACTTGCATATAAAGTTGAGTATTTGGGAATGGTCTTGAATGTGTATATGAAATTGTGTATGACATTGTTTATGATAATGATATTGATTTAGGAATTTGTGTATGGTATTTAAGATTGAAATGTGTATTGGAATTGGACATGATTAATGTTTTGAAGTGGTTTAGATATAGGAGTGTGTTTATCTGCTGAGATCCTGGACGAAGGGTCCGGTAGATTTTGATTGATTGTGAGATTGGTTGGGGATTTAGAAGTGTGTTTTTCGATACTTTGTAGATTTGGGTTAGAATAAACGCAGCCGTTATGCTGCCTAATTTTCGATAAAATTAGGATAAAAATAGAATTTGAGATTTGTCTTGATATATAAGAATAAGATCAAGTGTTGAGAATTAAATGAGGATGAATTCCCACTAGTGGGAATTAATTGTATTTGATTTGCATTAGTTTGAATAAAGATGATAAAGAGAGATAGAAAAAAAATTATACTGGGTTTGGATAGTCTAGGTTTCCAACGCGAATGTGTTTATGTGTTCTTGATTGTTCTCGGATGTCGACTCCGTTTGTTAAGTATCGATTTTGCTTCGCTTCGTTTTGCTTCGGTACTTTCGTTTTTCGTTTTTCGTTTCGCTTCAGCTATTGCTTTGTTTCCGCTTCGCTTTGCATTATGTCTTCCGCATTTCGTTTTCTGTTTTCCGGTTGGGATCTGGTTTCCGGATCGGGTCCCAACATAGATGGTATCAGAGCTTTTCGGTTGGGATCCGGTTTCCGGATCGGGTCCCAACAAAAGCTCCTTTGATTGATGACTTAAGAAATAAAAGTTTAAGTTGCTTAGTTTTTGAAATTAAAAGTTATTTGACTGACAAAAGAGTGAATTTAGCTAGTTTTAGGTATTCAATCATGTGTGATGGTTGGACAGATAGGAGACAAGAGCATATTATTATTATTTTGTTTTATTTTGCAAATGACTCAATGTTTCTGAAGTCTATTGATGCATCTGACTATATTAGAAATACTAATACTTTATTTGGGATATTTGATGAAGTTGTGAATGAAATGGGGCTAGAAAATATTGTTCAATTCATTATTGACAATGATTCTGCTTATAAAGCGATATGAAGAAGGTTATAGAATACGTATAATTCTTTTTTTGGATTCCTTGTATTGTAGAATGCATTGACCTAATGCTAGAGAATATAGCGGATCCTAGGTATTTTCCTATTATTTTTGAGATTATGCAGAAAGCAAAAAAAGTGATTAAGTTTATCTATAATCGTTCATAAATTTTGAATTTGATGAGAAAGGAATTTACCAATGGTAAAAATTTGTGTCGTCCTAGTATGACAATATTTGCAACAAAATTTTTATCACTTCAGTCTTTTGTTTCGATGAAGAAAGAGTTAAGATAAATGTTTACAAATGATAAGTGAGTTGCATCTCAGCATACTAGGTTTAATGCTGGATTGCAGGTTTCCAACATTATACTGGAAGATAAAGAATTTTGGTCTCAATGTCAATTTGTTATCTGAATTTGTGAGCCTTTGGTGAGGGCGTTTCAATTGACTGATAGTGGAGAAAAGCCAATAATGAGTTATTTTTTGGATGCTATAGAAAGGCAAAGGAAGCATCAAGGCCAATATGAAACACATGTCTTCTTTATATATATTGTATCCTTCAATCATCAATGAAAGATGAAAAAGACAACTTTCTTCTCTTTTGTTTGCAGCTGGCGTATTTTTAAATCTTAGTATATATTTCATATCGAATTTTACAAAAAAAGTTGAAATCAGCAGAGGAATGATATTCATTATTACAACAAGTCATGAAATGATGCAAAATCTTTTAAGCTCATAAATAGAGCTTTATAAGCTGTCTTCTAAGGATTTTTGATTGTCGATTGCTATTTGACAAAGAACAAAACTTTTTCTAGGTATTAGCTATTTCTTTTTTCTTATTTATTGGAAATTAATTATCATTTTATTTTGTTTATAATAATTCTTTTGTTATCTTACGATTTACAGTTTCTTGGTGGGATCAATTCAGAAGTAGTGTTCCAGAATTTTAAAGGTTTACAATTCAAATTTTAAGTCAATTTATGAGTGCAACGAATTGTGAACAGAATTGGAGCACATTTGAATTCATCTATTCCAAGAAAAGGAATAGATTGGAGCATAGAGATTGAATGACCTGGTATTCGTTTGTTATAGTTTAAAGCTTTGGAAAATGTATGTCATTATCATTATTAATTTTGATATAATTTTTTATAAATTTCTAATAATTAAATTTTATTGTTTACTAGAAATCTTAATAGTACAAGTAATTTAACATATCCAATATCTATTGATAATATCGATCTTCTTGCTGATTGGGTTTCTGAGGAGCCAGATTTAATAGATGTGAATGACTTGGAAGATAATCTCGGTTGGGAAAATATTGACAAGTCATTTGGTGTATTGAATTTAAATGATGATGATGATAAAACTCCTCTTAATGATGAGGGTTTTGTACCAAATGATAACTAAGGTCAACGTAGTTATAGCGAATATCCTCCTACAGACGATTGAATGAAGTTTTAGGTTTTTTTTCCCCTCTTCTTTTAAATTTATTTATATTTAACGTATATGTTAAATTTTTTTATACATAATGTAATTGTAAATATTTTTGTTACAGGTTTCATTTTTACTTGGTTGGTTCCTCATCACAATTCTTGTGATAAATTGTAATAATTTGAAAATTAAGGATATTTATTATTATTTTATTAAATGTTTTGAACTTTTGATATAATTATTATTTATTATATGATGAAATTATAATATTTTAAATACTTTGTAATATTTTTAATTTTATATTTATACGATGATAATTATCTTTTTCACATTAATTTTGGTTATTATTTATATGTTAAAATTATTGTTATTTTATATTAATTAGGTTATTATTTATTATTATAAATTTTGAAAATATGATTGATATAAACTGATAAAGTATACAATATAAATGTACAATATTACAATAAATTATTTTATATTTTTAAATTATTTTAAAAATTATTTTATAAATTTAAGAAATTATCCATTATTTATCTGAGAAGTCATATTCCATATAGTCGTCTTTCTTTTAAAGGCGTTTGGTTTGAAGACGGATTGGGTATGGATATGGGTATAATAGTATAAGGAATGAGAATGGGTATTAAAAATAAAAATGATGTTTGGTTTATAACTGGGTTTTATATTAATACCAATAATGTTGTTTGGTTTATTGCATTAATGGGAATGAAAGATAATATAATACCATTTTTTCATATCATATTTATTATTATTATTACAAAATTTATAATAATAATAATAATAAGATAATTAATTTCATATAATAAAATTAATAATAATAATAATTAATAATAATAATAAGATAATTAATTTCATATAATAATATTAATTAATTAATAAATAATAATAATAAGATAATTAATTTCATATTATAATAATAATAAGAATAATAATAAGGATAATAATAAGTTTAAAATTTATAATAAATAATAATAATAATAAGAACAATAATTAATAACAATAATAATAATAATAATAATATTATTATTATTAAGAAGTTTAAAATTTATTATAATAATAATAATAATAATAATAATAATAATAATAATAATAACAACAACAACAACAATAATTAATAATAATAATAAGTTTAAAACTTATAAATAATAATAATAATAATAATTAAAAAGATAATAAATTTCAGTATAATAAACTTAATAATAATAATAATAATAATAATATAATTAATTTCATATAATAACATTAATAATAAAAATAAATAATAATAATAATAATAAGATAATTAATTTCAGATAATAAGAATAATGATAATAATAATAATAATAATAATAATAATAATAATAATAATAATAAGAATAATAAGGAAATAATAATAATAATAAGTTTAAAATTTATAATAATTAATAATAATAATAAGAAAATAATTAATAATTAATAATAATATATAATAATATTATTATTATTAATTTTAAAATTATAATAATAATAATAATAATAATAATAATAATAATAATAATAATAACAACAACAACAATAATTAATAATAATAAGTTTAAAACTTAATAATAATAATAATAATAATAATAATAATAATAATAATAATAATAATAATAATAATAATAATAATAATAATAATAATAATGAAGATGATGATGATGAGTGATTAGTAATATAATTAAAATAAAATTACTTATGTGGGGAGGGTATAAATAAGAACTACTAGATTGGAATGAAAACTGACACCCTTTCATTTGGAGGTTTAGTAGATTCCAAACTTAATGGAATAAATTCATTCCCTTGGAATTGAAAACCCCAAAGCAAACACTATTTTTTACTATTATTCTATTCCTTCATTCCCAAACCCTCGAACCAAACACCCCCTTAATTTTACCAAAACTAAATTATAAAACCCACTATCTCGTTAAACCCTAAAACTTGCCACTTTCCAGTGACTTAGTGGAGGCCAACATGTACTCGCTATTCATCTTGCAACCCCCCAAAGCTCTGTCGAATCTCCTCGGTACCCGAATTTTCGCGCGACTCATGGGCGGTGGGCCTAGGACCTTCCCCGGCGGCATCAATAAGTGGCAATGGAAGCGTCTTCACGAGAAGAGAGCCAAAGAGAAAGAAAAACGACTGCTCGACCAAGAAAAACAGCTCTACGAAGCCAGAATCCGATGTCAAATCCGAGCTAAACTCGCCGGCGGACCGAACCCGGAACCCAACCCCAATGGGCACAACCCCATGTCTCCTCGGGACCACATCAAAGCCCTTGCTGATCGCTTCATGGTGTCTGGAGCGGAGGATTTGTGGAACGAGAAGGATGGTCCTTTGGAATCCCCACAAACACCACGGAAGTCTAATCAACGATCGGGTTCACTAGGGTCAGGTCAACGAGCTGGATTGATCAGTTGCCCGAGTGATTTAAGGAAGCTGGTGTCGGTGGAGGGACGCAATGTGAATGTAAAAGTTAGATATTATTCGGTAGTAGGAGGTTCGGATTTCGGGACTAAAAGTAATTTGGTGAAGAAAGACACGAAATTTAGGAGAAATGCGAGTTCTTCAAACAGTGACGATTCAAAAAACTTATTTGGACACGGTGCGGAGAAGCATTTTCGTAGTAATTTGGTGGGCAAGCCTAGGAATGAAAGTAACTCCAAGAAAATGATTGGTTCCATTGAGAAAAGAGGCTTCAATTATCCGAAAATGAGGAGGTTTTGGAAAAATGAGAGCTCTTCAACTGATAGTGATGATGATGAGGAGGAGAAGTTCGATTCAGATGATGACATGATGGAGAGTGGGAGACGTTTGAGGAATGTAGGGTCTAGCGCTGCTCTGGGGGAGTATGACTTGAAGAGAACGAAGAGAGTGCCGTTAAAGGAGCTTGAGGATATTGATTTTTCAGAGGAGGTGGAGTTTATTAGGAATGAGCTTGAGAAGAAGAAGAAGTTGACTGGAAATGATGGGGACAATGGTGAGGTTGGTGAGGGGGAATGGCTTCTTAGTAACAAAAGGTGGGGTCATGTGCTCCTGATTTCATGTTTGTTTGAACTCTCTGAGAGATTCTTTGATATACTCTTGCCTTTATACTTCTAGGAAAAGACTGGATTGGTTAGTTTTGGCAAATGAATATATTTCTTGGTTTCGTACTTATTTGGAAATGTTATAGGTGCCTTTTGTTTCTTCAGATTTGATGAATGTGACATCTCTCCGTTAACTGTCAAGGCACTTACTGAGGCTGGCTATGTTCAGATGACTAGGGTACAGGGGGCTACTCTTTCTGTGTGCCTTGAGGGTATGCTTGCCACCTCTGTTGTTTTAGTGTGAGATATGACTATGGATAATAGTTAAGTTTCTTTTTTTTTTTTTTTTTGGGTTCTGGCTTCAAACTGAAAATAATTTAAGCAAAATAATCCTTAGTTGTTTGGAAAATGATGTTTCAAATTTTCAAATCCAAATTGCGAATAGTTGATACCATCACATCCAATTAGATTACTTATGGTTTTGTATTGTAACTTGTTGCAGGTAAAGATGCTTTGGTCAAAGCAAAAACTGGCACAGGAAAAAGTGCAGCATTTTTGGTACATTACGAGTCTCTTGACAATTTTCAAGTTGTTTGTACGGCTTTTGTTCGTTCTTCAATTTGTTTGTTAAGTGCAAACAGCTTCCTGCTATTGAATCAGTTCTAAAAGCAACAAGTAGTGACACCAATCCACGGGTGAATCCTGTGTATGTTCTAATTCTCTGCCCAACAAGAGAACTAGCAAGTCAGATAGCTGCGCAGGCAATTGCAATGCTGAAATACCACAATGGCATAGGTGTGCAGACACTTGTTGGAGGTACACGTTTCAAAGTTGATAAGAAACGTCTAGAATCAGATCCTTGCCAGGTTTGGTGTTTCATTCATGCCTTTTAAATTTTGACTCAGATCACCATTGTATTCATTTGGATATATGTAAAATCTAGTTATTATTGGATCATTTATAAAAGGCATGGATTTTGTTAGTACAGCATAAATATGGTACTCACTGTTAATTTATCCTTCTTCAGATGATTATTGCAACTCCAGGTCGACTACTGGATCACATAGAGAATAGAGGGGGCTTATCTGTCCATTTGATGGCATTGAAGATGCTAATACTTGATGAAGCTGACCACTTATTAGACCTGGGGTTTCGGAAGGATGTGGAAAAAATTGTTGATTGTCTGCCCCGTCGGAGGCAGTCTTTACTGTTCTCCGCAACAATTCCGAAGGAGGTTGATTTTAGATATCTAATTATAGTTATAAGCAATGGATTATAGATCTGCATCAACTGTATTGGACACATTGTTTGCCTTTGCCACTGCAGGTTCGGCGGATATCTCAGCTTGTATTGAAAAGAGAGCATGCTTTTATTGATACAGTGGGCTTGGACTGTGTGGAAACTCCTGAAAAGGTATACCGTAGATCATAATGATGGAAACTTGGAAGTAGATAATTAGCAAGAATTTGATAATTACAAGAAATGTGTACTTTAGCATGAAGATTTATTATATCAGGGTGAAGGGGAAATGGATTGATTTTTCTGGGAGGATAGAAAGGAGCTTGCAGAAATTCTCTTACATGTTCCTTATTTGCATACCATTATAGTTACTTTTAGATTTTGCATAAATGTTACTAATCAAAATTCTCAATGTGTAGAATGCTGAATAGATCAACTCTGATCTATTAACTTCAAATCACTTATTTGAACCAGATAATATACTTGTTCTAACTTAAAGATGGGAAGAAACAATCTCTGTTGCTAATATTTGCTTCCTAAATTCAGGTGAAACAATCATTTCTAGTCATTCAGCATGAGTTGCATTTTCAAGTTGTACATCATCTTTTGGAAGAGCATATCAAGCACACATCTGATTACAAGGTAAGTGTGTCGGTGATTCACCTTTTAGATATCTCTTTGTGTTAGATTACGTGCCTAATTTGTTCCACTTGTACTTGCATTTAGGTAATTGTCTTTTGTTCAAGTGGGATGGTAACATCGCTCTTTTATCTACTTTTACGAGAAATGAAGATGAATGTCAGGGAGATGCATTCTAGAAAGCCTCAACTCTATAGAACTCGTGTTTCTGATGAATTCAGGGAATCAAAACGATTGGTTCTTATTACTTCTGATGTCTCATCTCGGGGAATGAATTATCCTGATGTTACTTTGGTCATTCAGGTACGACTACGTCTTGGGAGAGCTGCTAAGTTCTTAGATACCAACCTGAGCTTTGTTCAGATGACTTCCTTTCATATTTACTGCTGCTGAAATGATGCTAGCCATTTGTATACATAGTATTAAGGGGTCAATGTGACATCCATAAGTAGAACTTAAATGATCTCTGATGAAGCTCCAGAGATCGTTAAATGACCTATTCAAGTAGGTTTTACCTTCAGATATGTTCTGCCTGCTGCCCCCGTTAGCAATACTTGATAGTGCTCAAACAAAAACTTATCGTCTATGCAATTTGGGTATATAGAATTGCGTACAAATGATATTGAACCACAGTACAGATTGATATATTTGATTGGAAAACTGTATTTTCCTCTCCTGTTGAGTCTGCATGTCTTGTGTTGAATTTATTACAAAACTTAATCATAACCAGGTTGGTATTCCTTCTACCCGGGAACAATACATACATCGTCTCGGAAGGACAGGACGTGAAGGAAAAGATGGAGAAGGCATCTTATTGCTTGCACCATGGGAAGGATATTTCCTGGACGAGTTGAAAGACCTGCCCCTTGAGAAAGTTCCTTTGCCTCATCTAGAAGAAAAATCTAAATTGAAGGTCTATAACTTTAGTTTTAATATCTGTTCTTATTGTTTGATAATTCATTAATTTGTCCTTGCTAACCTTGTTGAAACAGATGGATTCTCTTAATTGAAATGTAGCTGTTGTCTATTTGTAAATGGTGTAGCACTCACATTAACATGCACTATTTGAATGCATGTTTCTACATATTAAGCCCTACCCATGGAGGTGCTAATGTGATTGCATTTATTTTATGTGGAAAATAAGATCAGTGGGTGGTACTTGTGCTGAAGTTATCCGTTTGAGTGGCTGAACCTGCTCTATTAACTCTGATGTCTCCCCTTGAATATCAGAAGTAGCCAATGTGTCTTGCCCAACTTTAATTAAACAATTCTTACTGCTATGCTATTGATCTTAAATCATATGTGGTTAAATGTTACCTAAGCCAATAGGATTTCAGGTATATCTGTCTTCAAATTATGGATGTGTACATATTGAAAGAATTAATGCTTGTATATTGCTTACTTTTTGCAGATAGACAACTCATTGTCAAAGATTGATAGTAGCATCAAAGAGGCAGCATATCATGCTTGGCTAGGCTATTACAACTCGATCAGAAAAATTGGGAGGGACAAGACCACGCTTGTTGAGCTGGCAAAACGATTCTGTGACTCCATAGGCTTACAACAATCTCCTCCTCTCTTCAGAAGAACAGCATTAAAAATGGGCTTGAAAGGCATTCCTGGTATCCGTGTCAGAAATTAACAGTTCCTAAAGTATTGTTCATATTACCTTTAGATTTTGGAGACAAAAGAGGATCGCCAGTGAAGCAAACACCAAATTCAACTTTCATTCAACCTATATATTACTACTGGGACGGATCATCCTATCTCATAATATTATGTCATGTAGGTTACTTTATTCTGATGTTGCATGTGGGATCTTCATTTAATTAGAAAAACTAATCGATGTTCTTGTACTTGTATCATTTTTTGCTGATTTTAAAAAAATTATCGGTGACCCAAATTTGTGCTAAAAACAGTCTTATTGTTGGTTCTCTAGATGTGACGTTCCCTGACTTATTAGGATGTCTGATGTAGCTATTTGGTGTCTTAAATTGCTGATTTTGAGTTGACGTGCCATTTTGATCTTAATTTGATGAATGATTTTGTTTGACTTTGTGTGATTGGTTTCAATTGCTTGAAGTTCAATGAACTATAGTGTGCCATTTTTATCTCAGTTTGATGATTATCTTGTCTGTCTTTGCTGCAGACCTCAAAGCTCCTGAAGTTTCAAGTATACATGAAAGGTGGTCTGATCATGAGACTAGACGTGGATGGCTGCAGAGGTTACATATATTTCATCCCTCATATTAGATTTTCCCAGCCTGAGACTTGAGTTGGAATATTCTGAGATCTATGATTGAAAATGATTCCTGTTCGAGAAGTGAATTCGGTGTTAAAACTCAGATTATATTGAGCAATTTTGTTGAGCTGAGAAAGCATGGTCCCAATTCATATTTACGTCAATTTATAGTAAGGCTGTTGATTGCTTCTGGTTAATTGTGAAGCGTAAATTAGCATTACAATGTATCAGTCATATACTACATTAGTGAGACGTGTATGATTGTTATTTAAATTGTTAGAAGGAAAATTGTAATCCCCTTTTTTTTTCTCTCAATTCCATATTATAATCAATGTTATGGATGTTGGATTGGTATTGATATTGGATTTGATTTGGTACGATATTGTATTAGTAATTTTAGATAATTTTTAAATTTATAAAATAATTCATATTTTTTAAAGTTATAAAATAGTTTTCAATATATTGTACTATGTAATTTATAATTTTATATTAATCATATTGTCAAAAATTATAGAAGTTTAGAATAATAGTAATAATATATTTATTTTATTAAATCAATCTTAAATTAAAGATAATAATTTATATTTAATTGAAACTAAAAGAACCTTATTAAAGGTCAGTAATAGAATTTCATGTTACATGTTCTTAAAATAAATGAGGTTTATTATCATTCTTATGACAAAAATTTAATTAGTGACAAACTTTTAAATAGTTTGTTAGTTTTAAATCATTTAGTAATTTAATATAATAAAAGAAAATATACTCTTATGTTCACTTTAATTTTGATACATACAACCTAAAAACGAAACCAAGTGTAATAAATATGTGCTTGGGATATTCATGAAATTAATGTTTCTATATTAGATTGATTGATGATAATAATACTTTAACATGAAAGAATTTTACAAATTGTGTTGGCATTTTTTTGTAATTGTTTGGACTCATTTCATGTTTAGTGGAGTAGATGTGAAGGAAGAGATGACTTATTTTGTCATTTAACTTAAAAGAAAAATTAGAGATCACACTAACAAAACCCTAAATTTTGTTTTTGAGAGGAAACCCACACTTTTCATAATGGAAAACTCTTTAACTTTATTTTTGATCTCTCCTTGAGCTCTTGGCTTTTCTTTATTCACTTTCCGATGAGGGTCTTGCCTATTAAGATGTTTTAGCCTTCTTTAGTCTATCTATTGGAGCTTGACCTTTATATCTTTTATTGGCATACTCGATGGTGAAGCGTGAAGTGGTGTGATGACAGTGGCTGTAGGCGGTGGCGTCGTAGCAGTGGGTGGTCGGAAAATGTTGAAAATGGGTAAAGAGGAGAGAGAGATGAAAATGATGTGAGTTTGGTGTGGTTGCTTTGTTTTTGTTTTTGTTTTTGTTTTTTGCAATTTAGTCTTTAAAGATTTAGAAGTATACAATACTAGTCGGAAATACCGGCCAATATCAGATGGAAAATTTGGTATCGACCGACATCGACCATCAGATCTTGGTCGGGTCGGCTATATTTGGTCGAGTTTCAATCAATGGGCGCCAATCACCATCCCTATACTCATCGCTTAACCCGATTGATTCAAACATTCACTACCATTAGCAGAATGAAATTCTACGCAAACACGTATTTGCTTAAACCTACCGCAAAATCGTATATAAGGTATAATTCTCCCATAATTCGTGTATGAGATCATAACCTAATTTGTTTTTCTCTGCGTCGATTCCCACCTTCACCGTAAAACTTACTTGAAAGATCGGAGGGCTAATCGACATCACCCCGACGAGCCTTCCTTGTTTTGCAGTATATTTACGTCGAAGAACAACGCAGAAGGTTGCCAACTCGTGGATCCAAACGACAACGCACTGCTCAAACTGAATCCGGCAGAACCAATTGGCGCCACCGTGGGGCCCGACTTCCGCACCATGTCTAGAACCACGCAGATAAGCCAGCGGCGGCGATGAATCCCGACATACCGCTGCTGCGGCTCTGGCGATGTAACGATCGGTTTAGATTACTGCACTCGCCACTGACCACACATCTCCCAGACGGAGTCTTCCAATCTAACGATCGATCGCGCCTCAAGCTCGAGCAAGAAGAAAGAGCGTGGGCGTGGAGGATAACGTTGCGCACCATGCAACCTCAATCTCCAAAGACCGATTAGGTGCGAGATCCTCCTCACACACGCCGCCCCGAAATGGAATATATAAGAGGCGGTGAGTTGGTGATTCGCCAGATATCTGCAGAATCAAGACAAAGAAGCCGCCTATGCAACCAAATACCGACAATTCAATTTTAACAACCGATCACCGCCAGATGAAACCCTAGAAAAATCGCGAATGATCGGACTCACGCTGACACGAAGCTTCCGTCAGATCGCTCGACGGCGCAATACAACTCTCCTTCATTCCGGACATTTTGATAGCCTCCAAAGACCGGCCAAGAAAGATACCGAATTTCGAGAAATACAGGGAAGACCGACCTTTGGACTACATGCAAGACTTCCGGTCCACGATGAGCCTACATCAGTGTCCCGGATGCTATTCAAGTAAGGCCTTCAGACGGCTTTCAAGAGGGAGCTCGGCGATGGTTCAACAACCTACCCCCGGTCAGATCACATGTTTCGAGGACTTGTGTCGCTTCTTCCCGAATCGATTCGCCCTTAGTAAGTTTAATCGCAGAAGACGGCTTTGAGGTGATGCAACTCACCCAAGGAAGGAATGAGAGTTTACGGAATTCATCACTCGGCTCAACAACGAGGCGGTCGAGGTACCGATCTCACCCGCCGTCTACGCTAGCCGCACTTGAAAGCAATACGAGACGAGGAGTTCAAGAAGTCGTTAGCCTCGATCAACCTCGCTCGGCTCAGAAATAAGAAGCCGGGCGGATAGGTATATTCACCAAGAAGTCTGAAAACACGAGACGCGTCGGACGAAGATCGTCACGAATCGATTGGCGGGCAACCCGCACAAGCGACAAAAAAGCCAGTCGAACTAGAAAAGGTCGACCGATCGACAAGGATATCGCCAAGAGTTCACCCCGCTAAACAGGTCGTATGCTGAAGTACTAGCGGCCGTTAGAGCGGACGGGGAAACTATCAAAGAGCCCGAAAGAATGAAGACCCCGTACAAGGACAGGAACCCCAATTTATACTGCCGTTTCCACAGAGAGGTCGGTCATGATACGAAAAACTGCTGGCGGTTGAAAAAAGAGATTGAGCTCCTCATTCAAAAGGGGAGGTTAGGCCGATTCGTGAAACACGAACGAAACGCCGATCGCAGGACCGGGCGGTCGGACTACAGGCGCTCACCCCCGAGACAGAACGATAGGAATGATGGGGGTAGGCAGAGCACGAATACAGATAACCGCCGAGAAAACAGAGGGCGGTCAAGGGAAAGAAACGATGGAAATGCCGAACAGCAAAATGACCGACCGACCGGAGTTATTAACACGATATTTGGTGGAAATGCAGCAGGGGGATCCACCGTTAAAGACAGAAAACGATATGCCAAACAGGTCGGCGATTTACACTCCCATTAAAAATCAAGGAGAACGATTTAATGATCTCTTTCAATGAGTCGGACCTAAATGGAGTACATTGCCCTCACGATGACGCCTCGTCGTAAATCTCAACATGGACTGATTCTGAGGTGAAGCGGGTGATGATTGACACGGGCGATTCGGTCGACTTGCTATACTATGAAGCCTTCAGCAAATGAGGTACCAAGAGCGGTTATTACCTACTGACGACCCCATCAAAGGAATAACCAAGGCGCCAAGATACCCGTCGCCGGTTCATCTGAAATTGAAGCTTAGGCGTAAGTCATGCCAGATAGAAAGGGACGTGGAGTTCCTGGTCGAAGTTCCGGGGCATACAATGCAATAATTGGGAGAGCTACCAAACGCCTCGGTCGGTCGTCTCCACATACTACCAGGCTATGAAGTTCCCGACGCCCCATGGAACTGGAGTCGTCAGGGGTCAGCAGAAAATCGCCCGGGAATGTTACTTGGCAGAAACCAAGACCCTAGAAGGGGCGGTAGTGCTAACGAGCTCTCTTGACGTGAGAGCCGACGAAGAGACGGACAGGATGAATCCAGTGGAAGAGACGCAACGGGTCGTACTGGATGAAGCCGACCCCTCCAAGTTCACAAATCTAGGTTCCGAGCTGCAGAAGAACCTAGCTAGAGAAATCACCGATTGTTTGGTGGAAAACAGATCGGTTTTCGCTTGGGTACCGAGCGACATGCCCGGCATTTCTCGGACAGTTGCATGTCACTCCCTCGGATTCGCATGACCTAGCCGATCGATGAAGAAGCGATGGCATAGTAAGGAGCGCCAGGGGGTGATCGAGAAGGAAGTACAGAAGTTGCTTGAAGCGGGGTTCATAAGAGAAGTCAAATACCCCGAATGGCTCGCTAACGTGGTCTTAGTAAAAAAGAAGAACGGGAAATGGAGGATGCGTATAGACTTCACTGATCTGAACAAAGCATGTCCAAAAGACTTCCCATTCCGAAGATCGACCGTTAGTAGATTCTACCTCGAAAGCACTAATTGCTCGACTTCTGGACGCCTTTCTGCTATCATCGATCCCGATGAGTCTAGAAGACGAAGAAAGACCGCTTCATAACCCACCAAGGCACATATCGCTACTGTGTAATGCCCTTGATTGAAGAACGCGGGCGACCTACCAACGGCTCGTCATGGAGGTCTTTAAAAAGCAGATCGGTCGATCGGTGAAGCATACGTAGATGATATGGTGGTCAAAAGTAAGACGGTCATGAGCATGTGGAAGATCTCAAGAAGTCTTCCGGACCTCAATAAATTTCGATGAAGCTAAACCCGGAAAATGTGTGTTGGGGTGGCATCCTGAAAATTTCGGGGTTTATGATCACTCAATGGGAATCGAAGCTAATCCGGAAAAGATTAAGGCCATCATACGATGCCTTCGCCACAATGCTTGAAGGATGTTCAGATATTAGCGGCCGGATAGTCTCATTGAAAGGTGTTCATTTCAGATTGGGGATAAGTGCCTCCCATTTTTCAAAGTGCCGAGGAAAGTGAATGTGACTCAATTCGATGGCCGACGAAAAGCGAACAAGCTTTCCAAAGACTTAAAGCAAGATTTGTCTAGCCCGCCAATCCTACAAAGCCCGGTGAGACGGAGAGAACCCGTGTTATACATGGCGGTTACCGAGGATCGATCGGTAGCGGTGCTAATTCGCCTGAGGGGAATGAACAACACCCTATCTACTACGTTAGCAAAGTGTTAACCGGACCGAAACATGATACACGCCTATAGAGAAGATGGCCCTCTCCTCGATATGCAGCTCGGAAGTGAAGCCTTATTTCCAAAGTCACACCATCGAGGTATGGACCGACCAACCCCTCGCAAAGGCCTTCAAAAGCTCAAACCTCGCCTACTGATTAAGTGGGCGAGAGAACGGGTGAATTTGACATACAATACAAGCCCCGCACAACTATTAAGGCACAGATACTAGCAGACTTCATCGTGGAGATGAGCCAACCAAGCTCGAAGGACGAGCAGTTCCCCGCCTGGAGCCTGTTTGTCGATGGCTCATCCAATGCCGAGGGATGCGGAGCAGGAGTTGTACTGATCAGCCCGAACACGGAAGAAAAAGTAGAGTACGCCCTCCGACTAGAATTCAAAGCCTCCAATAACGAGGCGAAATATGAGGCCTTGATAGCCGGCCTCCAACTCGCCAAGGAGATGGAAGTGAAGCACCTAAAGATATACAATGATAGCCAGGTGGTAATCGGTCAAGTTACCGAGCATTACGAGGCCAAGGGGAACCACATGATCAAATACCTGGAGTTAGTCAAGCAGGAACTGAGCAATTTCGGACAGTATTCGATCAACAGAATAGAACGAGCTCAGAATGCCAAGGCTGATGCGCTCTCCAAAATGGCTTCCGACCGTGATGCCAAAAATAATATTCTGGTCGAACGACTAGATCGGCCTAGCATTCAGAAGACCGAGGAAGTTCTCAAAGTAAATTCTGATCAACCGGGCTGGACAGAACCGATCATGCGGTACCTTTTGGAAGGAAGACAACCGGAAGACGAATTAGCAGCCAAGAAGTTAAGGATAAAGGCGGTAGAATACACGCTTGTCAATGACTCTATATAGGCGGTCTTACGATCGGCCGCCCTTCGATGTCCGAATGAAGAAGAAGTCGAGCGAGCAATGGCGAAGTCCACGAAGGATGTCGGAAATCACGTAGGAGGCAGAATGCTGGCTCACCGGTTGATCAGACAAGGCTACTACTGGCCGACGATGAGAAGAGACTGTCAAGAGAGGGTCGACCGATGCGAATCCTGCCAGAAAAATAGCAATCTGTCTCACCAGCCGACCGAGAGGATGAAAATTGTAAGTCACCCTATCCCTTTCGCCCAATGGGGAATGGATATACTGGGGCCTTTCCCTCTCGGTCCCGGACAAAAGAAATTTTTGATAGTAGCAGTAGAATATTTTACTAAGTGGGTGGAAGCAGAATCTGTTGCTACAATCACCGAGGGGAAGGTTGAAAACTTTGTGAAGAAAATATACTTTGTCGCCGGGATGCCCATGGTATTGGTTACAGATAATGGTCGGCGGCTTGACAACGCCAAGTTCAGAGACTTCGTGACCGATCAAGATCAAGCTACAATCGACCTCGATAGCCCATCCGAAAGCAACGGTCTCATGGAGAACACCAATAAAAGATAATGAACGCTCAAGAAGCGCTGGATGGCCGAAAGACACAGGTGGAAGAAGTAGATGAAGTTTTGTGGGCATATAGAACCACACCGAACGGAGCCACGGGAAACTCCATTCGAATGACCTTGGTGGAAGCCCTGGTTTCGAGAAGCGCAAAGATTGCACAATCAGAGGGTGTCGGCCTCACGAAGAAGAGCGAATGATGAAGCCCGCAGAGCGAGCTCGCTCTCCTTAGCGAGGATAGAGAAAGGCAGCCGCCGCTCGAAGCCATCAGGCAAAAGGCGACCAGGTTCTATAACTGAAGGGTCAAACCGAGCAATGTAAAGGTAGGTGGATACATCCTACGAAAAGCCGAGGCGGCTGGAAAACATCCTGGAAAACTCAGGCAGATGTGGAAAGGACCCTATCGAGTGGTTAAACAAGTCGGGCACGGCCCTACATCCTAAGCGATGAGAAAGGAAGATTCTACCCAGCCTTGGAACTCCTGAATTTGAAGGCTTTCTACCAATAGATAAGTTATATTTTTGTCAATTCTTCCTTACTATTCCCTTTTGTATACATGTGGGTACCTTTTTCCTGTCCCTGCCAGACAGGTTTTTTAATGGCCCACGCCCTCGTTATCATTAATAAAGGGGTTACAAATTTCTTGGCAATTAAGAGTTAGATTGCACGAGGCCAAAAGTAGAAAGTCCAATCAATCATCGCTCGGCATTCTCCATTGACCGACTACGATCGGTCAGGTCGCCAGGACGAGATCCCGGTCCCTCGCCATCGCCATTGCTCGGTATGCCATCGCTCGGCATTTTCCATCGACCGACTACGGCCGGTCGGTCGCCAGACGAGATCCTGGGTCCTCGCCATCGCCATTGCTCGGTATGCCATCGCCGCATTCTCCATGATGACTACGGATCGGTCGGGTCGCCAGACGAGATCCTTGGGTCCCTCGCCATCGCCATTGCTCGGTATGCCATCGCTCGGCATTCTCCATAGATCGACTACGGTCGGTCGGGTCGCCAGGACGAGATCCCTGGGTCCCTCGCCATCGCCATTACTCGGTACGCCATCATGCGACATCTCCATAGATCGACTGCGGTCGGTCGACCGGCCAAGTTTGGCCGACTACGAGCAACTTTAAAACTCAACATATATCTAAGGTAAAGAGCATAAATACGGAAATCAACAAATGAAGCAAACGTAAAGTCCATTGATTTTAATTAGCCCTAGTCAAGTCCGACCAGTGAGCACTACAATTGGGGAGAAGGGGGCTATGAGCACCGAAGGAGAAGGAGAAGGAGAATTCCTGGGAAACCCTGGAGCCGCAGAAAAGACGAGGTAGAAGCGGGAACCAAGGAGCAGCAGGAGAAACATCTTCATAAAGCCCTTCCTCCCCGAGATCGTCACAATAGGGGTAGCAGGACCCGAGAAACGAATCAAGGAACATCATGAGGAGCTCTTCCTCTTGAATGAGATCTAGCCTCCCATCCTAACATCGACGGTTCCCCTCGACTTTCTTTGTGATCCTCCAAAGAAAGCCCAAAGCTTCGAGGAATAAGCGATTCGGCATAGTCTTCAAAAGAAGGGCATGCCACCCCCTCAGGAGTATAGAGCTCGTGGCCCCTCTTCAAAATCGAAAGGGCCACCTCGCAAGCGAGCTCTAAACTCTCTTCGTACAAGAACCACCTCTTCCATCTCTTAATGGCCTCGATCCGCTGCTCCCGCACGGAGCACCGCACCTCCATGCAAGGTTCTCTGCTCTGTCTCTCTCCGTCCTGCTGGAATGGCGATCTGGCGGCACTTTGTTGATCTCCTCTCCGCCCACACCGCTTTCCTCCACTCCTCGTTCTCTTTCTCCTCTTCCCTCGCCTCGGCCGGTCGAGCCGTCAAAGCTCCCACCTCCCTCTCTGGGCCGACTTCTCCTCCTCAAGAGGGTTTTTAGCCCAAGGAGGTCCCTCCTCCTTCACCTCCGCCACCACCCTCAAACCCTTCATCGATCATGGAGATCCCGAACCTCCTGGTCCAGAGTCTCCAAACGCTGCAACACTAAAAAGACATTGTCGCAGCCCAGATACCTGTCTGCACGAGTGGGAACCCAACCTGTGTTCCCTTCTTCTCTATAAACCCTCGTCCACGGGGAGTAACTCTCTCAAAGAAGGTAAGCGGGACACCTCGAGGTCGCCGGCGTTACGCCCTGCCCAATTTAATGGCAGCTCCCACCGCCCAAGGCTCACGACTGTGCCTTCTCTTTCCCTTTTTCGCTTACTCACCCCGGCTTCACTGGCTCAAGGGTGGACGGTCACCCAATCGAACCAACCTCTTCCTTTTAAGAGGAGGGCCCGTCCTCCTCCTCCTCTACCACTCGAACAATTGTTAATGGCTCCGACGCCACAGAAGATCCTGGCGGGGAGCACCCATCGGTGCAGTGCATAAGGAAACCAACCCCCGACAAAGCGAGGCCTCGTTGGTCTCCGCCTCACTCCCTTCTTCCCTGAGGCCCGCTTCGACGCGAAAGTTTGGCGGGCATCCTCACCATGGCTGCACAAGGTTAAATTGAGTTAGAAAACAATTGATATAAGTTCAAAATTAATACAATGACGAGGAGTCAACCGGACGGGCGGTTTCTCCTCGGCCCGCTAATACGTGGAGGGGATCGACGAGGAACGGCGCCGAGGCCCCCCGATACCCCTGAATGAGCTCGGTAAAATCAGATTCCGCCGAGCTCCTTGATACGACGGACCACCTCCCACCTCCTCGCCGAGGGACAAGGTCGACGAATCGCTCCATCGCCGGCCAAAGGATACCTCCACGGTCGGCACTCGGAGGAAGATCCGGGACTTCACGAAGAAATACTTCGTCCGCCAGAAGAAATTTTGAGGTGTCTCGCCGAGGCGATACCGAGCATCTCGATATTGAAGAAAGGGGATTCCAGCCCCTGAGCTCGGACTGTGGCTCATCCTCAGGAAATGGCGCAGAATGCCGACGGTAGGCAGATGGCCGAACTGGTGGCATAGCAGCGCCAACCCATTTATGAACCTCCAACTGTTCGGAGGAATCTGACTCGGCAATAACCCGAACAAGGCGCACACCTCGTCCACAATCGAGGCGTACGGGAGCCTCAGGCCGCCCACTGAGAAAAAGCTCCCGGAGACGGCGAAGTATCCACTAAAGTTGTTGTGGATCCGCTCATGCTTCAAGGCCAATCGGGGCCCCCAAGCCGTTGGGATATTATACTTGATGCACAATCTGTTCAACTCCCCAACAGTCATCGACGATGCAGTCTTAGGCGGCAACTCCACAACTAAACCGTCCTTCCTCTCTCTCATCGACACTTCCTCCATACCTCCGACCATGCTCCCAGAACTACCCGTGGACATGATTATCAAGAAAAAGCACTAAAAGAATGGAGAGGGAATGAAGAACAAAAGAACGTACCTATTTAGAAAGAAGTAGGTAAATCGGACGGCGAAATAAAAGAAGTTTCGGAGAACCGCGAATGATTTGAGAGCAAGTGAAAGCAAAATGCGAATTACAGTACGAGAGCAAAAGGTAAAAACCGTCACAGCTCGTCATCTATGAGTATTTATAGAGGGAAGGCAGTAGGAACCCTAGAAAGTGACCAAATCAGACTACGACGCGTGGCGAAAATCCGAGCAGTCTCGGACACGCGGCAGGATCTGAGGAGAATCAGGGATATTCAAGATCGAAACGACACGACCAGTCGAAAGGACGTACGGGACAGCTGGGTAACGGTTACAAAGACGATACGCTTCAGATTCTGAAAGCCGTCAGACAGCACGCGCCGTCTACAATAAATGCCTCACACGCTCACCAATGATAACCAACTGATCCGTCTTCGCACAAGCTGTCACGCAATAAGTGCCAAAGACCGATCGGTTAGAATATCGATCGACCTATTCTCGAGCGAGCAGTTATACCCGCGTGTCGGTATCCGAGCAATTACACCCAACCGTCAAGATCCGAGCATGCATGCGCAATTGACATCCGTCGGTTGAATCATCCGACCGGTGAAATCGCCCGAGTTGTCCCATGAACGGGCTACAAGGCCAATGACCGACCGATTAACCACATGACGAGCTATCCTGCTTACGAGCTATGAAGCCACAGGTGAGCAACGTCCCAACATACTCCCTCGACCCTTCTTTTCGCTCAGACTCGAGGAGTAGGGGGGGCTTATGGTCGGGTCGGCTATATTTGGGCCCGAGCCCAATCACGAAGGCCAATCGGTCAGTCCTATACTCATCGTTTAACTCGGGCTTGATTCACACATTCATGGCCCATTAGCAGAAGGAAATTCCCATGCAAACACGTATTTGCCTAAACCTAACTGCAAAATCGTATATAAGGTATAATTCTCCCATAATTCAGGTATGAGATCATAACCTAATTTGTTTTTCTCTGCATCGATTCCCACCTTCACCAGAAAACTTACTTGAGCATCGGAGGGGCTAATCGGGACATCACCCCCGACGAGCCTTCCTTGTTTTGCAGGTATATTTACGTCGAAGAACAACGCAGAAGGTTGCCAACTCATGGATCCAAACGACAACGCACCGTTCAGCCTGAATCCGGCAGAACCAGGTACCAAAGACATTAATTTCGTACTATTTTTTGGTTGGTATCGACCGATAAGATATGAAACTCATATTGATATGGAAACCCCAAGAAAACAAGGTTCCTGAAACCCCCTAATCCTATTGATCAAACCCCCAACTTTCTATTCAATTAAACATGCTATATCAAACCCCAAATAATAAGTTTTGAGACCCAATCCCTAAGAAATTAGAAATTAATTTACGTTGCAAGTACTTATTGATGCAAATCAATTTTTTGAAGTAACCATGAAGACATTCACCCCTCATTTGAAGAATTCAATTCTAAAATTTTATTAATCATCCAAACTAAGTTATAAGGATATAATAAGTATAAATACCCTTGACTAAGTCCTAACCCTAATAGGAATGGGTTTGCAAGCCCATTTAATAAAAACTAGGCTAATCCTAGGAGTATCTAGCCCATTGAACATAATTTGATTTAAGTCCTTTTAGGAATGAGCTAAACACATTAAAATAGATAAGTCTCAAAATTACCTAAACAAACAAAGCATATACTACTAACTAAAAGAATAGCCAATAAACAAGTCCATGGGCCTAAAATAAAAGATAATAAATAATAAGCAAAAAATGCGCTTCAAACAAGACTTGAGCTTGTTTCCCAAAATGACTAAGTACTAGCCTCTTCTAACGTCTCCTCTAATAAAGCCATAAGCTTGGGCGTGCCTTGCTGTTCTTCTACAGATGTTTCGGCCTCTTCATGTACTTGACTTGTGATTTGGGCTTGAACAAAAGCTTGCATTGCTTGTTTAAGCCTTGACACTTGTTGCATTATAATTGCACCACTTGGCATGTGTAGCTTGTCAGGTTGATGTGTAAGGTGTAGAACTCTATTGCGAGGTTGGTTGTATCATCCCCTCCCTCCTCAAAAGGATTCGTCCTTAAATCAGACCCTACATTATTAAAGGGAGAGAGATTAGCAACATTAAAAGTAGCGGACATTTGTTACTCACCTGATAAATCAATCCTGTAGGCATTATCATTAATTTTCTTAAGAACTTTGAATGGCCCATCATCTTTAGGATCCAACTTGGATTTCCTTTGCTTAGGAAACCTATCCTTCTTGAAATGCACCCAAACCTAATCTCCAGGCTCAAACCTCAATAACTCGTGTCCTTGATTAGTCTTGTGTGCATTTACTTCATTCCGCTTCTCTATTTGTTGTCTTGCTTTTTCTTGAATGCTCTGCATTAATTCGGCTTTTTGTTGTCCATCCCTGCTAGATAACTCATGTAATGGCAAAGGACACAAATCCAAAGGCGTTAAAGGGTTAAATCCATAAACTATCTCAAATGGTGAATTCTCAGTAGTAGAATGAATGCTTCTATTATATGCAAATTCAACTAATGGCAAACATTGTTCCCAAGTTTTAAGATTTTTTTTCTATAACACATGCAAAAGAGATTCTAAAGTTCTATTGATCACTTCAGTTTGGCCATTTGTTTGAGGATTACAAGTAGAAGAAAACAAAAGCTTAATTCCTAACTTTCCTCAAAGAACGTGCCAAAAGTGACTTAAGAACTTTACATCACGATCTGAAACAATGATTTTAGGAATACCATGCAAACGCACAACATCCCTAAAGAACAAATCAACAATATAATTGGCATCATTAGTTTTATAACATGCAATAAAGTGTGTCATTTTACTAAACCTGTCAACAACCACAAATATGCTATCCCTACCTTTTTTTGTTCTAGGCAGCCCCAATACAAAGTCCATAGATATGTCAGTCCAAGGATGCTTAGGCACAGGCAAAGGAGTATACAAACTATGTGGATGAGTCTTTGATTTCGCTTATCTATATGCAACATACCTAGAACAGAGTTTTTCAACATCTTTTCTCATGTTAGGCCAATAAAAATGTTCACAAAGTGTGTCATATGTCTTTTGCACCCCAAAGTGACCCATCAAACCTTCACAATGTGATTCACACACAAGTATTTCATGCATAGAGCAAATGGGAACATAAAGCTTAGCAAATAGGCACATAAAGCTTATTATCCCTAAACAAGTACCTATCATTCCTATAAAACTTTTGAAATCCAACATGCTAACACGCACTATAAACATTCCTAAAATCAGAATCCGAAGCATACAAATCTCTAATAAACTCAAATCCAAGCATTTTAGAACTCAAAATATTGATAGAGTGTACCTTCTTGATAATGCATCAACCACTACATTTTCCTTACCTTGTTTGTACTTGATCACATATGAAAAAGTTTCAATGAACTCTAGCCATTTCACATATCTCTTGTTCAACTTACCTTGGCCCTTCAAATGCTTGAGTGATTTATGTTCAGAATGAACCACAAACTCCTTTGGCCATAGATAGTTTTGCCAAGTTTCCAATGCTTTCACCAAGACATATAGTTCTTTTTCATAAGGGGAATAATTTAGTTATGGCCTATGAAGCTTCTCACTGAAGTATATAATGGGACGTCTACCCTGCATCAAAACATCACCAATACCTATCCCGGAGGCATCACATTCAATCTCAAAAGCTTCATTGAAGTTAGACAAACTTAAGACAGGTGCAAAACACAACTTATCTTTTAAAGAATTAAACACAAGTTCTTGTGCCTCAATCCATTTAAAACCAACATCTTTTTTAATGATTTCAGTTAATGGCACAACAATGGTGCTAAAATGTTGGACCCCGAACTTTTGATGATAATTAAAATATTAAAATGAATATTAATGAGAAAGAAATTGGTGAGACAATTTATGAATTTAAGAAAATTTGCTGAAATTAAGAAAAATTTATGAAAAAAGAATTGTTTAGTTTTGAGGACTTTGATATTTGAATGAATTTATATAGACTATGAGAGGAAAGAGAATAAGTTAATTGAAATGGGAGTGAAAAATCAAGAAATAAAGAAAGAAAGTGAGAGAATTTGAAAAATTAAGAAAATTGACTTTTGGAGATAGAAAGTTTGACTTGAAAGAGTTGACTTTTTGTTTGAGGCAAAATTTGAGGAAATTGTCTTCTGGAAACTTGTAGTTTATGTCAAGAGCTTTCTGTAGCCATAAAGTTAGATATTTTTCGATATCGGAAGTGAGAGTTATGATCAGTCAAAGTTCGTTTGGAGTTTGACTTTTTGAAGAAAAAGTTGACTTTTTGATTTAGGCAAAATTCGAGAAAATGATCAACATGAAAATTGTAGCCTTTATCGAGAGCTTTTTATGGACATAAAGTTTGCTATTTTTCGATGTCGGGATTGAGAGATATAATTTTTCGAAGATATGCTTTGTTTTGAAAATGCTATTAAGTATAGATTTGTGTGTTCTATGCTTCGAGGCCACTCGTCGTATGCATTTAGTCTGAATTGGAGTAAGTAATCTACATGAAAGTTTTAGATGATATTTTTATCTTTCCATTGATATAAAGTTTGCAATTTTTCGATATCGGGGCTAGAAGTTATGAGCGATTAAAAATTGGAAGTCGTTTAGGAAAGGCTGTTTTGGACATAATCTTTGATTGAGTTTTTGACCTCTTTTGAGACCTAATTTGATTTTGAGTACTTCAGGGAAGTTGTAGAGCTTCCTTTGATATTTTTATTGACACCAAATTTGTCAAATTTCGAGTTCGGGATCGAGAGATATGATTTTTGAAAAGTTCGGTTTTGAAGTTCCATTACTTTGTTTTTAATCCGATCCCTTTTGTAATCTTTTGCTTATAATTCCTTCGTCCGACATCCGATTGATTTGATTCTCAAAGCGTTGGATTCCTAAAACAATTAATTTCATTTTTATGAAGAATTATGATTTTTAGGAGATTAAATGGGAAGAGATTGATTGAACCAAAGTAAGAGATTTGGTTATAGGTTATAAGTTGGATAATTTTCTGAACTTGGTTCAGTATTTTCCGAAATTCAGGAGATGTACAACTCCGATTGAGTTGATTCTTGAGGGAATATAAAATTAAGATATAGGGCTACAACTCTTGTGAAGGGATCAAAATTTAATTTCATCCCTAAGATTGTTAATTTCTGGACTGAAGTTATGTTAATGTTCAGTCTCGGATTTTGTGAAGGTCCGATAATATTTTGGCTTTAAATTCTTTGTTTCTGATCTGAATTGAGCGCGGTCAGTGGCGTTGGATTCGTATGATCTAGATGAACAATTTTCAAGAAGAAAGTTTGTCCAAATTATGTCAATTAGCCACTCAAAAACAGGACGCAAGTTATCAGGTAAATGTTGGAGGTTAACTTAAATGAAGGGGCATTTAGGCCATTTACTCCCATTTAATGACCTGGCCTTAAACTCAACTATAGCTGTCGTTTTTTACCCATTTAAAGCAGCAGAAAGTTCAGGAAAAATCAAGAGAAAAGAAGAAGAAACGTTGGAGAAGAAAGAAGGGAAGGAATCGGCCGTGGAAGGAAAGTAGAAGAAGGATGAAGCAAGTCGGTTTTTCCAGGGGTTTTTAAGCAAGATTTCGGTGGTTTTCAAGGTGAAGAAATGGAAGAAGAAGGAAGCTTATCTTGGAGCTCAATAAATCTGAAAATGGGGGAGAAAATGGTAAGAGAGAGAAAGTTGAGTTTGAAATTTTTTGATGAGTTTATTGTGTTAGATGGCTTGGAAAGGTTATGAATTTAAGTTTTCTAAGGTTTATTGAAGAGATTAGGCTATGATTATGTTGATTTTATGAATTTGGGGTTTATGTCAAAGTTTGGAATTATGGGTTTTTGAAAATTTTGCTTTAGAGAGCTTGGATTAATGATGAATTTGAGGTTTCTTAAGTCAATTTTGATGTTTATGCCTTAAGTGAGGTTTAATTTGAAAAATGGTAAATTGGAGGTTTAGGCCAATTGTGAAAATTGGGGATTTTCTCTCCAATAGCTTGAATATGTGAGGAATTGAAGAATTCCTAAGTCAATTGAAAGATTATATGATTTGTGATGTTCAATTTTGGATAATTGTGTGTAGGAGTTATGTTAAATTTGGAATTTTGGAGAATTTAGAAATTGATGATTTAAATATCTTGGCATTAGTATGAATTGATGAATTATGACATCAATTTTAAGGATTAAGTTATTTATGAGGTTGAATTTTGTTGAAATTGTTTTAGGGAATGTTGAATTGGAAGAAAGAAAGGAGAAATGACCAAATTAAAGCTTGGAACAAGTTTCTCGCATCGATTTGAGGTGGGTAGCATATTTATATTTTGATTTGTAAGCTATAAATGAAAGTTTGAAAAATTAAAGAAAGCAAGTTTTGAAAATTTAAAGAAGGCGAAAATGGATTTTTGATAAATTATTGTTTATATTTATGTAAATGATTGAAAGAAGGATTAAATGCCTTATTTTAGAAATGATTTTCAGAAATTACAAGATTGAAGAAATTCATGATTTTGAATTGTTAGATAATTTTGAAAAATGTGCATTATGAATATGTATCTGTTTGAGTTATGTTTTAAAGAAATACATTGCATTCATATTTATGATTTGAATTGATACATGATTAAATTAGTGAATGTGAATTGTTGTATGTCTTGATGTGATTTGTGAATGTGAGTGTGTCAAGTTTGACATTATGTGAAAATATGAAAAATTTGAAGAAAAGCAAGTTTTCGAAAAGTGCCTTCGGGCATTCCGACCTTTCGTTTTCGCTTATGTGTTAAGTGGGTTTGGTCAGGTCCTTGTGAGTCAGTGCACTGTCTCTATTCATTATAGCCTTCTCCCGGCTGCCCGCTAGTGGCACGAAGCTCCGATTTCAGACTCCCTTCATGGCTACACTGGATCGCAATGCGGGAAAGTGTAGTACGTTCTGTTCACGACTGCACAGGACCGTTAAGCGGGAATGTGCAATACGTTCTGTTTAGGACCGAACCAGACCATTCTGATATGTTACGTGTTTTGATTTGTTTCTGTGTGCTGCATTCATGTTTAAAAATTGAGAAAGGAAACAAGTGACTTTTGTTATGAAAAGTTTGAAAACTTGAAAGGTTTGAGGAAACTGTTTTGAAAAGTTACAAAGTTTGAAAAATTAGCCCTGTTGGCAAAAAGCTTATGAAAGAAATGATTTCTGCTTATTTGTCAATTTATAAATGTGTTATCCACGAGCTGAGCTCACCCCTTTCATCCCCATCTCCGTGTATTGACGGAGATCGGATGAAAGATGGTCAAGACGTCAATTTCGATATTTGTATAAGTTTGGATTTTAGTATGGATATGTATATGGCTTAAGATAAGTTTGGAAAAGTGTACTTGCATATAAAGTTGAGTATTGTGAATGGTCTTGAATTTGTATATGATATGAAATTGTGTATGACATTGTGTATGATAATGATATTGATTTAGAAATTTGTGTATGGAATTTAAGATTGAAATGTGTATTGGAATTGGACATGAATAACGTTTTGAAGTGGTTTAGATATAGGAGTGTGTTTATCTGCTAAGATCCCGGACGGAGGGTCCGGTAGATTTTGATTGATTGTGTGATTGGTTGGGGATTTAGAAGTGTATTTTTCGATACTTTGCAGGTTTGGGTTAGAATAAATGCAGCCGTTATGCTGCCGAATTTTTGATAAAATTTGGGATAAAAGTGTAATTTTGAGATTTGTATGGATATATATAAGATTATGTATGAATGTTGAGTTTTGGGTATAAGAATGAATTTCCTATAGGAAATTATATGGATGTGATTGGTATGAAAAAGAAAAGAAAAAGAAAAAAAAATCTATACCGACTTTCGGATGGTTAGTCTAGGTTATCCAACGCGATAAGTTTTCTATACTGTGTGCTTCTCCGGGATGTCGGCATGTGTTTCAGTTCGATAAATTCGTTTTTTCGATTCGGTTCGATTTGCATTTCCGCTACGCGATCCTTCACTTTCTTTGATTCCGCTTTCGCTTTGTTTGTCGTTATCGAATTCAATATATCCAATTTGAATTTGCCTCGTTATTCGTATCCGTTTCTGCTTTTCGGTTGGGATCCGGTTCCTGGATCGGGTCCCAACATAAAATCTTTCACAAATCACCTATAAAAACTAGCCAAACCATGAAAACTGCGCACATCACCAACAGACTTAGGAGTAGGCAATCTTTGATAGCCTTAACCTTCTCCTCATCAACATGAACACCATGGGCAGAAATAACAAAGCCGAGAAATATAACTTTATCCATACAAAAAGAACACTTTTTAAGTTTAACATAAAGGTTTTCATACCTAAGTGCCTTTAATATAGATTTAAGATGTAAAACATGCTCATCAAGGTTTTTACTGTAAATCAGAATATCATCAAAATATACAACCATAAATTTACCAATAAATTCACGCAAAACATAATTCATCAATCTCATGAAAGTGCTAGGTGCATTTGTCAAACCAAAAGGCATGACTAATCATTCATATAAACCATAATTAGTTTTAAAGACTGTTTTCTATTTATCTCCTATTTTCATCCTAATTTGATGATAGTCACTCATAAGGTCAATCTTTGTAAAGAAATAAGCACCATGTAATTCATCAAGCATATCATCTAATCTAGGAATTGGGTTGCGATACTTTATCGTTATCTTATTCACTACTCTGCAATCCACTCACATACACCAAGTCCCATCTTTCTTTAACACTAATAACACTGGAACTGCACATGGGCTTAAGTTCCCCCTCTCTAAAAGTTCCTACATTTGCTTTTGAAGCTCCTTTGTCTCCTCAGGATTACTCCTATAAGTTGGGTGGTTTGGAATTTAAGCTCCTGGCATAAAATCTATCTGGTGTTCAATATCTCTTAAAAGTGGAAGTCCCTTAGGCATCTCATCTAGAAAGACATCTGAGTATTCTTGCAAAACAAATTTAATAACACTAGGTACGGAAGAGTCAAGGTCAACCTCATTTTAAAGAATTTCTCTATAGTTAAGCAAAATTAAAGGCTTATGTGTGTACAACACTTGTCTCAAATCTCTTGATTTTGTAAAGAATGTACTATTTTTTTCTTTCACTCTTCTTTTCACTTAGCTCTCCTTTTTTATTATTGCACTTCCCTCTATTTTTTCCTCACTAGTGCAATCTCTCTTAGTTGGGCCTTTATTTTCATTTTTTTGAATGGTTTATTTTCCTTTTCTTTTTTTCAAATTCTCAGTCTCCCTTTGTTTTTGTTCTTCCATGGCCTTTGCAAACCTCATTTGATCCTCATGAACCTCCTTTGGTTTTAGTGGCACCAAAACATAGGTTTGATCTCCCATCTTAAATGAGTACTTGATCTCCCATCTTAAATGAGTACCTATTCTTGTAGCCATCATAGATCACACGCCTATCATTTTTCCAAGGCCTCCCCAACAATATGTGACCTACCTATATTGGTACTACATCACACAAAACCTCATCGAAATACCTCCCAATGGAGAATGCAACCTTCACTTGCTTGTGTACCCTTACTTCTCCACATTCATTGAGCCATTGTAGCTCGTATGGGCTAGGATATTTAATAATAGGCAACTCCAACTTCTCCACCAAAATTGTACTAGCTACATTTATACAGCTCCCACCATCAATTATCATACTACACATCTTACCATTGATTAAGCAACATGTATGGAAGATGTTTTCCCTCCGCTCATCTACTTATTTCTTCTCCTACACATTGAGAGCACGCCTAACCATAAGGGCTTCGGCTTGGACAGGTTTCTCTACCTCTACATCACTGCAATCCTCAAGGTCAGGCATTTCTTCTCAATCACTCTCCTGGGACTCAATTCCCCCATCATCTCTCAAAAGCATAACCTTTTTATTTGGGCATTGTGAAGTAATATGACCAGATCCCACACACTTAAAACATTTAATATCCCTGTGCTTAGTAGATGCGTTAACACTATTTGGGTGAGAATTTATATCTTTAGAGGTCGTCCCCTTATCTTTGGACTTGTCCCTATAGTCATTAGACTTGTCCTTGCCATTTTCTTCCTTTTTAGGTCACTTAGAACTCCAAGAACTTGAAGAATCGAAATTGTAAGCCTTGTTGGAGCTTTTACTCTTCAATTTCTTTTCAATTTTTATGGCCATGTTGACCAATTTCATTTATCTCTATATAGGGATGTAACTCTACAATGTTGGCTATCTCCTTATTCAAACTAGCAAGAAACCAAGCCATGGTGGCTTCCCTTTCTTCTTCAATATCTGCCCTTATCATAGCCATTTCCACCTCTTTGTGGTAGTCCTCAACACTTTTAGTACTTTTTCTCAAAGTCTGGAGTTTTTGGTGCAACTCCCTATAGTAGTAACTAGGCACAAAATGTCTCTTCATGATGGACTTCATCTCCTTCCATGTTTCAACAGGTATATCTCTAGCCCTTCTTCTATTCAGATGTAGTTGATCCTACCAAACATCTGCATAGTCAGAGAATTCAACTGTTGCCAACTTCACCTTTTTTTTCTCTTAAATAGTTATGGCAAGTAAATGTCATTTCTACTTTCCTTTCCCACTCTAAGTAGGCTTCTGCGTCATTCCTCCCTTGGAAAGATGGAATCTTCATTTTGATGCTTCCTATGTTTCTATCAACTCTCTCAAGTTCTTCCTCATCTCTACCCCTTTCAACTCTCCCCCTATGGCCTCCTTTATTTCAGCCTCTATCTCCTCTTCCTTCTCTTCCATAGTTTCGAACTTCAGGCCACTCCCTCTCATCATCTTCTTTATAACCAACAACTTCTTCTTCATAGTTTTGGGGATTTCGAGCTATAGTTGAAGCTCTTTCTATTGGTGCATTATTAAATGAAAACTATTACAATGCTCTGATCAATATGTCTTGTCTTTCAAACTTATCACTGACATCTCTAAACTTGTCCTCTATACTTAGAAATTGATTTTGCATAGTTGTTAAAGTAAAGAAAGTCTTATTTTGTTGTTCATTGTCACTTCCTTTTCCTTCGTTAGACTTCATATCACCATTACCATCCTTATCATTTGTCTTAGACATGGTGTAAACTTGTAAGAAAAATGTTAGAAAGGACCTCACAATCACTCCCGCACGTGTTTTCCTCAAAATTAGATATACACTCGTGTTTTCACACAATATTAATGGCTTTTCACTATATAAGCTCATGCTCTTGCCTTTTACCTCTTAGGTGATGTCTTTAAATTTACTTTTCGTAAACTAATTAAACAAAACTAAGCAAATAGCAAGAACCACAAATTAATTGGAAAGAACAAGTAAATTCTAACAAGAAACGAAATAAGAACAATTCTAAAAGCAAAGTAATCCAGGAATAGAAATAAAATAGTATGTTAATACATGAATGGAAAAGATGTGTATGGAATGATTTTTGTTTATAATTGAACAATATGAATGCAAAATTGTGAAGGTGCGATTACAAGGAATGATGGTACAATTGTGAGGAATAAGGTACGATCGTAAGAGGGCCTGGTGCGATCATGATCGAAGCTGTCTAGCATAAACATCCTATGTCGTATCACTAAATTAAAATGATCATAAATTTTAACTCCGATATCCAAAAATTTCATACTATATATTGTTGGAAATCTAGAAAGATAAGTTACAACTTTCATGAAGACAATTTTGTCTAATTCATTCTAGATCAATCCAGTTTTTCCTCTGAAGTCAGAACACCAATTTTACCCTTATAAATGACTTGAAAATGCAATGTACTACTTAAAAGGTTAAAAACAAAACGCAATCCTATTTCATTAATGAATCCAACAATGTTTGAACAAGCTTTACTTACATATCTCATACACATCAAAAGCTTAATACAAAATACAAAAGGATGCTCAATAATGATATGTCGAAAAGCTATCCAAAATGTTCACTAACTTAGTACAAAAGATCTTTAACTATCTTGGAGTTTCCGAATGCCTTACAAGAATCACTAATCTTCTCATTCTGCAGCTGAGGATTGGAAAATATTGGGTTAAGTTACAATGCTCAGTGGCTAATATATTTAAAGCCATCCGTAATTAGCCACAAATTCAAGCATATGTATATAAGTATATCAATATATCTCATTTTATCTAGAAACTCAATCATCCATAGTTCAAACTCACAAACTCATATTTAAGCAATTAACATCACAAAAATCAACTCATAAATATTAATCCATCCATGCATAACTCTCAATTATTCATCATGTTCATAAATCAAATGCAAGGCACAAATAAATGACTCGAGGGTTCCATAGAATGAAATGGAGAAACTGAAGTTTACACTATAAACGAAATAAGTCCATTTTTCGGAGCTCATATGCCACAAGTAGGCAGCCGGAAGAAGGCTCTTGTCAACGTGCATGTGATGAATGAAGTGGTTCCTCTCTTTCCCATACAAAAGCACATATTCATACTCAATTCATTTCATCATATGCTCATACTTTCATGCTTTTTCATCTTTTCATTTAATTCAAAATGTCATAACCTTTGTCAAGGTATAACGTAGTCACAATTAATCATGCATTTTCAAGCACTCACAACAATTCAACTTCAAGCAAACCAAATTCAAACAATCAAACATACACACACATAGGCAAGAATTCGACCAATTACACAATAACTATAAATACATTACCCACCTAATTTACTCAAAAATCCAAACTTAAGGTTGTCTTTCCTCTTGCTTTTGGGTAAGATTTTCTTGATTCCCTTCAAATAAACCAATTTCTATTCAAACAGTATTCCAATGTAAATTCATAAACGTCAATAATCACAAAATAAAGATAAATAATAAAATGGGCTTAGACTTAATATACCCATAGTCTATCTAAGTTAGTTAAACCAAAACCCTAATTCAAAACCCACTAAAATCAAAATGGGTCTCATCTTCTTCCAACACAAACCCTTTCTCTACTTTTTTCTCTACCTAGACAAGAGAGAAAGATGAACTTACCTTAAACAAGCTTGATTTCTCTTCTTCCCACGTTTTCTTCTTCTTTCTTAGCTTCTCCCATGATTTTCTTCTCTTCATTCTCTCTTCTATACATTTTTCTTCTCTTACTTTCGCTCTTCCACGATTTCTTCTCTTATTCTTTTATTTCAAGAAGGATCCAAAGCATATCTTCCAGATTGGGTGTCTCGGTAACATTTTTGGTGTCTTTCCAAAATTACCCCTCACTTGTTTGGTTCTCTCAAATTTGCCATTATGTCCTTTAGCTCCTTAAGTCCATTTAAATCTAATACCTTAACCATACACTAATTTCATTCTAACACTCTATTCCAAATTTAAATTTCTACTTATACTCCCTAAAATAATGGGCTCAATTCTAAAAATAATGAATCAATTAAATCAATAATAATAAAAAATTTGGCATCCAACAATTCTCCCTTTTTTAAAGAATTTCGTCCTCGAAATTCTTACATGAGTCATTAAAGAGGTGTCGGTACTTCTCCTTCATTACTTCTAAAGGCTCTTAAGTGGCCTTTTCCGTAGAATGGTTCTTCCATAAGACCTTAACCAGCTTCACTGTCTTGCTTCTTAAGACCTTTTCCTTCGAATCTAGAATCTTCACTAGTTGTTCTTCATAAGTCAAATCCTCCCTTAACTGAACCTTGTAAGGTTGGACTATATGCGAAGGATCAGATCGTTACTTTCTTAACATCGATACATGGAAGACATTGTGAATCTTAGACAACTCTAGTGGTAAAGCTAACTTATAGGCTAAAGGCCTAATCTTCTCAATGATCTCATAAGGGCCTATGCATCTTGAACTAAGCTTGCCCTTTTTACCAAATCTTAAGACTCCCTTCCATGGAGAAGCTCTAAGAAACACTTTATCTCCAATTTCAAATTTCATATCCTTTCTATATGCATCTGTATAACTCTTCATTATGTCTTGAGCTGCTTTAAGTTTCTATTTTACCAATTTAATTTTGTCAACTGTGACTTATACCAACTAAGACCCTAAAAGCCTTCTTTCACCTCCCTAATCCTAATAAATAGGAGTTCTGCACCTTCTACCATATAAAGCTTCATAAGGTGCCATCTCAATTCCTAAGAGATAGGAATTATTGTAAGCAAATTCAATCAAAGCCAAATGATCATCCCATGAGCCTTTGAAATCCATAGCACAAGCTCTTAACATTACCTCCAAGGTCTGTATTGTCCTCTTCGATTGACCATCAGTCTGTGGATGGAAAGCTGTACTAAAATGCAACTTAGTTCTCAAAGCCTCTTGTAAGCTTTCCCAGAATTTGGAGGTGAACCTGGGATCTCTATTCGAGACTATTGAACTTGGAATCTCATGAAGTATGATTATTTTATCTATATATTTCTTGACCAAATCATTCAAAGAATCCTTCTGTTTAATTGGCAAAAAATGCGTGGACTTGGTTAGCCTATCAATAATCACCCATATTGCATCATGCTTCTTGTTAGTCCTCGACAATCTCATCAAGAAATCCATTATAATCTTCTCCCATTTCCATTCCAGAATAGACAAAGTTTTAAGCTTGCCTAATGGTGCCTGATATTCAACCTTAACTTGCTAGCACACTGAGCATCTTTTAGCATATTCTGCAACTTCTTTCTTCATTCCTTTCTACCAAAAATGCTCTTTCAAATCTCTATACATTTTATACTTCCTAGGTGCATTGTATAAGGTATATTGTGTGACTCATCAAGAATCTCTTCTTTCAACTCTTGCATATCGGGAACATATAATCTATTACCCACTACCATCAATCCATCTTCTCTTATCTCTATTACAGAAGGTTTACCATTTTTAATCTCTTCTTTGAGCCTGCTCAAATACTCATCTTGCTCCTACAATTCCTTAATCTTTTCATTCAACATTGGCCTTAATTTAAAATTAGCCAATACACAATCATATTCAACTTGCCTCGATGTCACCTTATGTTTGGCTAATTCCTTCAACAAAGGAAGATATACCGTCTCTACATCTGCCATAGTATATTTCCTACTTAATACATCCACTACCACATTAGCTTTCCCTGGATGGTAGTCTATCATCAAATCATAATCTTTCAGTAATTCCAACCACATTCACTGTCTCAAATTTAAATCTTTTTGGCTCATTAAATACTTAAGACTCTTGTGGTCTGTAAACACCTTAGTAGTGACTTCATACAAATAATGTTTTCATATCTTCAATGCAAGAATTATGGCCGTTAATTCCAAGTCATGCGTAGGATAATTCATCTCATAGGGTTTTAATTGCCTAGAAGCATAAGCAATTACTTTATCTCCTTGCATTAATATATAGCCTAAACCCTTTCTTGAAGCATCACTATTTATTGTATACCCATCACTATTGGAAAGCAAAATCAAAATCGGTGTAGTTGTGAACCTATTTTTGAATTTCGCATAGCTCATTTGACATTCTTCTGTCCACACAAACTTCAAGTTCTTCCTCTTCAATTTGGAAAATGGGGTTGCTATTATGGAGAAACCCTTCATAAACCTTCTGTAATAGTTAGCTAAATCTAAGAAACTCCTCACTTTTGCTAAATTCTTAGGTGCTTCCTATTTAACCACAACTTTTATTTTCTTCGGATCCACATGTACTTTTTTCTCCTAAATCACATGTACAAGGAACACTACTTCCTTTAGCCAAAATTCACATTTGTTGAACTCGAGATACAACTCATTCTTCCTCAATGTCTCCAAGGCAATCCTCAAATACTCTTCATGCTCCTTGTCACTCTTGGAATAAACCAAAATATCATCAATAAAGACTGATAAATCGGTCTAAGAAAGGTTTAAAGACTTTATTCATTAAGTCCATGAAAGCTGTAGGGGCATTTGTCAATCTAAAGGGCATCACTAAGAGGTCAAAATCTCTATATCGTGTTCTAAAAGCAATCTTTGACTATTGGCCCCTGAATTTTTTTATTTATTTTATTAAGCATGATTGCAATAAATTTTGTATTCTTGCTAGATAAATCATTTTATTTGGAGTTTAATTAGCAAGTCAAAGTTAGGAGGATTTATTGCTTGGATTGATGGAATTAAAGTATTTAATGTTGTAAGAATGTATTAAGCGCAAAATTGGCAAGTCACTTTAGGTTAAAAGACATAAGGCTTATGTTGGAGGGCAAAAGGGAATTGTATGATTATTAAGAGTGTAGAAAAGGGAAATTGTGAGTGAGAAGAGAGAAAGAAGGAGAGTGTCATGGAAGGAGAGGAAAAAGAAGAGAAAAGCTAGGGTTTTGGAGATTCTTGAAGAGTTTGAAGAATTTGAAGCCTCGACAAGCAAGTTATGCTTTAAATTTCGTGGGTTTGGTTAAATGAAACTTAAATGAATTTGAATATGTGTAGAAAGTTGTTGGTGAATGATATAAACAAATGTTCTCTTATAGGGTTAATGATCAAAGATAGATTATGATGTATTTGTCAATGATATTGGGTTGAAATGAAGTTGAAAATGAAGTAGAAGAGAGGACTTAGGTTTAAGATAGGTATATGTGAAATGTGGGAAGTAAAAAGATGGAAAATGTAGCAAAACATGTTCTTATAATTGGTTTTTGTGAAAGTTCGCTGCAGTGATATCAACTTTCCTACATATAATATTTTTTGTTATTTTAGTGTAGTTATCCAAATGGAATAATTTTTTATTTGGAGTAAAATAGAGACATAGGGCTACAAATTGTATGAAGAAATGAAGTTCTATTTCAGTATCTAAGAATTTCAATTTTTGAATAGATGTTGATCATAGAATGTTGTTTTAGTATAAGAATAGCCCCAGAATGTTTGGGGGTATAAATTTTGGATTACTGAACCAAATTGAATAATTTTAGTGTCATTAGAAAATTAATACAACGAGGAATTCTCTTTAGAAGAAAGTGTTAACAAATTTTGTCATTTACTTGATCAAAATGATCATGGAAAATTGACCCAAAGGTTTGAATTTATGGAATGGTTTTGGTTCATGAAGCTTAGGAAATGCATGGGTTAAGTACTCTAAAATCATATTAGTGAATGTATTTTTTTTAGGATTCTCAAATTAGAATTCCTATTGAATTGGGATTTTGTTATTGTAAAATGAAATAAAGAAGGGGATCAAGAGAAGCAAAATGAGTAAGAGGAAAGACATCCTTAAGCCAATTCCTTAAGTAACATGTTTATAATAGAGTAAATAAGCCACTAAATGTTTTCTTTGAATTAAGAAAGTTTAATAATTTCAATTGCATAATAGACGTCACATTTATTGTTTCTTGAATGGATTGTAAAATTGTTATATGTTGATATATTAATTGTGTTGATGACTTATGAAAAGACTTTGAAAAAGATTCTTTTTGAAAAGATAAATGTTTATAAGAATTAGGTTTTTGGAAATGATTTTTGAAATATCTCATGTTCATGAAAACAAGTTTCCAAAATGTGCCATATTGTCAAACTGTTTTCAATTCATGAATTACATGATATGTGGGTTTGGTGTAATCCATTCAAAAATGTCATGTGCACGTTGACCAAGTTAAAAGCTTTTCTCGCCTGCCTGGTAATGGCACGAAACTCCTTCATGGACTCTCTCAAGTTTAGAGCTACGCAAAACTACTATGTGGGATTATGATAGTGCGTCAAGTTTATAACTACACAGGACCATTATGTGAAAATGTGTAGTTTGTCATGTTCATGGATTTACCCAAACCATTCTGATGTGTTTATGTGCTTATGATATGTTAATAAGTTTGATGCATACATGATTTGAAATTTGTGAATGGTTAAGAATTTGAGAATAATACGTTTTATAAATTCAAGTAGATTTTGTGTTGACAAATGAAAATTTGAAAATTTTTGTTTATTTTTTTGTTATAAACTGTTACCCACGAGCTTTAAGCTCACCCTTTTATCCGTCCCTGTAACATCCCATCACCGATGGGAAGGGTAAAATAGTAATTTGAGACGGGTTATGAGTGAGTAAACTAGTCTCGGTATGTTCATGCATAATATGACCTCCATATATGCACAAATTGTAATTTTTGTAAATGCACATGATTGTACATGCATTCCTGACATTTTCCGGCATATGTGTTTATTGTGGAAAAATATGAATTGGTGCTTGAACATGGAATTGAAGTGGATTTTTGTGTGTTTTACATTTTTATGGAAATTTAGGAATTTTTCTGAAAATTTTTCGGGATACCTTTTCGGACCAAAAAATTTACAAGTGACAGACTGATTTGGTTTCCGGTATCGAAAATGACTGTCCAATGGCACTGAAAAAATTGATACATGATTTTAGGATTTATTACTTTGAACCATTGAAATTTGGAGAGAAATTGGACTAGAAATTGAATTAAAATTTGAAAAAAGACCTGAAGAATGCTTTAAACCAGGACAAGTGGCAAGTGACACATGTCACTTGCCTACTTAGTCTTATTCTCACTTGTTTATATAAATATCCTAAGTTTGGCAAGCTTCCACGAGATGCTAAGTTGAGAAAGTGAAGGTTGTTTCTAAAGTGATTTTTCCTTCTCCTTCTCATCATCCGAAAGTCTACTTTCCCTCCTCCTTCATTTGTTTCTTCCTTCTTTTAAATTGCTACTCTTCTCTTCTACCTTAAGTGCTTCCTTACCATGTGTTCAAGCTTAAGCCTACTACATCCCTTAAAAATGGAGATTGTCGTGTATGTGAAGTGAGGTAGAGGAGTTTGGGAAAAACTAGGAAGATTTAAGCTTGTTTAGGTAAGAATTAAGATGCATTTATTATGCTTTATGGTGCTTAAATTTCATGAAGTTTGTGTGTTGATTGTATGGGCATAAGTTTATGTTTGTGTAAGGATTAATGATGTTTAACATGTGTAGTGTGTGAATTGTGTGTTTTGAAGTGGTTTTGATGATGTTAGATGATTAATTCTTAAAAGGAAATGATGGAGCATGTGTGCTGGAATTTTGTGGGGTTATGTTCAAGTGAATGTCTTGATAATTTTGTGGCTGAATTAGAGATTAAATTGGAGGCTTATTGATGTAGGAATGAGGTTAGAATGAAAGGAGTTGTGTTAGGATTAAAATATGAAAAATTTCTTTTGTGTAGGTTTCAGGTTTTTGGTCATAACTTTTGTTATGGGTGTCCTATTGAGTTGAGGTTTGGCTTAAATTAAACCTAAGAAGTATGGCTAGATTTCATATGAAGGAAGTTTTGTTCAATTATGGCTTTAAGGGTTTTAAATTGGGCTTGGAAAGTGAGTTGTAGGTGCTGTATGAACAGTAATCCGAACCTTATGACCTGAAATTTTGATGATTTTTTTAAGGTTGATTTGGATTGAATTTGCTAATTTGGTCTTCATGAAAGTTGAATATTTTTGTGTTAGCTTTCTAACGCCACTAAGGATGAATTTTTTTGATTTGTAGGTTGAAATTTATGATTTATTAATGTTCAGGTGGTAATTCAACCCAAAATGTGTGTTGGTGGGCAAATGCTCTAAGTGCATAGGTTTTGTGCTTTTTGTGTTCTGATATTAATTTTGGATTGTTAAGGGTGAAATTGACTCAAGTGATCTTCTGGAAAGTTGTAGAGGATTTCTGTAGCTTTCTAATGAGGTATAATATGCAAATTTTGGATGTAAGGATTGTAAGTTGTGAATTTGTAAAGTTTGGATATGGGTTAGGTTTTATGCTGTTTTAACAAGCTTAATAGGGCAACCACATTAATGGGTGAATTTGAACTGGTTATTGATGGAATTTGTTTCTGAGTCCTTCATAATAATTGTAGCTTGTTTTCTTATCTTTTCCGTGATATAGAGAATGTAATTTTTTGACAATGGGTTAGAAAGTTATGAATTTTGTAAGATTGGGTTATTGTTGAGAATAATTTGGGTAGGCAAAAGATTTGCTTGAGAATTTGATTTGGTTAGGGCTGGAATTGGTTTCCAAGTTGTTCATTAAAGTTGTAGCATTTGTTTTTATCTTTTGATTGGTATAAAATTATGAATTTTTGGAAAAGGGGATGAAAAGTTATAAATTTTAGAAAGATGTTGTACTGTTGTGGTAAATGTGTGATTAGGCAGTGTCTTTGAGTGCATTTTTGACACCCTTAGAGGTGAAATTGAATTTTTAGCTCTTTATGAAACTTGTGGGATTTTCTGAGAGCTTTCCAACGAGACCTAATTTGTGTTTTTTTTTGGATATTTGTGTAAAAAGATAAGGGTTTTGAAGGAAGAGAAGAAGGTATTTGGTGAAATTGAAAAAAAAAGAAAAAAAGAAAATTTGAAAAAAAATGAAAATTTCAGATCCTCGCACGCCCTCGCGAGAGTGATTTTTCTAAAAAATTAATTAATATTTTTATTTTTATTATTTTTATTTATTATTTCTATTTTTGTCTTAATTTAATTCTTTTGTCAATTATTTTTTCACCCGACATCCGATTGACCTGATTCTCGAGGCATCAGATTCGTGTAATATTTAATTTCAGTTATTTGTGAAATTGGAAATTTTTAGAGATGAAATTGACAGGGATTAATTAGGTTGAAGTGAGAGGACTGGGTAATTTTTTTTCTGGTCTGTCTTTTATTAATAATTGGACCTATAGAGGTCCGAATTGAGTTATTTTAGTGTCCATAGCTTTCAAATTTTTAGATAAATTTTTGTGACGGGAATTGGTTAGGTCGAAGTGAGGAGATCGGGTAATGTTTTTTTTGATCCGTCTTGTATTTATTATTAGACCTATAAAGGTCCAAATAGAGTGTTTTTAGTGTCTATGGGTTTCTAATTTTTAGAAGAACACTTTATGACGGGAAATTGTGATATAGTGCCAGGAATGTCACGAACATGCATTGTACACATTTTAATTGCTACCTGTGTATTATTAAATATTTCTGAGTTTACCTTTGGTGATGGTGAATACTGTGGATTGTTTAGAGGCGCATTTGAAACGTCAACACACGGACGTTGCCGAGACTTCCAGGCTTTAGCTTCAAAAACAAATGTGAGTGACCTAGATGGTTTCTCAATTATTATTTGTTTCTTATTATGCGTTTATAACTCTGTGGAGAATAATGGTGGGCTTGTGCGTTTGTTTATGACTGGATTCCGGACCGAAGGTGTCCGATGCATTGGGAGATTATGACATAGAAGTGCTGTTGTCTGAGAATTTGGGAACTCTGTGTTTTAAATGTGATCAAATGTGAGTGTGATTTTCATGTGAAAAATTGTGAACTAATTGGTTGAATGTGATAATTGGGAATGATTGTGATGTTGATATGGTTTCATTTTGACCTATGCATTCCATGCATACAAGGCATGATCATATAATAACAGTTGTGACCGGAGTAGCCACCGAGATCTACAAGCTCAATGTTTATATGTGGGCTTCGAGCCCCACAGTGATTCAGAGCCTCGGGCTCAACGATTAATGCGCCCATATTGGGATAGTTCAGAGCCTCAGGCTCAACGATTAATGGGACAGTACAGGCGCTCGGTCACAACACCGTAATAAATGAAAAAAAGGTGTCACATAGGTGTGTCATATACATTTGATTTAATCATTTGGATTAAGTAAAAGGCAAATGCCTTATGTTTCTGTGGTACCAATCGTGTGGTATTTTTGAAAGTGGATTATGAAACAATTGTATTATGCTTGCGTGTTGTATGAAATCAATTGGTTCTGAATGTCTAATCGAATGAAAAGTATCAAATTGTCTGTACTCAAGTGAAATTGTGAAATGTGATCAGACATGTAACAAAGAAAATATATGTTATGTGAATTAATGAGTTGCATGAATTGAGTGAACCATCGATGATGGTTACCTCACTGAGTTCGCAAAACTTAGCCAAAATTTGCAATTATTTTTCAGGACCCAGAAGAATACCCCGTTAGGCAACGGGCGTATAGCAACCACATATGAGTGAGATAAGAGGTCGGGATCAGTTCTCGTTTGCAGTAGTGTCTGAGAATAATTGTGTTTTTCGGAATTTTTATACAAATGATTAGGTACAAATGATTAGGTCATGTTGTAAAGTCAATAAACTGAACGAAATTGTATTTATAAAAGGGCCCCCGTGATCATTGAACTCACTGATGATTATTTATGTAAATCGTTTTCCGCATAATATGTAAAGTATGTGTATGTTTCAAAAAAAAATTTATACTGAGTTTTGACTGAGTGATGTAACACGCCACCCTAACAGGGCACGGACTCGGATATCACCATCGATGTCGGGTTCGGGTCATGCGGGAGTGGGGTGTTACATTTAGGTGGTATCAGAGCCCAGAAGTACGAACTTCTATGGGCATTTACTGAAACATGGGTAAAGTCACCTACATTAAAGTCATGTCATAGCAGACCGTAGCAACTGATCCCTAGTCTGAGTCGTATGGGTATGGGTCATACGTATGAACATGTGTTAATTGATGAAGTTTGAGAAAAGTGGTGATGTGTCAGAATATGAGCCAATGAAGGTTTATGGGCGACTGGAAATGGGAAAGGAATAATGAAAAATGACATTCATATTGTACTGTGTTTAAAATCCTTTGAATGTGATCTGTATGTGAATACATTGGCAAGGGCTGATTTAGAAAGAAGTGATATCAAAATAAATAATGAGATTTAAAGTGTATAAATCGAGTTGAACGAAAAACGAAACTTGTGATAGTCTGGAGAGGTCAAATATGGACATGAAAAAAAAACATTGGTTAAAAGTGATGGGAGTTATGATTTAGCTTAAAAATATGTGAATATGTCTATGAGAGATCAAAAGCTCAGGATGACTAGGTCATTATGATTTGGACTTGTATGCTCGATAAAATGGGGATAATTGGAAATGAGAAAAAGTACTTGGTTCGATACGGTAGATAAAGATTTACTACAGTTGTGGTGATTTATGTATTATAGAATATAGTGTATCGTCAGTGACGATATTGTTTGAAAAAAAAAGTGGAAATGATGAGATTAAAGCATGCAAGCCCGGTCAAAAGAAATAACTTTCTATGACTGTGAAAGGATAGATTTGGATTTGAAGTGTGATAAAAGTTATGATTTGGCGTAATAATATGTCTGAGATACTGAGATGACACTTCTTGATGCTTCTGCGTCTATACTTTGAAATAAATTGAGAATATACATATGGACGATGAAATAATAGAAACATGGCCTTATCAGTGCGTAAAATGCGCCTGAGTTTGGGTTGCATGTGGGTATGTAATTATGGAAAATATGATAAAGCAAAGGAGTAGAGTGAATGCACTCAAAATGTAAATTCTATAATTATGATAAGATGTTGCATAAGAAGAAGAGGTAAATACTGAAAAACTGGCGCAGAATCGCTGTCAATATGTGGGTTAATGTGAGGTAAAAGTGCAGGCCACGATATTGGCCTACAAAAATAGGTTTTTGCTATGATCAAATAGCAACCTCCATTTATGGACAAGAACAAGGGTAGAAATGTTATTTAGAGATAATTGGAATGTAAGTAGTAGTAGCGAATTTGAGTACGTGGCTATATGATATAAATACATCTTTCAATAAGATGTTAGAATTTTGAATGGTATCAGCCAGGGTGTAAGTGTAAATGAAATTGCTTAATGCCTCATTGAGTCTTAGTATCGAGGATACATTGACCATAGAAGTTATGAGACAAATTGATCTTTTAAAGATCTTGTGAAATGTTGTAATTGATTTTTCTTGAGCTACTAGGAATGACATGGATAATAGGTGAGTGACAATATCGAGGTTTGTACCAAGAATCACTGATATAGGGTCAGAAAGCCGGGTAATTTAATTTATGACCAATGAAGACAGGCTTTTCATGACCAGTAGCTAGGATCATAAGCTCTTCTCTCGATTCAACAATGGAATCAAGTACTTATTCCATCGTGGGCCAAGGCCCCTCGCTTGAGTCAATCGGGTTTGCTTCAGAAAGGAATTGACAGACGCAATGGAGGAAATTTTGAAATAAGATGACAGGTCTCCCGGAAAAGTTGTGATGTACTGTATCCTTTAAAAAAATGAAAATGAGAATATTGGAGTTATTTCCATAGCAAAGATTCAAGCATAAGGGTTAGAAAAGGCTATCGGGAGTGTATATATTTTTGTTGATGTAAAATATCCAACAATTTGAGGAGACATTCTTGTTCATGTGAGGTGAAAATTGGTCCACATTATACGTTGTGTTTTTAAATCTATTTGGGAACCATAAATTATCTCTGATGAAGGGGTTTTCAACACAGGAAATTATGGTTATAGATAGATTGAAATGTGTGGAGCAACAGGTATAAATGAACAGACATTAGCATAAGTCAATGTATAATCATTGGGAAAGTGATAGAACTGCTGAAATCCGTCGAAAAAAAGGAAGTTCAATGAAAAATTGAGGATAACATGTACTTATACTACTGTATTGAGGAATTAGTTACTCAAGGAATTACAAGAGCTAACTATAAGCACAATGAGTTTGAGGTTATATCTATTGGAGTTAACCATACCCCGATAGGATTATGATATTAAAGGTTAATGTGAGCCAAACAACATGATAACAATGAGCGATTATGATCATATTGACAAATGAAGATGAAAGTTTAATGGTTTAAGGGAAAAAGATGTAGCCACGTCAGTGATAAATGAAAACAAAATGATTATAGTGTTAGCTATGCCATTCGAATTTGGAGATTTTGTATAGACAATAGAGGTTCCCAATTGAGATCAAGAGGGAATTGGTTGTAAGGTATATGGTGATGTTGTGTTACCAAGAGATAAATATAGCTGCATGAGCTAAATTGAGATTTATGACTTAAAAATCCCTGCAATAGTAGCTGGTTTGAAAGCGTGGAATCATGATGAGGACAGAAACATATGAGAGATACATATGACTAGACATATTTGGAATTGGAAAAGATTGAAAGAACTGTGCTGAGGGAAAACTGTCCTAATAAAGTTAATGTTTCAATCAAAGGTATCGAATAGAACATTTCATAGCAGAGTCCCACATATGTGGATACTAGGTTACTCATTCTAGTGTAATAAAGAGTGTATAGTGACGAGTTAAGAAATAATGGTAAAGGAACATCAGATTTGCAAAAAAAAAGGGATTAAATTGAGGATTTGAGAAAAATTGATGGGATAAAATATGTGTATTACCTAATAAAGAGAGGTCCTAGTAAGTGTACCTCAAAAAAGCAATTGGCGGCTAAGCATATCAAACTGAGTGATTATATGTTTGGTTTCCTTGTAGTCTTGACTATTGGAGACAGGCATAAAGCTTCAGTATATAAGATTAATGTATAGTGCAAAATGACTACAAGCAATGAGACGACAAAAAGAATCGATCACTCTGAGTAAAGGTCAGAACAAGTTGGGATATCGTTAGTGAGTGAAATGAATTGAAAATCTAAATAAAGTGGTTTTGAAAGACGAATAGATTTTGGTGGATTATATCGAAATTGTGACTATATGGGGAAGATTTTGAGTGTATCACCTATGCCAAAGTGTAGTTAGATGAGGTACAAAGGAAATCGGGGAAGCTAAGTAGGACATCAACTGGTCCTTATATAATGAGGGAAAAAATGAGGCTAAGGCATTATGAGTGATTTTATGATTAGTATTGTTATAATCCGACATATGTGGTATTGAGACTGGAAGTAAAGAGTTAAATACTCTGAATCTCATCAAGGGCATAATTGAGGAAGAATGATATCTAAACAGAGAATTGATAGAAAATGGGGAGTGTATGAGATAACAGTACCCCTACCTTCTTTAGTATCTAAAATGAATTTCGAGGACGAAATTTTTATTAGAAGGGGAGAGTTGTAACATTCCATCACCGATGGGAAGGGTAAAATAGTAATTTGAGACGGGTTATGAGTGAGTAAACTAGTCTCGGTATGTTCATGCATAATATGGCCTCCATATATGCATAAATTGTAATTTTTGTAAATGCACATGATTGTACATGCATTCCTGACATTTCCCGGTATATGTGTTTATTGTGAAAAAATATGAATTGGTGCTTGAACATGGAATTAAAGTGGATTTTTGTGTGTTTTACATTTTTGTGGAAATTTAGGAATTTTTCTGAAAATTTTTCGGGATACCTTTCCGGACCAAAAAATTTACAAGTGACAGACTGATTTGGTTTCCGGTACCGAAAATGACTGTCCAATGGCACTGAAAAAATTGATACATGATTTTAGGATTTATTACTTTGAGCCATTGGAATTTGGAGAGAAATTGGACTAGAAATTGAATTAAAATTTGGAAAAAAGACCTGAAAAATGCTTTAAACCAGGACAAGTGGCAAGTGACACATGTCACTTGCCTACTTAGTCTTATTCTCACTTGTTTATATAAATATCCTAAGTTTGGCAAGCTTCCACGAGATGCTAAGTTGAGAAAGTGAAGGTTGTTTCTAAAGTGATTTTTCCTTCTCCTTCTCATCATCCGAAAGTCTACTTTTCCTCCTCCTTCATTTGTTTCTTCCTTCTTTTAAATTGCTACTCTTCTCTTCTACCTTAAGTGCTTCCTTACCATGTGTTTAAGCTTAAGCCTACTACATCCCTTAAAAATGGAGAGTGTCGTGTATGTGAAGTGAGGTAGAGGAGTATGGGAAAAACTTGGAAGATTGAAGCTTGTTTAGGTAAGAATTAAGTTTTAGATGCATTTATTATGCTTTATGGTGCTTAAATTTCATGAAGTTTGTGTGTTGATTGTATGGGCATAAGTTTATGTTTGTGTAAGTATTAATGATGTTTAACATGTGTAGTGTGTGAATTGTGTGTTTTGAAGTGGTTTTGATGATGTTAGATGATTAATTCTTAAAAGGAAATGATGGAGCATGTGTGCTGGAATTTTGTGGGGTTATGTTCAAGTGAATATCTTGATGATTTTGTGGCTAACTTAGAGATTAAATTGGAGGCTTATTGATGTAGGAATGGGGTTAGAATGAAAGGAGTTTTGTTAGGATTAAAATATGGAAAATTTCTTTTGTGTAGGTTTCAGGTTTTTGGTCATAACTTTTGTTATGGGTGTGTTATTGAGTTGAGGTTTGGCTTAAATTAAACCTAAGAAGTATGACTAGATTTCATATGCAGGAAGTTTTGTTCAATTATGGCTTTAAGGGTTTTAAATTTGGCTTGGAAAGTGTGTTGTAGGTGCTGTATGAACAGTAATCTGAACCTTGTGACCTGAAATTTTGATGATTTTTTTAAGGTTGATTTGGATTGAATTTGCTAATTTGGTATTCATGAAAGTTGAATATTTTTGTGTTATATTTCTAACGCCACTAAGTATGAATTTTTTTGATTTTTAGGTTGAAAGTTATGATTTGTTAATGTTCAGGTGGTAATTCAGCCTAAAATGTGTGTTGGTGGGCAAATGCTCTAAGTGCATAGGTTTTGTGCTTTTTGTGTTCTGATATTAATTTTGGACTGTTAAGGGTGAAATTGGCTCAAGTAACCTTCTGGAAAGTTGTAGAGGATTGTTGTAGCTTTCTAATGAGGTATAATATGCGAATTTCAGATGTAAGGATTGTAAGTTGTGAATTTGTAAAGTTTGGATATGGGTTAGGTTTTATGCTGTTTTAACAAGCTTAACAGGGCAACCACATTAATGGGTAAATTTGAAGTGGTTATTGATAGAATTTGTTTCTGAGTCCTTCATAAGAAGTTTAGCTTGTTTTCTTATCTTTTCATTGATATAGAGAATGTAATTTTTCGACAATGGGTTAGAAAGTTATGAATTTTGTAAGATTGGGTTATTGTTGAGAATAATTTGGGTATGCAGAAGATTTGTTTGAGAATTTGATTTAGTTAGAGCTAGAATTGGTTTCCAAGTTGTTCATGAAAGTTGTATCATTTGTTTTTCTCTTTTGATTGGTATAAAATTTGGAATTTTTGACAAAGGGGATGAAAAGTTATGATCTTTAGAAAGATGTTGTACTGTTGTCGTAAATATGTGATTAGGCAGTGTCTTTGAGTGCATTTGTGGCACCCTTAGAGGTGAAATTGGATTTTTAGCTCTGCATAAAACTTGTGGGATTTTCTGAGACCTTTCCAACAAGACCTAATTTATGTTTTTTGGATATTTGTGTAAAAAGATAAGGGGTTTGAAGGAAGAGAAGAAGGTATTTGGTGAAATTGGAAAAAAAAGGAAAAATGAAAATTTGAAAAAAAAATGAAAATTTCAGATCCTCGCATCTCGCGAGTGCAACGCCCTCGCGAGAGTGATTTTTTTTAAAAATTAATTAATATTTTTTTATTTTTTATTATTTATTATTTCTATTTTTGTCTTAATTTAATTCTTTTGTCAATTACTTTTTCACCCGACATTCGATTGACCTGATTCTCGAGGCATCGGATTCGTGTAATATTTAATTTCAGTTATTTGTAAAATTGGAAATTTTTAGAGATGAAATTGACGGGGATTAATTAGGTCGAAGTGAGAGGACCAGGTAATTATTTTTCTGGTCCGCCTTTTATTAATAATTGGACCTATAGAGGTCCGAATTGAGTTATTTTAGTGTCTATGGCTTTCAAATTTTTAGATAAATTTTTGTGACGGAAATTTGTTAGGTCGAAGTGAGGGGATCGGGCAATGATTTTTTCGATACTTCTTGTATTTATTATTGGACCTATAAAGGTCCAAATAGAGCGTTTTTAGTGTCTATGAGTTTCTAATTTTTAGAAGAACACTTTGTGATGAGAGATTGTGATGTAGTGCCGGGAATGTCACGAACATGCATTGTTCACATTTTAATTGCTACATGTGCATTATTAAATATTTTTGAGTGTACCTTTGGTGATGGTGAATATTGTGGATTGTTTAGAGGCGCATTTGAAACGTCAACACACGAACGTTGCCGAGACTTCCAAGCTTTAGCTTCGAAAACAAATGTGAGTGACCTAGATGGTTTCGCAATTATTATTTGTTTCTTACGTAAGTGATCTAGAAGGGGGGTTGATTAGATCCTTAATCTTTTTGTAATTTTCTACAACAAAATCAGAAGTTAATTCACACACAAACAATTTAAATAAATTTAAATAAACAGAGTAGGGAAGAAGATCAAACATTGTTTTTATAGAGGTTCGGTGCTAAAACCTACGTCCTCTACCTAAGCTCCCACTTAGGATTTTTTCAATCACTTTATTGCACACTTTGAAATTGAGTGTGAACTTTTTACAACGCCACTTGAATTCTGGCTCAAGCTACCTTACAAACGATTTGTCTTCCGGCACAAATCCAACCTCACACGTGACCTTTCACTAGTCACTCAAATTGTAAGATAAACAAGATGAAGATTGAAGAACAAATGCTCAATACAATTTGTAGCAAAGTAAGAACAATAGTGAGCAATTTGAAGCAATAGAAGAGTATTTAGACTTGTAGAACTTGTATGTACTCTTCTTCCATCATACTCTATTTATACTTGAAGAAATATAGTTGTTGAAACTCATTCTAGCCGTTGTTTGATTAATATTACCGTTCCTTGATAATCTCCATTCCATTTTTGGCTAATTGGACCGTTGGAGCTGATTTGGTGCATCCATAAGTCGACTTGTTGAATGAATAAGTCGACTTGTTTCAACCATTTACGTAAAAATTGTAACTCCGCTCTTCAATAAGTCGACTTGTACTATGTAAGTCGACTTGTCGTCCTCGATAAGTCGACTTGTGTTATGTAAGTTGACTTGTGTTGATATATCTTCATATATAAGTCGAATTATGATTTGCAAGTCGACTTGTGTTGCCTTCAACGGTAACATCCATCCAAATCTTTTATAATCCTCATGTTTTATGCCATTTTCCTTATAAGGAACCTCCTATCTTGATTCTTCAATGATTAAACACTTGCTCATCTTGATTTGCACAATTCTTTCATTGAATAATACCTGAAATAATTTCTTAACTAATTCTAGATATTTTATTATTATCAAAACATAAAGGGATTTAATTTGTCAACCACCATTGGTCCAACAATCTCCCCCTTTTTTATAATGACAAAATATTTAGAAATTGAAAATAAATTTGAAAGACATAAAACTTGATCAAGGATTTTAATCCCTTGTCTTGATGGTTAGTTTGTCTCCCCCTTAATTAATAAACCAAGGATTAAAATAAAGATCAACATAATTGCAAATCAATGAAATAACTTGTCTCCCCCTTAATCAAATATCAATTTCCAATGTTAATTTTACTCCCCCTTTTTGTCATAATAAAAAAAATCAATAGAAAAAAAATAGACTCAAATGAGGATTAATGAAAGTTATAACCAAACATTGCATCAAACACAAGTAATAGCAATAGTCATTACAAAGTATGTCAAACCAACACAAACACACAAAACAAAACACATAGAACAAAAACAGAAGTGGAAATGTTGGTCAAGGCACAATGCAATACACATCATGACGAAGAATCATCGTGCTTACATCCTAGCTTGTCAAAAATCTTCTTGATGTTCTTCTCTAAGCGAGTAAGCATGCTGCGTTGCTCTTCAATTTTTCTTTCCATTCTTATAAGCATATCTTGTTGATCATCATGTCGCTCATTTATCTCATCCAACTGATCTCGAATTTTCTGAATATCAGCTTGAGATACTTCACTTCTTCCCACATTACTTGGCCATGAGCTACTAGGACGATCTGCTGTCCTCTTAGATCGTTTCCTCGAAGGGACCTGCTCATCGACTAAAGTCAACCCAAGCTTCTCAACATGATAGGAATAGACCCAGCCTTTTTCAACTGTCCTAACCAACTTCATGCTCCTCAAGTTATAAGGCGTGAATCTCCAATTTTGAGGATAAGGAAAACTTGCATAAGAATCCAGATTGCATCTTTTGACCTGAGAGATATGGGTAATCAAAGCAGCATAAGGCATTCCTTTATGCCGGACTGGTTTCCCTTTCAGTTTTCCTCGTAATAGAGTCGCCTTTTTCCTCATCATTTGGATAACTAAGCTCGGATAGTTTATTTTTCTTCCTTCCTCCAAGTGCCAAAGAATCTCCTTATCCAAAGCAGTGATCTGATTATTGCTAGCTTTCTTTGGGAACACAACCCTGTTAATTGCATAATGCAATAAACGATAATTTAACGGTAGATCCATAGCCTCAAAGGGAGGGGAATGATCGGAACATAACCGAACTAATAAATCAGCCCCTTTTTCCTCAGTATAGCCGAAATTCTCTTCAGCTTCCTCATCAATATCACCCTCAGCATTCCTCAAAATCTCAAAATCAGTAAGGGAAGCTCTAGGCCTAACTCCTCCTCTAGGAAAATGAAACAAGGTACACAAATCTAATTAATTAAGATAAATTGCTCTCCCGTTAATTTTAGATGACAGAGTAACTCCATCCTCAACATTACTGCTCATCACAACTAGATTCACATAGAATTCCCTTACTATATCTTCATAAATATCAGTATGAAAACCCAGAAAATCTCTTAGCCCAAGGTTAGCAATTTCAGAAAACACATATGAGAACTCGCTACTATCTAACTCAATCCAATCAAATCTCATGGAGGGAATCAATACTTCATCTTTAAGTACCTTATAATACAATGTTTGAGCATCCCTCGAAACAAATCTCGGTTCAATCGCGTCATCCTCCCTCGCAGCATCTCCCCTTGATGAAGACCCCCGAACTCGTGGTCTAGGAGGAACGTGGGGACCTTGAGATTGAGCAAGTTCTTTGCCTTTCTGAGAAGTTTTTCTAGGAGCCATGGAAGTTTAGAGAGAAGGGAAAAAATCGCAGGTTAGGGTTTTGAAAGAGGGGTTTGAAAAAAAGGGTTGATTTGGAGATAAAATGAGGGGGTTTTGAGTAGATGGAGGTCGAAAATGTATGGGTAAGTGAGATTTGAAGAGATTGAAGAAAATAAGTCGAGTTGTGAGAGAAATTTTTTAGGGTTTTAGAGAGAAGGGGTCTGCGGAGAAGAAAGGGAAGAAAAGGTTTTAAAGTCTCCGTTCGACCATAAGTCGACTTATCTACCTCATAAGTCGACTTATCGACATGCATAAGTCGACTTGTATACCTTATAAGTCGACTTATCCTCAAATATCTGCATACCCCAAACGCTGATAAGTTGACTTGCTAATGATCAATTCAGAAAATGTGTCCAATACTCCAAATAAGTCACTTTTTCAGCCCAAGTAAGCAATATGATGAATGTATCTTCGGATGTGATTGCACTTTTGCCTCAAAATTTGACCATTTGATATATGAATGTATCCAAAAATAAATTCAACCAAAGGAATTTAAATCACACATGCCTAATCTTAATTTAATGTTCACAAACACATCTTCCTTAAGAGGTTTAGTAAAAATGTCAGCCAATTGATCACTAGTTGATACATGCTTCAAGCAAATGTCACCTTTTAAACAATGATCATGGATAAAATGATGTCTAATTTCTATATGCTTTGTTCTACCATGCAAAATTGGATTTTTACTTAAACAAATTGCACTGTTATTATCACAATAAATAGGAATATTTTTAACCACAATACCATAATCAAGCAATTGATGTTTAATCCAAAGAACTTGGGCACATGCACTCCCAGCTGCTACATATTCAGATTCAGCAGTGAAAATAGCTACACTAACTTGCTTTTTACTAGCCCAAGATATCAAAGATGAACCTAAGAAATGACATAATCCACTAGTACTTTTTCTATCAATTCTACAGCCACCATGACCAACATCACTATAAGCATACAAATCAAAGAATTCACAACTAGGATACCATAAACCATGATTGACAGTTCTACTCAAGTATCTAAATATTCTTTTGCAAGCACTCAAATGAGAAATCTTGGGGCAAGATTGAAATCTAGCACAAAGACATGTGGCAAACATGATGTCAGGTCTAGAAGCAGTTAAATACAAAAGAGAGCCGATCATACCTCTATAGAGTTTTTGATCAACATCTTCTTCATGTTCATGTTTTTCCAAGACCAGATTTGTTGCCATTGGTGTTGCTGCCACTTTGCATCCATCCATTTTAAACTTCTTAAGAAGTTCCTTGGTATACTTCGATTCGTAGATGAAAATGCCATTTTTGTGTTGCTTGATTTGCAATCCAAGAAAGAACTTGAGTTCCCCCATCATGCTCATTTCAAATTCACCTTGCATTAAATCACTAAATTCCTTACACAAAAATTCATTAGTAGCACCAAACACAATATCATCAACATAAATTTGACAAATAAGCATATCCTTGTCAACATGTTTAATGAATAAAGTATTGTCGATCTTACCACGAACATAACCATGTTGAGTTAGAAAAGTATTTAACCTTTCATACCATGCTCTAGGTGCTTGCTTCAGTCCATAGAGTGCCTTCTTGAGTTTGTAAACATAATCTGGATGCTCGTGATCTTCAAATCCTAGCGGTTGTTTGACATAGACTTCCTCTTGAATATACCCATTGAGAAATGCGCTCTTGACGTCCATTTGATTTAATTTGATCATTTTATGAGACGCAAACGCACATAGTAGCCTTATTGCCTCCAATCGAGCCACATGAGCATATGTCTCATTGTAATCAAGGCCTTCTTCTTGATAAAATCCTTGAGCCACTAACCTTGATTTATTTTTAATCGCTTCACCATTCTCATCATATTTAATCCGATTTACCCACTTGACTCCAATAATAGTCTTGTCCTTTGGTGGAGCTACCAAATCCCATACATCATTCCGCTTGAATTGATTTAGCTCTTCCTGCATAGCTAATAGCCAGTTTTCATCTTTAAGAGCATCTTCTATATTTTTGGGTTCTACTAAGGAGATGAAGGCTGAATTGCTCATATTCTCATAGATATTTCTCCTGGTTCTCACACCATCATTTAAGTTACCAATAACTTGCTCCATAGGATGGTTCTTTGCTTTTGCCCATGACTTAATGTCGGGTACATGATTTTCTTCATCTAAACTCAGTTCCTCGATCTTGGATTCAATTTCTTCAACTTTATTACCTGAAATTCCTGCATCATCATCAAAACAAACCTTTCTCAGGGGTGAAATCATATCATCAAATTTAACATGAATACTTTCTTCAACATATTTAGTCCTATTATTATAAACTCTAAAAGCCTTACTAGATTGAGAATAACCAATAAACACACCAACATCAGATTTTGAATCAAATTTCCCTAAATTGTTCTTTCCATTATTATGAATAAAGACCCTACAACCAAAAGGATGAAAATAAGAAATATTGGGTTTCTTACCTTTCCAAAGCTCGTATGGTGTCTTGTTTTTGTCTCTTCGTAAGTGCACCCTATTGATGACGTAGCATGCGGTATTGACCGCTTCCGCCCAAAAAGACTTAGGAAGGTTGTATTCATTTAACATGGCTCTGCTCATTTCTTCAAGTGAGCGATTCTTCCTTTCTACTACACCATTTTGTTGCGGAGTCCTTGGTGTCGAGAAATTATGTTCCACTCCGTATTTGTCGCAAAGACTTTCGAAAGGTTCACATTCAAATTCATCTCCATGATCGGTTCTAATTGCAACGATAGACAAAATTTTCTCATTTTGAACTAATCTACATCACTTGGTAAATTCATTAAAGGCATCACTTTTATTTGCAAGAAATCTTACCCAAGTAAGTCTAGAAAAATCATCCACAATCACAAGAACATATAATTTTCCACTAAGACTAGCATGTCTAGATGGTCCAATCAAATCCATATGCACAAGTTCAAGAATTCTAGATGTGCAAATTTCTTTTTTTGGTTTGAAAGATTCTCTAACATGTTTTCCTTTTAAACACGATTCACACAAGTGATCTTTAACAAATTTTATTTTAGGCAAACCTCTTACAATGTCATTTTTCGAAAGTTTAGAAATTAGAGGCAAAGGAGCATGCCCTAATTTTCTATGCCATAAAAATGCATTTTCTTCTAATGTCACTAAACACTTTTCATTAAACGAACTATCATCATGTAAATCAACAATGTATGTATTTCCATGTCTTAAACCAATGAAAGCTACATGACCATCCTTCTTAACCATGCAATGTGATGATTCAAAACTTACATTAAAATTCATATCACAAAGTTGAGATACACTTAACAAATTATGTTTCAACCCATAAACAAACAAAATATTGTCAATGGTTGGCAAAGGTTCCTTACCCACTTTACCAATTCCAATGACCTTACCTTTGTTGTTGTCTCCGAAAGTGACATAACCTTGATTCTTTGGTTTGATTTCCGCAAAAAGGTTCTTGTCTCCACTTGTCTTGAACATCCGCTATCGATGTACCAAGTGATTGACGGCCTTTCATCCCTTTCTTGTACCTCAATTTCATCATCACTTGATGAACTTTTTGCCATAAGTGCCAAGTTGTTTTCATCATCACTTTGGTATGCTTCCTCATCATCACTCCAAGTTGCCACCAGGCTAGTTTTCCTTTTTCCTTTGTCGTATTTATCATTTTTCTGGAAGTTTGATGTGGAGGATGAGCTTTTGCATTCTCTTGCGAGATGTCCCCGTTTTCCACATCTCTAACATTCTTCGTTGCCTTTCTTTTCGTCATAGCCCTTGGATTTTTTGTCAATTGCAAATTTTTTCTTTTCTCCATTTCTTCCACCATTTAATTCCTTCCTACGATTTTTGAGAAGTCCTTTGAATTTTCTCAAATTTCTAGCGTACATTGCTATCTATTCGTCTTCCTCCTCTTCATCTATTTCTTCATCACTTTCATCAACAGAAGAAGTGTTAGCTTTTAAAGCAATAAATTTTTGTGGCTTACCTCTACCTCCTCTGGATTTGAGAATAATCTCATATTTGATAAGTGATCCCACCAAGGCGTTGAATTCCAGATGATTGAGATCTTTAGACTCCATAATGGCGGTGACTTGTGAGTCCCATTCCTTTGGTAGTGAGCGTAGAATTTTCTTTACCTTCTCGCTGTCCGTCATATGCTTTCCAAGGTTGCCTAATCCATTTATGATTTCTGCAAAACGATCAAGCATAGTGGAAATAGACTCACCTTCTTTCATGACAAACATTTCATAGTCATGAAGCAGCATGTTGATCTTTGTCTCTCGGACTTGGTTGGTTCCTTCATGGGTGATACGAAGTCTCTCCCACATTTCCTTGGCATTGGTACACGAGTTAACTCGGTTTCTTTCCTCAACCGTGAGAGCGCATTAAATTAGCTTCATTGCTTTCGCATTGATGTAAGCTTGTCTGCAGTCATTGTCGTCGTATTCCAGCTCTGTTTTTAACTCACCATTTTCTTTTAACGGTGGTTGTGGACCGAAGATAATTATCTTTCAATATTCCACTCCTTCGCTTATGATGTGATACTTCATAGGATTTTTCCAAGAAAAATAATTAGTACCATAAAATAAAGGAGGACGATTGTTTGTGTTACCTTCTTCCGCTAGATTATTGTGTGCCATCCCTGGATACTTCTGCTCTGATACCAATTGTAAGTGATCTAGAAGGGGGGGTTGAATAGATCCTTAATCTTTTTGTAATTTTCTACAACAAAATCAGAAGTTAATTCACACACAAACAATTTAAATAAATTTAAATAAACAGAGTAGGGAAGAAGATCAAACACTGTTTTTATAGAGGTTCGGTGCTAAGACCTACGTCCTCTACCTAAGCTCCCATTTAGGATTTTGCCAATCACTTTATTGCACACTTTGAAGTTGAGTGTGAACTTTTTACAACGCCACTTGAATTCCGGCTCAAGCTACCTTACAAACGATTTATCTTCCGGCACAAATCTAACCTCACACGTGACCTTTCACTATTCACTCAAATTGTAAGATAAACAAGATGAAGATTGAAGAACAAATTCTCAATACAATTTGTAGCAAAGTAAGAACAATAGTGAGCAATTTGAAGCAATAGAAGAGTATTTAGACTTGTAGAACTTGTATGTACTCTTCTTCCATCATCTCCTATTTATACTTGAAGAAATATAGCTGTTGAAGCTTATTCTAGCGGTTGCATGATTAATATTACCGTTCCTTGATAATCTTCATTCCATTTTTGGCTAATTGGACCATTGGAGCTGATTTGGTGCATCCATAAGTCGACTTGTCGAATGAATAAGTCGACTTTTTGCAACCATTTACGTAAAAATTGTAACTTCGCTCTCCAATAAGTCGACTTGTACTATGTAAGTCGACTTGTCGTCCTTGATAAGTCGACTTGTGTTATGTAAGTCGACTTGTGATGATATATCTTCATATATAAGTCGACTTATGATTTGCAAGTCGACTTGTGTTGCCTTCAACGGTAACATCCATCCAAATCTTTTATAATCCTCATGTTTTATGCCATTTTCCTTATAAGGAACCTCCTATCTTGATTCTTCAATGATTAAACACTTGCTCATCTTGATTTGCACAATTCTTTCATTGAATAATACCTGAAATAATTTCTTAACTAATTCTAGATATTTTATTATTATCAAAACATAAAGGGATTTAATTTGTCAACCACCATTGGTCCAACATCTTATTATGCGTTTATAACTCTGTGGAGAATAATGGTGGGCTTGTGCTTTTGTTTATGACTGGATTCCGGACTGAAGGTGTCCGATGCATTGGGAGATTATGACATAGAAGTGTTGTTGTCTAAGAATTTGGGAACTCTGTGTTTTAAATGTGAGTGTGATTTTCATGTGAAAATTATGAACTAATTGGTTGAATGTGATAATTGGGAATGATTGTGATGTTGATATGGTTTCATTTTGACCTATGCATTCCATGCATACAAGGCATGATCATATAATAACAGTTGTGACCGGAGCAGCCACCGAGATCTACAAGCTCAATGTTTATATTTGGGCCTCGAGCCCTACAGTGATTCAGAGCCTCGGGATCAACGATTAATGCGCCCATATTGGGATAGTTCAGAGCCTCAGGCTCAACGATTAATGCGTCCATATTGGGACAGTACAGGCGCTCGATCACAACACCGTAATAAATGAAAAAAAAAGGTGTCACATAGGTGTGTCATATGCATTTGATGTAATCATTTGGATTGAGTAAAAGGAAAATGCCTTATGCTTCTGTGGTACTAATCATGTGGTATTTTTGAAAGTGGATTATGAAACAATTGTATTATGCTTGCGTGTTGTATGAAATCAATTGGTTATTAATGTATAATCGAATGAAAAGTATCAAATTGTCTGTACTCAAGTGAAATTGTGAAATGTGATCAGACATGCAATAATGAAAATATATGTTATGTGAATTGATGAGTTGCATGAATTGAGTGAACCATCGATGATGGTTACCTCACCGAGTTCATAAAACTCAGCCAAAATTTGCAATTATTTTTCAGGACCCAGAAGAATACCCCGTTAGGTAACCGGCGTATAGCAACCACATATGAGCGAGATAAGAGGTCGGGATCAGTTCGCGTCTGCAGTAATGTCTGAGAATAATTGTGTTTTTCAAAATTTTTATACAAATGATTAGGTACAAATGATTAGGTCATGTTGTAAAGTCAACAAACTGAATGAAATTGTATTTACAAAAGGGCTTCCGTGGTCATTGAACTCACTAATGATTATTTATGTAAATTGTTTTCCACATAATATGTAAGGTATGTGTATGTTTAAAAAAAAAATTTATACTGAGTTTTGACTGAGTGATGTAACACGCCAGCCTCACAGGGCACGGACTCGGATATCACCATCGATGTCGGGTTTGGGTCATGCGGGAGTGGGGTGTTACAGTCCCATCTTCACGTGAAGAGCATGAGACCGAGTAATCAAGAGTTGAGACATCACTCCACTTTTGCAATGTTTTTGTATTTTAAGCTAGTTTTGTAAAACAAGGCTTTAGTCGCGTTTTGAGTATTTCTAGTTTACGTAAACTTGGTATTTTTGGATTATGATGTATTGCAGCTCGAAATGCCCATTAAAGCCTTGTAAAACTCTTATCTTTTGATATTAATGAAAAATATTTTGTTTTGCTCATGGTTTTTGTTCTTGCAAGGTATTTTGATTTAGAGATGGGATTAAAGGGTTCAAAAGTTGTTTATAATTATGTGTATTTTTGTCTTTGGGATTGAATAAATGATGGTGGTTGAAAGAATTTAAGTTTGCTTTAAATAAGGTTGGTTGTGAAGGGCTTTGGGTTTTGTTTTAACAGATTTCACTGTGGCAAAGTCAAGAGTTTGCCGCGGCGTAATCAACCCGAAGGTGTTTTACCTTCATGCAGCGACTTCACCGTGGCAAAGCAAAAAGGTCGCCGCGGTGAAGTACAATCGTTTGCCGTGACAAAATTAACCCGAAGGGAACATATGGGATTTCTCCCACATGTTCGTTGCGGTGAAACAATAGTTTGCCGCGACGAAGATAATTTCCAAGGTTTGTCGCGACGAAGTACAATCATTCGCCATGACATAATTAACCCAAAGGGAACATATAGGATTTCTCCCACATGTTCACCGCGGTGAACCTGCCTTGCTTCTGATGGGTTTTAGCTTCAAACCCTATGTCTTCCTCCTCGCTCACATTCTCACGACTTCGATGTTGGGTTCTGAAAATGGGGTCCTAACATTGACACATCAGACTCCTTTATCCTCAACTGGTGATAACCAAATCTCAAGTCTATCTTGGAGAAGACTTTTGCCCCTTGTAATTGGTTAAACAAATAATTTATATGTGGGAGCGAATATCTATTCTTAATAGTGGCATAATTGAGCTTCCGGTAGTCCACACACATTTTCAACGATCCATCTTTCTTCTTCACAAAAAGAACCGGAGCTCCCCAAAGTGAAAAGCTTGATCTAATATACCCTTTCTCTAACAATTCTTCCAATTGCTCTTTAAGCTCCTTCAATTCCACCAGAGAAGAATCAATATTGGCATTATTCCTGAAAGAAGCTCGATGGGAAATTCAATTTTCCTAGGTGATAGTAGTCCTGTTAATTCCTTCGGAAAGACATCCAGGAATTCTATGACTATAGGAATATATTATAAATTCCCTTTATCTACTTTCGTGTCTACCACATAGGCCAAAAATGCTTCACACTCTTTCCTCATCATCTTCTCTGCTGTCAGATCTGAAAAAAATCCTAGGTGGATTGACTTTTCTGTCTCCTATAACCATCACCTTTCTATCATCATCCAACTCAAACTCTACTATCTTCCGTTTGCAATCCAAATTGGCTTTATACCTTTCTAATTTTTCCATATCCAAAATCACATCTAGTCTTCCCATTTTCAATGGCATTAAATTCACCACTAATTTTTTCCTACCAATACATATCTCACAATCTTTATAAACTGGACTAATAATATATTGGCCGATTGGAGTACTCACCATCAAAGGAGTACCCAATAGGCTCAAATTTCTACCATACATAATTCCACTAGATAAAACAAAGGAATGGGTAAACAACGGATCAATCAAAATAAGATATCATCATTATGTAATTTAATCATACCAGTCACAACTTTTAGAGTAGTTTCTGTGTCCCCTCTAATCATTGCAAACACCCTAGTTGGTGTTTGTCCCCTTGGTCTCCCTGGAGGATTCGCTCTCTTGGATATCTCAGAACTCCCCACTTCCATTGCAGTCTTATGCCCCATAGTCTCAGGCCTTTTTGACGCTTGCTTCTGAGTTCTCTCCTGTCTTACATATCGTGGACAATCTCTAGCTATGTGTCCTTTTTCTCCACAATTGAAGCAAGCTCCTGTCAATTTGTAACACTCTCCTCCATGAAACTTGCCACAATGATCACACTTAGGAATAGATGACTTACCCCCACTTTACTTCTACTACCTCCTGCCATAAAGGCCTGATGAGAAACAATAGAAGTTTTCATATGTTTGGACCTGCTCTTGCCACTACTCCTCTCCTTAGACTGTACAGGGAAAGTCCTGACATTCTTCTCTGATATAGAAGCACCACCTCCCCTCTTGAATTGTTCTCTTCCTTTTCTCTTTTTGTTCACGGTGCTTTTTATGTTCTTAATGTTTTCAACCCTTAGTGCCGCTTCAACTAGCTGTTGAAAATCATAGAAGTTCTGTACCACTACTTTTTCTCTGATGGCTAGATGCAGTCTTGATTCAAAACTACGACACTTAGCCGCCTTACTGATCATCATCTCAATTGCATACTGAGACAATCGCGCAAACCGACGTTCATTCTCGCTCACTGTCATCTCCCTCTGGGTGAGACAAAAAATTTCCTTTGCTTCTACTGAGTGTATACCTTAGACAGATACATATTCTTATAAGCAGTTAGGAAATCCTTCCATGCCAACATTGACAGTTTCATCTGACTTCCCAACACACTTTCCCACAAATGCAAAGTATCTCCCTTTAACAAACTTATTGTATACTCAACTTTTTTCATCATCTTCACAATCCATCTGCTCTGGCACCCTTTCTTCCTTCCTCAACTAAGAATCAGCCTCTTCTAGATCAATGGTCCCATAAAGTCCACTACCTTATAGTTCCTCAGCTTATCGAACTACTTTCCTCTCTTAGCTAGGGTTGGAGCAGAAGATTGCAACATTTGGCCTACGGCCTAAACAAATGCTTGAGTGAAGGCTTGGAACATTCTTGGATCCAAGGGAGGTACTTGCTCCTGCAGAACAGGCTACTCTTGCGTCTGTGACCGAGAGAGACCACTACCATGCCCTACAAAAGCCTTAGCATTTCCTAGGGCTACTGACTCATTAGTACTCTCCTCTCTTGTCGGAGAGTCAAGTACAATTGATCCTTGCAAAACTCCTCGTGTCCTTCTCTGAGGTGGCATCTTACTCCTTTAATGTAAATACTAATAATTAGCTTACATTTTATTTTAATCTTAATTCCTACATGTATGCATGATATGCATGTCATTTAATAAAATCATTCAATTCACAATGCAAAAAGTAATCACATGGCATAACAATTCATACTACTATGCATTCTAAGCCTAGGAAAAACCTAAGCTCTAATACCAAACATGATGGATCCTATTACCAGAGTCTAGCTCTGATGCCAAACATGTTAGACCTCATTTTCGAAGTTTAACCCTGGAGTCATAAAGTGTGAATGGGTTTCCTTATAGGGTTATTTCAATGAAAATCGCATTAGCAATCATCTGTTCATCTTCATTTCCTGATACCATAATTGCAAATAGACTTTTTTTGAAAAATTGAAGCTCTATGTATCTAATTTACACTGAAACAAGAATCATCTCATTTGGAGCTCTACAGATCAAGATATGATCAAGATACCTAAGTATGTTTAGTAAAATAACCAATTCATACACTTCCAACCGATTCCCTCACTTTCTTTCCATAAATATTTTTCAAATCAGCACCAAATACTATCAATTTTTGAGATAGATAAATGTGTTATGAATCTATTGCTTCAAGAATCAGGTTATTTGGAGGTCAGATGACAAAGTTATGGCCAAAGAGTCAAACATGTTCAGAGTTGGAAAACCCTTTGGGTGCTATCGCAAGGAACAAAGGTGCGATCGTGAGGATGACGGTACGATTACAAGGAATGACGGTATGATTGCAAGGAATAAGGTGCGATTGCAAGAGGGCCTGGTGCGATTGTGAGAGTGCCTGGTGCAATCATGATCGAAGCTGTCTCATATAAACATCTTATGCCGTATCACTAAATTAAAACGATCATAACTTTTAACTTCAATATCCAAAAATTTCATACCATATATCGTTGGAAATCTAGAAAGATAAGCTACAACTTTCATGAGAAAACTTTGTCTAATTCATCGTAGATCAATCCAATTTTTCCTTTGAAGTCAGAACACCAATTTACCCTTATAAATGACTTGAAAATGCAATGTATTACTTAGAAGATCAAAAGCAAAACACAACCCTATTTCATTAATGAATCTAACAATGTTTGAACAAGCTTTACTTACATATCTAATACACAAAAAAAGCTTAATACAAAATACAAAAGGATGCTCAATAATGATATGCCTATAAAGCTATCTAAAATGTTCACTAACTTAGTACAAAATATCTCTAACTATCTTGGAGTTTCCGAATGCCTTGCAAGGATCGCTAATCTTCTCGCTCTACACCTGAGGAGTGGAAAAATATTGGGTTGAGCTACAACGCTTAGTGGCTAATATATTTATAGCTATCGGTAATTAGCCACAAATTCAAGCATATGTATATAAGTATATCAATATATCTCATTTTATCTAGAAACTCAATCATCTATAGTTCAAACTCATAAACTCGTATTTAAGCAATTAACATCACAAAAATCAACCCATGAATATTCATCCATCGATGCACAACTCTCAATTATTCATCATGTTGAAATGCAATGCATAAACAAATGACTCGAGGATTCCATAGAACAAAATGGAGAAATAAAAGTTTACACCATGAACGAAATGAGTCCAATTTTTAGAGCTCACATGTCATAAGCGAGCAGCCAGGAGAAGGATCTTGTCAACTTGCACGTGACAAATGAAATAGTTCCTCTTTTGCCCATACAAAAGCACATATTCATGCTTAATTCATTTCATCATATGCTCATACTTTCATGCTTTTTCTTCTTTTCATTTAATTCAAAATGTCATAACCTTTTTCAAGGTATAACATAGTCATAATTGATGATGCAGTTTTAAGCACTCACAACAATTCAATTTCAAGCAAACCAACTTCAAGCAATCAAACATATACACATATAGGCAAGAATTTGAATAATTACACAATAACTATAAATACATTGCCCACCTAATTTTTTCGAAAATCCAAACTTAAGGTTGTCTTTCCTCTTGATCTTGGGTAAGATTTTATTGCTTCTCTTCAAATAAACCAATTTCTATTCAAACAGTATTCCAATGTAAATTCATAAACGTCAATAATCACAAAAATAAAGATAAATAACGAAATGGGCTTAGACTTAATCTATCCATAGTCTATCTAAGCTAGTAAAACCAAAACCCTAATTTAAAACCCACGAAAATCAAAATGGATCTCATCTTCTTCCAACACAAACCCATTCTCTACCTAAGTAAGAGAGAAAGATGAACTTACCTTAAACAAGCTTGATTTCTCTTCTTCCCACGTTTTCTTCTTCTTTCCTAGCTTCTCCTACAATTTTCTTCTCTTCGTTCTCTCTTCACTTTATTTTTCTTCTCTAATTTTCTCTCTTCCACGATTTCTTCTCTTCTTCTTTTGTTTCAAGACAATATTTTTGGTGTCTTTCCAAAATTACCCCTGGCTTGTTTGATTCTCTCAATTTTGCCCTTATGTCCTTTAGCTCCTTAAGTCCATTTAAATCTAATACCTTAACTATACACTAATTTCATTCTAACACTCACAAATTCAAATTTCTACTTAGACTCCCTAAAATAATAGGCTCAATTCTAAAAATAATGAAACAATTAAATCAATAATAATAAAAATTTGGGGTCCAACAGTATAAATGCCCTTGACCAAGTCCTAACCCTAAGAGGAATGGGTTTGCAAGTCCATTTAATAAAAACTATGCTAATCCTAACAAATCTAAGAGTATCTAGCCCATTAAACATAATCTGATCCAAGTCCTTTTAGGAATAGGCTAAACACATTCAAATAGGTAAGTCTCAAAATAGCCTGAACAAACAAAACACATGCTACTAACTAAAACAACAACCCATAAACAAGTCCCTGGGCCTAAAATAAGTGATAATAAATAATAAGTCAAAAATGAGCCCCAAATAAGACTTGAGCTTGTTTCCCAATATGGCTAAGTACTAGCCTTTTCCAATGCCTCCTCTAACAAAGTCACAAGCTTGGGCATTCCTTGGTGTTCCTCCATGGATATTTCGGCATCCTCATGTACTTGACTTGTGATTTAGGGTTGAACAAAAGCTTGCATTGCTTGTTTAAGCCTTGAAGCTTGTTGCATTGTAATTGGACCACTTGGCATGTGTAGCTTATTAGGTTGATATGTAAGGTGTGGAACTCCATTGTGAAGGTTGGTTGTATCACATATCTTTGGGTATAATTGTTTTCCTTTATAGGATTTAACCACATGTAACTCTTAGAAAGGCTGTAATTTGGAGCTAAAGATTGAAGTAAGGTGTGTGTATGCTCGCGCTTTGGCATAATAATCATTTAAGTAGCAAGGCCAGATGGATGTCTTTTAGGGGTAAGGCAAGAAACAAAAGTAATTCTTTGGTTTAAAAATTAAAATTTTTATGTTAAATAAATAAGAAAATAGTCTTTTCCACATTAGGTAGGTGGGTGGGTGGGTGTGAATAAATAGGCAAGTAAGTAATAGTCATAAATTAGATGAAGCTATTTAGGTTTAGGATAGGAGTTAGTGGCTTTCAAAGGAGATTGACTCTTTTCACGCTTCCAATGTTTAAAAAGAAAAAAGAAAAAAGAAAAAAGAGTGACACAAACGAAAAGGCAGTAAAGAGATAAGAAGAAAATCTCATAAATAATGTAATTCTTCCCTTGTGGTAAATACCTTCTTATTTGCCCAAAAGTCCTACTCCTACTCTTCTAAAAGTATTTCTTGCATGTGGTTTTATAATTCCATTGGCTCCAGAGGTTGTATAATTGTGAACATTGGATAGCTACAGCTTGAGAATATACAATAAATGAGATCCAGATCGAGAAAATTGAATTAATAGGTAGAAATCAATCATGTTGCTTATCTTCATGTTGTTGTTGTGGAATAAAATGACAACTTGCTTAGACTCAGTGATGTTGACATTGGAAATTAGCCTTACAAATTTCAATATTTACACAAGACACTAGGAAATAACCCTTCAAAAACTCTTTTACAAGGCTTAACTTGCTACAATCACAATATTGCCTCTTTTTTTTTTTTTTTTGCTAAAGGACATTAGACCATGACTTTCGGATGAGGAGCCTTGTGAGGCTGCTAATGTTCTAATTAACACTATAATTAGGTTGATAAAGGTTAGCTTTCATATATGAACAACAACAAACTAGTACTATCTTTATCTCGAAAAAAGAAAATATATAAGCAAAACAAAACAGTGATTTTGTTAATGTATAAGTAAAATAAGTTTTAAATTTTAATCTAAACAACACTATACAAATTAGTGAATGATTTCAAGTTGAAATTATCAAAATCATGTCTAGTCATATAAAATTGAATTTAATGTTTCAATCCATCAATTTTAAATTATTTTTATAACTTCTTCCAATTTATGTTTGGTAAATTCATCTAATTAAATAGATTTTGTTCATCCTCTTAATCTTACTTCATTTCAGAGTTGAGATCAATTAAAAGATCACAATAAAGTTTTTTAAATTGGAAAAAAATCTATTTTGACCTTCCAATTGTGACTTTAAGTATACTTAAATTCTTTAATACTTTTTATTAAATTAATCTCAAACTTATATTTTATTTTCAAATAAGCTCACATTTTATCAGCTCATTGAGCGTGTGCCTTATTATTTGACGTGACATGCAAGTGTTATATTTGGTTAGTGCATTGACTTCCTTAATTTTACATTACATAAATAACGAAATAATTTGTTTGTTTTTTTCGTTCAACTCAACTGGCAATCTTATCTTAATCCTCTCTTTTGTGACATCAATTATTTTGCTCTTTACTTATTTGTGTTAGTGAAATAATGAAATAGCACCAAATAAAATAAGAATAGCTTATTTGGAAATGTAAGGTGTTATGAAAATCACTATCCTAGGTAGAAAATTCCCCCTCTACAGTGTAACATGACAATGGGATCTGATCCCAGGATTAACTCCTCCTCCACCAACCTCGGTGCACGACAAAAGGGTATAGTAGGATCGGTCTTTGAGAATTAAAAATATAGAAAAAACATATAATAGAAAAGATAAGAAAATTTGTGTGCAAAAGTGTCTGTCTGCGGGAAGGAAAAATGTATGTGCTGTATGGAGAAAATAGAAAAACACGACAACAGGGATAACAACCAAAAATAGAGCAGATACATGAGATTTATAAACAGTAGAGAGGCATTCTTTTAATGTGTATTAAAGTAAAAGGAATGTTTGGTAATAATAATAAATATATGAGCTTTATGGTCATTATGAAGGGCATAAAAAATGTATAACTTAATGGCAGCAAAAGGTATGATTTGCAGAGGTAATAGACAACTAGTAAATGTAAGACTTAAAGAAAATAGGCTCGTACAGTGAGGTGCGCACGTTTGTGTGATATTCATACCCTCCTCAAAAGACTTGATTCAAAGTCTCAAAAAACAATCTAGTATATAAACTAGGTGAAAGTACCTTACTCTTTTAATGTGGGACACAAACCAAAGCAAGAAAGATATGTTCCAAGTTTTGTAACAACACCAATAGTCACCCACTTGAGTCAAAACTTGAGAAAAAAATTGTAACAATTGAGGAGAAAGATAGGAGAATAGCAAATTGAACTACGTCTTGAACCTAGTGTCTAAGAAAATTAGAGACAACATCTGCTAGAGAAATAAACAACCTTAAGATGCCCTGGTTCGATGGTTGTTTTAAAGAGATGGCCCAAATGCTCTCATAGGAAGGTGACTACCCCCCATAATCATATAGGTGAGTCCATCAAGTGTGTACTACTCACACCACCCAAACTTGGGTTATGGAACTCATTAAGGGTTAAACTGTCTAACCTCATCAAACACAATAAAATCATACTAAAGGATGCAATTCAACAATTGAATGTGTATCAGTATTATTCCACAAACAAACTACAAGTAAGTAGTCACCACATAATTTCATTTGACCTATTGAATTTCGTTTCCCAAGACGGGTTTCCATCACAAAGTTACAACATAATTGGGCTCAACCCCATCCCTTTGGCATGCTCTGAAACTGGTTTCCTACTCAAAGCTTTTATGTTTAATTAAAGTATAGACAATTTTATGTCTCAATCTGATATGTTTATTTTTACCATTATATGCCTTGTTCTTGGCAACTTGAATGGTAGCTTGCGAATCATAATAAAGGAACACAAAAGGAATCACTACAAGATCTATTTTAGGGTTCATATAATCTAAGTACCAATTAAAGTTTAATTCATAATTATAACATCAAGATTAAAGGAAAATATAAAACTAAAAGAACAATGGTGGGATCCCATTTAATCTTCATTAAATCCACCTTATATTTATGAAAATCCACTCCAAAATATGTTTTCTTACTTGTGATTAATTCTTTTTATCATTCTAGGCCATCAATTTCTGTTTTCCCTAACCTATTATAAACCTTCTACATACTCCCCTTTTTTTTGTTTTGCCCTTTAAATGGTAAAGAAATTAGGGTTTCTAGACTAGACATGATCAGTAACATGACCATGTGTATGACCTGCCCCTTAATCTTACTTCAACCTTTAAAATTGAGAAGAAACAAGGTCTTAAAGAGCTATAAAACATCTGCACGACCATGTAGACTTACATAAGCACAACCTAGATAGCATCAATTTTTCCACTTTTGTCCCTGTTTCATCCTAATTCTTCTCCTTTCTATATATGAAGGCAAATAAAACCTAAAGACAAAATGGAAACAAGGTAAGTACCAAAAACAATATGAAAATCATAAATAAATAAGCAAAATGATTCAAATATGAGATTAAAAATATAATCTATTTAGTATCTATCAAACTCTACCATACTTAAACATTTGCTTATCCTCAAGTAAATCAACTTCATTGCTCTCAACTAATAAGAAACATCTTTAGGAAAGCATTAAACAAAAAGATAATATCTTCAAGATTCTCTATTATTCGTTCACTTGCAAAGTTCATTAAACTGTTAAGCTCTTAGTCACTTGCATCAAATTATAAATCAATCCAATTCACTCCATTCCACTTACTACATAAAGTGAAAATATATAAGAAAAGTGTTAAAACCTTTAAACACTTTCATACCCTTTATTAAAAACAAAACACTAAATTTAAATAACATAGGAGTATTTATAAGCTTGTTTGAAAAGTTACATAGCCTTTTTACGCGAGAGTAAAAATCTTGTCATTAATAACCCTCAGTTACTCAACTAGGTCACTATCTCAAATGGCTACTAGGACCACTCTTTAAATTTTACCTTTTTATTGGTACAAAGCCAAATGATGAAATTATTTATGCTCACTTGTTAACATACTACTTTTTCCTTTTTATACACGAAGTAATAAAAATGTTAAAAAATTTACTTTTAACTCAGTACATATATAAATTATACATGAAGTATTATAACACAAATCAAGTGTCCATTTTTAAAATTAATGAACTAAATTAAAATCAACTTAATCATTTACCTAAACAAATCAAATCACAATCACAACCGAACTTATAATGAATCATCTTGATCAACATTGTTTAAAAAAATTCCTGAATGATCTATTTAAATTTAGTGTCAATTATAAATTAACTATAAGTGTGTGGCATAGCTATAGCTAGTACCAACAAGTATGGGTCAATCCCATGAAGACGATGCATACTAGTAGTTACCATTATTCTATTATTTAGTCTAAAGATTGGATTTTAATTTTAATTAAAGGAAATAAAACTTAAGAAAATAAAATAAAATTAGCAACAAGATTGAACAAAGAAATAATGTATCATTTGGGAAAGAGTCGATATCAGAAATTGGTGTCTAGGTTTGAACCCCCATAAAAGCCCTTAACTAATTGATCTTTTCTTATGCAATTGTTTTAGATCGTGGAGGTTCTTATGGTATGCCAATAGATCACTCCTGAGTTTAATAATAACGAACTCTAAGATTATCAACCGAATTAATTAAGCTAAAGTTTATAGATTTGCTTTACCAATTTGTGAATCCCAATACTAGGTTTGACAGTGATCCAAAGGATTTATGTCTTCCTATCTCTAGTTTTACAATAAACCCCTTCCAATTTTGGTGGATCTATTCACAAAAAGAATTTCTCAATCTCTATATTATGAAATTAAATTATGTTCTAATATTTTGGATCTATTAGAACATAAATTAAACAGGTAATTAGATCACAATATATCAATCTAAATGACTGTATTAATAAAAGAGTCAAAACATATTATAGTACAAAACTAGGGTTCATCTAACTTAGACACCAAAAGAATTTAGTTACATATGATATAACACAAAATCAAACATAAATAGAATGAAAAATGAATTAAAACAATGACTTCATAATTATAATTCTCCCTTTTTGTCTTCTATCGAATGTTCTTATAAGGTAAAAGTTTGATTTTGTATTCCAATGGATCTTTCGATGATTTCTTCATATTTTCCACTTCTCTAATTCAAAATTGCCAATCTTTGGCTCTACAATAGCCTCCTAATATCTGATCCCCCTTTTGCCTCCAAAGATGTCTTTTTATAGTAATTTTTAGGAATTTGGGTGATGTATGGTCTAGTAAATTGTCGTGTACTAGAATATGTATAACCCAAAATACCTAGAATCTGCAATTCTACACGCCTGTATTCCTTTTTTCGTTCAAATCTTCATTTTATGCCACATGTCCATCCAAATTCTTCTCCTTTAAGTTTATAAAGGCAATTATAACCTATAAATACACTTAGATAAAATTAAGTACCAAATATACAATAAAAGGATAAAATATTAAGCAAAAATACCTCAAATATGAGGTATAAATATGATTAATTGTGCATCTATCGAACGACCTCACATTTAGACTTTTGTTTGTGCTCAAGCAAACTATAATCAAAATTATAAATTTTACAACATCCATCTTTCATTAATCTTGGTTTGTCCATGTATACTATAAATCATCATATCCTATTGGATTAAATTAACATACAATTAGAGTCAAGTTATCTTAAAATTAACTTCCAATGTCAATATTAATAGTAATCACATTGAAATCAAAAACATAAAATTTTACACCCTCACTAAGATTTCACTCAATGCATTGAAGGGTTTAGGGTGAAAAGTATAAAAACTCTCAATCAATGCATAGAAGAACTCTTACTATAGGCTTGCTATATTATCACATCTCCACCACTTATGTATAAATTAGAAACAAAAATTGAAAGGTCTTTATACCATTTATAATGTGGTTAAGGTATGGTATGGTTAGGTTATTAATCAGGCTTAATTACAAGACTTTTTTTACAAAACACACAGGTCCTTTTAGTACAACTTTATTGGTATCATATACTTATTCACAATTTTTTTCTTATGCTCATTATTTTGAGCATTTAGTACCATAATTAAAGAAATAATGGCCCTTTCAAAAATTTAAGCCCTAAAAAATAAACAAGTAATGCAAATAACCTTCAAGGTTCAAAACAATTAAAAAGGCTTTAAAAAAAGGGATAAAGGTTAATATATAGATTTAATCAGTGAAAAAGGCTAAAGTTCAACTTGGTTATTTCTAAATGATAAATTTAGGGTAAGGTAATAATCAAAGAAATAAGCTTAAACAAATTGTTGAATTTAAGTGCCTTTATCGTTATCATGTTAGTGCTTCTAATTTAACAAATATGGTCTCAATATGTATAATAAAAGCGAGTTCTAAAATCATTCTAGTATACATGACAACACACATTAAAGAATAAAAGAGCATAAAATTTTGAAAATTATGCTCTTAGGCTCAAGAGCTACTTAAAAGGATGTTATATGTATAAAAATATGTAGTTTCATTCAATTTGATCTTCTCAATGAATGTTAAAATATGACATAGAAGAAGCAATTTTATTCTAACTATTATCTTTTGCATAGTAATTCAATTTAATATTCAACAATGAAATATATTATTTATGGATTGATATTAATTAAGTCAAGATATCTGTTCAAAAAATTATAATAAGGATTATAATAAGTTTAAAGAAATTGGTAAAATTTGTTAACCTCTTCCCCACACTTAATTTATATATTGTCCCTAATGTACATTGTATAAGTATATATAATAAGTGAGAAGGTTTAGTGGTATTCTGATTATAACAATTTTCTAAATTATGATCCATCCAATAGTAAACTACATCCTTGTAAAATATAAGAAAAAGGGATAAAAGTAACAAAAGAAATAAAATAACAAATAACACAAGATAATTAAGAAATAAAACATCATTAACTATAACGTTAGAAAAAATAATCAACAAAAAGAAAATAAGAAATAAGTACAAAAGAAAAGAAAAAGAAAGACTATACAAAATTAGGCATCTCCCTTATCCTGTGATCTTGGCTGGTCTGACAAAGGAGGATTCCCATGTTGATGATCCTAGCCAGTTGGAGGAGCTATAGCGGAAGTGCCTTTCCTAAATGATAAGGGTTGGAAATCAATGTCTAGTTAGTTAGCCATTACGAGCATTAATGTTGGACCCCGAACTTTTCTTTAATTTTATTTAATTTTTTATTTATTTTTTCTTAGAATTTAGTCCATTAAATTAGCAAGCATGAATAGTAATTAGAGTTATTAAATGGAGAATGTTGGAATTAATTAGAGTATGGTATGGTATAAAGAGAATAAAGGACTTAGTAGATGAAATAAATGAGGAAGAAAAAAAGTGAAGGGTAAAATGGAAAAGCAAGACAAAATTTTTTGAATTAGAAGAAGAGAGGGAGTCGTGAGAATAAGAAAGAAGAAGAAGAAAACAACGTGAGAAAAAAAGAAAGAAGGGAAGAATATTGTGGGAAGTTAGAAAAGAAGGAGAAAGAAGAAGAAAAGGAGAAATCAAGCTTATTAGAGATAAGTTTCACCTTCTTCTTGTTTGATAGAAAAACAAAAGGGATTTGAAAGAGAATGAGTTTGTGTAGGAAGAAGGAAAAGAAACCCTAGTTGGGTATTGTAGATTTCTAAACTAGGTTGAGTTTTCTAACCTAGATGAACTTTGGGTAGACTAAGTCTAAGTTCAATTTTTGTCCTTGATTATTGAAGCTTTATGAATTTCTTTTAAACGTGAGCTGAATGAGAACCTAGTTTGTTTTAGAAAACCGAGGAAACTCAATCCACAAGCAAGAGGAAAGGCAAGCTTGACTCGGATTTTTCAAGCCAATTGAGGTGGGTAATGTATTTATAGTTACTTGTGTAATGGGAAAATTCTTGCCTATGTGTGTACGTGTGAAATTCATGAATTGAATTGTTGTAAGTATTTGAAATTGCATGATGAATTATGACTATGTTATACCTTGAAAAGGGTTAGACATTTTGAATTAAATAAAAAGATGAAAAAGCATGAAAGTATAAACATACGATGAAATGAATTGCACATAGATATGTGCTTTTGTATGTGCTGGACCCCGAACCTAGAAGTGAAAATTAGAAATATGGAAATGAAAGTAAATGAGTGTTTTGTTTGTGATTTGTGTTATAGATGAGGAAATGTGATTTATGTATGATGATGGGCTGAGAAGCCTTAAGTATGAATCATGTTTAGCTATGTAAGACCCTATGAAAAATCAAGAGATTATGAATGACAAGATGATATGGAGTGTAAGAAATCATATGATTTGAGGTTGAGATTTGGATAAATTCAAAATGATAGTTGAATTTTTATAAATGTTGTGCAATTAAGAAAGTGAAGTTAGGATGAATGTTAAATGTATATGCTGATTTAAGGGAAATTAAGGAATGATTGAAATGAAATTGGCCAAAGTAGCCTTCTTTGAAGTTGTAGCTTGATCTTTTATCTTTCCAACGAGACTAAGTATGCGAATTTTCAAGATCGGAGTTAAGAGTTATAGTTGATACAAGTTATGATGTTATATAAGATTGATGTTAGTGACAGCTTTAATGAATGATTGAGAATTGTGGTTTTGATGAATCAATCTAGTTGAGATTTGAGAAGTTCATGAATTGATTTTGTTGCTTGCATTGTTATGAAGTGTTTAGGCCTATGAATGAGTAATTATGTAAAGATTATAAGTGTAAATGATGTTAGTTTGGATGTGAGAAGTATTGGAAAAAGGTTGAAGAGTTTTTGAAAATCGCATGTCCGTTAAACTGACATGGAAGTCCGTTTCATGGACAGCCTCAGGTCAAAAGGACCCCTCCCCTTGCTTATGTCCGTTAGGCGGACATGTATGTCCGTTTAACGGACTTTCTCGGATGGTTTGATATAGTTTGGGTCGTATGTGTCCGTTAAACGGACATGCAGCTACGGGTCACTTTGAGTAAAATGCGATTTTCACCAATTTTAAGGCCGAATCTTGTTTTGAGGCTTGTAATTCGAGTTGTAGATCTTGATGTTATCTTTCAAATGGCATAAGAACGAAGACATTTGGATATTTTTAGAAAACGTTATGGCGTTTACACTAAAAGAGTTTCAAATGGATTTAGAGTTTAAGCATAGGTTATTGTTTTGATCATAACTCACTCATCCGACCTCGGATTGAGCCAATTTTTGAAGCATTGAATTCCTAACACATGTATATTTCTCTCCATGAAAATTTGCATCAATTGGAGTCAAATTGAAAGAGTTTTATTGAATCTCATGAAAATCGGAATGATTTGTTTTCTTCCGATCTTGCAATTCTTCTTTCCTCATTCGACCTTGCTAAATCATTTGCTTATATCTTTTCCGTCCGACATCCGAATGACTTAGTTCTCGAAGCGTTGGATTCCTAAGACAATGAAGTTCATGATTATGTGAAAAATTATGAATTTTAGAGATTTAATTGAGTAAGATTATCTGAATCAAAGTGAGACAGGAAAGTTTCAGAACATAGTTCAGTACTTTGCGAATTTTGGGATCTGTAGAGATCCGATTGAAGCGATGTTTGAGGCATAATAAAGTTAAGACATAGGGATACAATTTCTATGAAGGAACCAAATTTCATTTTAGCCTTTAAGGATGTCTATTTGTGGAAGGAAGTGAATTGCTAGAAAATGTGTTAGCAAATGATATGTCTGACATGTTTGGACTATAACTTTTGATGTAGTGCTCCGAATTGAATGATTCTTGAGGCTTTATGAAATTAAGACATAGAGGAACAATTCTCTAGAAGTAAGTTTTAGCAAATTCTTTCATTTATATGTGAGAATAATTGTCCAAAAGTGAGCATAACTTGAAGAAATATTCAGGGGCAAATTTGGAAGTTAACTTAGAGATTTGAGTTTAAGGCTTATAAGAAGAGGAAAAAAGGGTCTTTTTACTTCCTTTTAATGACATGGCATATAAAGAGGGAGGCATTGTCGTTGGAAGAAAGAAGACCCACGAAAATTCTAGAAGAAGAAAGAAGAAAGAAGAAGAAGGAAGAGAGAAGAGGAGAAATCGTGGAGGAGAAGGAGAAGGAGGAAGAAGAGGTAGGTTTCTGATTTTTCAAGCTTGATTTTTCCATGGATTCATGAAGGAAAAGAGGGATGGAGAAGAGATCTACCCTCCAAGCCAAAAGAAATTTCGAAAATAGAAAGAGAAAGAGGTAAGAGATTCTTTAAGTTTGAGTTTTTAGTGGTTTGTTAGTTTAGAAATATGAAAAAGGTGATGGGTTTGTGTTTTCCTTGATTAGTTTTGAAAGATTTCATGGTGAATTGATTTATTGTTGGATTTATGTGAGTTAAGGTATGGGTAAAGTTTGAGAAATTGAGATTGTAGAAATTCTTGATTTGGAAAGGTTGAAAATATGATGAGTTCAAATTTCCTATAGTTAATTTGAGAAGTATGATGTTTATGATATTGGAATTGGTTGATTATGGCTTAGGTGATTTTAAGTTAGAAGAGAGAGAGAAGTAAAGATCGAATTGAGGATTGGAATAAGCATATGGAATGGATTAAAGGTGGGTAATATGTTTATTTTTCAAATTATGAGCAAATTACAATTTGTGGTTTTATAAGCTATTATTTTATAAATGATTTGGTCAACTGTCTTTGTAATGATTTATAAAGAAATGTTAAAAGCATTGTTTCCAAATGATTTACGAAAATTCTGAAATAGTTTGGACAATTTTTCCATAAGTGACTTGAATGGTTTCGTAAATGAATGTTTTGAGTAAATTGAAAAAAGATGAAATATGCATTGAATTCATGATGTTGCATTGATTGATAGTTTGAGAATATGTTTATACTTGTATATGCATGTATGTAAGCTTGCAAATGTGTTGAATATGACATTACATGAAAAGTTGAATTTCCGAAATGTGCCTTCGGGCAATATGAAATTTTCAAGCATGAATACGTGTTACATGGGTTTGGTTAGGTCCCTCATGTGGAGTTAGTGCACTGGTATCGTTTTAAAGCCTTCTCCCGGCTGCCCGCTAGTGGCATAGGAGCTCCGTTTTTGGACTCCCCATATGTGTTTCACGGCTGCACAGGACCGCTTTTCCTGAATGTGCAGTACGTCCTATTTTTGGACCGACCTAAACCGTTGATGTGTTTAATGTGTTAAGTGCTTTTACTTTGTTTATAATGTGATGTATTTTATGTTTTTCAATGGATTGAAATTTCAACAAATGAGACATTGGGATTTTCAACTATGGGAATTTTGAAAAACAGTTTGTAAATGTTTATGAAAGATGTTGAGAATTGAGAAGCTTTTGAGAAATAAGCCTTCACTGTTTTTGATCAACTGAAAATAAGGTTTGAAAATACTTTTGCTTATCATTTGTGTAATAAACATGTTATCCACGAGCTTCTGAGCTCACCCCCTTTCATCCCCATCTCCAGGTATTCGAGCAGGAGATTGGATGAAAGACATCAAGATATCAACATTTGTATATGTTTTGTACTTTGTGTTATTGGTTTAAGATTATTGGAAATGGTCTATGCCTTGAAATGCCATTAGAGTATTGTAAGCATTTTGGTTCATAATGTATTCTGGATTATGATATTGTACAAGAACTTGAGTGGTGGAATTGGAAATATATTGGTTTTGGATTGTGCAATTTGGTTTTGTATATCAATTGGATTGAGTTATGAATACAATTGGTATGTTAAATATATTAAGATATGGATGAATGAACTGGATGATGAGATATTGGTTTGATTGTGATGAATATGAATTGATATGAAAATGACTTGAAGTGGTTTAGAATTTAGGTTTGCGTTTCTATTGAGATCCCGGACGGAGGGTCCGGTAGATTATGATGTATGTGTGTTTGTTTGAGAGTTATAGAAGTGAGTTTTTCACTATGCAGATTTGGGTTATGTCTAAATGCAGTCGTTATGCTGCCGGTTTTTCCTTATAGGAGTGTATGGATAATGTAACACCCCACTCCCGCCAGACTCGAACCTGACATCTACAGTGATATCCGAGCCCGTGACCTGCGAGGGTGGTATGCTAGAGCAATCCAATACTCGGTAAAACATTTTTCTTTTGAAAACATTTGAGTGCGCAGAAAACAATAAACCATTTGGGCCGGCGATGCGGAAACATTTTCAATCAAAACACTATTTCAATAATCAATTTATGATACCCTATTAGTCAGTTGGGGCCCTCTATAGTAACAATACAATTCTACGGAAACACAAATGTACACATCAATCAAAAAGACTCAAATGCAGACGCGAACTGATCCTGACCCTAGTCTCCGACTCCTTTGCAGTAGACATACTCCCGTTCGTCTAACGGGGTACTCTTTAATCCCTGAAAAAAATAGTTGCAATGTTGGGTGAGTTTGCGAACTCAGCGAGAAACCATCATCGATGGTTCACTCAAATCATGCATTACGCGTATTGCGTACAGCATAGCAGTAATACTCAATTATCATATAACAGTTTGCAATATTTATCACAATTCACAGTATTATGCAACAATTTACAGTAGCATGTAACAATTTGCAATCTCTCATGTCATCACATAATTTAGTAAGTGTCGCAATTCAATCAGTCATGTGTATACAATGCATATGAGACTTTTTCCAGTTATTCAGTATTGTGCCCAAGTGCTCACCAAGATTCAGCTGGGGACGCGTGTGATTTTCTCCCTCGGCTCGAGGCCGGTCAAGACAAATGTTAGAGCTCGAGGCTCTTTTCAGTGATAATAGCAACTTGGGTCACATTCCATTATCTGATCATGCATTTATGCATGTAATGCAGTGTTCAGTGATTCAGTGATATGGCTATAAAAGCCCAGTATTGTAGTTTTCAGTATCATATAACAGTACAATTCAGTTCAGTAGTAACATGCAATTCAATTCTAGCATTTACAGTAATCGTACCATTCACCTTTTTCTCACATTCACACATAACAGTTACACTCATGCACTTTTTCCATTATTATCCATTTTTATACCTAGTTGTGACTGAGCATTAATCAGTAAACAGTATTTGGTGTACGCGTCTCAGGGGGTGGAGAGCCCTCAGGGTATGCACTACCGCCCTTCGATATTGCTCGCTTTGGCGTGGTAACCCACCCTCACGGTTTTGTTTCGCCTTCTACCGAGGGATGCAAACGATCTGTCACTTTAATTGTAGGACCCCACACCCCACCCGTAGGTGTTTGCGTGTTTTATTTGCGGCGTGTTTATGGGTTTTACCGCGACATCCTCAATTTTTAGTATTGAGCTTGTAGCTCTCATGGCGCCCAAATACAACTGTCATTAATCAATCAATTATGGAATTCCTTTATCACAATTTCCCAAAGAGTTCAGTTCAATTCCCAATGTCATACAAGAGTTCAATCCCATACAAGAGAAACATGCAATTCGATTATATACATTTCAAGAGCTATGCAATTCACATTGGCAAGTAATTCATATAGAGCATTTAGACAATCAGAATTTGAGAAACCAACTAGGTTACTCACTGAACTTCCTAGTCGCTGCTCGAAGCTCCAAAGATCGTCCGTGGATTATCGATCCATCGGAGCTCTATAACAAGAAATACAGTCCCATTACTAGATGCTCAATTAAACAGTCAGTAATGCATATGTCTCAGTGAAATTATGTACAGTGCATGCTCACGATTTTCGGCGCTAATACCCAATTTTGATATCTTATGCTCAACCCTATCTCTTTGCTCAATTGATTGGTAATGATTTGATCCATTCCTATAATTCAGTCAATTTCCTCAGTTCGCATTCCCTATAGCAATTTCCTATTCATTGGGTCGAAACCTCTATAGAAAATCCCAATTAAAACTCCAATAGTCTCAATTCAATACTTAAGTCACAATAGGAACCATAATTGATCTTATTCTCTATGAATCAATACCATTATAATTAAATTCTAATTCCATAATTATCCCCAATTGTAGACCTTTTTCTAGTTCACAAAGAATGGAATCACCTCAATCGGAGGTCTACACCAAAAGTTATGCCCAATAAACTAAAATTCATCCAATAAATGTTCCTTCGTCATGACTTGGGCCTTCGCCACAAGATATACGGATTGCTTCGCCATGCTAACAACTCTCATCTCTTCGCCATGACGCCATTATCTCGCCTCACAGGTGTGCTTTTAACCCACTTGCCATGACGTTACGTGGTGGCCATGCGAAAGCACATCGCTTTCCTCTTCAAGGCGTGTCTATTTTCAGACGCCGCGACGTGCGGCTAAACATCTTCTTCTCCGATCGATATTTCCGACTTTCTCTCTCTAAAAACCACCATTAAACACTTCCAACTACTCAAATCAACCATAATAAATGCCATAAATGCATCAGAAACCATTCATAACAACATTAATGCCATTAAAACTTACCAATCGGGCATCAATCCACAAATCTCTAAAAATCGCCGTAAACCCTAAAATCCTTCAATATCAATGATTACCCACTCTCAAACCTTCATCAATCACAAATAACCAGTTAAGCTTGCACAATAAGAGGAAAACCATAAGAAATAGTCGAGATCTCTTACCAACGGAAGGGATCGACGTTCACCGTGAAAGGAGAGAAGAAGAAACTTGCGATGCCTTAGGAAAATTTTTCCCAATTTCTTTCAAACCTAGTATTTATAGACCTAAGTCTCCAACTCAGTCCAAATTTCAGTCTCTAATTTCAATGACTCATCATATTTATTTCTTAACAGTATACCTCTAAATTTTTCCATTGCCATCGGGCAATTCTTTCAGTACTATACAGTTAATCAGTCTGTCTCTCAAATATTTCTGGTTCGATCATTTCCTCTCGAATTCCCCGAAAATTTCCTATAAGCCACTATCAATTACCAATTACACTTAAACTATTCCAAATAAGTCATTTGAACTCAATTTCTCATGATTCCTCTATAATTCATGTTCCAGTCAGTTCAGTCAGTCCATGCTCAATTAAATACCGGAAAATCATGAATACATGTACCTATGAATAAATGCATATGCAATAAACCTGTTCTCTATATTAAGAGGCCAAGAATATGCTCAACAAGGAATGCAATGAAACCTATCATCGTCCCAATTTACCAAAATACCTCGTTAATGAAAGAACGGATGTTACAATTCTTCCCTCCTAATAAAATTTCATCCTCAAAATTTCATATACAGTTGGTCAGGAGGACAGGGGAATTGATCCGTCCCTTTCTATTCTGATTCACACTCATTTCCTTATATGACCAGGTTTTGATCATTTTACGAAAATCAATACAATCAATTACTCTTTTTCCTTTCTCAGTTTCTACACTGCCTTAACTGTTTCCTCATAATTGCTCGCAATACTTCACGTTCGGTACCAATAACACATTTATCAGATCTTAACAATGTTTCTTAATCCAGTCCATAAAACACTTGATAAATCAGAATCATCTTTTAGGTTATAAATCACCTTACCGATCTATTCATACCACAGTCGCATAGAGGCCATTTAATAACGAATTTAGTTTCCCCGTTTAAATCGCTACTCGAGTAATTTCTGCCAATGAACTGAAATCAATGCGATCAATAACCATTCACTTTTTTTTGTACTCAACACTGTCTCACTATTTCATTAAAATTACTCATAATTCGTCACTTTCAATATCAATAATACATCTATCGGATCCCAACAATATTTCCTAATCCTGTCTATGTAAACAATTTGGATCCGAAACCTCTATTACTGAATTACCAATCCATAGCTCAATTCACATCACAGTCACATAGAGGTTACTTAAAACAAATTCAGTTTCTCTCTTTTTTTCTTTTTTTTTGGCTCTTATCCTCATCTAAGTGCATCTATACCGTAGTGATACACTTGGAAACATTTCATGTATTGCTTATCAAATTACATCCCTTTAGTGTTAAAACACTAATCTCATAAGATTCTCATTACCTCGATAATAATCAATTCGACTCTTTGTCATTAACTTGGATCACTCAACCCCTATTACAAATTCATTTCACTTATCATTATAACTCAAATCAATCATGGCCTTCGACTATGCTCAGGCCCTATTCATTCTAATGTAGGGGTTAACGACTTCTTTTTGCTATGCGATTCCTCATACACTGTTCGAAAGGTAACACCAAATAACGATTATTAATCCCACAATCTATCTTAACTGTACTTCAATCTCATAACTCAACGGACTCCAAGGATATCAGTTTCACATTTGCCTCAGCAGTCACATATGTTGGTTATTCACGCGAATAACTATTTGATTTTTTTTTACACTCTAAACCTTCTATTATTCTCCCTGTGTACTCTCGCTAAAACACAACTCTTCGATAGTTCCTAGAGATTTCTCTAACAGTTCTTTGGTGGGTAATACACATACGTCATAATACAGTCATAAATATCATTTTCTCAAAAGTTGGATCCCTTTTTAATTTTCCCAATTCGGTCTTGCCAGTCCTTTTTTATACACACCTGATCCGGAATTCCAATAACTAATAATGACACTTTCCTTTTTACCTCTTTGATAGATCGACAATCACACTCGGTATTACACTAGGTTTAGCAGCCTTAACTCCCAATTTATGATCCTTTGCCATTGTATTTTCTATTCATTACATTACATTGCATCACTGGCTAATTTTCGAAACCCTTAAACGCATAATCCTTTTCAATTCTTTTAAATTCACTACTATTTCGATCACTATCAATTCACATATTCATAGCTATATCTGAAATGTTTCCGTCCGAATAATATTTCCAAGCTTTCAGAACAATAGCCGACACGATAAATTCCAGTCATCAATCATAATACAGTCCAAGGGATTATACTTATCCCTATGCATAGAAAACCACTTTACACTATTTCAACAGATTGCATCAACACTTTTATTGGGACACTTCGATAAGTATTGCAAAATCTCCAAATCAATACTCGAATTGAAAATTCCTCTTTTACTTTCATCAGTCAAATAATTCATACGTTTTACCTTAACAATTTACCAAAGAGCAAAGCCTGAAAATCGTTAACAATTTCTGGACATATCCAACATAAAGCTAGTTCTAAAGAACTCCAAATCTCAAATATACATATCCCTTGCAATTTCGCATTATCGCAATACCTCTATCCTCAGAAGTCTCCTAACGAGTCATGCTCGAATACTAATTCATTCAAAATTTACTTGTTCAAACAAAATTCACTTTTATGAAACTTTCATGTTGTGACATTTCTCAACTATGCCCACTATTTCTCTTCACTCTCCATGAATAATTGACATATCCTTAATGATCACAGTCACTATCCAGTCTAACCACAATTGAGATATTCTACGCTTCAATAATATAATACTGTCAGGGACATTGATGTCTCTGACAATGACAACCTAATACTCCTTAAACCCATTATTTACTTTTCATAACTCTTAAAATATATAATTCCCCAAAGGAAAATTCTCTTATGATTTATCAGTTTTGTAGGAAAATCCCGGGAGGTACATCACATGTACGGGCAGCGGAAAACAAAAATTTTTGTTCCCGGGACCTTCCCGAACCCACGATCCAAGTATCCGTATGAAGACATCAACCTAAATAGCCAATAGAGACTATCTCTAAAGGTGATCCACGCAGAGATCAGAAAATCTAACCGGATCAAACCCCTTTGACCCGGGAATAGCTAGAATGTAATAAAGGCTACTAGACCTTACCTCGTCCGGAGAGTCAAGGAGACGTTGGAATCCTTGCCTTGAGAAGAGAAGAATCGATGAAGCTTATGAGAGAAGACTTGAAAACCATTTTCTAAAGAAACTTAACCCTTAAGTTTTCTTCTTCTCCTCTTATGCATCACCGTCGACCATCACACCACACAAGCCATCTTTTATATCTTTTAACCATTAAAAGAACTTGAATAAGATTAGGCCATGTGTATGGCTTAATAGCCATTCATTTATTAATGAATAAAGAAAGCATGCTTTGACTTTTCAAAGCCATATCTCTTTCTCTTCTCCCATTCCAACGAAAATCATGTATAATATATAATAATTAATTAATTAATTACTTAATTAATTAATTAGAATATAATTGCTAAGGTCCATCCAACTGGGTTGGTCCCCACGGCTTATCGGCCCCTCTTTAAAAAACAACTCTAAACCTTTCTTAGCAATATTGATGTCGCGATCTCATCAGACATATCCCAATCCCATTGGGATCCATTTAATCCTAATGCTTCCATAATTGGAACTCGTCCAATTACTATTTTACGATTCTCTCAAACACTCTTAAGCGTGTGACCCTTTAGGCTCCGGTTATGTTGGCTACTTAGATTAACAATTAATCTGAGCAAGTCATGAGCGGTATCTAGCAACACATCATGACCCCTAATTGACCGGAAAGTAATCGGTTTGATATATTCATCACGAACCGATCACGAACCCTTCCATGACAATTACCGTGCAATTCGCCCTTTCACCATCCTATACCCCACTTGGTTATGAGTATGGTCAAAGTGTCAACTCTTACTAGACCGAGTCTAGCCCAGTGATAACAGATCTCGCCCTAGGACTCATTACTCTATATGTCCATGAAGACACTCTTCATGACATATTCACTCGCCGAGATTTCCAAGTAATGATCCCGACAAGAGGCCATGGGTATCTCCTCCGCTAATCCGTAAGTGGTGAATCCTTTATTGGCTACTCAATTATCTTGAATATCTCAAGCTGTACCCAAGCACCACCCTATGAGTTACCTCCGAAGGCAACAAGGAATGGAGTCAGCACGTGATCAAGATTCAAGATATCCTCGAGTACCTCAAGTCTAAGGATACTTGCACCATTGCTATGATGAGATTATCACTGACACTAGATAAGATATCCATGTAATGATCTCATGGCAGGTCATCCAATGAACTTACTACCACTAGTAAGCATCCACATGTCAATTCTAAATATCTCATATTTACGTTTCGAGATCCACCGCTGATCCAATCAAGGAATATGACATGTGCTAGTCTATTCGGATTAATGATGTCCAGTCTCATTAATCCTTTGACTAGGGAGAATTTAGATACTGACACAATTGCACATGATAGGAATCTCAATAGTATGATCACATCATAATTTCCTTCATGCTATGTCATATATCATGGACTTCATTAATCTGATTAAAGATCCAATCAATTCATAAACAATGTTCATGAACATCAAATTAATGAATTATGCCTTTTCTTTATTTATTCATTCAGTCTGCATACGATTGTGAATAAAACGCGCTAAAGGGGATTGCCTTTAGGGCACAAATAAACAGTACCGTCCTTGAATAAGTCGACTTATCCAATGTACAAGTCGACTTATCGGTACTTTTCAAGAACAAGTCGACTTATCAGTAGTACAAGTCGACTTGTACTTACAAATCTCCCACTTGACCTAAAGCCAATCGCCTTAGTATCTAATACCATAAGCGAGTCCATGAGAAACACAATTCTCCTGTGACAATGGCTTTGTCAACGGAACAGCAACACTTTGCTCGTGGGAATTCTCTCTATCAAGATATCATCTCGACTAATGATCTCCGAATCGGTGAGTACGAAGTTCGGATCGTCGATAAGACCTTGGTTCCTTTGCTGCAAGATTAGCCCCATTGTATCACAATACAATCCTATGGGCCTATCACAATTAGGGATAAGATCAAGTTCAAGAATGAACTTCGATCCAAACTGCTTCCTTTCATGCGATCTCACGCGATGTACTCTGCCTCGGTTGTTGAATCAGCAGTCCTTTCTTGTTTTGAAATCTTCCAACTGACCGCCACGCTATTCAGTGTGAATGTATATAACCTGATTGTGATTCAGAATCATCCTTATCAGATTAGATACTGGCATCTGAATGCCCGCTCATATGGAGATTTCCATCTCCAAACATCAAGAAAACATCCTTAGTGCTTCACAAGTACTTGAGGATATTCTTGACAACCACCCAAAGGACCCTCACCAGATCCGATTGGTATCCGCCGTAACACTTAGAGCATTCGATACATCGGGCTTCGTACATAGCATCGTTTCATGCTAAACCTCTTTCGCATCTCATCTATGTACGATGCTTGTGAAAGACCAAGCAACCTTTGATCTATCTGCATAAATCTATATCCCAAGGATATAAGTTGCTTTACCAAGGTCTTTCATCGCAAATTGTTTGGACAACCAAATTTTAACTGATTGCAGCATAGAGACATCGTTACCTAGTAACAGTATGTCATCTACATACAACACAAGGAATACGATTGCAGTCCCATTAACCTTCTTATGCACACAATGATCATCCGAATTTTGTGAAAAATCAAACTCTTTGATTGACTCAACTAAACGGATAATCCAACTCCTGGAAGCTTGCTTTAATCCAAACATGGATTTCTGAAGATTGCATACGTTTTCGCCATTGATGGAAGTGAAGCCCTCAGGTTGTGTCATACATATCCTCGGGTAGATTTCCTCTCAGGAAAGCTATCTTCACATCCATTTGCCATATCTCATAATCATAATGAGCGACAATGGCTAGGAGTATCCTAATGGATTTAAGCATTGCTACGGGGCTGAAGATTTCGTCATAGTCAACTCCTTGTCTTTGACGATATCCTTTGGCCATTAGCCTCGCTTCATAGGTAATCAGATTACCATCCATGTTGGTTTTCTTCTGAAAACTCCTTTACACCCCGTGGGTTTTATCCTTCGTGTAACAACCAAAGTCCATACTTGGTTTATGTACATGGAATCCATTTGATTTCTGGCTTAAGGCCATTTCTCAGACTCTGAACTTTTCAGAACCTCTTCATAGGTAGCAGCTCATCATCTCATATGAGCAATACGTCATTCTGCTCACTTACGAGAAATTCATATCTCTCGAACAAGTCGTATCCTACTTAACCCACTAAATTGTGTGTAGTAGAAGGTTGAACTGTTACCTCATCTACATGAGTTACGATTTGAGTTCAGCAGTTGATCTATGTTTGTTCGAGCATCTTGAACTTCTCCAAGTTCAACTTTGCTCCCACTGTCCTCTTGTAAAAGAAACTTTTTCTTTAAGAAAACAGCATGCTTCGAAACAAACACCTTTTGTTCCTCAGCAAGGTAGAATTGATATCCCATGGTCTCTTTAGGATATCCTACAAACAAACACTTGTCAGACTTTGCTTCAAGCTAATCTGACTGTGTCCGCTTCACATAAGCAGGACAATCCCAAACTTTCAAATGAGAAAGATAAGGTTTTCAGTTAGTCCATATCTCCATATGGAGTAACATCAACTGTCTTTAATGGAACTCGCTTAACAAGTAAACAAATTGTCTCGAAAGATACCCCTAATATCAGCAAAACCTATCATCAATCGCACTATGTCTAACAAGGTTCGATTTCTCCTTTCACCACACCTTTATGTCGGCGTGTAAGGTGGAGTGTCTCGAGATAAAATCTCATGATCTCGAGATAATCCAAAACTGTTGGTGTAAGTATTTTCCACCACGATCGATCGTAATGTCTTCATACTTTTACCAAGTTAGTTTTCTACTTCATTTCAATTATTTGAACTATTCAAATGCTTGATTTGTATCTTATCGTAAATGCAGATACCTATATCGTGAATAATCACCGATAAAAGTAATGAAGTAAAACAACCACTTCGCATGGATGGACATCGGACCACATACATCCGAATGTATTAGGTCTAATATTCCATTCACTCGCTCACCCTTTCCTTTAAAGGATAACTTAGTCATCTTGCCTAATAAACAAGATTCGCATGTGTCATATGATTCATAATCAAATGACCCTAAACATCCACTCTTATGGAGCTTAGCGATGCGTGTCTCATTTATATAGCCAAGCGACAATGCCATAAGTAAGTTGATTTTAAATTATCTCGATTATGTCTTTTCGTCATTGACATTCATAATTGGATATGATATATCTCATATGTCAATTCCATTGCATAATGTACCAGCACCATAGAGCATTCCATTCTAACTAATAGAACAACCATTGCTACTAAAAGTCCAATGGAAACCAGCTCTAATTAAACATAAAACATACAATATGTTCTTTGTTTAAAACGGTACAAAATGATAATCATCCAATTTGAATATAAGCTCACCAGGGAGTGACAAGACATAAGTGCTTACGGCTAATGTAGCAACTCTTGCTCCATTACCTACACAAAGGTCTAGTTCTCCTTGAATGAGCTTTCATCGTCTCCTCGAGGCCCCGCATATCATTTCATATGTATGAGCCACATCCGTATCAAATACCGATATGTTTGGATCAGAATAGTATTAACCTCAATGACAAACATAATTGAAGAAGTAGAGGCATCCGATGCCTTCTTACGCTTCAAGGACTCAGATAGATTTTACGGCCGCCTCTAGTGGCTAGACTTGCCACAATGAAAGCAAAATCCTTTTGGGGAAGAATCTTTGGTCTTCTTCTTGTTGACACTTCCCTTTGGTTTCTATGCCTTTTCTTCTTTGATTTAGAAGAAGAAGCATCCACCATTAGCACTTGCTATCTCTCTTGATAGCACCTTTCGGTTGCCATGAAAGCAGATTGATCAAAGTTAGGAATTGTTGTGGATATTTGGTTTATCCGATAGTTTATCACGAACTGTGAATAACCATCAGACAATCCAACCAGAATTAAGTCTCTACTTAACTCATAATCCATTACAAATCCTAAGACGGCCAATCTCTCAATATAGCCATTCATCTTCAGGGCATACTGCACAACAGTTATCCTTGGAGCCATCTTTGTGATGAAGAGAAGCCTTGAGGTCTTGAACCTTTCAGACCGAGCTTACTCATCAAACAGCTCCCTAAGATGAAATACCATAGAGTGAGCATCCATGGACTCGTGCTGCTGTTGCAGCTCTGGTGACATCGAGGCAAATAGCCATGTCCCCGTCTATTAGATGCTTACGATATGCTTTCTGATCCTTTTCAGAAGCATTGGCAGCAGGTGCATCTGGAAGTGGAACATCTAGGACATATCCCAGTTCCTCAGATCTGAGAACAATTCTCAGATTCCTTAGCCAATCAAGAAAATCGGTCCAGAATAGAGAGCGTATATTCACACTGAAAGACTTCTTCAATCAACCTAAACGCGATAGAGAGAAGGAATGATAGAATAGAAATGCCTGCATGATCATAAGGACTTGCATGATATGCATATGGCTCCCACTAGTTTCCTAGAATCCATAACCCTCTTTACGAATCCAGAGAAACAAAGTGACATAATGTCCTAGTGGGTTGATATCCGACATTGCTAAGAGTGACATTGAGTTTGCTCAACAAGCCACAACTTAGGTCAATCGGTAGGTATCGGTCATACCAATTGTATCATCGATAATCGACATTGAGAATGATCTTAGATTTGTCCAACAAGCCACCTTATGTCTCGGAGGTATCGATATACCAATTACATCTTAGACACAACTATCGATCGTCTTATCAACTTGTTGATGTGTGCACTTCATCAGTATCAACTTCTTCGATCTTGCGATCGCATACATCTAATGTATGCTACCCAATTTCGCCTCGTCCACGTTGACCTTGAGTTTGCTCAACAAACTAACGCTTCAAAGGAAAACCAACCCATTAATCCGAAAATCTTATTTTCATGGTTCAACATATCCGTATAGAGTGAGCTTGAGTTTGCTCAACAACCCAACCCTATAAGAACTCTGGTTCTTACCATATTAATGGAAGGCGTTAGTTTTCATATACCGAGGAGGGATTTCGGGTCTCTAGACTCCAAGTTTAAGGATTATAGTCACCAGGACTATATGGAATGATTTAGGTTTCATCAATCACATTGAATCAATCCTTATAATCATCCATCATCCAACTCGAGATGCCACAAGTCCACTTTCATCAAATGCAAGTCGACTTATGCTTCGCTTTCACACACAAGTCCACTTGTATGACACAAGTCCACTTATGTCACCTGCCCATGAACAAGTCCACTTATAAGGTACTACAAGTCGACTTATATCGAGATCTGAACAAGTCGACTTATTATATAGACAAGTCGACTTATCCAAAATTTGAACAAGTCGACTTATTTCACATACAAGTCGACTTATCCGTAAATTTGCTAAAATCTCTAATCGGCTAATTCCTCAATTAATGCAATTCCAATTCACAACACCTACATACCTAAGGTAATATCTGATAAATTTGATGCCTCAATGAACACTTAATTGAACTATGAATGCCTTAAATAGTCAAACTATATGAAAAGCTTGAAATGAGTCAAAACTCATTAATTTCCAAACAATTTAGGAACACCCAAATTATCATCCTAAGCATCTCTAGCTAGCATATACATTATCAAATTTACTCCGTCACTTGTCACAAAAATTGTGATGGCCAAAACAAGCAAGAAAATGAAATATACTAACGAGACACAAAGGTGATCAATTAGGCATCCGAAAATTCTAGGATAAACAATTTCCAGCAATTCAGTTTGGAAATCATACTACATCAAGATAACACATTTTTAATCACATTAAAAATGGTACAAGGCATTGGAACTGAAAAATCACACTCAATCAAGCCAAGCAAAACAGTCCCAACAATTTTCACAAAAACTGTCCAGTTCTGTACATTGCTCGAAATGATCAATGAAACAATTTCAATAAATCATGAGAAAATTACATAGGTTACTAAATGTTCAGAAAATGCTACATGAATTTTTTCAGGAGTTTAGGCCATCAAAAACTCAGTCAACCTAAATAACAAAACCGATTCAAAATCTGTGTTCATCAGCACAGCAATTCCCAACAGAATAGAATAAATTCGTGAATAAATATCCAATCATCTTGAAATCTAATTTCCATGCTCATAGACATTCACCAACATCTTAGAGACATGTAGGTGAAGGAAAATCCAGAAAACGATTTTTCTAGAATTTATTCCCGATTTTATACTACTGCCTGTTCCAGAATCGTTTCACAAAACAGCATCTGTAACCTTAGGGAATTAATTAGCAAAACTATATCAAATCAAATCGATAAATTCTGAAAATTCATAGACATATTCTATAACATGTTATGAACAATCCTGGGCAGAAAAATTTCGAAAACCCTATCTCTATAGCAATTCGAAATCTGGGCAGTACACATGCATCAACAGCAAATTCAATTAGGGTTTCTGATCTAACTTAGGTTTTAGCTTCATACGGGATACCAGACTCTCTGATACCACTGTAGGAAAATCCCGGGAGGTACATCACATGTACGGGCAGCGGAAAACAAAAATTTTTGTTCCCGGGACCTTCCCGAACCCAGGATCCAAGTATCCGTATGAAGACATCAACCTAAATAGCCAATAGAGACTATCTCTAAAGGTGATCCACGCAGAGATCAGAAAATCAAACCGAATCAAACCCCTTTGACCCGGGAATAGCTAGAACAGAATAAAGGCTGCTAGACCTTACCTATGTCCTGGAGAGCTGAAGGAGACGTTGGAATCCTTGCCTTGGAGAAGAGAAGAATCGATGAAGCTTATGAGAGAAGACTTGAAAAACCATTTTTCTAAAGAAACTTAACCCTTAAGTTTTCTCTTCTTCTCCTCTTATGCATCACCGTCGACCATCACACCACACACAAGCCATCTTATATATCTTTTAACCATTAAAAGAACTTGAATAAGATTAGGCCATGTGTATGGCTTAATAGCCATTCATTTATTAATGAATAAAGAAAGCATGCTTTGACTTTTCAAAGCCATATCTCTTTCTCTTCTCCCATTCCAACGAAAATCATGTATAAATATATAATAATTAATTAATTAGAATATAATTGCTAAGGTCCAGTCCAACTGGGGTCGGTCCTACCGGCCTACCGGGCCCCGGTGCTGAAACAGCTCCGGAAACCTTTCTTAGCAATATTGATGTCGCGATCTCATCGGGACATATCCCAATCCCATTGGGATCCATTTAATCCTAATGCTCTCCATAATTGGAACTCGTCCAATTACTATTTTCTGATTCTCAAACACTCTTAAGCGTGTGACCCTTTAGGCTCCGGTTATGTTGGCCACTTAGATTAACAATTAATCTGAGCAAGTCATGAGCGGTATCTAGCAACACATCATGACCCCAATTGACCGGAAAGTAATCGGTTTGATGTATTCATCACGAACCGGATCACGAACCCTTCCATGTACAATTACCGTGCAATTCGTCCTTTCACCATCCTATACCCCACTTGGTTATGAGTATGGTCAAAGTGTCAACTCTTACTAGACCGAGTCTAGCCCAGTGATAACAGATCTCGCCCTAGGACTCATTACTCTATATGTCCATGAAGACACTCTTCATGACATATTCACTCGCCGAGATTTCCGAGTAATGATCCCGACAAGAGGCCATGGGTATCTCCTCCGCTAATCCGTAGTGGTGAATCCTTTATTGGCTACTCAATTATCTTGAATACCTCAAGCTGCACTCCAAGCACCACCCTATGAGTTACCTCCGAAGGCAACAAGGAATGGAGTCAAAGCACGTGATCAAGATTCAAGATATCCTCGAGTACCTCAAGTCTAAGGATACTTGCACCATTGCTATGATGAGATTATCACTGACACTAGATAAGATATCCATGTGATGATCTCATGGCAGGTCATCCAATGAACTTACTACCACTAGTAAGCATCCACATGTCAACTCTAAATATCTCATATTTACAGTTTCTAAGATCCACTGCTTGATCCAATCAAGGAATATGACATGTGCTAGTCTATCTGGATTAATGATGTCCAGTCTCATTAATCCTTTGACTAGGGAGAATTTAGATACTGACACAATTGCACATGATAGGAATCTCAGTAGTATTATCACATTATAATTTCCTTCATGCTATGTCATATATCATGGACTTCATTAATCTGATTAAAGATCCAATCAATTCATAAACAATGTTCATGAACATCAAATTAATGAATTATGCCTTTTCTTTATTTATTCATTCAGTTTGCATACGACTGTGAATAAAACGCGCTAAAGGGGATTGCCTTTAGGGCACAAATAAACAGTACCGTCCTTGAATAAGTCGACTTATCCAATGTACAAGTCGACTTATTGGTACTTTTCAAGAACAAGTCGACTTATCAGTAGTACAAGTCGACTTGTACTTACAAGTTTCAAATACCATATTCTGCCACAAGTTCCTTTACACTATTTTCTCCACATTCATCATAGCAACCTTTTACTTCTTAAACATTTTACACAAAAATTTTGCGAACCAAAACTCTCCGCAAATTCATAACTAATTTCTCCTTACGGTTCAATAATCCTATAACATAGTCGGATTCCTTACGCTAACATGCTGCATACTTCCTCAATAGCAGATTCTGTCTCTCACACTTAAGTCTCCACTAGAATCAGGACTCCTAATAATGACTTTTCATTCATTTTAAATTTATTTCCAATTTATCCTTTCATTACTAAATTCTTCAATAATATAATTATCAGATCGACTTAATCCAATTCCAGAAAATTCTTCTTTGAAAGAAGATTTCTCACTAGTTTCATCGATACCACTCGTGGAAACTCCTAATCATCCACAGTTGTCATATCTGTTGTCGGTCATTCCCAATACCTTAAGAAATCTCAATTTTAGCTATAACTCATAGTATCCCATAAAGATCAATTATGCCTCAAATCGTATAGTCAAAACATCCTTTTTAAATCGGATTCAGTGACTTATATACTATCAAAATTGTTACATCCTATTGAGAGACAATTGTAAGTCAACTCACCAATTGCTTCCAATATCATTTTTACACATGTGGTACATATAAACTTAGGAATTCCACTGGCCTTGGTATTTCCATTATCAGGTGTGCGTTCACATAAGTGAATCAGTTGAACCTTGACAACTTTTTCCGTCTACCACTATCATTGCCTTACATTTCAATCTTTTCATTATTGTATCATATCCATGTATTTTCACTCTCAATTCAATGTCATAGACGTACAATCATTCTGGATTCCTTATTAACATAATCTGACTCAAGTCATAACTCTTATACACAACCTCTTGTTTCAGTAATCAATTCCAATTGTAACTTTTCTAGATCACAGAACATTTTATTATATCTGCTCTATTTATACACTTTCAATCTTTCCATTCCTATCATATCTCTATTTACCTCTATCAATCCACAACTATAACATCATATCCTACATTTAAGGATATGCCCCGATATAACACGGGTATCACAGTCCGTAATATATCCACCAATACCGATACACTTAATCGTCTTTTATCATATCAAACTACACACTTTCTGTTATTCCATGTTATCCACAGTTTCCATCTATCACGTTCTAACATATCATCCTTTCCTTGCCACTTCTAACCACTTAAACAATTGGGACATACTCATGTGACTCTACTAGGGATCAGTTACTATCGTCTGCTATGACGACTTTAATGCATGTAACTCAGTACAAATTTCAGAATGCCCATGTACAATCGTACTTCTGGGCTCTGATACCACAAATGTAGCACCTCACTCCCGCCAGACCCGAACCCGACATCTACAGTGATATCCGAGCCCGTGACCTGCGAGGGTGGTATGCTAGAGCAGTCCAATACTCGGTAAAACATTTTTCTTTTGAAAACATTTGAGTGCGCAGAAAATAATAAACCATTTGGGCCCGCGATGCAGAAACATTTTCAATCAAAACACTATTTCAATAATCAATTTATGATACCCTATTAGTCAGTTGGGGCCCTCTATAGTAACAATACAATTCTACGGAAACACAAATTTACACATCAATCAGAAAGACTCAAATGCAGACGCGAACTGATCCCGACCCTAGTCTCCGACTCCGTTGCAGTAGACATACTCCCGTTCGTCTAACGGGGTACTCTTCAATCCCTGAAAAAAATAGTTGCAATGTTGGGTGAGTTTGCGAACTCAGCGAGAAACCATCATCGATGGTTCACTCAAATCATGCATTACGCGTATTGCGTACAGCATAGCAGTAATACTCAATTATCATATAACAGTTTGCAATATTTATCACAATTCACAGTATTATGCAACAGTTTACAGTAGCATGTAACAATTTGCAATCTCTCATGTCATCACATAATTTAGTAAGTGTCGCAATTCAATCAGTCATGTGTATACAATACATATGAGACTCTTTTCCAGTTATTCAGTATTGTGCCTAAGTGCTCAGTCAGTATTCAGTGGGGGACGCGTCAGGGATTTCTCCCCTCGGGCTCGAGGCTCGATCAATACAGTGTTAGAGCTCGAGGCTCTTTTCAGAGATAATAACAACTTGGGTCACATTCCATTATCTGATCATGCATTTATGCATGTAATGCAGTGTTCAGTGATTTAGTGATATGGCTATAAAGCCCGAGATTGTAGTTTTCAAGATCATATAACTTGAAAGACAGATTCAAGAGTAACATGCAATTCAATTCTAGCATTTACAGTAATCGTACCATTAACCTTTTTCTCACATTCACACATAACAGTTACACTCATGCACTTTTTCCATTATTATCCATTCTTATACCAAGTTGTGACTGAGCGTTAATCAGTAAACAGTATTTGGTGTACGCGTCTCAGGGGGTGGAGAGCCCTCAGGGTATGCACTACCGCCCTTCGATATTGCTCGCTTTAGCGTGGTAACCCACCCTCACGGTTTTGTTTCGCCCCTACTCGAAGGATGCAAATGCGTCTGTCACTTTAATTGTAGGACCCCACACCCCACCCGTAGGTGTTTGCAGGTTTTACTCCGGCGTGTGTTTGCGGGTTTTACCGCGGCATCCTCAATTTTCAGTATTGAGCTTGTAGCTCTCAGTGGCAGCTCCAGTCACAACCGTCATTAATCAATCAATTATGGAATTCCTTTATCACAATTTCCCAGTAGTTCAGTTCAATTCCCAATGTCATACAGTAGTTCAATCCCATACAGTAGAAACATGCAATTCGATTATATACATTTCAGTAGCCATGTAATTCACATTAGTAAGTAATTCATATAGAGCATTTAGACAATCAGGAATTTGAGAAACCAACTAGGTTACTCACCTGAACTTCCTAGCTGTTGCCTGGAAGCTCCAGCACTGTCCGTGGATTATTGATCCATCGAAGCCTCTATAACAGTAAAATACAGTCCCATTACTAGATGCATAATTAAACAGTCAGTAATGCATATGTCTCAGTGAAATTATGTACAGTGCATGCTCACGATTTTCGGCGCTAATACCCAATTTTGATATCTTATGCTCAACCCTATCTCTTTGCTCAATTGATCGGTAATGATTTGATCCATTCCTATAATTCAGTCAATTTCCTCAATTCGCATTCCCTATAGCAATTTCCTATTCATTGGGTCGAATCCTCTATAGAAAATCCCAATTAAAACTCCAATAGTCTCAATTCAATACTTAAGTCACAATAGGAACCATAATTGATCTTATTCTCTATGAATCAATACCATTATAATTAAATTCTAATTCCCATAATTATCCCCAATTGTAGACCTCTTTCTCTAGTTCACAAAGAATCTGGAATCACCTCAATCGGAGGTCTACACCAAAAGTTATGCCCAATAAACTAAAATTCATCCAATAAATGTCCCTTCGTCATGCGACCATGCGGCCTTCGCCACAAGACATCTGGGTTGTTTCGCCATGCTAACAACTCTCATCCCTTCGTCGCGACGCCCACATCTCGCCTCGCTGCGGCGCAGCTTTTAACCCACTCGCCGCGACGTCACGCGTGGGTTTCGCATGGCGAGCACACGCTTTCCTCTTTGGCGTGTCTATTTTGACGCCATGACGCGTGCGCCAAACATCTTCTTCTCCGATCGATATTTCCGACTTTCTCTCTCTAAAAACCACCATCAAACACTTCCAACTACTCAAATCAACCATAATAAATGCCATAAATGCATCAGAAACCATTAATAACAACATTAATGCCATTAAAACTTACCAATCGAGCATCAATCCACAAATCTCTAAAAATCGCCGTAAACCCTAAAATCCTTCAATATCAACGATTACCCACTCTCAAACCTTCATCAATCACAAATAACCAGTTAGCCTTGCACAATAAGAGGAAAACCACAAGAAATAGTCGAGATCTCTTACCAACGGAAGGGATCTACGTTCACCGTGGAAGGAGAGAAGAAGAAACTTGCGATGCCTTAGGAAATTTTTTCCCAATTTCTTTCAAACCTAGTATTTATAGACCTAAGTCTCCAACTCAATCCAAATTTCAATCTCTAATTTCAATGACTCATCATATTTATTTCTTAACAGTATACCTCTAAATTTTTCCATTGCCATCGGGCAATTCTTTCAAGATATATCTAATCGATGATTCATCTCTCAAATATTTCCGGTCCGGTCATTTCCTCTCGAATTTCCCAAAAATTTCCTATAAGCCACTATCAATTACCAATTACACTTAAAATATTCCAAATCAGTCATTTGAACCCAATTTCTCATGATTCCTCTATAATTCATGTTCCAGTCAGTTCAGTCAGTCCATGCTCAATTAAATACCGAAAAATCATGAATGCATGTACCTATGAATAAATGCATATGCAATAAACCTGTTCCTCTATATTAAGAGGCCAGTAACATGCTCAGTCAGTGAATGCAATGAAACCTATCAGTCTGTCCCAATTTACCAAAATACCCTGGTTAACAGTAACGGGATGTTACAGATAAGGAAATTTGTGTATGAATTTAGGAATTTTATTTGACATGAGTATGAGATTATTATGGTAAAGAGTAAGAAATGTGATGAATAAGAAGAATCAAGTAATATGAGATTAGTATTAGTTGAAGGATAAATTTTCCCAAAGAGGGAAATTATTTGTTTGATATTAACTAGTATGAATTAAATGATGAAAGAAATGAATAAGAAGAAGAAAAAATGTACATCGACTTTCGGATAGGTCAAGTCATAAGGGTTTCCAACGCGACAAGTTTTCTATTTTCACGCTTCGGATGTCGGGATTTGAACTTTCAGTGTCAATTGATCTATTCGATTCCCATTGGTATTTGGTTCGACTCATTTGTTTCTTTTTCATTTGTTTCAAATCAGTTTCAACCCACTTGTCACATATGTTTCGATTTTTCCGTTATCCGCTTTTCATTTCCGATTCATGTGTTTGATTCCCATTTCGTTATGTGATCCGATTCAGCTTGTTTTTCGTTCCGTTTTGGATTCATTCTAAGAGTGATCATATGTAGTAAAGCAGTGGGGTTCAAGTGTTAGTGTAAGAAGTTGGGTCTCGGAAACGGGATCCAGCAGATATGTTATCAAAGCCCAGTAATATGATCTTACTGGGGCGTATGTATATGAGTGACTTGCATGAGAAGTTGATAAGAGTTTGTAAGGCTAAGTTTGATTTTGTGAAAGTATGATATTGATGTGAATAAATTTGCATGAATTATTTGAAGGACCTATGTGATTGTTTGAGTAAGGTAAAGAATTATATTTTGAGTTTAGGATTATGATGCTAGAAATTAAGATTTGAAATTCATGGTGAAATTAGATGATGTGACTTGGAATATATGTGAGATGCAAATGATAAATTTGTAAAGATGAGTTGATGATAGGAATATATGTATAGAAGTTAAAAAAAGATTGAGATTGGATGATTTTGGTCCATATTGAGGATCTAAATAAATTAGATCATTGGCATATGTGAAGAAATAGTTGTTTAATATAATAGTGATGACTTAATCTTATAAAGAAGAGAACATTTGTGAATGAGATAAGAATATATGTGATAAGAATTTGAGTGAGATTAGGTTTTTGAATATGAAAATGAGAGTAGCAATTGATGATGAATTGGGTTGTTGATTTTGAATATGCATTTGTGAGAGAACTCAGAACGATTTGCAACATGAGTTAAACCTATGTACTTGTGAAAATATAATAAGAACTCTTGGAGTGTGAATAAGATATAGATGGTATATGATATAGGAGGTGAAAAACTATTATGAATACGTGTGGTGAGGATTTGCATATGTGAATGACTAGGATCATTTGGAAGTCATGAATTAAGAGAATGTCTTACTTGGTGTTTGCTTAAGTATGAATTTCGAGGACGAAATTCTTTTAAGAGGGGGAGAATTGTTGGAACCCGAACCTAGAAGTGAAAATTAAAAATATGGAAATGAAAGTAAATGAGTGTTTTGTTTGTGATTTGTGTTATAGATGAGGAAATGTGATTTATGTATGATGATGGGCTGAGAAGCCTTAAGCATGAATCATGTTTAGCTATGTAAGACCCTATGAAAAATCAAGAGATTATGAATGACAAGATGATATGGAGTGTAAGAAATCATATGATTTGAGGTTGAGATTTGGATAAATTCAAAATGATAGTTGAATTTTTATAAATGTTGTGCAATTAAGAAAGTGAAGTTAGGATGAATGTTAAATGTATATGCTGATTTAAGGGAAATTAAGGAATGATTGAAATGGAATTGGCCAAAGTAGCCTTCTTTGAAGTTGTAGCTTGATCTTTTATCTTTCCAACGAGACTAAGTATGCGAATTTTCGAGATCGGAGTTAAGAGTTATAGTTGATACAAGTTATGATGTTATATAAGATTGATGTTAGTGACAGCTTTAATGAATGATTGAGAATTGTGGTTTTGATGAATCAATCTAGTTGAGATTTGAGAAGTTCATGAATTGATTTTGTTGCTTGCATTGTTATGAAGTGTTTAGGCCTATGAATGAGTAATTATGTAAAGATTATAAGTTTAAATGATGTTAGTTTGGATGTGAGAAGTATTGGAAAAAGGTTGAAGAGTTTTTGAAAATCGCATGTCCGTATGGAAGTCCGTTTAACGGACAGCCTTGGGTCAAAAGGACCCCTCCCCTTGCTTATGTCCGTTAGGCGGACATGTATGTCTGTTTAACGGACTTTCTCGGATGGTTTGATATAGTTTGGGCCGTATGTGTCCGTTAAACGGACATGCATGTCCGTTTAACGGACAGCTACAGGTCACCTTGAGTAAAATGTGATTTCACCAGTTTTGAGGCCGAATCTTGTTTTGAGGCCTCTAATTGGAGTTGTAGATATTGATGTTATCTTTCAAATGGCACAATAACTAAGACATTTGGATATTTGTAGAAAAAGTTATGGCGTTTGCGCCAAAAGAGTTTCAAATGGATTTAGAGTTTAAGCATGGGTTATTGTTTTGATCATAACTCACTCATACGACCTCGGATTGAGGCGATTCTTGAAGCATTGAATTCCTAACACATGTATCTTTCTCTCCATGAAAATTTGCATCAATTGGAGTCAAATTAAAAGAGTTTTATTGAATCTCATGAAAATCGGAATGATTTGTTTTCTTCTGATTTTGCAATTCTTCTTTCGTCATTCGACCTTGTTAAATCATTTGCTTATATCTTTTCCGTCCGACATCCGAATGACTTAGTTCTCGAAGCGTTGGATTCCTAAGACAATGAAGTTCATGATTATGTGAAAAATTATGAATTTTAGAGATTTAATTGAGTAAGATTATCTGAATCAAAGTGAGACAGGAAAGTTTTTGAACATAGTTCAGTATTTTGCGAATTTTGGGATCTGTAGAGATCCGATTGAAGCGATGTTTGAGGCATAATAAATTTAAGACATGGGGCTACAATTTCTATGAAGGAACCAAATTTCATTTTAGCCTTTAAGGATGTCTATTTGTGGAAGGAAGTGAATTGCTAGAAAATGTGTTAGCAAATGATATGTCTGACATGTTTAGACTATAACTTTTGATGTAGTGCTCCGAATTGAATGATTCTTGAGGCTTTATGAAATTAAGACATAGAGGAACAATTCTCTAGAAGGAAGTTTTAGCAAATTCCTTCATTTAGATGTGAGAATAATTGTTTAAAAGTGAGCATAACTTGAAGAAATATTCAGGGGCAAATTTGGAAGTTAACTTAGAGATTTGAGTTTAAGGCTTATAAGAAGAGGGCAAAAGGGTCTTTTTACTTCCTTTTAATGACATGGAATATAAAGAGGGAGGCATTGTCGTTGGAAGAAAGAAGACCCACGAAAATTCTAGAAGAAAAAAGAAGAAAGAAGAAGAAGGAAGAGAGAAGAGGAGAAATCGTGGAGGAGAAGGAGAAGGAGGAAGAAGAGGTAGGTTTCTGATTTTTCAAGCTTGATTTTTCCATGGATTCATGAAGGAAAAGAGGGATGGAGAAGAGATCCACCCTCCAAGCCAAAAGAAATTTCAAAAATAGAAAGAGAAAGAGGTAAGAGGTTCTTCAAGTTTGAGTTTTTAGTGATTTGTTAGTTTAGAAATATGAAAAAGGTGACGGGTTTGTGTTTTCCTTGATTAGTTTTGAAAGATTTCATGGTGAATTGATTTATTGTTGGATTTATGTGAGTTAAGGTATGGGTAAAGTTTGAGAAATTGAGATTGTAGAAATTCTTGATTTGGAAAGGTTGAAAATATGATGAGTTCAAATTTCCTATAGTTAATTTGAGAAGTATGATGTTTATGATATTGGAATTGGTTGATTATGGCTTAGGTGATTTTAAGTTGGAAGAGAGAGAGAAGTAAAGATCGAATTGAGGATTGGAATAAGCATATGGCATGGATAAAAGGTGGGTAATGTGTTTATTTTTGAAATTATGAGCAAATTACAATTTGTGGTTTTATAAGCTATTATTTTATAAATGATTTAGTCAATTGTCTTTGTCATGATTTATAAAGAAATGTTAAAGGCATTGTTTCCAAATGATTTACGAAAATTCTGAAATAGTTTGGACAATTTTTCCATAAGTGACTTGAATGGTTTCGTAAATGAATGTTTTGAGTAAATTGAAAAAAGATGAAATATGCATTGAATTCATGATGTTGCATTGATTGATAGTTTGAGAATAAGTTTATACTTGTATATGCATGTATGTAAGCTTGCAAATGTGTTGAATATGACATTACATGAAAAGTTGAATTTCCGAAATGTGCCTTCGGGCAATATGAAATTTTCAAACATGAATACGTGTTACATGGGTTTGGTTAGGTCCCTCATGTGGAGTTAGTGCACTGGTCTCATTTTAAAGCCTTCTCCCGGCTGCCCGCTAGTGGTATAGGAGCTCCGTTTTTGGACTCCCCATATGTGTTTCACGGCTGCACAGGACCGCTTTGTCTGAATGTGCAGTACGTCCTATTTTTGGACCGACCCAAACCGTTGATGTGTTTAATGTGTTAAGTGCTTTTACTTTGTTTATAATGTGATGCATTTTATGTTTTTCAATGGATTGAAATTTCGACAAATGAGACATTGGGATTTTCAACTATGGGAATTTTGAAAAACAGTTTGTAAATGTTTATGAAAGATGTTGAGAATTAAGAAGCTTTTGAGAAATAAGCCTTCACTGTTTTTGATCAACTGAAAATAAGGTTTGAAAATACTTTTGCTAATCATTTGTTTAATAAACATGTTATCCACGAGCTTCCGAGCTCACCCCCCTTTCATCCCCATCTCCAGGTATTCGAGCAGGAGATTGGATGAAAGACATCAAGATATCAACATTTGTATATGTTTTGTACTTTGTGTTATTGGCTTAAGATTATTGGAAATGGTCTATGGCTTGAAATGCCGTTAGAGTATTGTAAGCATTTTGGTTTATAATGTATTCTGGATTATGATATTGTATAAGAACTTGAGTGGTGGAATTGGAAATATATTGGTTTTGGATTGTGCAATTTGGTTTTATATATCAATTGGATTGAGTTATGAATACAATAGGGATATATGTTATATATATTAAGATATGGATGAATGAACTGGATGATGAGATATTGGTTTGATTGTGATGAATATGAATTGATATGAAAATGACTTGAAGTGGTTTAGAATTTAGGTTTGCGTTTCTGTTGAGATCCCAGACGGAGGGTCCGGTAGATTATGATGTATATGTGTTTGTTTGAAAGTTATAGAAGTGAGTTTTTCACTATGCAGATTTGGGTTATGTCTAAATGCAGCCGTTATGCTGCCGGTTTTTCCTTATAAAAGTGTATGGATAAGGGAATTTGTGTATGAATTTAGGAATTTTATTTGACATGAGTATGAGATTATTATGGTTAAGAGTAAGAAATGTGATGAATAAGAAGAATAAAGTAATATGATATTAGTATTAGTTGAAGGATAAATTTTCCCAAAGAGGGAAATTATTTGTTTGATATTAACTAGGATGAATTAAATGATGAAAGAAATGAATAAGAAGAAAAAAAATGTACATCGACTTTCGGATAGGTCAAGTCATAAGGGTTTCCAACGCGACAAGTTTTCTATTTTCACGCTTCGGATGTCGGGATTTGAACTTTCAGTGTCAATTGATCTATTCGATTCCCATTGGTATTTGGTTCGACTCATTTGTTTCTTTTTCATTTGTTTCAAATCAGTTTTGACCCACTTGTCACATATGTTTCGATTTTTCCGTTATCCGCTTTTCATTTCCGATTCATGTGTTTGATTCCCATTTCGTTATGTGATCCGATTCAGCTTATTTTTCGTTCCGTTTCGGATTTGTTCTAAGAGTGATCATATGCAGTAAAGCAGTGGGGTTCAAGTGTTAGTGTAAGAAGTTGGGTCTCGGAAACGGGATCCAGTAGTATGGGTAAGAGAGGAATAATTTTGTTCGTCACGTGCACGTTGAACTGTGGATGATTGATTTTCTAGATAAAATGAGATATAGATGTATATTGATGTACATATATGCATATGTTTGAATTTATGGCTAATTACCGATGGCTATAAATATATTAGCTACTAAGTTTTGTAGCTCAACCCATATATTTCCCTCCTCAGGTGCAGAACAAGACGATTGTTGAACCTTACAAGGCATCGGAAACTCCAAGATAGAGATCTTTATTACAATAGAGATGATAAAGTTCGTCCATATACAATTTAAGTGATTCATGCTAATAAAGTTTGAATTGAGAGCTTTATAATACCCACATTTATTTGCCTCATATTCATAGACCAATTTGAAGAATATCAATATTTTAAAAATCGAACCGGACATCGAACCGATCGAAGGAAAGGTTTAAAGTTTAGAGGTTTAACCGGTAGTAAATTGCTATAAAACCAATATATAATAAATAAGAAGTAAAACATATAAGAATAAATAAAAATAAAATATTTTATTGAAATAAAAATACACTAATGTCTATTATTATATAATGAATTAATAATAAATAAATATGAGTCTAATATAAATATTAAAATAACAATAAAATCAAAATTATATTTCTAAAGGAGATTGTGTCTCATCATTTCAAAACTCCAAATTCTCCAACGTTATTTAAAGATTTGTAAACTATGCTTTCATCTAAAGTATTTGCATCAACTTTTCTACTACATTGAAATAAATTACAAATTAGTAATGTATAAAATTATTCTCAATTGTAAACTTGTAATACAAGATAATTTTAACTTAAATATGATCAAAATAAGATATGAACTGACCATCAATAGATGATCTTAATTCATTAGTTGTGAGATATGCATTTTCTTCAAAATTGTCTTTTCAAGTTTATTATAATCAAGATCAAGTGATGATTCTTCTTCGATCGAAAAATCGACGTTAAGTACAATCAATATTAATTGGATCATATGTTCTCTTCTTACTAAACGATCTGAATACATAACAGAGAAATTATAAAATCAATAATAAAATAAAATTATTGAAATAAACGAAAACTATAAAATAATAAAATACTTGTTCTTCATTCTCAAATTATAAGTAACGTAAACAAGGTCATTAAGTCTTTAATGTTCCTAATAATTTCGTTTCTTTTTATGAATACATTCAAAAGCACTCCAATTACGTTCACAACCTGATGCAGAAGCTATTTGACTGAGTAACCTAATAGCGACTTTTCTCAATATTAGAGCACTGCCACAGAATAATCTCCACGAATCAATTGTATTTTAAATTAATAGTTATGATGAAATATATATTATTAATAAGCAAATATTGAATTAAAAGTATAAAACTTACCTGGCTGCATTTTTTCCAACATAAGTTCTCTATTTGTTGATGTTCTAGCAAAACTCTCTAAACCTTGACGATACAATTTAATTTCATTTGTCGCTTGTGATTGGTCTTCAATAAAGAAAATACCTTTGCATTCAATTACATCAAACAAACCTCCCATAATATTAATTGTACGTTCTTTTCCACTATATAAGCAATAAAGATTGAGAAAATAAGCTGTTAAGTGGATCCTTTGAGTAAGATGCTTATCCCATCGTCAATCAATAATATTTATACAAGGCTTATACAATTTCTCCTTCCCTTTAAAACTATTTATAATTGTTTTGTGAGCTCTATACATACCATTATATATATATATATATCCCAGAGATGGCTTCTCATCTGAATCAACAATCTTCAACAACCTTATAAGCGGAGCCACAATCTTCACAATGATCAAGTAAGCATCCCAAATTTTGTTACCTAGAATAATAGCGTAAACTTCTTTTCTTTTTTCACTCTTTGATAATTTATGACTTGAAAAGTGTTTGCTTGTTACTAAATTGTATAGTAGTTGCTTATGTTCATAACCAGTTTTCAAAGTAATACATGTAGTTGCAAACCCTGGTAGTAGCGAGATGAATGACAAAAATGTGACAAGAATATACACAAAAATTGTGATCTTCGATGACCGTGAAGCAAGACTAGAAATATAGCCCATACTACCAATATCTTTTAAAATAAAATTTATACAATGAGCAATGCATAGAGACCAATAAATATGCCCATACTTTGATTGTAATAAGTATTAAGTTGATACATAATTAGCTATATTATCTGTAACAAAATGCACAACATTCTTTGGTCCAACTTAGTCGATAATTTCAGAGAATAATTCAAATAAAGCATTAACACTTTTTACCATGTCAGAAGCATCAACAGACTTGATAAAAGTTGTTCCAATATTACAATAGACCAAGAAATTAATCAAGGTTCTTTGTCTTTGATCAGTCCACCCACCTGCTATAATAGTGCATCAGGTTGATTCCAAACTATATTTATTTGTATCCATAATTAACTTATATTACCTACTTAAATCTTGAAGAAAAGGCATACATAACTCATAATAAGATGATACCTTAAATCCTGGACCTATTGCTATTGTAGCATCAATTGATTCTTGAAAATATGGTGAATTTAAAGCATTTAAAGGAATACATGAATAATAGAACCAGCTAGTCCATGATGTAAACAACATCCTTATCAAACCTAAAACTTTTTAGACTAGGTTGAGAACCAAGAGTAGTTCTTGGAGAAAAATAAAAATCTATGTCAATAGTAGCTTTTCTTTTTTCCTTTATCTAATACTTGTGGTTTTTCATCATCTCCAAAAGATATATTATAAGCCCCTTTATTTTCCTTTTTCTTTTTTAATTGTTACTGCAAATATATTCCAATCATATCATATACATCAAGTTGTACTTTTTTGCAAGAAGCAATATTACCCTTAACACCAGCAAGATGTTTTTTTATTCTAAATTTCCTCCCCCTTTAAATATTCTACCGTAAAATGTACAACTATATTGCTGAAGTGGTCCAGTCACACTGGGGTCGGTCCTACCGGCCTACCGGGTCCCGGTATGGAAAAACCACCGGAAACCTTTTTCAGCAATATCGATGTCGCGATCTCATCGGGATCCATTTAATCCAATTGCTCTCCATATATTTGAACTTTGTCCAAAACTATTTTACAAATTCTCTGAGACACTCTTATGCGTGTGACCCATCAGGTTCCCGGTTATGTTGGCCACTTAGATCAACATTTAATCCAAGCAAGTCATGAGCGGTATCTAGCAACACATCATGACCCCCAATTGACCAGAAAGTAATTGGTTTGACGAATGAACCTATATTCATCATGAAACATATCACGAACCTTTCCATAGACAATTACCGTGCAATTCGTCCTTTCACCATGCTATACCCCACTTGGTTATGAGTATGGGCAAAGTGTCAACTCTTACTAGACTGACTACGTCAAATCTAGTCCAAGTGATTTCAGTTCTTATCCTGGGACTCATTACTTAATATGTCAATGAAGACACTCTTCATGACATATGTACTCTGATCAGAGATTTTCAAGTAATGACCCTGACAAGAGGCCATGAGTATCATCTTCTGCTATCACAGAAGTGGTGAATCCTCTATTGGCTACTCAATTACCTTCGAATACCTCAAACTGTACCCAAGCACCATCCTACGAGCGACCTTTATAAGGCAACAAGGAATGGAGTCAAAGTACAGAATCAGTATCCAAGATATCCTTGAGTACCTCAAGTCTAAGGATACTTGCACCATTGCTATGATGAGATTATCACTGACATTAGAATAGGACATCCATGTGATGATCTCATAGCAGGTCATCCAATGTACGTACTACCCCTAGTAAGCATCCACATCTCAACCCTAAATATCTCATATTTACAGTTTCTGAGATCCACTACTTGACCAAATCAAGGAGCTTGAGATGTGCTAGTCTCTCCGGATTACCGATGTCCAGTTTCAGTAATCCTATGACTAGGGATAATTTAGATACTGACATAATTGCACATGATAGGAATCTCAGTAGTATGATCACATCACAATTTCCTTCATATATTAGATATTCCCATCAGATGCTTGAGAAGAAGAAAAATAATTTCACGAGTAGAGGATTGTTTCATATTCTCCATTATGATTTAACCTAAAAAGAATAATTTGGTATACTATTGTTAGGGAAAAAGTATACAACTTAAATAATTATCATTATCAATTGTAATAAAGAAGACGAACTGTAGTAGAATGGATACATAAAAGACCAACAGATGTTACTCACTTATTAAACTTTATTCCAGCAATTGCTCCACTTTAAATAGCCTACCTAAAATATTGCTAGTTTTCAGTTTTGGTGCTTTAGATCAACAAATTGAATAGTTGAAAGAGTATGTATAACTCAACTATCAAAACTAAAGACTTTGATACAAAATAGAGTTTTAAATATTACATAAATTGATATGAAATAGAGTTCTAAATGTTACGAAATTGATATGAAATAGAGTTTTAAATGTTACAAAATTGATATAAAATAGAGTTCTAAATGTTACAAAACTTATCATTACCAAAAATTGACATGAAATAGAGTTCTAAATGTTACGAAATTGATATGAAATAGAGTTCAAAATATTATAGAAATTGATATGAAATAGAGTTCTAAATATTACAGAAATTGATATAAAATAAAGTTCTAAATGTTATAAAAATTGATATGAAATAGAGTTCTAAATGTTACAAAAATTGAAACCTTATGAAAATCTGTAGTTCTGTACAGTGACAGACCAGTTGGACCGGTTTGACAAAAAACCAGACGAATGGTTCAAATTATTTACTTCCAGTTTCAATGGAATTTGTCGTTGTTAGACCTCAAAATTTTATTTTATTTTAATTAATTATTTTATTTTATTTTATTTTCTTAGAACTTAGTCATTAATTTAGCAAGCATATGTAGCAATTAGAATTTTTAATAGAAATGTTAGAATTAAGTTAAAGTATAGTATGATATTTAATAGACTAAAGGAATAAGGGGACATTATGTTAAATGTAGAAGGGCAAAATTGGAAGGGCAAGAAAAAAAGTTGTCTTGAATAAGAAAAAAGAAGAAAATCGTAAGAAGAGAGAAAAACGTGGGAAAGAAGAGAAAATCGTGGAGAAGAAAGAAAAAAAGGAGAAAGAAGAAGAAGGAAGAAAATTTGGCTAAGCTTAAGGTAAGCTTCATCTTTCTTCTTGTTTGGGTAGAAAAAGAAGTAGGGAAATGAGTTTATGTAGGAAGAAAGAAGAGAAACCCAACATATTTTTCATGAATTTTTAGAAGGGTTTAGTTTATTGAGCTTAGGAAATGCATGAGTTTAATTATTCTAGAGTTAATTCTGGTGAATATGGTTTGTGGGTTCTTAATTTGTATTCCTATTGAATGAAATTTTTGCCAATGTTAAAGGGAATCAAGAAAGGCAAGAGGAGCAATAGGAGAGGCACCTTTAAGCAAGTTTTTAAGCAAGGAATCTAAGTGGGTTACATGTTTATAGTTGAGTTAATGAGCCATGAATATTTTTCCAAATCAGTAGAGTTAAATGATTTCAATCGCTTCATAAATGATGCATTTATTGCTCCTTAAATGATTTAAGAAATTGCTACATGAATCTTGTTGATGATTTATGAAATGAAGATGGAAATGGTATTTGAAATATGTTATACTTATGGAAATCCTGTTTCCGAAATGTGCCTTTTGGACAATATATTTATAAGTCATGAAATTCATGTTTGTGTGGGCTTGTGATGGTCCATTATGTTATGTCACGTGCACCTTGACCATGTTAAAGGCTTCTCCTACTTGTCCGTTAGTGGCATAGAGCTCCTTCACAAACTCCTTTATATTTATGAACTACGCAAAACTATTATGTAGGTTTGTGATAGTCCATTCTGTTATTACTTGAGATTTACAAGAACTCCCCCATGTTTATGGACCTACCCAAACCTTTCGAATTGCTTATATGTTTATGATTTGTTGACAAGTTTGATGAATGCATGACTTATGCTGTTTATGAATTTTTTGACAAGTTGAGAATTTGAAAAATATGTATTTTGTGGATGCAATGCAAATTTACTATAGCAATGAATATTTTCAATGGTCTTGCTTGTTTCTCCATTATAAACTTGTTACCTCCATTCTCCCCCACCTCTAGGTGTTGAGGAAGCGATCGAGTGACCGAGAGTCAAGGCATCACTCCAAATCTGCATATTTTTATAATTTAAGTTAGTTTGTGGAAAGCATAAGGCTTTAGCCGCATTTCAAGTATTACTCATTCATATATATTTTTGTATTTATGGGGTTATGAAATCAATGATGTATTGTGGCTTGAAATGCTCATTAAAGCTTTGTAAAAACTCTTTCTTTTGATGTTAATGAAGTTCTTTTGCATTTATTCATGTTTATCTTTTGTTGAGTTGTTAAATGGTGTTCTTGGGAATAGCCTTGCATGTGTAATAAGTGCTAGATTTTTTGGGTTATGGGTTGCGGGTTCGAAGGTTTCGTCGCAGTGAAGCCACAACTTTAGTCACGAAGTACCTTTCCTGAAGGGTGTTTTTAGCACTATCTTGTAACTTCGCTAAAGTGCAATTGTCTCGAATGGTGCATTTGCTCGACCTGGAGACTTCGCCGTTGTGAACTTGTCCCCAAAGGTCCGTGGAAAAGATTTCATAGTTTTGCCCCAGTGAAACACTACTTTGTCGCGACGAACCCGCCATTACTGACGGTGAAATTTTCCTTAAAAATTCCATGTTTTCAACTTTTCTCTCACATGACTTTCACCCTACCGCCTCAAGTGATCGCCTTGTTAGTGCTCACGTTTTATGATTCTAGAATTGGACTCCGAAAATAGGGTCTAATAGTCGTTGATGAAGAAATCAATCAAGACCAACAAAGTTTCCTGTGATCTTTTCCACCGATAACTAGGGAAGTTTTGCGTGTTAGTCAGCTTTGCCCATTCTTTCAACATTGGATAAGATAATGAAGTTCATAAGTAGTGGATGATTCGTTAAGAATTAGTCAACAAAATCTACAAGCACACAGAGTTGTTCCTAGTACCCACACATTAAGTATTCTAAGGTCATCTCCCTCAAGGACTAAATCATCATCGCCAAATTAATTCTAATTATTTGAATGAAATCGACCATAAACTCTAAAAGATGATTGGAGTTTAGTAGACAGTAAATTGTAAATATTGAAAATAGCAAATAAGTATAAATCGAAGATTTGAAATTAGGGCTTGGGGTTCACCAACTCAAAAGATAGATTCATACATTATGTGATTGATTGAATATTAGGTTATGAAAATAGTTGCACAACTTTACCCATATCTTTTCTCAAAGCATGCAAGAGTATCTAACTAATTGATTACCATCTCTCAATGTGAAAACTAACTAGTTAAATCCACAAAAAACAAGCAACCATAAGTTATCACACTAGCTTAGGATATCTCTATCTCTAAGTCTAAGGTGTTCATCTTCTTAGAGCATAAACCATATTTCACCTCTTAGTTCATCATTTGATTCCTAAGATTGCATCTATGGAGATCAAGCATAGAGACAACAATGAAATACAAGAGAGATAAACATAATCCAAGAACTTTCATTTAACACTTAATCATCCATAAAATACAAATCAATCCCCAAGCAGGCTACATCCTTCACCCTAAATGAGGTTTAGTTCCAGAACATGATACTAAAAGTTAGACACAGAAAGCTGCCTAACATTTAAGAAAGAGTAGAGAGAGAATATGGGAAGAAAACAAGACAATGTTGTCGCCAATCCTTGATGCCAATCTCCAAAAACTTCCTATCTTCCTCTTAATTTGTGCCTCCTTAAGTGGTAATCTCGTTTTCAGTGTCCAGCCCCCTAATTAGGTCTTCAAAATGAGTATTTATAGTGTTTTGGGTCTAAAGAAACCTAGTTTCGACTAAACAGGGGAGAGCATATTGTGTTTGGGCCACCAATGTCCGTTAAATGGACATTCTCCTATTCACAATTTTTGCAGTTTTGACCCTTCAGTTAATGGAATCCCTCATCGGAGTCTTCACAGAAGTTGTAGAGTTCGGAGTCCTCTTTGCAGGTGTCATTGAATGACCTTAATCCGACATCCACAAGAAAAGTTATGTGTTTCACCCCCACAATCTATCCATTTGTACCTATCAAACAACAAAGTTGAAATGTGAGAAAATTGACCAAATAAAGCTTCAAATCCATATATAAATAAGTCAAATTAATTCCAATTCAACCAAAAATCATCTAAGAATAATTTGACTCATCAAGAATGTTCAGATATTTTTTCCTTCACTCCTTATTTTATTCCATGATCATTAATTTTCCTCCTATGTAGAACCCAACTTGAAAATACGAATACGTGAGTGGGAAAAAGGCAATTCCAGGATTTTCTCAGAAACTTCAATTATTTTCATTTATTTTAAGGGTCAAAATTTACGCATAATTAAATGTTTTGAATTTCTCAAAATGAATTTTCAATAATAGCTTTATCTAGAAGAGGTGTACGTTGGGCTACATAATATGCTTTTCAGAAACAAGATTTCAAAGTTAAAAGTGAATAAAAATACGATAGATCGAGTTCGTTGCGTATTATCAAGGTTTTAAAAACTAGACTGGAAAAAGTTTGAACCGATCGGTTTTTATACATAGAGGTTATTAGGTGAAACCGAACTAGACCACTGATTAGTTCAAACTTTTTTTGGTCGGACCAAAAGGTCTGGTCCGATTTTTAAAACCTTGAAGAATATTGAATAAAACTCTATATCTTATTTGTATTGTTATTCAAATAATAGCTAATTAAGTGATTTAATTTAAATTAAATTAACCCGTAGTGTTGATGGTAAGATAAGATAAAAATAAAGTGGAATTATTATAAGTTCCTAATGTACCCTTATAAGAACATTGTATACCACATTTCATGATTAATCTAGCAAATAGATACATAGCCTAAAAAGCTATGATACATAAACTACAAGCTTTTCTACACTCTTTAAAGACAAAAAGTTACCATGTTTCAGTACATTGACTTAATAAATATAACTAGAAATATGCAATTGTTATAAAACCAGAATTACAATTTCAGAGTATTTGGGAGAGAAGACTTATTCTTATAAGTTCATTCCCCTATCTCTCTTACATTAAACCTTCTATTTATAGTACATTTCAAACACCTAATACACATGTGATCACCTACTCCATATGTGTTATTGTGTTAGGTAAAACCAAACCAATAACCACCTACTTCATTCTTGTGTTAGGTAAAACCAAACCAATAACCACCTACTTCATTCTTGTGTTAGGTAAAACCAAACCAATCCATTTGTACACTAACTATTAAATGGTGCATCTACAATTAGTGGTACACCATATTATTTCTATCTTTATAACACTCCCCTTGGTGTGCCATATAATTGTCTCTTCTCGGCCTTTAAACGCATTTGGTGTTGCTCGTTAAAAACCTTATCGGAAAACCCGGTGGGATAAAAACCATGATAAGGAAAAGAGTGAATCGCGAAGCTCCCCTCATTGAACACAATGAGCTCTTCCTCATAAATTTCTTAGATGTCGATTCCAATCTCGTGGACATGCTTCCCGAAAGGTATAGTAGGAAGTGCCTTTGTGAAAAGATCCGACATTGTTGCTTGATTGAATATCTTGGATGTTGATTTCTTTGCTCTTGTCGAGATCTTGGGTGAATTGGAAAAATTTCGGAGGGATATGTTTGGTTCTATCACTTTTGATATAACCCTCCTTTATTTGAGTGATACATGCTGCATTGTCTTCAAATATGATTGTTGGTTCTTTGTTGGTCGATAAGCCACAAGTTGTTAAAATGTGGTGCGTCATTGACCTTAACCATACACATTCTTGGCTTGCTTCATGAAGTGCAATGATTTCAGCATGATTTGAAGAAGTAGCAACAAGTGTTTATTTCTGTGAACGCCAAGAAATTACAGTGCCTCCATACGTAAATACATAACCAGTTTGGAATCTGGCTTTATGCGGATCTGATAAGTAACCTGTATCTGCATAACCAACCAAAACTTGTTTTTCATTTTTAGTGTAAAATAATCCCAAATCAATTGTACCTCGAAGATAACGGAATAAATGTTTAATTTCATTCCAGTGCCTTTTCGTAGGAGATGAACTAAATCTTGCTAGTAGATTAACAGCAAAAGCTATATCAAGTCTAGTACAATTAGCAAGATACATGAGAGCTCCTATCGTACTCAGATATGGCGTTTCAGAAACAAGAACTTCTTTGTTTTCTTCGCAAGGGCGAAATGGATCCTTCTCAACATTAAGCGATCTACCAACCATTGGTGTACTTAACGGAGTTGCTTTATTCATATTAAAACGCCTCAATACCTTTTCTGTATATGTCGATTGATGCACAAATATTCCGCTTGGTCTATGTTCAATTTGCAGACCAAGACAATATTTAGTTTTTCCAAGATCTTTCATTTCAAATTCCTTCTTTAAGTACACCACTATTTCTTGGATTTCTTTAGCAGTACCAATGATATTCAAATCGTCAACATAGATAGCGATAATCACATATCCGGATGTTGTTTTCTTTATAAAAACGCAAGGACAAATAGGACTATTTACATATCCTTTCTTTAATAGATACTCGCTTAGACGATTGTACCACATGTGTCCAGATTGCTTTAGTCCATATAAGGATCTTTGCAATTTGATCAAACACTTTTTCTTTGGTTGTGATTTTAATGCTGCAGGCATTTTAAATCCTTCAGGGATTTTCATGTAAATATCACTATCAAGTGATCCGTACAGGTAAGTTGTAACAACATCCATAAGACGCATTTCCAGTTTCTGAAGAACTGTTAAGCTGATTAAATATCTAAATGTAATTGTATCCATAACAGGAGAGTATGTTTGTTCATAGTCAATTCCGGGTCTTTGAAAAAACCTTGTGCAACAAGTCGAGCTTTGTATCTCACAATCTCATTTTTCTAATTTCGTTTTCGAACAAAAACCCATTTGTAACCCACAGGCTTTACACTTTGGGGTGTAAGGACAATAGGTCCAAACACTTTACGCTGGACCCCGAACCTTGAGGCGAAAATCTAGAAATAATAAACGAGATCAAATGAGTGTTTTGTATGTAAATTATATTATAGATGAATATGATAGTAGAATGTGATTTATGCAGGGTTGATGAGCTGAAAAACCTTAAGCATGAATCATGGTTATGTTATATAAGTGAGATATTAGAAAAAGGCAAGAGAGGATCTTGGTGAATGATAAGATGTGATTTAAATGTAAGCAATCTTTTGGATTGAGGTTGAGTATTGGATTGATTTCCAATGTCAAATTTAATTGGTTGAATGAGCTTAAAATAGAAGAAGTGAAGTTGGCAAGAATGATAAGTTTTGCATGTGAATAGAAATGTGTATGTAGATTTAAGGGAAATTAGGGAATAATTGACATAGATTTGGCCAAAGTGGCCTTCTTTGAAGTTGTAGCTTGATCTTTTATCTTTCTAACGAGACTAAGTATGCAAGTTTTCGAGATCAAAGTGAAGAGATATAGTTGATGCAAGTTAAGATGTTATATGAGATTTATGTTAGTGACAGCTTGATGACATGTTTGAAATTAGAGGTTATGATGAATCATTTTAGTTGAGATTTGAAAAGTTCATGATTTGATGTTGTTGCTTGCATTGTTATAAAGTGATTAGGCCTATGAATAAGTAAATAAGTGGAGATTATAAGTGATTATGATGTTAGTTTGGATGTGAGAAACTTTGGAAGAAGGTTGAAGAAGTTTTGGAAATTTGCATGTCCGTTAAACGGACATGGGAGTCCGTTTAACGGACAGCTACGGGTCAAAAGGACCCCTTGCTATGTGTATGTCCATTAGGCGGACATGGGTGTCCATTTAACGGACTGTCTCGGATGGTTTGGTGTCATTTTGGCCGTACGTGTCCGTTAAACGGACATGCCTGTCCGTTTAACGGACAGCTACGGGTCACCTTGAGTAAAATGCGATTTTTATCAGTTTTGAGGCCGAATCTCACTTCGAGGCCTATAATACGAGTTGTAGATATTGATCTTATCTTTCAAATGGCACTAGAACGTAGTCATTTGAATATTTTTAGAGAAAGTTATGGTATTTGCGCCAAAAGAGTTTCAAATCGATTTCTGTTTTGAATATGTTGAGTTGTTTTGATCATAACTCACTCACCCGACCTCAGATTGAGTCGATTCTTAAACCATTGAATTCCTAACACATGTATCTTCCTCTCCATAAAAATTTGCATCAATTGGAGTCAAATTGAAAAAGTTTGATTGAATCATATGATAATCAGAATGTTTGGTTTCATTCTGAGCTGGCTATTTTTCCTTCCTCATCCGACTCTATCACATCATTTGCTTATATCTTTTCCGTCCGACATCCGAATGACTTGGTTCTCGAAACATTGGACTCCTAAGACAATGAAGTTCATGATTATGTGAAAATTATGAATTTTAGAGATTTAATTGAGCAAGATTAATTGAATCAAAGAGAGACAGGAAAGTTTATGAACATAGTTCAGTATTTTGCGAATTTAGGGATCTGTGGAGATCCGATTGAAGCGAGGTTTGAGGAGAAATAAAGTTAAGACATGGGGCTAAAATTGTTATGAAGAAATGAAAGTTCAAGTTAGCCTTTAAGAATGTGTATTTGTTGAAAGAAGTGAATTTTAGAAACTGAGTTAGTAAAATGATATGTCCGACATGTTTGGACTATAACTTTTGATATAGTGCTCCGAATTGGACGATTCTTAATGCATTATGAATTTAAGACATAGAGGAACATTTTTCTAGAAGGAAGTTTTGACTAATTCCTTCTTTTTAATGGTGACAACAATGTCCTAAAGTAAAGAAATATTCAGGGGCAAATTGGTCAAGCCACTTAAGTTCAAAGATTACAAGGCTTATTAGTAAGGGCAAGGAGGTCTTTAAACAAGTGGGCTTGTATATATGGGTTAGGGATTCACGAAAATGAGAAGAAAAAAACAAAAGAAAGGAGAGAAGATAGGGAGAATCGGTGAAGGAGAAAGGGAGAAGAAAGAAAGAGGAGATAGGGCTGGACTTCCCAAGGTCTTCAAGAGAGTTTTTCAAGATGTTTATGAAGGAAGAGGGTGGAAAATGAAGAAAACTTCTTTCCAAGCTAAGAGGAATAAGAAAATGAAGAAAATAAAGGTAAGAGATGGTTTTGATTTTTGAGTTTTAGTGAGTTTTTGGGTTGATTTGGCTTGAGTTTGATATGGGTTTGTGAATTATTAAGTAAAGGTTGGTGATTTTGTCTTGAGTCGTGCTTGATTTTGAATTTAAAAGCTTTAAGGGTTATACCCAAGTGTATGAGCTAGAGATTTTGGAAGTCCTTGGTTTAGCTATCATGAATTAATTATGGGTTTGTCAATTATGAGATCAATTTTGAGAATTTTGATGATTATGATATTGGATTTTGGAAGATTATGATGTAGGGAGTTTGGAAACCATATAGGTTTGTGAAAGATGATGATTATGATATGGGTTTTGGATGTTTATGCTTAGGTGACTTATATGGGAAGAAAGAGTGAAGGAAAGAGCAATGTTAGGATTGGAACAAGCTTACCATGAGGTGGGTAATATGTTTACTTCTCAAATTTTAAGCAAATTATAAATGATTGAATTAATTGTTTTTGAAATGTTTTGTAACGTGTTAAATACATTGTTTCCGAATGATTTACGAAAATGACTTAAATTGTGTATTAAATGGATTTTTGAGTGTATTGAAAAAGATGAAATATGCATTGAATTCATGATGTTGCATTGATTGATAGTTGAGAATATGTTTATACTTGTATATCCATGTATGTAAGCTTGTAAATGTGTTGAATATGACATTTCATGAGAAGTTAAATTTTCGAAATATGCCTTCGGGCAATATGAGATTTTCAAGCATAAATACGTGTTACATGGGTTTGGTTAGGTCCCTCATGTGGAGTCAGTGCACTGGTCTCAATTTTTAAAAGCCTTCTCCCGGCTGCCCGCAAGTGGCCCAGGAGCTCCGTTTACGGACTCCTCTTATGTGTTTCACGGCTGCACAGGACCGCTTTGCGAAAATGTGCAGTACGTCATGTGTTTTGGACCAACCCAAACCGATTGATGTGCTATGTGTTTTATTTTGTATTTAATGTGATGCATTACATGGTTAAAATGGTTTGAAAGTTTGGCTAAATGAGAATTTGGATATTTCAACTATGAAAGTTTTGCAAAACTGTTTGTAAAGCTTTATGAAAGTATTGAACTTGAGAAGTTATTGCAAAGTAACCCTTCATTGTTTTCGATCAACGGAAAGTAAGGCTTGAAAACGTTTTTGCTTATTATTTGTTTAATAAAGATGTTATCCACGAGCTTCCGAGCTCACCCCCCCTTCATCCCCATCTCTAGGTATTCGTGCAGGAGATCGAATGAAAGACATCAGGATATCAGTATTTGCATATGATTTGTACCTGTATCTTGGTTTAAGTTTTATGGAAATGAATTATGGCTTAGATTGCCATTAGAACATTGTAAGCTTTTGGTTTATAATGTATTGTTTTGGGATTATGCAATTGTATAAGAATTTGAGTCATGGAATATGGAATTGGCAATGTATTTGGTTTTGGTTTGTGTATATTGGATTTGTACATTAAGTGGATTGAGTTATAAATGTATTTGGGATATATTTATATGAATATGGATGAATGTACTGGATGATGGGATATGAGTTTTAATGTGATCGTTATGAATTGTTATGAAAATGATTTGAAGTGGATTAGCAATAGGTTTGCGTTTTGATGAGATCCCGGACGGAGGGTCCGGTTGATCATGATATATGTGTGATGTTATTAGAAGTGAATTTTTACTATTTGAAGATTTTTGGATAGGTTAAAAAATAATTTGTTATACGCCTTGATTTTGTAGGGTAGCATATGGATAAGTGTATTAATGTATAAATTTATGGGTTTATTGGCATGAGTGTGATATTTGTTATGGCAAGAAATGAGAAAAAAGATAAGATCATGTGTCGTTTATAAAGAAATTGAGTTATCGCATAATTAAGAAGACCATGTTTAAAGTTTGAGTTTTATATGAAAAAAGGAAATATACGGTTTCCGGATTGGACTAAGGTTTTCAACGCAACAAGTTTTCTATGTTCATGTTTCGGATGTCAGAATTTGAAATTCAGTTCGAACCCATCGGTTGTATGCATTGACTTCAAGTTCATTTTCTATTTGCATTTGAATTCATTTGGTATCTGATGTGAATCCATCTTGATTTATTTCAGTCTGAATCGATCTCATTTGTATTCGATCCTATCGAATTGATCTATTTGTTTGGCATTCGTATTCGATTCCATTAGTATCCGATTTGTAATCGATTCGACCTATTTGATATTCGATTTTGGTTGGATTCGATCCTATTAGCCTCACATTTGTCTCGTGTCATTTGTTTTGGTTTTCGATTTTCTTTCCGCTTCAAGAGTGGTTAGGAGTGATCATGTTCAGTTTAGGCAGTGGGGTTACAAGTGTTAAGTATAAGCAGTTGGGTCTCGGAAACGGGATCCAACATTACGCTTGTTAAGAGAATTTAATTCAGCTTCAATAGCATCTTTCCATTGAACCCAATCATGTTTATTTTGACATTCAATGATAGATCTTGGTTCAGGATCTTCATTTTCATTGATGATATCACATGCTATAGCATAAGAAAATATTTTATCAATCTCATTCATATCATTTCGGTTCCATAATTCTTTTTTGTGAATATAATTAATTGAGATTTCTGATTAATCTCGGCCAGGTCTCTTCTCGGGACACTATCCTCATCTTGTGTTTCTAACGGAACACTTTTATCTATATTAGGGTCATTAATCACATTTGCTCCTTTTCTTTTTCGAGGATTTTTATCTTTGGAACCGATTGGTCTACCACGCTTCATGTGTGCTGTAGATTCATGAGTGAACATTTTCTCAGATTGTCCTTTGGGATTTCAATCCGAAGCAGGAGCATTTACAACGGTATAAATGATTTAGTCACTCTTTTGTATCTCGTGAAAGATCCGTAATTGATTTGCAATTCTTTGCAAATGCACAATTCTTGCACTTCGTTTCAATTGTTTTGCGTTGATCAAGATACAATAATGATGGTTCGCACTATGTAATTTCTTTCATCACCGTTTATTATCTCCCTAATGTCGGAAAGTATTTTCATCAAATGACAATCAACAAAACGTCTTGTAAACATATCACCCGTTTGAGGTTCAAGATATCTAATAATAGATGTACTTTCATAGCCGATATATATCCCCAATTTTCTTTGAGGTCCCATTTTACTACATTGTGGTGGTGCAATAATAGCACATATACCGCATAAACCAAAAATTCTCAAATGGGAGATATTTGGTTCTTGACCAAATGCAAGTTGTAGTGGGAGTATGTATGATATGCACTTGGTCGGATGCGAATTAATGCCTCAAAGATGTAAAATTGCATGACCCCATAAGGAAATTGAAGCTTTGTTCTCATCATCAATGGTCTAAAGAATAAGTCAAGGTGTTTAATTAAAGATTTAGCTAAACCATTTTGAGTATGCACATGAGCAACAGGATGCTCGACCATAATCCCAGTTGACATACAATAGTCATTGAAAGTTTGGGATGTGAATTCACCAGCATTATCTAATCTGACTTTCTTTATTGTATAGTCAGGAAATTGTGCTGGTAATTTAATAATTTGTGCAAGAAATCTTGGAAATGCCATATTACGAGTTGATAGTAGACAAACGTGAGACCATCTGTTGGAGGCATCTATCAATACCATAAAATATCGAAATGGTCCACATGGTGGATGAATGGGTCCACATATATCACCTAGAATACGTGCAAGAAAAACAGGTGATTCAAATTTTATTTTAGCTGGTGATGGCCTTATGATCAGTTTTTCAAGAGAACAAGATCTACATGGACTCTTATTTATTTAAGTAATCATTTTGTTACTCAATAGATGACCATGTGTATTCTCAATTATTTTTCGCATCATTGTTGATCCTGAATGACCCAGACGATCATGCCAAATAGAGATTATTGAAGGATCAATGCATTTTGCTTTAACTACCATATTAGATTCAATCACATTTATATATGTATAATGTAATCCAGTAGGGAGCATTGGTAGTTTTTCCAATATGTTTATCTTTCCTGATTTACAGGTTGTAAGATACATATATTTCATATTTCCCTCAGTTGCAGACTAAGTATCATATTTATGAGAATATATATCATTAAAACTCAACAAATTTCTTTTAGACTTTGGCGCAAATAAGGCATCATGTATTGAGAACTTTGTGCCATTTGGTAATGTGAAATTTGCCTTGCCAATTCCTTCAATCAAGTCTGTAGGACCTGATATTGTGTTCACAATTGCTTTTGTTGGTTTTAATTCTGAAAAGAACCTCTTATCTTCGTGATAGTGTGCGTTGTGCCACTATCCGGTATGCATAAATTATCATTATTTTCGCTCCTCTTACGTAATCCATCCATATCAAAACTTCGCATAAAATAAATAATCTAATGAGAAAATTGCGCAAGAATAAAGAGAAAGAGATGTTATGTTAACTTAAAAAATATGATGTAATTGAAACTAGTAACATAACAAGCAATTCAAACCGAGTGACATAATAAGCATAATAATACTTAACACAAACATAAGTACATTATTTTAATTTCCATTACATCGCCACCAACAATGCCCCGATCCACAAAATCATCAATAAAATCCAAGCATTCAGATATGTAGAGTCATCTCAAGGATTATGATTCTCAATGAAATCAAAATCAAAAGTACCAAGGTCGGTTGAATCACCTAAAGGGTGTTGTTCAAGAAAATTCACTTCCTTTTCTTTCCTTTTAAGGATACTTTGTATAACCGACATAGATGTTCGTGAACTCGACAAACTTTAACCTAATGTCCTTTTTATCACATCTAAGGCAGAATCTCCTGAAGTCCTATAAGAACTTCCATGAACATCATTAATATGGTGCTTGTTATTGTGGTGACTCGATTTCTTTCAAGAGAGTTATATGGATAACTTCCTCGACCACGCCTATGATTAACGCCACGAATATAATTCGACCATGGTTAATTACCACGCCACGCACCGCGACTACGACTAGCCCATGATGATTTTTCTTTCATTTTATTTCAATTGCAATATTTGCTTCGAAATGCTTGCGCTAGTAGCGGGATCGATGATTTTCATCAAAAGTTCATTATTCTTCCGCTACAAGAAAGCATGAAATCAGTCGAGTATTTTTAAATCCAAGACTCGATATTGTTATTGCAAGGTTACATTCGATGCGTGGAAGGTGAAGTATGTTTTTCTAATATATCTTCCTCAATGATTGTTTGCCACAAAATTTTAGTTGTGAGACAATTCTAAACATATGTGAGTTATACTCATTAACCTTTTAAAATCTTGAAGCGTAAAGCGCCCATTCATCACGTAGTTCTAAGTAAAACTTCCTTTTGATGGTCATATCTTTCTTGTAAATTTTTCCACAAATGACTTGGATCTTTAATTGTGAGGTATTCTCTTTTTAATCCCTCATCAAGATGACGGCGAATGAAGATCATCGCTTTGGCTTTATTTTGTTTTGATGTTGTATTATTTTCTTTAATGGTATCTAAAAGATCCATTGATTCAAGATGCATTTCAACATCAATCATCCATGGCATATAATTATGACCCGCAACATCAAGAGCAGTGAACTCAATTTTGGCAAGATTGAACATGTTGGCAACTATTTAGAGAGAAATAATTAATACATGTATTCAAATCGATATTACATTAAATAAATTACATGCCATGCTCAAATGTTATGCCAAGAAGCAACATAGGGATCATAATAAATGCTATTACTAAGAGAAAAACGTGCGATCCGAATCATTTAGCTCTACACTAAGAATGAAACAAAGATACATAATGATAATAATTATACAAAAATGATATAATGGACAACATTTGAAAATTTTGTAAGAATTTTGAGGTAAGAAATAGTGTGTAGGGATGAAGTAAATTATGTAGAGTGGTATCTATTTATAGAAATAATTTTTTTACCGTTAACTAGCCGTTATAATTTTACCGTTATATATATATATATATATTACCGTTATATATATACCGTTATAATTTTTTTAAACATCGATGATGTATACTATACAATAAATTACGATTTAGAGGTGGTAATAACTTTTCATTATTAAAATAAGATAAAATAGTGAGTCGCCTATAATTTGTTTTAATCATATCATAAGTGGAATTAATGTAAATAAAAGGAAGAACTTTATTTTAACAACATCGTAAGTAGGATAAATAAACGGAAGAACTTACGTTTGTTTGATGTACGTAAACGAAAAACGTTTATGCGATGTAGGTGAGCGGAAGAACCTTACGATTGCTTGATGTTGATAAGTTGAATTTTAGAAATGAGAGCTTCGTCGATAACGTGTTATAAAACCAAAATTACAATTTTGAGTATTTGGAGAGAAGACTTATTCTTATAAGTTCATTCCCTATCTCTCTTACATCAAACCTTCTATTTATAAGACATTTCAAACACCTAATACACATGTGATCACTCATCTATATGTGTTATTGTGTTAAGTAAAACCAAACCAATAACCACCTACTTCATTCTTGTGTTAGGTAAAACCAAACCAATAACCACCTACTTCATTCTTGTGTTAGGTAAAACCAAACCAATCCATATATACACTAACTATTAAATGGTACATCTACAATTAGTGATACACCATATTATTTCTACATTTTATAACAGCAATTTGATTTTTGCAGTAAAATTATTTGTTCTTGATGTATATTATTTGCAAGACTCAGAAGGTAATAGTGGATTTTGCCCATCAAACTGCCCACGTCGCCGGCCCACGTCCTTGACTTTGCAGCAACATAGTTATCCTTCCTAGTAAGCAGAAGCTTAATAAGTAGCATCTGAAAACCATGTTAAGTGTGGAATCAATACACAGAAACATAACCTATCATAGTAAAATCAGGTGGCGGACCAGATTTCTACTATGCTATTAAGTTTCAGGTCCCATAACTACCTAATTCTGAGGCAATAGTGAATGTTACAACAACTAATCTGCTGCTAGTCAATAGTCTTAGATTTGCCTAGTTTAATAAACAGAACCGGCAACAACATAAATCACGTAAACAGAAAATGCCTATTTATTTAAAATACAACTGTAGAAATTCTTCATTATTTGAGCTATTCTAAAACAAGATTCGTGAAATCTAGTTTTCTGCTGATTTAGGTATCCAGGATTTGATACAGCGAGTTGCAACCTTATATGCAGTAGCGCAGAAATTCAATTTTCTTTAAAATCTGGTCATACTCTTGAGCATGAAGCATATTTGTTTACGCTAAATCTAATCACATGAACTGCAGTTTTGGTTGAAAAATAAATCATAATCAAATTAGTCCATTTTACGGACAAGGACAAAAGCAGATTCTAGTTGATCCTGCGGACCGAGGACTCGCGGAAAAAGAGGATCCTTTTACATGGGATCAGAGGACAGCCCATCTCCAAAGTAGGAAAATTTCAAACCCTCATCATTTTTAATATTTTCATACCAAGTCACCCTTGAATAACATGGCTAAGTTCTAAAGCCTATCCGTATATTCTTCCAGGAAAAGAAATCGTGTCCTTTCATTGCCGAGCACAGAGTCAGCTGAAGTGACACGAGACTTTTATGGCATCAAAGTTTTCTTATCCCAGATGCAAACAGTTGTGAAATTTTATAATGTAAATGATAACTTCCAAGAAACAAATTCCTCTGTGTGTATCATGCTGCCACCAACCTTGAACCAAAACCTTAGGTTTCCTTTCACATTTCATCACTTCATTCCATCTTTGACCATTCCAGCGTTAATTGGCTGCATATCATTACAGCAATAGCAACAGAAGGTGTGGGAAGGAGCCCACGACTGTAATGAGCCTACCTGTTACACGCTAATATTTCATTAGCACTGCTGGATGATCCTAACACTCCATGTTCATTTACTATATGCATCTATAACTTGGACGCAAGGACACGCCATGAAGCTAAGGATCCGAATACATAGAACAGGAGTACTTGTCAGGTGACAGTAACGGCACGTGTCCCTCAATCCCTTGTCAAAACAATAGCTATATCACAAATTTAAGCTAAACACTCGTTCAAAGTCAACGCTTTTCATCAATACTATGTTCAAATTTAATACTCGAATCAGGTTCTTAAAATTGACCATACTAACCTTTAACATTCTTCCTGTATAGAGACTTTGATGATTGTCTACCAAAGTTTGGAGCTTTTTTCTCGCTAAAGGGCTTCAACTGCAATTACCTGACAGCTTAGAGGGTACCGCTGGCATTTCAATAAGACTAATTGTGATTTTTGGCTGTATCTTCGCCACAGGTTTAATGTCTTGATCTTATAATAAAAGACTTCAAACCTGTCTTTTCCTTGCTACTTGGTGTCAATAAACTTGGCTTCAATTATTTCTTCTTGAATTTGTTCCTTCACTTCTCATTGTTTTCACCATCGTCATGACCATCAGGATTCCAAATCCAAGACTACCATTTCTGGTCGTGGTGATCTTACTGGCAATTAGCTACCTCTCAAGTTGCCGCCACCTCCATGGAAGTATGAGTTATCAAAGCAACAGCCAACATGTCGAAACTGAGTTCTCTGCTCAGTTCTCGTGGCATTTCTCTGCAAAGGCTCCTGAAGGGTCCAGAGAAGATGAGAAATCCCCAGTTTTTGGAGTCTCCGATAGAACAGTTCCAGGGGGACCAAACCCTCTGCACAACTGATAGCTACTTCATCACAGTATAGATTTATGTATGTATCAGTAAGTACCTATTACACATATAGATCTTTGCAGAATATAGGGAGTCTATTTTATCTTTCTTTCCCTTTTTCTTTAATTGGTTCACAGAGATAGATTTTGGAAAGGGGCAGTTTTGACAGGAGTTAATGTTACTGGTAATTGCAACTTTACTTGATTTTTATTCTTCAGAGATTATAAAACAGCATATACACTTGCAATGGTGCGAAAGGTTACTCTATAATATAGAAAGTTAGCTGTTACTCCATTCGTCTTGGACTTTGAGCCAGAAACGTGTGAAAGAAGAGAAAGATCAGAAAATCTTTCGATAAGTAATTATTGAAGTACAAATACGGGTCCATATTAAATAGGCTCTAGGAACCACCGACTATCTTATTGTAAGCACATTCGTTAGTGTTACATTTGTTGGAGTGGTGATCCCCTGTCCAAATTACCCAGTACCAACCCTGTCCAAGTGGATCTAAGCCATCTATTTGTGTGGGACCTACACAAATAGATGGCTTAGATCCACTTAGACAGGGTTGATATTGGGTAACTTGGACAGGAGATTTGGGGTGCATTTGTTGACAGAAGAAGTCAAACCGATGCCATATCAGCAACTAGGATATTTGGATTTAGATATGTCATATTTGTACAAGTTGGCTTTGACGATCGAGGGATATTGTGAAGCCCGAAACTCGTGAGAGACATGATAGCTTAATCTCCTTTTACAGGCATGTTAGTGGCATGTTTCCTTCTTTCAAGAAAGTCAAACAATGCATATTGCAAGGATTCCCAAGGTGTGACTTGATTAAAAATAAAAGGGAACATGAATGGCTTTATTGCTTAGCTTCAATCTAGCCAACTTATTCATCTTTGCATTTTGGGTGATTGATGTGAGCACAATTAGTAAAAAATATGAGTTTCAATGCATGTTGGTTTGAGTCGATTATACGAGTGGAGATAAGAGACCGTTTGGATGTAAAATACTCATCTTTGGTTAAACACTAGTTCAGACATGAGCATGTTCCAATCTATGCCCCTCTCTAGATGTCAAAGTTACAGTGAAAACATAATCTTTAACACGAGCATAACCCAAACCATATTTATCTGCACAATATTACAGAAGGATCCATGACCTCAAGCACAAGCATACCTCATATCGTGTATAACTCCACAAAGTTAAAAACAGATCAATTGTCTCAGTCATGAGTATGTCCTAGATCGTGCCTCATAGCAGTGCTACTTAAGAGTCGTGAATGTTTCCTTATCTTATTCTTCATTGAATCTTGAATGTATTAATTAAAGGATTCTTTTTTATGTCATTCGGAAGCTTATGTAACTTGATTTTTAATTCTTGATAGTCCACAGATTAATTATTTTTATATATCTATTTTAATTTTCTTGAAGTTAATTTCAACTTTTGTATGGATTTTATAAAGTATATTCCAAAATGAATTCACTTTCGTAATACCGTTAAAAAGAGAGAAGTTGGCAAGTAGTGAATCAATCAGACACAGTAACATATACATAGATTAGAATGAGATGTGTTGAGTGAGATAATAGAGCTACATCCTTTATGCTTACGGTACACATCCTTTCTCAATCATTTTCTTTCATATCAGACTGGTTTAAGCGTTTAAAACAAAAGAAATGATGCTTTTCAGTTGATAAAAAACAAAAACGAAAATGTTAGTTTCGTACAAGCTATAACAAGAAAGACACCAAAGGATTGGACCCATGTGCTAGAGGACGACAAGTTAGACGAAATTTGCATGAAAAGAACAGGCTATCCACAGAGAAATACTGGAGCCATTTTAAATTTTGCTGTAAGCTAGAACTGCAAAAGCCAAAGATTTTCTATGGCTTCCTCTTGATTTGAAGTTAATTTTGAGGTAAGGATGAAAGCTGGTCTAGCAAATGCAAGCCAGGATTGGTTTGAGTAACTTCCTTTCCAACGAGCCTTACAGAAAGTATCACTCGTCAATGTTGCCTGAGATCAATGGCACAGAATTTGCAATTCTAACGTCCGTAGTCCGTACAAGCTGAGGGAACATTTAAAAAAGGTGTTATAGAATTTGTAGTCACATTAAAGAATAAAGAGCACTTTGGAACGAAGTAAGCCACTCTCAAACCTCAAGCGAACATGCGCAATTAGAAGGTTGGCCAAAGTGACCGTATACAGGTGACACCCGTAAGATCAACTTCAATTCCCAGTAATGGAATCATTCTGATTAAGAGTTTCATGTAGAAATAAGTCTTTTCTTATTTCACCTTGCCTTAGAAAGTCATTGTCCTTTCCTATTTCACCTAGCTTTGGAAAGTCATTCTCTAAAAATGTGACATCTTAAGATTCAAATTCAGTCACTACTTCATTTCCTCGTTCACCAATGAACACATCTTTTTAAGTATTCAAAGTATCTAATAAAGATACTTTTCTTCCCTCTTCAACCTAGTTTCTCATATTTATGAGGGAGATCATGAATGTACGTAACATATCCCTATGGTTTTATATGTTCCATATTATGTTTTTTTCCCTATCCACAAGTCATACAAAATGCTTGTAACTGATTTTGTAGGCACTTGATTTAGTACATAATTGGATGTAAATAATGTACTAATAGCTGATTAATAGATTTGCTTGTGACATAATGGACCTAACCATTTCTAGTATTGTTTTATTATGTCCTTTTGTAATGCTATTTTGTTGTAGGTTTCTTGGAATAGTTAATTATCTTCATATCCTTTTTCATCACACGACATCTTAAACTTATCAAACAAGTATTCTTGTCATCAATCAATTCTTAATGCTTTTATTTTCTTATCCATTTGATTCTCTACTAAATTCACATATTTTATGAAACAATTTATTGCTTCCAACTTGTGAGAAATCAATTAGACATGACCATATCTAATATAGTCATCTATAAATTGATGAAGTCTATAGTCCCATGTTACCCTTACATTCTTTAGATCACAGATGTCTAAATGAATCAAATGTCGTATATAGGAAGCCTTTTTTTATCTTTCCAAATTTCTTTCGTTCTATTTTACCAGCCAGACAACATTCACATATAGGTAAATCTACTTAATGTAAATCATCTCAGAGGCCTTCTTTAGCTACTCAATTTATTCAATTTTAACCAACGTGACATAGTCTAGCATACTACAAAATTTCATCAATATTGGAATTACTAGATGACATAAACAAAGAATAACTAATATTGGTATTTGAATAAACAAACTAATATTAGTATTTGAATAAACAACATCTAGAACAATAAAACTATCTAACATAAAACTTTGACCATAATAAATAGGTCTAAGATATAAATCCGTATCACCACTGTAGAAATTTACATAAAAGCCAAGATTAATCAAAACCAATGTAGTGATTACATTCTATCAAATCTTTCAGAGTATATAGCACTTTAAGTAGGATTAAAGATTGATTACCAAGCATGTCTAATTTGTTCCAATCCCCTATACAGTAACCCCTAAGTTATCTCCTATATAAACCCATCGTTTTCTATATAGGATTTTTCTTGAATTCTATGAAGGCATCTCTATCCTTCGTTACATAGTTGGTTACTCACGAATCTACAATCTATAAAGGATGTGATTCAAATAGAAAAATAAAACAGGAGACATTTATAAAGCAAATGTCCATACAATAAGATTATACCTTTTTGGGCTTGCTACAATCATGAGCAAAGTGACCCTCATTGCCACAATTAAGGAACTTGACTCTTTTCATATACTACTTCTTAAAAGGATTTTTTCTTTTTCCATACTGGTTCCACTTACCCTTATTTGAGTCCTGAGTATAATATGAATATTTCTTACCATTTTCTCGTTTGGATCCACTATGATACTTACACTTTTGATTCACGACTTTATGTAAGCTAGAACCAACTATACCTCCGATGACACCTTAGAGGTCTTAAGACATTCTTCGTCTAGTATAAGATGCCTCATAGCATCTTCCATCGTCTTGATACTCTTATTATGACTTAGATGCATCTTTATATTCTCCTAACTCCGAGGTAATAAATGAATCATAGGTTGAACTTATTGCTCATTTGATAATTCATGACCAATATCTTATAACTCACTTACCATATTAGACATATTCCTCAAACACTTTTGCATTGTGTGATCCAGTTGTTCCTTATATATGTCAAATTAGATAGATAGTAAGTGACCTCACTTTGGTCACTGAAGTGCCTCTAAAATATGTAACTAAAGCAGACAACATGTCCTTAACAATTTCATATTTATAGAACTCACACGTGATGTCGTTATATGCATTACTCTATAACATAATACGAACTAATGAGTTATTTTTCTTCTATATTTCATAAGAATCACAGTTCCTTTTGTTTAGGATGTATTGCCTTTCTTAGGAATATTCATAGTTATATTTAATGGTTCGATAGTTTCTTGCTCTTCTAGTATATATTAGATTTTTATGCTCAAAATCTTGTTATTGTTGCCGTTTAACTTTTTACCGTTAATAAGTTCAATAACAATATTCTTTGATAGAGTAGTCATAATGGAAACATAAAGTTTATAAAAAAGAAATAGTATAATTGCATATTATTGTCACGTCATACATATATATATATTAAATAATCAAATTTTGATTATCTATGAAATCAAAAGAATATAGATGTTCTCAATCATTATTGATATGACAATTAAAACTATTTATTATAATCAAGAAGTTTTTCAAGCATAAACATTCATATAACAACTATTTTGATAAAACTAAATAATATCAAACTTGATGTACACTAATGAACATAATTTATGTGGTTCATTACAACTTAGTTCAATACATAATACGAGCACTACATCGAATAGATTCAATTAATTCACGTGATAAAGTCCTAAAATCTTGATATCTTATTGTTCGATTAATTACAAGGCTGGTTGAATATAAAGTCCAAATCAATTATTTTCTTAGAACTACTTTCTTGAAGTTTATCACCAATCATTTATATGATTTCATCTCAGGCTATTCTAATTTCTAAAGAATGCTTAATAGTTCACTTTCCAGTTGTGGCAAAGTTAAAAATAAAGAAGTGTACTTCACTGTTGCTTCTGTAAAGGCCAAGTGATAAGTGTAAATTGTATCGTGTTTTAGGACATAGTTTGATATGTGTTTAGCTGTTAATTCAATCACTTGGTATGCGTTTAGGTTAAAATTGTGTTAGTTTTTGATTTATTTGTGTTTTAAGTTTTTTATAGGTTAGTACAAGACTTTGAGTTTAAATAGTATGTTTTTGAGGTACTATAATGTTTGCTAGTGTTTTAAGGACAATATCAAAGAGTGGAGGAGTTTTGGAGTGAAATCGGGCCACAACACAGGCCCACAATCGTGGAAGGTAGGCCACGATCGTGACAAAAGCTCCAGGTTTGGCCCATGATCATGGCCTGCATCGAGTTGAAACGTAGACGCTCATAAACTTCATGTTTCAAAGGATTTTTTGGACCTTTCCCCAGGAGTTGCCTAAAATGTAAAAGAGAATAAAAAGAACATAAAAAAAGTAGAGAAGGGAGGAGCTTCTGGTAGCCACTTTTGAAATCCTAAGGGAGAATACCTAGAGAGAGAAAGAAGAAGAAATATGATGAGGACGAAGTTGACTCGACGTGCTTCCCAGATCAAGAGGTTTTTCGACATCACTGCTATCCATTATCTATTCCAAGTTGTAATTCCTTTTCATTTCGATTTTATTTATGTATAGAATTGAGATGGATAGTATGATGATAGGATTTGGAATATTGATGATGTTCTAAACTCTCCTTTGGGATTTTATTTTGATTTAATAATAATCTAGTTGATTGTGTTTATTGGAAGAATGTCGTAATTTAATTACGTTCTTACATAATTTGTAATAAACTGAGAGGGTGAACTGAATAAAATACAATTAAATCGGATTAATGAGAGTTTGGTGATTTAATAGAAACCATAATAAATCATATTGGTAATTATGCGGAGAGAGATATCCTGTGATGTTCCAATAGTTTATTAGAGTGCTTCAGATCTAATTAGGTTTTAGATAGTTTGTGAATTGATAGATTGCAAATTCCATAATCTAATTAGGGTTTACAATTTAGGGTTTAATGATTATAACTCGAGAGAGAGTAGTAAGCCCTGGGACAGTCTAGAACCAACACTACATTGACACATAATCGGCTAGGTTAGCATTAATAATAAGTAAAATCTCCTTTCTCATAAATTGGTAAATTCCTTAGATTGATTTCTATTATGATTGCATATTGCTTAACTATTAATTCCTTTATGTTTAATTTTTGGTTTAAGTGGTTGAATTCAATTCTGGTGATTACTTTCCGTTGTATTGTTATTTTGAGTTTTATATATTGTTGGCCTTAGATTTTAGGATTAGATTTGTCACCCTCCTCATGCGATCAACATCTTTTATACTACAGTCACGACATGTGCGCTTGTGATATTTAAGGACTTATAAATTTTAAAGCTCGAATGACACAATAAAATTTTTAACGCCATTGTCGGAGAGGCATAGATTAGTTTATTTCTTGTAATCTAAGGTTTTTTTTACTATCTTTTGTGTTAAGAAAAAAAAGCTGGGCATAAACTAGACGACACATCAACTTGGATATCACCAGACAATAATGGGGAATCTCTAGAGTTGAATGCTGAGAAGAGATAAAAAGAACGATCATGAAGGATATATATTATAAGAAGCAAAGGATTCTTGAGGATTTCAATGAGCCCCAATTTAGTTGGGGAAATCATCATCCTTATATGAACACGTAAACGTCGGGTTGGCAGAACCACCTAAATTTCTATTGGTCTAACAATGTAAGTACTTACATGGGACATCAATACCTATTAGGATTTCAGTAAGATGAGTCCAGTTCACGGGATTCCAAATTGGACAAAATCATGGATAATCTAACATAAATGAAAGAGACCGAGAAGAGATTGGAAGAGCAATTTGACTAAGTAATGGAAAATCACGTCTCTTTTATTCACAACCTGGAGATTCAAGTGAGACAAGTTTCTCCTAAATTTTGTAAAAGAAATGTGGAAGACTCTATAAGCAATATGGAATTACATCAATGAGAGCAATATGAGCTTATCATATTTAGAAATGGGGAAGAGTAATAAAAACTAGTGGGAAATCAAGCTGAACCCCATCTTGTAGAAGATCAAAAGACGAAGAAAGAAGATAAAGAAAAGAATGACAACCCTCCCTATTATTCCTTAGATCTTGGTATACCATGCTCGAACATCAAAAAAATTGGGGTAGATGTCTATGAAGAGAACCTCATCATTCGTATTAGTGATGACCAAGAAACATTCAACATGAATGATGTATTAAAGAATTTGTAGGAGGGAAACTCATTCAAAAAAATTGATGTGTTCGAATCTTTGAAGGAACGAGAGGACAAAGAACAGTTAACAACAGACATCAAGTTTGAAGAAGCTATAGAAGTCTCTGTTCAAGAAGCTAAAGAAGAAGAGGAGATGAGGGCAAATGAGGAAGAACGAAGAAGAGAACAACTCACCCTCTTACCGGGCGTACTACCAGATTCCATGGAAGATTCAGGAAGTTTTGTTACTCCCTATTTTGTAAACAGTTTGTTCGAAAAAAGGACATTATTGAGCTTAATTGATTTTCATAATTTTATCAATATTGTCCTTCTGATCATTTTACAATTTGTAACTGACTTACAGGCTACAAAATTGATGTTAAATGAAAAGGGTGGAAGCAAGTCGCTCATAATTGATCCTAGTTGAGTTTTCAATGATAGAAGATTAAGCTAATGGTGTTAAAAGAAGCACTACATGGGAGGCAACCCATGATTTTTTCTAAAATTACCAGTTATTTCTTGATTTTAGGTGGTTTGAATTCTATAGTTAGGTTGTTCCATTTCCAAATAAATATCGTGGAAGAGTAGGACATTAATTTTTGATAAAGATGACTAAGAAGGAAAGTATAATAAGGTGATAGTGCTAAAAAGAGGTCAGGAAAGGATCTCTGAGGGTGTGTATAAGGACGAAAGATGAAAAAATTCATAAATTGGTGAAATTATTACAGGCGGGGGTGTGTATCAGGACGAAAGACAAAAACATTGAAAAATTGGTGAAATTATTGTAGGCCACGATCGGGCCTGTGGTAGGGTAAATCTGTCTACACGATTTCCAGCTGAATTTTTTACCATTTTATCCTTCCTTTACCTATATATTTATTTCCTACTTCACTTTTTCACTCACTTTCATTTAAACTTTATCTCTCTTAAGTTTATGACCTCCAAACGCTCTCACTTCTCTCTAACCAACTTCCAAATTTTCAATTTATTCCAACTTCTACCTACTTGTAGTCCATTATGCTGCGCATTAAGTAGTTAGTGAAGCGTAACCAATCATCAGGAAGAACTTAAGTCTTGGGCTAAGGGCGAAGGAATAGGGTGGCAGATTTCGAAGCACCCTTCCTAATCTACACAGAGGAGGAAGGTATTTGATTCCAATTCCTTAATGTTAAACAAATAGTAGTCCCGAAATACTTTGATTTTGATAGGATAGAATTGTGAGATAGGGTCGAGAATTTAGCAGAAAGAATTCAGTGGAGCAAGTTTATACACTTTTAATATCTTGTCTACCAGGAGCTCGCCCTCGAATTCTTCACTTCCGTTCATTTTGAACCTAGTAACCCTAAGGAAATGTGGTTTAGGTTGCAGGGACAACCTTATAAACTGAACATTGAAATTGTATGTGATATTTTATTTTATGATATTTCCTTCCATGTGTGTTTGTTTGTCTACTTCACATTGAGGACAGTTGTTGTTTAAGTGTGGGGAGGTTTATGTGTTTTGCTTTGAGTGTGAATTTTGCATATTTTTAGGTTGCATATTGTGAATTATGTGAATGTGTCAATGGTTTGGATAGATTGAAATTGATTTAATTTTGAACATAATCTATTAGGTTGTGAAGGTCATTAGCTCGCAAAATTAGTGATCTAGGTCCTTTGGCTAAAATATGCAAGTTAATTAGGATTTAATTTTAGTTTATCACCCTATAAGTGGTCACATTCATTCGTAATTTTAGGTTATTCAATTAAGTAGGTTAGTTAGTATTTTTTTCATGAAAATGGGTAGCAAAAACAATAAGGTAAACATTAAATAAAAAAAATATGTTTGTAAATTTTAAATTAATAATTATTTCGCTGGCCTTCGGGTTATGAATAAAGCTAGTAGGCAGCTGAGAACGTGACGCAACCAAGTAACTGGATCGACGCACATCACAAATGTGTGCCTTCACATCAAAAGGCTATAATGATGTTCTAACTAAACAATTTAACAAAAACATAACTTAGTCGAATAACGGGATTGACGTCTATCACCAATGTTTACCTCTGTATAAAAAGATTAGGTCTATGCCCACAAAAGTAATAAAAAATTTCTAATAAAAACCTATTGTATTTATAAGTAACCAAACTTTTCATGAAAAAGTAATTAGGATTAGTTTCAAAGTCTGAATAACCAAATAATTATTAATGTGTGTGTATAATTGAAAAGGGTGAATAAACTTGACATTTAAGTTTCGATTAATATGGATATTTAGTCCAGAGCACCTAGATGCAAATTTTGCATGTTAATGATTTGGAACAACTTCAATGATTGTGTTTAAAGTTAAATTTACTTCGTGAAGTTGAAGCCATTGTCTCATTGTCTCATTGTTCATTGTGTACTTTGTGATTTTGTGTTGTTTGTTATTTTGTTTGCTTAAGGACAGGCAAACATTTAAGTGTGAGGATGTGATAAGTGTAAATTGCATTTTGTTTTAAATCATAGTTTAATATGTGTTTAGCCGTTCATTCGATCACTTGGTATACATTTAGGTTAAAATTGTATTAGTTTGTGATTTATTTGTGTTTTAAGTATTTTATGGGATAATACAAGTCATTGAGTTTAAATAGTATGTTTTTTAGTTACCTTGATATATTTGTTAATGTTTCAGGGTCAATAACAAAGAGAGGAGGAGTTTTGGAGGGAATCTAAGCCATAACACAGGCCCACATTGTGGTAGGTAGACAACGATCGTAATAGAAAGGATTGGCCCAAGATTATGGCTTGCATGTCACAATTGTGACAGAAGCTCAACGAATGGCCCATAATCGTGGCCTGCATGCCACGATCGTGACAGAAGGCTTGAATGTGAGCCATGATCATGGGCCTACAAGTAGGCAGACACTCACGAACTTCATATTTCGAGAAATTTTTTGGACCTTTTAGACCTCGAAAAAACCCTAGGGTCACCTAAAACATAAAAGAGTATAAAAAGAACATAGAAGAGGCAGAGAAGGAACAAGCTTCCAGCAGCCACTGTTGAAACCCTTAAGGGGGAATAACAAGAGAGAGAATGAAGAAAAAGGAAGAGGAAGACAAAGCTTGTGGGACTCCGATCTTTTAGTAGAATTTGGAAATAGAAAATGAGGTTTAATGAGTGTTTTGTATATGTATTGTGTCATTGATGTTTTCGTACTTTGAGAAAATGGATGAGAAAAGAAATATTGGATTTTGATGATTTTGATAATTGTATAGATTTGTATAAGTTATGAAAGTTAAAGTGAATAGTCGATTGAAATGGAAGTTAAAAATCAAGAAATAAAGAGAAAAAGAGTGAGAATATGAAGAATTGAGATAGTTTGACTTTTTGGTCATAGAGAGTTGACTTTTTGATTTAGGCTGAATTTGAGAAAATGATCTTCATAAAACTTGTAGCTTCTGTTGAGAGCTTTCTGTCGCCATAAAGTTTGATATTTTCAATATCAGGAGTGAAAGTTATGAACGGTCAAAGTTAAGTGTTATTTGGCTTTGTTTTGTGAAAATGTCCATAAGTGTACATTTAAGTGTACCGTGCTTTGAGACAAATTATGTACTGATGTAGTCTGAATTGAGTTAAGGGGTCTACATGAAAGTCATAGAAGATCTTCCTAGCTTTTCAATGATGTATTATATGTTATTTGGGGATGTGAGAATTTGAAGATAAGAAATTTTAAAGTTTGGATGTGTTTTAGGATGACACATGTTTGACAGAAACTTTGACTAAAAAATTGACCTAGTTAGAGGTTGAATTAGCCTTTCAGTCTTCATGAAAATTTTAGAATATGTTTTGATCTTTCCATTGATGTATACTACGCAATTTTTATACTAAGAAATGTAAAGATATGATTTTTGGAAGTTTTTGTTACTGTTTTAGCATGATTGTTAATGGACAGAACATTTGATTGGAAATTTGTTTTCCTTAGTGGCCAAATTGATTTTTCTATCCTTTATGAAAGTTGTAGGTGACTTTCTGATCTTTACATTGGTATATAATATGACATGTTTGGACTTTGGAGTTGAAAGATAGAAATTTTCAAGATGAGTTATTGTTTAGGGAATTATAAATTGGGGACAGTAACTTTGATTTGGATTTTTTACTCCTTTAGAGACAGAATTTGTTGGGCCCCAAATATTATTTATTGATTTATTTATTTATTTATTTATTGATTTACTTGACTTATTCTTTATTTTTGCTTTAATTGTTTTAATTATGTGTGTATATATATATATATATATATATTAATATAGTTGAGCCTTGGAATTAGTTAGTATGATTGGAAATTGGAAATTTTGAAGTTAAAGTGAAGGGTTAGAATTAATTGGATTAATTGGAAGTGAGCTTGGAAGTGTAGAGCCTTATGAGACAAATAAGGGCTTGTTGGATGGAATGGGCTTTGGGAAAGAATAGAATAAGTAGAAGGAGGAGAGCCCAAAAGGAAATGCAAGTGAGCTTTAAAGGAGCATCAAAACTACATAGTTTTGGGGTAGGCTTTTAAGTTGAGATATAAATGAATTAAAGGAAGAGAAGGAAGCAAGTTGTCGTAGAGCTAAAGGAAAGAAGAGAAAGCAAAATCGTGAGCTAGGAAGAAAGAAGGAGCTTTCGGCCAAGAGGAAGGAGAGTCGTTGGAGGTTTGAAAGAAGAAGAAAAAGAAGAGAAACTACTTGTAAGAGGTAAGTTCTATCTTTGTTTGTGTTGGGTTCGAAAATGGGATGAAATGGAAGTTAGGGTTTGTGTAGAGATTGAAGAAAGATAGAAGAGAAGGGTAAGATCTATGGATTTTGGGATTTCTAAGTTAGGGTTTTGGTTATTCTAGCATAGATGGCTTATGGGTAGGTTAGGTTTAAAGTTTTTTCTTTATCTTTGCTTGATTTTTGAATGTTATGCTTTTCTTTAGAATGTATTTATTTAATAGAGTATGATTTAATTGAAGGAAATCAAGAGAACCCCACTCAGAACAAAGAGGAAGGGCAATCTTGAATTCGGATTTCGACGATAGGTGGGTAATATTTTTTATAGTTGTTATGTAATGGGCAAATGCCATATGTGTGCTACCTTTGTTAAATTGTGTGTATATTGAAAGTGTATTCCTTTGATTTGAAAGAAAAGAACGAAACTATGACAATTCGATGAAATGAAAGAAGCATAAAATGTTATTCTAGTGTTTGAATATGTGAGCATATATTGGTTGTGATTGGGTGAGAGAGAACCTATTTCGTTAAGTTACGTGCACATTGACCCCCTAGCCTTCTCACGGCTGCCCGCTTGAGGCCTACGAGATCCGAAAATAGACTTGTCGTGTTTACGGTAAACTTCAGTTTTCGTTGTGTTTATGGAACTCTTGAGCCAATTGTGTGCATTTCATCATTTTGGTGTTATGATGCATAATATGTGTTTTAATTGATATAAGATTCCATGTTATGCTTTATGTGATGATTTTGTCTAATTTATGATTTATGTGATGAAGTTGAGTTATTTGTGCTTTATATGATAGACTGCAAATGTTTCAGATTCTTTATGTGTTGTACGACTCATTACTCGATGGCTATAAAGGTGTTAGCAACTGAGCTGTGTTTTCTTACCCCATTCTCCCTCCTCAGGTGCAAATTCTAGTTGAGCACGGAACCTTGCAAGACATCGGGCATAACTCCAAGAAACTTTAGACACTTTTGTATTAAGTTAGTAACTAGCTTTCGGAATGGCTTTATAAGCATATTAAGCATTGAGCATCTCATATGTTGTATTTTGGTACTTGATTCATGATGGATATGATGAATATGTTGATATGTAATTAAAGCTATGATTGAACTCTTGAATGATTGATAAAGAGATGAGAGCTCTAGTACTCTCTTCTTCATGTGAATTTGTTGATTTGCGATCTGTGTTTGACCTTGAAAAGGGTATATGTATGAGTCTTTTGATCATGGAGTTGTTGTTGGGTTTTGTCTTGGGATAGCTTGCTAGAATTTGCAAGGGTTTATGAGTTGTGATAAGGAAAGATTTAGAGACAAGATTGGTAGTGATCTGAAAAATGTTCACTGAATATGCTTCAGTCTTTTAGCCACAAGGTTTTCTCTAGTAATCCAAACGAGATGATTCTTGATTTGGATTAAACTAGAGATATATGGCTACATTTTGTAAGAAGACATCGAATTTCAATTCTGTGTCTAAGAGTCTCAAATATTGTCATGAAGTTAAGAATTGGGTGCAGTGTTGGTGCAGGAATGAAAGTCTTATCTTCTTACTTTAGGGGCAATTTTGGGATTGATAAAGATAGATTTTGGCAAAATTCCCTTATGGAAAGTTGTAGATATTTTGTTTATCTTTCCAACGGTATAAAGTTTGTAAATTTTGGACATCTGAGTGATAAGTTATGCATCTTATAAGTGGAGACGTTCTGAAGAAAAAGCCAGAGGAAGTTACTATTCATCTTCATCTTCGTCTATGCTGACGTCATCTTCATCTGTGCTGACGTCATTTTTGTCTTCGTCTATGCTAACGTCATTTTCTTCTATGATGACGTCATCTTCGTTTGTGCTTATGTCATCTTCGTCTATGATGACGTCATCTTCGTCTTAGTTTTGCTGATGTCATCTTCGTCTCAGTTTTGCTGACGTCATCTTCTTCTATGATGACGTCATCTTCGTCTTAGTTTTGTTGACGTCATCTTCGTCTATGATGACGTCATCTTCGTCTTAGTTTTGCTGACATCATCGTCTGCTTTTGGTTTTGACCCTTCTTCATTCTTTTGGCCATAACTTTTTTCACAGACCTCCGATTAAGCCGATTTTCGAAACGTTAGACTCCTGAGAAAATTTTCTATCTTTTTATACCTGATTTATCAGTATTGCTTTTAAATTGAAAAAGGTGGTTTGAAACAAAGTATGACGATCGGTTGACAAAGTCTGAATATACTTTACTAATTTTAAAATATCTTGAGCTGTAGGGCTCGGATCGAGACGATTCTTGTTTTAAATTAAACTAGATACCTAAACCTACAAGTTTTATGAAGGAACAGATCGGCAAGCTAGCCTATGAGGTATTCAAATTTTGATGCGAAGTCAGTAAAGTGTTCAGTTTTGACTATTTTCTTAAAAAAAAGCATTTTGAGCATAACTTCTTCATTTCTAATCCGAATTAAGCGTTTTCAGTAGCGTTAGAATCGTTAGATCATGAGGAACAAATTTCCTTAGGAAGCCGATCTGAATTTTCATTTGGAGGTTTCCCCTAATTTGTGGTCAGTGTGTGGTCGGTTTTGGGTCTGTTATGCTTGTGTGTTTCCGAATGTTGGGCCTCGGAGACGGGGTCCAACATTGTTTGGTATTAGAGCTTAGGTTCACTCCTAGGCTTAGGATGCATAGTAGGGAAATTGTTTTGCTATGTGATTAAATGTTTGCATTATGAATTGATTGTTTGTATTAAGTGACATGCATATCATGCATACATATAGGAACTAAGATTAAAAAGAGTTGTAGCTAATCATAAATATTTTCATTGATGGAGTAAGATGCCACCTCCTAGAAGGACACGAGGAGTTCTGCAAGGTTCAATTGCACCTGACTCTCCACCAAGGGAGGAGAGCACGGATGAGTCCGTAGCCCCGGGAGTGGCTGAGGCTTCTCGAGGGCAAAGTAGTGAGCCCCTCCGATCTCAGACACAGCAGTCGCCTAGTCAGTTTGACCAAGTGCCTGCTTTAGACCCGAGATTGTTCCAGGCATTTACCCAAGCCTTTGTTCAGGCTATGGGTCAAATGCCACAGGCTTCTGGTTCGGCCCCAGTTAAGAAGGAGAGACAGTTTGACAAGTTGAGGAAGTATGGAGCAGTGGACTTCTACAGGACCACGGATCCTGAGGAAGTCGAGACCTGGTTGAGTAAGACCGAGAGGATCTTGGGTCAGATGGAGTGCGAGGATGACGAGAGAGTAGTTTATGCTGCCAGTTTACTCCAGGGTGATGCCTTGCATTGGTGGGAGTGTGTACTGGGGAGTCAGCTGAAGCCGATAGGGTTGGCATGGGAAGACTTTCTGGCTGTTTACAGGAAGAAGTATCTATCTGAGGTGTACATTCAACAGAAGCAAAGGAGTTTCGAGTCTCACCAGAGAGAGATGCGCATCGAATATGAGCGCCGGTTTACTCAATTGTCAAGGTATGCTTCAGAGATGATGTTCAACGAAGCTGCCAAGTGCCGCCGGTTTGAGTTGGGCCTGCACCTAGCTATCAGAGAGAAGGTGGTAGTGCAGAACTTTGGCGACTTTCAACAGCTGGTTGAAGCAGCATTGAGAGTTGAGAACATCGAGAACATTAAGAGTGCAGTTAGCCGGAAAAGAAAGGGGAGAGAGCAGTTCAGGAGGGTAGGTGGTACTTCTATTCCTGAGAGAAGTGCCAGAACCTTTCCTGTACAGTCTGAGGAGAGAAGCAGCGGTGCGAGCCGGCCTAGGCCTATGAGGACCTCTACTGTTTCTCACCAAGCCTCAACGGTGGGCGACAGTAGAAGAGGAGATGGGGAGAGGTCACCTCTTCCCAAACACTGTGGGAATCTCCATAGGGGAGAATGTCGCAGATTGACAGGAGCATGCTTTAATTGTGGACAGAGAGGACACATAGCCAAACAATGTCCTAAGCCGGATAGAAGAGAGGGTTCACAGATGCAAGCTTCCAGGAGAACAGAGACAGTGGGACAGAAGGCTGTGACTGAAGTGGGTAGCTCTGGAGTGCCTAAGAGAGCTCATCTTCCGGACAGATCCAGGGGGCAAGCACCAGCTAGAGTTTTCGCAATGACTCGAGAGGAGGCAGAGACAGCTCCAGAAGTGGTGACGAGTATGGTAAAATTGTTTGATGATGATGTTCTTGCTTTAATTGATTCGGGTTCTACCCATTCCTTTGTGTCTTCGGGTAGGACTGTGCCTAGGAGGATTTTGAGTCCATTGGATACTCCGCTGATGGTGAGTACTCCGATCGGTCAGTATATTATTATCAGTCAAGTGTATAGAGAGTGTGAGATAGGGATTAGTGGAGGAAAATTTATGGTGGATTTGATGCCTTTGAGGATGGGAGGATTGGATGTGATCCTAGGTATGGATACATTAGAGAAGTATCATGCCAATTTAGACTGCAAGCAGAAGATAGTAGAATTCGAGCTAGAGGATGGCAGAAAAGTGGTATTTATGGGAGATAGAAAAGTCAGTCAGCCTTAGATTGTTTCAGCTATGACAGCAGAGAGAATGACGAGTAAGGGGTGTGAAGCATTTATGGCCTATGTATTAGACACGAAGGCAGATGGAGGGAGGTTGGAAGACATTCCTATAGTCATGGAATTCCCGGATGTTTTTCCCAAGGAATTGCTAGGACTACCTCCGCCTAGAGAAATCGAATTTCCCGTTAAGCTTCTTCCAGATACTACGCCGATTTCAATTCCACCTTACCGAATGGATCCGACAGAATTGAAGGAGCTTAAGGAACAATTGGAGGATTTATTAGAGAAGGGTTACATTAGGCCCAGCTCTTCGCCTTGGGGAGCTCCGATTCTCTTTGTGAAGAAGAAAGATAGGTCGTTGCGGATGTGTGTGGATTATAGGAAGCTGAATCATGCCACCGTTAAGAACAGATATCTGCTCCCGCGTATAGATGATTTATTTGACCAATTGCAAAGGGCGAGAGTCTTTTCCAAGGTAGATTTGAGATCGGGTTACCATCAGTTGAGGATTAAGGAGATCGATGTGTCCAATACTACTTTTAGGATGCGGTATGGCCACTTTGAGTTTTTGGTTATGCCTTTCAGGTTAACAAATGCTCCTGCAGTCTTTATGGATTTGATGAATAGAGTCTTCAAGTCTTTCCTAGACCAATTTATCATTGTCTTTATTGATGATATATTGGTCTATTCTAAGAGTGATGAGGAGCATGAGGATCACCTGAGGGTTGCCTTGGAGACATTGAGAAAGAATGAATTGTATGCCAAATTCGATAAATGCAAATTTTGGTTAAGAGAAGTGGTATTTCTTGGGCATGTGATTTCAGAGCATGGAGTGCATGTGGATCTACAAAAGATAGAAGCTGTGGTTAAATGGGAAGCACCTAAGAATGTAGCTGAAGTGAGAAGTTTCTTAGGATTAGCCAGATATTACAGGAGGTTTGTGGAGGGCTTTTCTATGATAGCTGCTCCGCTTTCCAAATTGACGAGGAAGAATAAAAAATTTGAGTGGGCTGAGGAGGCCAGAGCAGTTTTGAGGAATTGAAGAATAGGCTTACTACTGCATCGATTTTGACATTACCTTATGGTGATGATGGATATATTATGTACAGTTTCGCTTCTAGGAAGGGTTTAGGGTGTGTATTGATGCAAGGAGAGAAAGTGATTGCCTATGCTTCTAGGCAATTAAAGCCCTATGAGATGAACTATCCTATTCACGACTTGGAATTGGCTGCTATAATTTTCGCATTGAAGATTTGGAGACATTACTTGTATGGAGTTATTACTAGGGTATTTACAGACCATAAGAGTCTTAAGTACTTGTTGACCCAGAAAGAGCTGAATTTGAGGAAGAGGTGATGGTTAGAATTGTTGAAAGATTATGACTTGATGATAGACTACCATCCGGGGAAAGCTAATGTGGTAGCAGATGCTTTGAGTAGGAAGTCTACTATGGCACACGTGGAAACAGTGTATCTTCCTTTGTTGAAGGAATTAGCCAGGCTTGATGTGACGTTGAGACAAGTTGAACCTGGTTGTATCTTGGCAAATTTCAGAGTGAGACCAGTATTGAAGGAGAAGATTAAAGAATTGCAGGAACAGGATGAGTACTTGAGCAAGCTTAGAGAAGAGATAAAGAATGGAAAACCTTCTGAAGTAAAGGTAAAGGAAGATGGATTGATGGTTATGGGCAATAGATTGTACATTCCAAACATGTTAGAGCTGAAGGATGAGATCCTTGATGAGGCACATAATGCTCCGTATGCAATGCACCCAGGGAGTTCTAAGATGTATCGGGATTTGAAAGAGTATTTTTGGTGGAAGGGAATGAGGAAAGATGTGGATGAGTATGCTAAAAGATGTTTAGTGTGTCAGCAAGTGAAAGCTGAACACCAAGCACCTTTAGGCAAGCTTAATCCATTGCCGATTCCGGAATGGAAATGGGAGAAGATCACCATGGATTTTCTGATGGGATTACCGAGGACTAGCAAGAAGCATGACGCTATATGGGTGATTGTTGATAGGTTGACCAAGTCAGCACACTTCTTGCCAATTAAACAGATAGATTCTTTGAATGTTTTGGCTAAGAAGTATGTGGATGAGGTAATCAGACTTTATGGGATTCCAAGCTCGCTAGTTTCTGACAGGGATCCTAGGTTTACCTCCAGATTTGGGAAAGTTTACAGGAGGGTCTGGGGACTAGATTGCATTTTAGTACAACTTTCCATCCACAGACTGATGGACAATCGGAGAGGACGATACGGACTTTGGAGGCGATGTTGAGAGCTTGTGCATTGGATTTCAAAGGTTCGTGGGATGATCACCTACCTTTGATTGAGTTTGCTTACAATAATTCCTATCACTTGGGAATTCAGATGGCACCTTATGAGGCTTTGTATAGTAGGAGATCCAAAACTCCTATTTGTTGGGATGAGGAAGGTGAAAGGAAGCTTGTAGGACCTGAATTGGTATAGGCTACAGTCGATAAAATCAAAGTGGTAAAGTAGAGGCTTAAAGCAACTCAAGATAGGATGAAAAGTTACACGGATGCCTATAGGAAAGAGATGAAATTTGAAGTAGGAGAAAGGGTGTTTCTTAGAGCTTCCCCATGGAAAGGTGTTTTGAGGTTTGGCAAGAAGGGCAAGCTTAGCCCGAGGTACATAGGCCCATATGAGATCATTGAGAAGATTGGGCCTTTGGCTTACAAGTTAGATTTGCCATTGGAGTTATCTAAGATTCATAATGTGTTCCATGTATCGATGCTGAGGAAGTATAGATCAGATCCTTCGCTGATATGTGCTTAATTGTTGATATTTTTAATTATTTACACTTAGCAATTATTTATATAAAAATGCTTAAGATACTCACTTTAATTCATATTCTATTTTAGGTACAATTCGGAAGCAAAGAAATTAAAGTGAATTAAAAGTACGAAATTTGAGACATTTTCGGAAGATCAATTCTTGCTTGCTTTCATGGAGTGAACAAAGAAAATTAAAAGATGAAAATTGGAAGACAAAGAAGGAGAGCAAATTAGAGCATAGAGGATTTAAAGGTGGGGACAAATTAATTGTCTAAGGACTGCACACGCAATAAAAGCACAGTGGAGGGATAGCAAATTAAATGGCCAGATAACAATTAAATTGGAGGAGGCGTTTAAGAAGCTGAAGGAGATAAAACGCAGCGTTATGCAACTGGAGGAAGGCAGCAGACGTTTCACGCATGCGTTGGCGTTAAAACGCAAGTAGCGTTTAAGCAGGAGAGGCAACAGGCAGGTTGGAGGAACAAGGTTTTAGATGGTTTCCAATTAAATTGTAAAGACAAGAAAAATGGGAAACGCAGATGTTGTCTGCGTTTCATGCAGGCAACGCAGTTGTGGGTTTAACGCACAACGCAGCGTTGTGCGTTAAACGCACAAGTTGTCTGCGTAACGTTTGCGTTACGCAGACAGTAGCTGCGTTTAACGCAGCTCTGCGTTAAACGTTGCGCAGGGCCAGCAAATGGAAGGAGGCATTTAATTGTCTTGTCATACGTACAGTAGACGGAGAAGAAGCTGGAAATAAAACAGAGTGCGACGTTAGAGGCATGGGACGCTAGGGGAACTTGGGCTTGCGACTTGTAGCTGACGTTGGCGCAGTGGAACCTACAGGCGTGGTGCGGTGTTGAAGCAGCGAAGTAAAGAGTAGGCAGAAGGCTTTGAGGAGCAGCAAAAATTAAATCGTCACATCATGAACAGTGGCGAGATCGGGCTGAAACAAAGCAACGGTTAATTAGGGATTTTCGCTTAGGGATAAAGATGGGGGTTGAAGCAATTTATCGGGAAAGACCCATAAAGAGTTAAATGTCCCGATACAGGTTCGGAGGTAATATCGACGCCGACGACCCGGGTTAAGTATTATTTTAATTATTTTGTTGTTTCTTTCTCTCATTAGAAATTAATTATGTCGTCCTGTTTTAATCTAATTGGGTTTTATGTATGGATAATCGGATTTTTTGTAGCACCTCCTTACTATAGGAGACGTACCGGAACGCCCGTAGGTCATTTCGATACACACCCTACGATAAGGGTGCGCTACGAACAAACTACCAACTCCACATGGCATCAATGTATTATAAAGCAAAGAGTATGGAATTCACTAATTTTTTAAGACATAACTTTCTCATTTCATATCCTCAAAGCGAGAATTTATACAACTGAAAGTGTCATATAAGTCTCCAAAAGAAAATCAAACAGAAAGCTAACTAGGTCATCCCTCCAAAAGTGTCACCGACCGACATGTGCCATGACTTCTCTTGCCAACTCAATCTACACGGCAGGAAAAGTCTATCCGGAGCTATGAGTCAACTGTCTCGGTCCTGAAAAATAATTTGCAATTTTGGGTGAGTTTGCGAACTCAGTGAGGAACCATCATCGATGGTTCACCCAATTCATGCATATACACAGAGTCACATAATTATTTCACCAAATCACATTCAATAATACCACAGAATTATCATATCAGCCAATGGAACCAATTTAAATGCATATGAAATGTATATGAGACGCTTCCAGATTTATTACATTGTTGTGATGGCGCTCAAATCGTCCCATTAAGGCGATACTCGGTGAGCCATAGGCTCAGATCTTTAATGGGCTCGAGGCCCAATCACGTTGAGCTATAAGCTCGTTGGTCGCTTCCGTCACAATCGCCAATTATCGATCACGCCGTTATGCATGAAATGCATATGTCCAATATATCCAAATCAATAGCGTATCAGATCCAAATTCATATAAGACACTCATAGGCAATCCCATGAAATTCATACATAACACTTCTATATCATATTCAGATATTTCGCAGACACCTATGGTCCAAATCAAGCAAATCAAACACATATAAATCCTCCATTATCCCCACACGGCATAGTTGCAAAATAGTAAACACATAAAGGTTGAGGAACCAACTAGGTTACTCACCTAATAACTTCCGCTAATGCCGGAAGTCTCATAACGTCTGTGGAGCAGCGGTCCAACTGAGCCTCTATAGCAATTGAAATAAATTCACATTACCAATCTGTATAATTAAAACGATCAAATAATGCATATGGAATCCTTAAAATGTGTATAATGCATGTTCATGGCATTCCGGCCCTAATCTAAATTTTCCCACCACAAAATCCGCCTAAAATTAGAAAACTATAGGCGCCGACGGTGCATAATTAGGACCTCTATAGGTCCCCAATTAAATAAAATAGTGTTTACAAGTTTCATCGATAGGGCTACGTCAAATTCCGTCTAAAATTCCGATTTCTCAGAAAATGAAATTAAATATTCAACGAATCCGATGCCTCTAGAATCAGGTCAATCGGACGTCGGACGGAAAGAAATTGACAAAGAACAATTGTACCTTTTAATAACAAATAATAATCAAAATAAAAATAATTATATATATATATATATCGAACGCTTGGCGCCCGCCTCTCATGGGCGAGACGTCGCCTCATGAGGTAAATCGCCTCACTGTCATGAGGGCGAGGCGCCGCCTCGCGACCAGCCTCTCAATCTCGCGAGGCGAGGCAAGCGTCGCCTCATGAGGCGGCGAAGTTTCCACCGCCGCCGCCTTTTTTTTTCCAGATTTCAATCTTAATTTCCAATTACTCTAACTTTTAGCACACAAATCAGAAAATACACACTATACCTCATTGGAAAGCTTATGAAAAGCTCTACAACTCTCAAGAAGACCATAAAAATCAATTCAACCTCTAAGGGTGTCAAAAATCCCATCCAAGATACTGCTTACTCAAAACTCATAGATATAGGACAGTAACTCACAAACGCGAGGACTCACTGATTAATCAGCTAAAAATTACCACATAAATATGCTCAATCAGTTCACAATGTCCTCTACAACTTTCATGAACAACCCAAAATCAGATTCCATTGCTAAACAAGTCAATTAATTCACTCAATGTTACTGTTCCTGAAACTATGCAATTTGAGCAGTAACTTTATAACTAACATAACTCCCTGTATACAAGTCATTAAAATCAGAGCTTTATATCCCTGAAAAGATAAAATCCCAAACTTCAATTCTTCCTGAAATAACCAAACTCCAATTCAGCCTCTAACATTTTCAAATCTGTCATGCAAGTTTCTGACCTAAACAACACTTAACATCACAAAGTAGGTCCAGATTTTGAAATTCCATATTTCCCACATCTGACCTCCAAAAATTAGAAGCCATATACCATGTTCAAGATCAGTCTGATATCTAAAACTCTTCAGTACAATGCAAACCCCAAATCAAATCACAAAAATTCCTAAAATTCCTCCAAACCCAAAAGTGCACTAAATGTGCCAATCCAGCTAGGTTTCAGCCAATGCATGAAAACAGTCATCAGTAATCAGGTCCTATATCCTAACAGAAAACTCGAAAAATATCAAGATCAGTGGCAATGGAAAGCTAATTCAATAGGCTACAACTTTCATGAAGACCATTTTCCCTAATTCCATACTAATTAATTTAGAAAAATCAGAAAAATTCATTAAACACATTTGCGGATACTGTTCACAGCCAACAAAACAGAAACTTTCCATGCCAATTTTCGACCTTCTCACATTATAATTTAATAACACCTATTTCACACTAAAATGAAGCCAACATCCCAAAGTTTACTTGGGCACAAACCTCACCTCATTTGCATTTCTACACAATTAATTATGATCAAAACAGTACCATAGGTTCAAAACTCAATTTCCAGCATTCAACATTAATCTAACTCCTTTCACTTCTAACATCTATAACACTTCACTAAGCCTCAAATTTTACCTCTAATTCATCCACAAGCTCATTTCAACATACACTTCTAGAATTATACATAATTGGCAGCAACTACACAATTCATCTTCCTAAAGGTTTTCCATTCATCTAAGCTAACAAACTCAATCCAAATTCAAGGAAAACTATAATCATTTATTCATCATTCATTCATCCATACACAAGCACATAATTACACCCATTAAAACCTACCCCCTATGATGATCAAGTTCATATATATATAGTCTCCATGCATGCTTCTACCTACCAAAAGCATGTAAACAACTATATTTCTTACCTTAGACAAGTTCAAGCTTTAGATATTCCTTACTTCTTCAAGTTCACTCACACCTCTCAACCTTTACCAAAACCTATGGCTATCACCACAACCATGCATATCATCATCTTCTCAAGGTTTAAGCTAGCTTTACAAGAGAAGGAAGAAAGAGCAAGCCAAAAGAACAAGAATCTATCTTGTAAGAAGGAGCCACCAACGAAGAAAGAAGAGAAATTCACCAAGGAAGGGGAAAAATAAGGTTTCGGATGAGAGGAGATCAAGTCTTCCAAAATTAATGTGTTTTTAACTCTAACAAGAAGAGAACTCGTGGATGAGGGATAAAGAAGAAGACAAAAACATTAAATAATGGTTTTGGTGGCAAAATGTGATAGGTTCCAAGCTTTAAAGGAAAGTCAACATAATATATAATAATCCAGATCAAAAATGAACCCAATCAACTCAAATGACCCCAATTTCAATTCTAAACTAATATACCCAATATTACAGTGCCATTGGGTAGAAATTTTCGCCATCTAGAAAATCGTAGGTTCGCTAATTGGCGATTTTTCCGATCCGAAATTTTCTCCGAAAATCCAGAAAATTCCTAAAAATCCTTTAAAATATAAAACACTTAATGGCGACTCAAATAATTTTTCAAAAGCCATTGTCCCATAAATTTAACAAAAGAACACAATTTAAAACCTAAGCCGGAATATCATGAATGCATGTTTACTCTGTATGTGCAACCAAATCCATAATCATAAAAGCTATATCTTTGTGAGTTCATGCCGAGACCTAATGCAATACTTCTAACTCATCCCAATTTACCAAAATAACCCTTCTATGGAGTTGGGATGTTACAATTCTCCCCTCCTAATAAAAATTTCGTCCCCGAAATTCTTACCTGATTGATCGAAAAGATGAGGATATTGTCTCCTCATATGCTCCTCGGTCTCCCAGGTAGCCTCCTCAGTCGAGTGGTTCCTCCAAAGAACCTTCACCAGTGGAATACTCTTATTTCTCAACTGCTTAATCTGTGACCCGACAATCTGAATCGGCTCCTCTACATAACTCAGATTACTCGACACCTCAATCTCCTGAGCCGGAATCACATGAGTCGGATCGACCGATATCTCATGGAGCATACTCACGTGGAAGACGTCATGCAATCGGGACATCTCACTCGCAAAGCTAACCGATAGGCCAAAGGTCCTATCCTCTCGGTGATCTCATACGGACCAATGTACCTAGGGCTCAACTTGCCCTTCTTGCCAAATCTCAAGACACCTCGCCACGGTGACACAGAAGAAAACTCATCGCCTACATCATACTCCATGTCCCTCCTATCTTTGATCCACATAGCTCTTACGCTTATCCGAGCCGCCTTGATGCGACTCAATCACTTCACCTTATCAGCAAGATCTGAATCACTCGGGACCCTCAATCATCCTCACCCTTCCTCATCCCAATACAGAGGCGATCTACACGGTCGCCCATAAAGTGCCTCATATGGTGCCATCCCGATGCTCTTGTGAAAATGGTTATTGTATGCAAACTCAATCAAGGCTGAATCGATCCCATGCTCCTCGAACTCCAATACACATGCCAGAAGCATATCCTCAGCAGTCTTAATAGTCCTCTCACTCGCCCATCATGTCGAGGATGAAAAGTCATCTCAAGTTCACTAGTCCCCATGCAGATCGCAAACTCGCCGAACCTCAAGTAAATCTGGGATCCTCGTCGACACTATCGACTTTGGGACCCCATGCAGTCTCACTATCTCACCCACATACTTCGGGCCAACTGATCCATGGTATTAGTCTCCTCATCTTTGGCAAGAAATGGGCCGATTTAGTCAACCGGTCCACTATGACCCAGATAGCATCATGCTGCCTCGGCGTCCTAGGCAAACCCATAATGAAATCCATAGTAATTCGTTCCCATTTCCACTCTGGAATGGGCAACGAATGAAGCTTCCCTACTGGAGCCTGGTGCTCAGCCTTAACCTGCTGACACGTCAAACATCTGGATACAAACTCCGCTACCTGCTTCTTCATGCCAGGCCACCAGAAATGTTGCTTCAGGGTGTTATACATCTTGGTAGTACCAGGATGCATAGCATAAGTGGCCATATGAGCCTCCTCCAATATCTCTCGCCTCAGATCATCCACATCAGGCACACAGAGCCTCTGTCCCATCCATAAAGTCTCATCTCTCACATCAAACTCAGATCTCGAATCAGTCTTCACTTTCTCAATCAGTCTCACCATAACAGGATCCTTATCCTGAACCCTCCTGATCCTGTCCAGTAGCATCGGTCTCAGTCTCAGTGTAGCCAATAATACTCCATCCGCCCAGATTCATCGCACATTCAAAGCCCTCAATGAATCAAATTAGGCAACCTCATTGCACAATAAAAGCATACTAGAATGTGACTTTCTACTCAGAGCATCAGCCACTACATTGGCTTTCCCCGGGTGATACTCGATGGTACAATCATAATCCTTCAGTAACTCCAACCATCTCCTCTGTCTCAAATTTAACTCTCTCTGGCTCAACGGGTACCTCAAACTCTTATAGTGTCATGAAGATCTGAAAGGTCTCACCATATGGTAATGCCTCCAAATCTTGATGCAAACACAAGCTGCAGCTAATTCCAAATCATGAGCAGGATAGTTTACCTCATGAGACCTCAACTGTCTCGAGGCATAGGCAATGACTCTACCATGCCGCATCGAACACACCCCAATCCTCGATGTGATGCATCGCTATACACCTCAAATCCTCCGGCCCCAGATGGAATAGCCAACAGGTGCGAGAGTCAACCGATGTTTTAGCTCCTCAAAACTCTTCTGGCACTCCTCGGTCCATCTGAATGGCACATTCTTCCTCAGAAGTTTTGTCAGAGGGGCTGAGATCAATGAGAACCCCTCGACAAATCTCCGGTAATAACCAGCCAATCCGAGGAAACTCGAATCTCGGGCACATTCTAGGAGCCTCCCACCCAAAGACCTTGCCTCAACCTTGCTTGAATCCACCAATACCCTCTCCGTCACTATATGTCCCAAAAGATCACTGATCCAGCCAAAATTCACATTCTTGAATTTGGCGTACAAGCTATCTCTCCTCATCGCCTGTAACACAATCCTCAAATGCTCACTATGCTCCATGCATTCCTCGAATATACTAAAATGTCATCGATAAAAACAATAACAAACTGATCCAGGTAGGGCTGAAATACCTTATTCATTAAGGCCATGAAGGCTGCCGGGGCATTAGTCAACCCAAACGGCATCACTAGAAACTCGAAATGCCCATACCTGCTCCTAAAGGCGCTCTTAGGCACATCGGCCTCTGCAATCTTCAACTGATAGTAACCAGATCGCAGATCTAATTTGGTAAATACCTGAGCCCCCTGCAACTGATCAAATAAGTCATCGATCCTAGGCAGTGGATACTTATTCTTCACTGTCACCCGATTAACCGCTTATAATCGATGCACGACCTCAAAGTCCCATCCTTTTCTTTACAAACAAAGCGGAGCTCCCATGGTGAGACACTAGGTCTAATAAACCCTTCTCCAAAGAACTCCCCTGAATCGAGGCCTTAAGCTCCCTCGGCCCACAGGTGCCATCCTATATGGAGGTATAGATATAGGAGCGTGACTGGCGAGGTCAATAGTAAACTCGCTCTCCGATCCGTGGCAAACCCAGTAACTCATCAGAAACACATCCGAAATTCCCTAACCACGGAATATCCCAAGCCTCTGCTCAACTCTGGTGTCAACCACACGAGCGAGATATGCCTCATGACCTCCTGCATCAATCTCGGGGCACTAAGGAAAGAGATCATCCGGTGGCACCGCTGGCTAACTCCTCGAACACCGCTCTAGGGTGACCGGGAGACTCAACCTGACCTCCTTGGTATAGCAGTCCATAATAGCCTATGTGCGTCAACAGTCCATCCCCGTAATCACATCGATCTCTCGGAGGTAATACTATAAGGTGCGCCCTCAACACCGCTTGATCAATCTGGATCAAGCATCCCTGCGAACCTCTCCCAATCTGATAGTAGTACCTAGAGGTGTACTCACCTCTAGCCCATCTGAAGAGCCTTTCCTATCCCCATGCAACCTAGATGCCATATGAGGTGCAATAAAGAATCGTGGATCCGGGATCCAAAGCAATGCAACGCCTCAATATCGAAATAAGTAACATACCACCACAACATCGGGGAATCTGGGCCTCTGCCTTTCGTCATGGCGTAGACTGCTCAGGATCGTGGTGGTGGCTGCCCCACCCTCGTCCTCACAAAGGATCCTCTACTACCACGGCCTCTACCTCGGCCTCTCTGACCGATCCACGTCCGGATCCACCCACTCTACTCACTGCATGCGGTGGTGCTACTCCCGGCTCGGCCACTACCAGCAGATCGAGCTCCCAATGTGGTGGGCAATCCGAATCGATGATCCATGGAGCCGCATTTAAGGCAAGCTCAGGTCAATCGCCAAGACCTCTCAAAATGTCTCTTCACACGGTGCTCACGAGAATGGGGCATCTGCCCAAAACCTCGCCACTACCATCGCCTTCGCCGATCATAAATCTACCTCTCCAAAATCGGTATGCTGGACCCTCACAAGATCTAAAGGTCCTGCTCTGGCGCCGCTAAAACTCTACAGAGCTACCCCGATATCACTAACTCTCTTTCCTCTGGACCTCGACCCATCTCGACTGTCTCATCTCACAATCTGCTCTACTCTCAAAGAAGCACTCTCAACTCTATAAAAGAGCCCATATCGAGCAGGCAGTCCGCGCGGATCTCAAATTCAACCCCATCTCAAACCTCCGCACCTATCATCTCGGTAGAAACCACAGAGTCAGATACCCCATCAACTCATTAAACCTCACCTCGTACTCTCATTGTCATCCTACCTGTCTCGGCTCGAAATTCTGCATCTTCATTTCAGATACACCTTGGGCATATAGTTATCTCTGAAAGTCCTCAAAAAAGTCCGCCCGTATCGATAAGCAAGGCACAGGTGGTGCTTGCCGGAGCAGTCTTCCACCATGTATAAAATGGGCCGCAGAAGAGATCTCGCATAATCGAACCTCTCATCAGTTCGCATCCATCTGATCGAGAACTCTCTCGGTCCTCTCCAGCCAACTCTCGGCCTCACGGAGTGCAGATTGCCATAGAAGTCGACGACCACGCCACGCAAACAAATCATATCTCCTCTCCGTCTCACGGGGACTCTAGGAGGTAACTCCTCAGATCGAGGCACCGAGGACTCTCTGCTAGCTCCAACAGATCCTGGTCAAGGTTGGTTGATCTATCTGATCACCAAATACGGATGACCTATAACAAACAAGAACTCTGATCAGTTTATACGTTTATCACACTAATTCAAGCCTAATTATATACTAGTCCCAACAGATGCCAAACCATGCTTTGATACCACCTAATGTAGCACCCCCTTACCATAGGAGACGATCGAACGCAGCAGAGGTCATTTCGATACACACCCTACGATAAGGGTGCGCTTCTGAACAAACTACCAACTCCACATGGCATCAATGTATTATAAAGCAAGAGTATGGAATTCACTAATTTTTTAAGACATAACTTTCTCATTTCATATCCTCAAAGCGATAATTTATACAAGCGAAAGTGTCTCGTACAAGTCTCCAAAAGAAAATCAAGCAGAAAGCTAACTAGGTCATCCCTCCAAAAGTGTCGGTGACCGACACTGTGTGCCATGACTTCTCTTGCCAACTCAATCTACACGGCAGAAAAGTCTATCCGAGCTATGAGTCAACTGTCTCGGTCACGAAAAATAATTTGCAATTTTGGGTGAGTTTGCGAACTCGGTGAGAACCATCATCGATGGTTCACCCAATTCATGCATATACACAGAGTCACATAATTATTTCACCAAATCACATTCAATAATACCACGTAATTATCATATCATCAATGGAACCAATTTAAATGCATATGAAATGTATATGAGACGCTTTTCGATTTATTACATTGTTGTGATGGCGCTCAAAGCTGTCCCATTAAGGCGCATTACTCGGTGAGCCATAGGCTCAGATCCTTCATGGGCTCGAGGCCCGATCACGTTGAGCTATAAGCTCGTTGGTCGCTTCCGTCACTCGCCAATTCTTGATCATGCCGTTATGCATGAAATGCATATGTCCAATATATCCAAATCAATAGCGTATCAGATCCAAATTCATATAAGACACTCATAGGCAATCCCATGAAATTCATACATAACACTTCTATATCACAGTTCAGATATTTGAGACACCTATGGTAGAAATCAAGCAAATCAAACACATATAAATCCTCCATTATCCCCCATGGCATAGTTGCAAAATAGTAAACACATAAAGGTTGAGGAACCAACTAGGTTACTCACCTAATAACTTCAGCGCTAATGCCGGAAGTCTCCATAACGTCAGTGGAGCGGCGGTCCAACCGAGCCTCTATAGCAATTGAAATAAATTCACATTACCAATTGTATAATTAAAACGATCAAATAATGCACATGGAATCCTTAAAATGTGTATAATGCATGTTCATGGCATTCCCTACCTAATCTAAATTTTCCCACCACAAAATCCGTCTAAAATTAGAAAACTATAGGCGCCGACGGTGCGCAATTCGGACCTCTATGGGTCCCCAATTAAATAAAATAGTGTTTACAAGTTAAAATCGATAGGGGCTACGTCAAATTCCGTCTAAAATTCCGATTTCTCAGAAAATGAAATTAAATATTCAACGAATCCGATGCCTCTAGAATCAGGTCAATCGGACGTCGGACGGAAAGAAATTGACAAAAGAACAATTGTACCTTTTAATAACAAATAATAATCAAAATAAAATAATTATATATATATATATATCGAAGCAGGCGCCCGCCCATGGGCGAGACGTCGCCTCGCGAGGCGTCGCCCTGAGGGTAAATCGCCTCACTTAAATCGCGAGGCGAGGCGTCGCCTCGCGACCAGCCTCTCGATCTCGCGAGGCGAGGCAAGCGTCGCCTCATGAAGCATGGCGAAGTTTCCACCCGCCGCCATTTTTTTTTTCAGATTTCAATCTTAATTTCCAATTACTCTAACTTTTAGCACACAAATCAGAAAATACACACTATACCTCATTGGAAAGCTTATGAAAAGCTCTACAACTCTCAAGAAGACCATAAAATCAATTCAACCTCTAAGGGTGTCAAAATCCCATCAAGATACTGCTTACTCAAAACTCATAGATATAGGACAGTAACTCACAAACGCGAGGACTCACTGATTAATCAGCTAAAAATTACCACATAAATATGCTCAATCAGTTCACAATGTCCTCTACAACTTTCATGAACAACCCAAAATCAGATTCCATTGCTAAACAAGTCAATTAATTCACTCAATGTTACTGTTCCTGAAACTATGCAATTTGAGCAGTAACTTTATAACTAACATAACTCCTGTAGACAAGTCATTAAAATCAGAGCTTTATATCCCTGAAAAGATAAAATCCCAAACTTCAATTCTTCCTGAAATAACCAAACTCCAATTCAGCCTCTAACATTTTCAAATCTGTCATGCAAGTTTCTGACCTAAACAACACTTAACATCACAAAGTAGGTCCAGATTTTGAAATTCCATATTTCCACATCTGACCTCCAAAATTAGAAGCCATATACCATGTTCAAGATCAGTCTGATATCTAAAACTCTTCAGTACAATGCAAACCCCAAATCAAATCACAAAATTCCTAAAATTCCTCCAAACCCAAAAGTGCACTAAATGTGCCAATCCAGCTAGGTTTCAGCCAATGCATGAAAACAGTCATCAGTAATCAGGTCCTATCTCCTAACAGAAAACTCGAAAATAGCAAGATCAGTGGCAATGGAAAGCTAATTCAATAGGCTACAACTTTCATGAAGACCATTTTCCTAATTCCATACTAATTAATTTAGAAAATCAGAAAAATTCATTAAACACATTTGCGGATACTGTTCACAGCCAACAAAACAGAAACTTTCCATGCCAATTTTCGACCTTCTCACATTATAATTTAATAACACCTATTTCACACTAAATGAAGCCAACATCCCAAAGTTTACTTGGGCACAAACCTCACCTCATTTGCATTTCTACACAATTAATTATGATCAAAACAGTACCATAGGTTCAAAACTCAATTTCCAGCATTCAACATTAATCTAACTCCTTTCACTTCTAACATCTATAACACTTCACTAAGCCTCAAATTTTACCTCTAATTCATCCACAAGCTCATTTCAACATACACTTCTAGAATTATACATAATTGGCAGCAACTACACAATTCATCTTCCTAAAGGTTTTCCATTCATCTAAGTTAACAAACTCAATCAAATTCAAGGAAAACTATAATCATTTATTCATCATTCATTCATCCATACACAAGCACATAATTACACCCATTAAAACCTACCCCCTATGATGATCAAGTTCATATATATATAGTCTCCATGCATGCTTCTACCTACCAAAAGCATGTAAACAACTATATTTCTTACCTTAGACAAGTTCAAGCTTTAGATATTCCTTACTTCTTCAAGTTCACTCACACCTCTCAACCTTTACCAAAACCTATGGCTATCACCACAACCATGCATATCATCATCTTCTCAAGGTTTAAGCTAGCTTTACAAGAGAAGGAAGAAAGAGCAAGCCAAAAGAACAAGAATCTATCTTGTAAGAAGGAGCCACCAACGAAGAAAGAAGAGAAATTCACGAGGAAGGGAAAAATAAGGTTTGGATGAGAGGAGATCAAGTCTTCCAAAATTAATGTGTTTTAACTCTAACAAGAAGAGAACTTCGTGGATGAGGGATAAAGAAGAAGACAAAACATTAAATAATGGTTTTGGTGGCAAAATGTGATAGGTTCCAAGCTTTAAAGGAAAGTCAACATAATATATAATAATCCAGATCAAAAATGAACCCAATCAACTCAAATGACCCCAATTTCAATTCTAAACTAATATACCCAATATTACAGTGCCATTGGGTAGAAATTTTCGCCTCTAGAAAATCGTAGGTTCATTAATTAGCGATTTTTCGATCCGGAAATTTTCTCCGGAAAAATCCAGAAAAATTCCTAAAAATCCTTTAAAATATAAAACACTTAATGGCGCACTCCAAATAATTTTTCAAAAGCCATTGTCCCATAAATTTAACAAAAGAACACAATTTAAAACCTAAGCCGGGAATATCATGAATGCATGTTTACTCTGTGTATGTGCAACCAAATCCATAATCATAAAAGCTATATGCTGTGAGTTCATGCCGAGACCTAATGCAATACTTCTAACTCATCCCAATTTACCAAAATAACCCTTCCTATGGGAGTTGGGATGTTACAATTTTGTTATTATTCGGTTATTTGTGTATGAACCTATTGGGTTTTGTGATTTGATAATTTTAATGTGTTCATTGAATTGCTAATTGCGAACCCATTGCTAGAATTTCAATTTAATCCGTAATTGTTATGTTGAAATTCATTTGTAGCGACTAATGATTCGTAATCATTAGGGATAACATGACCTAGGTTAAATGATCCGAGCTTATGAGGTTGTCGCCTTGATTAATCGGTTTTCCTAATTCGTAATGCTACTGCCTAATTAAATCTAGGGATCGTATCCTAGGTTGTTAGGTAGTTAGGTTTAATCAACGATCGTATCTTGATTAAACAAAAACCTAAGGGAAAACTCGGGTTAATTTTTAATCCACGATTAATAATTTCTATGAGAGGTTAAAGAACAACAAATTAATAAAATATGCTTAGTTAGGGTGTAGGTCGAGATTGAACCAAAGAACCGGGTCCCTACCGAATTGCCCACATTTATCATTTTATTACATGTTTTCTTTGTTTTGTTTTTATTAGTTAGTTTTATTTTAATTTCTTCTTTTAAAAATCCAAAACCCCCTTTTTCATAAACACTGATTAATTTCATTTCTTAAACTTTACACACTCTCGTGGGATGGGCCTAGACTCGCCAACGCTACTGGTAGTAGTCTAGTTAATTAATTTTGACTAGCATTACGACGCGCGGTCAAATTTTGGCGTCGTTGCCGGGGAGTGTGGTGTTTTAGTTTTTGTTTGTGATTTAATTGGTGTTTTGTATATATTTGTTGTGATTAATTTCTTTTCTGTTATTTGTTGATCTTTTCATTTCCTTATTTTGTGTTTAAAAAAAAATTGTTATGGACGGAAGTAATTTCTTTTATAATTCATATTCTCATTCCTATGACAATGTTTGGACTGATCAACCTAACTTTTGTTATGGATGGGATAATTAGCAGAATTACTTCTAGTTTGCAGGACACAAAACAATTCTCGTACAGACCAGAAGCTTACTATCACAACTCCGATCCATGTCTGGAAGAGTTGATGTTGCCATTGCAGGATAATACTTTACACTTCAAGAAGAATGGAGGGCAATTTTCAGAAAACACTTGGTCCCAAAATCCGGAGAGCCAATTTGATTCAGGTGTATCTTTAGAAGAAATTCTTACCAAACTTATTGCTTCCAACTTGCAATTGCACCAGGATTTTCAGGAAATGAAAACAAGCCAACAGGAAATGACAGGAAGCCAACAGGAAATGAAGGCAAGCCAACAGAGGATGGCAAACCTAATGGGTCAGATGACAATAAGCCTTGATCACCTAGAATCGCAACAAGAAGAGGCACAGCAGTATCAACCGGAAGCGTATCCAATTGAAGTCTATGCGGAAAATTTGCAAAGTGATAAGGAGCTTGAGAATTTTGAGGTCAACCCTCAACGAATTGTTTGTGTTGAAGAAGTGGAGAAGGAGCTCGAAGCCACAAAGGACATATCTTTTAGCTCGGAGGTGAGTATTGAGTCCATAATTATTTTTGAAACTAACTCTTTACCTTTACATTACAGATTGGAGGAATTGAATGATGAAGAAAAAGGTGAAGAAACGTTCGAACTATTTCCGGAATGTATGGACTCGGTCTGAATTGAGAAGCTAAGGATAGGGAAGATGCTAAACGGGGATGACGATCAACTAAGGCCTTATCCAGTATTACCTCACGTGGAGGAGCCGCATGTGACTCCCGAAGATCACAACTTTGTCACGTGAGGAGAAAAAGGAGTCGAGCCAGCGACCCTAAACAAAGGCGCTTCTTGGGAGGCAACCCAAGGGAAGTAAATTTCTTTTCTTTTACATTTTCGCATTACTTTTTATTTGCACGTGTGTTTTTGAATTTGTTTGTTTTACTTTTTTTTAAGTTTTCAATCAAAATGAGAGAAAGAATAAAACAAATGAAACAAGCATTTTCTCATTTTCTATTGCTTCTGGGATTATATAATCATGATTGGAGTGTGAATTGACTAGATAATTTCATAGCAACTTTAGCATGTACTTTTGCTCTTGTGATTGGTCGATATGTATTATCTTTGGAAGAGTAGAGACTAATGGTAGACAAAGCTGGTGAGATTTTGAGCCTTATTTGACTGACACATCCATATCAGTCTCATTGCCTTTTGATAATGTGTGACCTTCATGACATGTACGTCTTGATTTTGCATTGAATTTCTATTCAAGACCACATTTTTATCACCTGCATTAACATGGACATGATTAGGCATTCTTTGTTTTTCATAAGCTACATTGGCCAAATGACCTACCCTATTGACATGATTTACCCATTGATAAACCCCTTTGAGCTTTATACCTTTCTTTTTGTATAAACCACATTTTATGCTTTTAAACTTAACCAAATGTCCTACCTAAGTCATAAAGCTAGTGGAATATTTGTGATTGTTGAGTTTGTGGATATACAAAATTCTAAGTGTGGGGGTGTATATATGTGAGGGTTGGTTATAATGTTGGGATGTTATTTTATGCCTTCTCATTGAGATTCCCATGTTGATGTAGTTTATTTTAATTTTTACAAGGAAAAGAAAAGAAAAAAAACGAAAAAACAAAAAAAAAAGAAAAAGAAAAGAAAAGAAAGAAAAAGAAAGAAAAAAATTGTTTAAAATAAATGTATCATGGAAGAATTGCATGTGTGTTTAAAAGTTGTTTATGATTCATGCATCTTCCTAGAGTTGTAATGATTGAGTTATTTGAGAATGTTGAATATGAGGTTGAGGTTTCTTTGAAAGGTTCACTCTTTCTATTTCATTGAGAAAAATTATATGAGTGATTCCTTTGGATTGATTTGTGCTTCATGTGGTTTGTGTGACAGAGCTAAATAGGATTGTGAAAGATAAATGTTGCATTTATTATAGCTGACGGTACCCAGTTGTTAATGAGTGTTTCTTTTATTTCACTAGTTTTGATGGCTTTTATGCTACTTGACCCAGATATACCTCACCTTACCCTTGCCCACATTACAACTTTTAAAAGTCCTTTGATTCATGATTTTGCGTGTGAACATTAGTGGTGGAGAAATGAAATGATATGCAAAGTTGTGGATTGTCATGTTCATGAATAGTGTTGAGAGTACCATTTGATATATTTTAGTTAAACACATTTTCTTAGTCTACCATTAGATTGCTCAGTTTTTGAAGATATTAAATGTTGATTGATCATGAGTAAAAGCTTGGAATGTTGACTTCTTGTTATGATTTTTAAAAAAGTTATTCATCTTTGTTTATGATTATATTGTCTTGGAAAATGTGGGAATTGAGTAAATGTTTTGGGTCATGAGCTTAATTTTGATGTTTTGCCAGAGGCGATCGATAGCTAAGTGTGGGGTATTTGATATATGCTTAATTGTTGATATTTTAATTATTTACACTTAGCAATTATTTATATAAAATGCTTAAGATACTCACTTTAATTCATATTCTATTTTAGGTACAATTCGGAAGCAAAGAAATTAAAGTGAATTAAAAGTACGAAATTTGAGACATTTTTCGAAGATCAATTCTCGCTTGCTTTCATGGAGTGAACAAAGAAAATTAAAAGATGAAAATTGGAAGACAAAGAAGGAGAGCAAATTAGAGCATAGAGGATTTAAAGGTGGAGACAAATTAATTGTCTAAGGATTGCACACGTAATAAAAGCACAGTGGAGGGATAGCAAATTAAATGGCCAGATAACAATTAAATTGGAGGAGGCGTTTAAGAAGCTGAAGGAGATAAAACGCAGCGTTATGCAACTGGAGGAAGGCAGCAGACGTTTCACGCATGCGTTGGCGTTAAAACGCAAGTAGCATTTAAGCAAGAGAGGCAACATGTAGGCTGGAGGAACAAGGTTTTAGATGGTTACAAATTAAATTGTAAAGAAAAGAAAAATGGGAAGCGAGATGTTATGCTGCGTTTCGCATGAACCTCTGCGTAAAGCGCGAGTAACACAATTTGTGCGTTAAGCGCAAGTTGTCTCACGTAACGTCTGCGTTCTGTGACGATAGCTACGTTAACTGCTTCTGCGTTAAGCGCTGTGAGGCCAGCAAATGGAAGGAGGCATTTAATTATCTTGTCATACGCACAGTAGACGGAGAAGAAGCTAGAAATAAAACGGATTGCGATGCTGGAGGCATGGGACGCTAGGGGAACTTGGGCTTGCGACTTGTAGCTGACGTTGGCGTAGTGGAACCTACAGGCGTGGTGCGGTGCTGAAGCAGCGAAGTAAAGAGTAGGTAGAAGGCTTTGAGGAGCAGCAAAAATTAAATCGTCACATCATGAACAGTGGCGAGATTGGGCTGAAACAAAGCAACAGTTAATTATGGATTTTCGCTTAGGGATAAAGATGGGGGTTGAAGCAATTTATCAGGAAAGACCCATAAAGAGCTAAATGTCCCGATGCCAGTTCGGAGGTAATATCGACGCCGACGACCCAGGTTAAGTATTATTTTAATTATTTTTTTGTTTCTTTCTCTCATTAGAAATTGATTGTGTCGTCCTGTTTTAATCGAATTGGGTTTTATGTATGGATAATCGGATTTTCGTTATTATTCGGTTATTTGTGTATGAACCTATTGGGTTTTGTGATTTGATAATTTTAATGCGTTCATTGAATTGCTAATTGCGAACCCATTGCTAGAATTTCAATTTAATCCGTAATTGTTATGTTGAAATTCATTTGTAGCGACTAATGATTCGTAATCATTAGGGATAACATGACCTAGGTTAAATGATCCGAGCTTATGAGGTTGTTGCCTTGATTAATCGGTTTTTCTAATTCGTAATGCTCGCCTAATTAAATCTAGGGATCGTATCCTAGGTTGTTAGCTAGTTAGGTTTAATCAACAATCGTATCTTGATTAAACAAAACCTAAGGAAAACTTCAGGTTAATTTTAATCCACGATTAATAATTTCTATGAGAGGTTAAAGAACAACAAATTAATAAAATATGCTTAGTCGAGGTGTAGGCGAGATTGAACCAAAGAAGGGTCCTTACCAATTGCCCACATTTATCATTTTATTACATGTTTTCTTTGTTTTGTTTTATTAGTTAGTTTTATTTTAATTTCTTCTTTTAAAATCCAAAACCCCTTTTTCATAAACACCGATTAATTTCATTTCTTAAACTTTACACACACTCTCGTGGGATGGACCTAGACTACGCCTTCGCTATGTAGTAGTCTAGTTAATTAATTTTGACTAGCGTTATGATGCACGGTCAAATTTTGGCGCCGTTGCCCGGGAGTGTGGTGTTTTAGTTTTTGTTTGTGATTTAATTGGTGTTTTGTATATATTTATTCGTGATTAATTTCTTTTCTGTTATTTGTTGATCTTTTCATTTCCTTATTTTGTGTTTAAAAAAAAACAAAAAAAAATTGTTATGGACGGAAGTAATTTCTTTTATAATTCATATTCTCATTCCTATGACAATGTTTGGACTGATCAACCTAACTTTTGTTATGGATGGGATAATCAGCAGAATTACTTCCATGATAGTTTGCAGGACACAAAACAATTCTCGCATGGACGTAAGCTTACTATCACAACTCCGGTCCATCTCTGGAAGAGTTGATGTTGCCATTGCAGGATAATACTTTACACTTCCAGAAGAATGGAGGGCAATTTTCAGAAAACACTTGGTCCCAAAATCCGGAGAGCCAATTTGTTTAAGGTGTATCTTTAGAAGAAATTCTTACCAAACTTATTGCTTCCAACTTGCAATTGCACCAGGATTTTCAGGAAATGAAAGCAAGCCAACAGGACATGACAACAAGCCAACAGGAAATGACGGCAAGCCAACAGAGGATGGCAAACCTAATGGGTCAGATGACAATAAGCCTTGATCACCTAGAATCGCAACGAGAAGAGGCACAGCCGTATCAACCGGAAGCGTATCCAATTGAAATCTGTGCAAAAAATTTGCAATGTGATGAGGAGCTTGAGAATTTTGAGGTCAACCCTCAACGAATTGTTTGTGTCGAAGAAGTGGAGAAGGAGCTCGAAGCCATAAAGGACATATCTTTTATCTCGGAGGTAAGTACTGAGTCCATAATTATTTTTGAAACTAACTCTTTACCTTTACATTACAGATTGGAAAGGTGTTTTGAGGTTTGGCAAGAAGGGCAAGCTTAGCCCGAGGTACATAATGAAGTGAATCACAAGTTAATACAACACTTAGAAAACAATAATAGAATGCACGAGAAGGGGGGTTGAATTGTGTATTCCCCTCTTTATAAGTCTTTTCGAATTACTTGTTAGGAATAAAAATCTTTCTGAAATTTTATTTATTAGATTGATCAAACTTCTTAATACTATGAATATGAGCGATAAGTAATGAAAAAATTTGAAACTAAAAACGAGATAGAGAGTAAGAGTGGTAGACACGCGAATTTATCCTGGTTCACCCCAAACCATGGGCTACGTCCAGTCCTCAGAGTTTCTTATGAGATTTCACTATCTCTTCAATCGTTACAAGTATTCTTTCACGAGCCTCTTGGTCTCTACAACCATATTCTTTCACACTTAGCCTCTGCGGGCTATCTGTACACCTTTTCTTTTCAGAAAATATTTGAACACTTTATTCTGAAGATAGCACTTTCACTAGTTTGCACTTAATCGCTTTTCACTTTGTGTAATTTTCTAAGATCGTGACTTTTGGTTTCGACTTGACTTGAATTTATAGCCTTCGTCTCTAGCGCTTCTTGATTCTTGAATCTTGAATCTTTAATCTTTAAAAAGCAGTTAATCAGTTGAGTTCTGTAACTAATTCGAACTGACTCTTGCGTCTATTTCTTTACTACGTCTGCATCTGCTTCACATTTGCGTCTGCTTTGCATTTGCGTCTGTGTCTGCTTTGCTTTTGCGTCTGCGTCTGTTTTGCCTTTGCGTCTGCGTCTGCTTTGCCTTTGCATCTGCGTCCGCTTTGCATTTGCGTCTGCGTCTGCTTTGCATTTGCGTCTGCGTCTGCTTTGCATTTCCGTCTGCGTCTGCTTTGTATTTGCGTCTGCGTCTTCTTTGTTTTTCTTGTATATGAACTCTCTTTGTTTGTTATACATCAAAATCATTTTATGTAAAGTCATTTTGACAACAATCTCCCCTTTTGAATATAACAAATTACATATAAGAAAAGAAAGCGAACAAAGTAAATTCTGATTTTGCAAAGTAGAAAAAAACTTATCTTTTCTTTTCTTAAATACATTGTGGTGACACCTTCTTTTTGAACATCCTCTCCTTTTACATTGATTATCTTCTTTTCTGCTCTCCCCTATTTGTTATAATAAAAATGATTAACGATTACGGTTCTTGGCGATTCGATATCATCTTTCTCGGATCATTCACCGTCTCCTTCATATCGTTGAGTTCACCTCGTAATCGCTAACTTCATCGGTGGATCAGCAAGCGAAGAGGCTTGATCAACTTCTGGCGATGGAGGCGAAAGGAATTGAAGTAGTGTAAGCATCGAGAGGATGGGATGTAGTCTTCATTGATCTGAAAGGTAGGTGGGCGAATGAGCGTTTAACTTCGGGAAGATCTAAATCAAAGGAGCGGCGGCATCGACAAGAATCGTCCTTGCGATGGTAGGGCTTGTGCTTGATAGGCGATGTATTAGACAAAGGGCTATCTGAAGAAGCTGTCTGAACGAGGAACTCGATAAATGTTCTGTTCTTATTCTTCCCTCTTGTACAGTCTTCCTCACTATTAGTATGGCTGCAGCTCGCTTTATCTGACTTCTGTGCAGGGGTGCATACTTCATCAATTTTTCGCACCTCTTCTGCAATTTGATCTGCGGACAGATCATCACTAGCATCATCTTCAGGATATAATTTTGATTTCCCCCTGGTAAAATCTTTTGGGAATCTTGGCTGTATATCTGGTGCAACCATTATCTCTGTATTTTTGGTGATTGGGAAAATAGTACATGGATGGCAGGGACGTTTTGTAGGATATGGCATAGTAGCAGCAAATCCCAAAGTATCATAGAAGATCTTTTCGTCTTCTTTGAGTAACTCCGTGTGTTATGATTAATCACCATAGGTTGTACCACACTACTATCTTCTTCCTTTGGTTGAACACCGATTGCAATAGCGGTCTTACGTCTAGTAACTACTTCCACCATTTTGATCTTCAACTTCTGTTTCCTCAAAAACTTGTGGTAGTTGTATACCATTAGACACGGTTTATCATCCTTGAATCGACATTGTTGTTGCTTCTTGATGTGCTTCATTAGGAGTCATCTGAGCAAGACTTTCATCTCTGACTCCTCTGTTGAGCAACAGTGTTTCTGAACCGTGCTTTCTTTAGTTGGTTCTTCTTCTTGTTGAACAATAGGGGTATCTGATCAGAAGCTGCTCGACCATTTCTACTTGAGCAGTATTAATAATTTCTTTCTGTTGACTAACGTCCTCAGCAGTTGAAATGATCTTCTTTCGACTAACCTTTTTAGTCTTTTTCTCTGCTTCAGTTAGTTTTACTGATTTCTTTGTTGGAGATTTTCTTTTCTTAGATGTTGCTTTTCTCTTCCTCTCGGTCTCTTTGGATTTTACGGCGTATCTTCTTCGAATAGAGACTAAGGATCTTGTGGCTCTGGGTGCACAAGATTTAGAAGTTTCTTCTCGACTCTGTTCTCTGGCAATCTTTTCTTCTGTTGCCTCGAGTCCTAATTCTTGGTGATCTGTTTGCTTTCTTCTGACTTCATTCAAAAACTTTCTCCTTGTCTCTTTGGTGCACTTTGTTTTGTCCTCTCGAGATTGGCTTTCTTTGAAAGAGGACTCGCCATTTTATGAGAGGTCTACCTAGCACTCTCCTTAGTTCAACGATGGGTGATTTGATACTTTTGAGGGCGAGAACTTGAGATAGGAGTCTTCTTCAATACGCTCCCCTCGGTTCTTGACTTCCTTGAAGAGTCGGCTTAGTCTTTGTCTACTGTGTTCGGACCCATTCGCCGTATCGTGTGTGCATCGATCTTGCTCTTCACAGGAGCAGTTTATCGATCTGAGTAGTGCGAGCGAATACCGGATTCATAAAATCCTCGTCAAAATCATGCCATAAGGATAACTGGTAGTTTCCTTTAACCCCTTAACCATATAGTGAAAGATTAAGAAGGGTAAATCTATGGGGCTTCGATTCAGTAGGTAGAACAGACATTGTTCATCTAGAGTGGTCACTAAATGTCTTGAGTCGACTCTGGGTAGAATGCAATTAAACAAAATTGCGTGAAGCACCCTAGCCTTCGGAATCAAATTTGATGTCTTCCTCTCCCTTGAGTTATTTGTGCCATATAGTTGCCTCTTGATATCTTCTTCTTTCATTCCATTGAGGTCATCCATCCGCCTTGGTAGACAATTTCTCACCAAGCGATGGACGGTCGGTCACCTTCCTTATCAAATCCTTTGTGACAAGAACAGATATTCTCTCTACAGAGGATACAATGGTGTTATCTATCAGACGAGCGTTCTTCCAGAACTCATATACTTCATTCGTATAGACTGGTTCTTGTATCTGAAAGAAGTTCTTCCAACCATCTCTTATGATTTCTGGCTCTACATCCATGCCGTCTCTTCTTAGTGACTCAAAGTCCACAAGTCTTCCATAAATCATGGCTGCTTCCATTGTATAGAGTGAAAAATATCTTCTGGAGAACTTTTTGAGCGAAATGTTTTTAAGAGAATTGGTAAGCGAGAAAAGAATAAATGGGAGATGATGAAAAGATGCTATAATTTCATCTTCAGTCTACATATAGGGTTATGGTCCGGTGGGTTCTATAATCATTAAGAACCTCGAGATTATCATATTTTTCCCTCCAAAAATCTTTTTTGTGAGAGAAGTTACCAACTATAACTCAATGTAACTAACGTCGTTAGTTTCCACGTTACTTTAGCCTGACTGCTCATTTAACATCACCATGTTAAGATTCGTCTTATCTTTGAAACCGTTCTTCACTTAGTGGTTTAGTGAAGATGTCGCCTTGAAGTTACATTTCAACAAAGCGTAGAAGCACCACTTTCCTCTGAACATAATCTCTCGTGAAATGATGTCGACTTCTATATGCTTCACTCTGGAATCTGAATTGGATTCTTTGATAGATTTATTGCCACGGTGTTGTCGCAATAAATTAGAATCTCCTCTCTTTAAGCTGAATAGTCTTGGTGATACTTGATCCACAGCGTCGTGGCGTGACTTCGGCGGACATATATTACCTTGGCGGTTGATAGAGCAATTGAGCTTTGTCTCTTGCTTGACGAGGAGACTAGATTTCCTCGATAAAATGACATCCTCCACTTGTTCTTTTCTTTCGATTACATCTCGGCATAGTCCGCATCGCAATATCAATTAACCTGAAATCTTTACCTTTCTCAAACATTAAGCAAAGATTAGTAGTACCTGCGAGATATCTCAAAATTCTTTTAATAGCAATAAAATGAGACTCTCTAGGATCGGCTTGAAATCTTGCACACAAGCACACCTGAGCAGAATATCAGGTCTACTTGCATGAAGATACGAGAAAGTAGATCATCCTCTATATAGGGTTTGATCCACCTTCTTACCAAGTTCGTCTTTCGACAAAAGATTTGAAGGATGCATCGGAGTTGCCATAGGCTTCACATTATTCATATCAAACTTATTCAATAACTCTTTCACATACTTTTGTTGATGAATGAAGATCTTCTCTTGATGCGCTAACAACCCAAGAAAGAACTTTAAGTCGCCCATCATACTCATTTCAAATTCTTTCTTCATTAAGTCATCAAACTTTAAACACAACTCTTTTGAAGTAGCACCAAAATGATATCATCAACATAGATCATACTAAGATAAAATCATTCGAAAACTCTTTCTAAAAGCGTCTTATCAACTTGACTTCTACTGAAACCATTCTCTATTAGGAAGGTACTCAGACGATCATACCAAGCTCTAGGAGCTTGCTTGAGACCATATAAGGCTTTGTGAAGTCTATAGACATAGTCGGTTTTAACATCTTCAAAGCCGGTGGTTGTTTCACATACACCTCTTCATCTATAAAACCATTCGAAATGCACTCTTAACATCCATCTGAAACAACTTTATATCATGACAGATCGCATATGCTAACAAAATCCTTATAGCTTCAAGTCTCGCCACTTGAGCATATGTTTCATTGTAGTCTATTCCTTCTTGCTGATTATAGCCTTGTGCTACTAATCTAGCCTTATTATGACTCACTCTTCTGATTAGTCTAACTTATTCTTGAAAACCCATCGGTTCCAATAATGGATTTCTTAAAGATTTTGGGACTAAGGACGGGCGTTATTTATAGTAAATTGATTCAGCTCCTCTTGTATGGCTAACACCCAAGCTTCGTCTTGAAGAGCTTCCTCGACCTTCTTAGGCTCTACTTGGAGATAAAGGCTACATTAGCTTCTCTTACGAATGGACCTTGTCTAACTCCTTACGAGGTGTCACAGATAACTAGATCTTCGGATGAGAACTTTTATATCTCAATTTCGTCTTAGTTCTATAGTTTCTGGAATATCTTCAATCTTGTTCTCATGAGTGTCGACGAGGGAGTTTACGAGGTATCATCTAAGTTCTTTGAAGTACCTTCATTCTCACGTCATCTTCCTTATGGGGTTGAAATTATCATCAAACTTGACATGGATCGTCTCTTGACGATCTTTGAAGTCAAGTTGTAAACTTCGAAACACTTTAGACGATAATGAGTAGCCTAGGAAGATTCCTGGATAGGTCTTCGAATCGAATTTATCCAACAGCTCTTTCGTATTCAGAATGGAACATTTGCACCTAAATGGATGAAAGTAAGATATGCTTGGTCTTCTTCCATTTCATAACTCGTAAGGAGTCTTCTTTAACATAGGTCGCAACATGATCCTATTCTGAATATAGCATGCTGTATTCACAGCTTCTACCTAGAAATACTTAGGAAGATTCGTCTCACATAGCATTGTCCTTGCCATCTCTTGAATCGTCCTATTCTTTCTTTCAACAACTCCATTTTGTTGTGGAGTTCTAGGGGCTGAGAAGTTGTGGGAAATTCCATTCTCCTCACAGTATAATCTAAACTTCTCATTTTCAAATTCTCCACCATGGTCACTCCCGACATCTTGGTATGGACATTCCTTTTCATTATGTAACTTTCGGATAAGATTCTAAAGCACTTAAAAGACTCATCTTTGTGTGATAAAAACAATATCAACAAAATCGAGTAAAGTCATCAACAATAGCGAGTCCATATTTCTTTCTGCTTAAGACTTAATGTCCTTGTAGGACCAAATAAATCCATATGTAGATTCTAAAGGTCTTGATGAGGTTACAAAACTTTTAGAAGAAAGAGGTTTTAACTTGTTTTCCTTTCAAACAATTTTCACGAAAAGTTCTTTGTCAAAACTTATTTTGGCAAACCTCTTACCAAATCATGTTTTACCAATTTTGAAATATGTTTCAAAGAGACATGACCTAGCTTTTATGCAGTTAGTCTTTCTTCTTGGAAGATAGAAAACATGAAATATTTTGTTTTGAAAATCTTCTAAATTGATTTTGTAAAGGTTGTTTCTTCTCTTGGCGAGAGAAAAGTATAGACCCATCTTTGTTTCGACTTGCAAAGATTTTGATTGAATGTAGCTGTGAAACCGAGAATCACACAATTGGTCGACGCTAATCAAGTTATGCTTTAGACCATCAACAAGCGATACATTATTTATGCATGCAAAGGAATCTTTACCTATTTTCCGATTCCAATAATTTTACCACGCTAGTTGTCTCTCAAAGTTCTTGATCCTCCTTCTTATCTTGAAGGTCTAGGAACATAGACCTTCTTCCCGTCATGTGTCATGAGCATCCTTTGTCTAAATACCAATGGTGCTTGCCGTATCTTCAAGGAAGGATATCTGCGGGAGAAACTATTTTATTTCTTGGTACCCAAATTTTCTTGGGTCCTTTATGGTTAGAAGTATGCATATGATGTGATCTATGATGCATATTATTAGAATGTTGATTAAAATGAATCATCCTATATCTTCTTTTTGAATGATGATTTTTACGAGGATGAATCTTGTTTCTGTAAACCTAATCGATCTTATCACTCGGATGTCTACATTTTCCAAGCATCTCATTCATTTTCTTTGTAATTTACGTGAAAGTAGCTAAATCAATGATAAATTCTTAATCCTTAGTTTAAGTTGATTAATCTCTTACGATCATCTACAATTTTCTTTTATCTTCTAATTGTTTCTTTAAACAAACATTTTCTCTCTATCACCTCGGTATGTCTAATATTTTCTACATACTTCTTCTTTAATGACTTGTCTTGTTTGAATAGCATGAGAATCTTCTAACAATTCGAATAGGCATCATGCAAATTATCATAATCTGATTTTACCTCCTCATCACTATCTTCCTCGTCCATTAGGCAAATGTTTGCATATTACGATGACTCGGAGCACATGTCGATTGAGATGAATCTAGGTCCTCCATGTTGCCATCATGCTTTTCTTGCCTTCTCTACTCTTCTTTGGTTTTTTCTTGAGAGTAGGACATTCGGACTTGTAGTGTCCAGGCTGGTTGCACTCGTAGAAAATGATAGAAGACTTCTCTGGTTTAGCTTCATCTTTCTCATTCTTTCTGAACATCTGGTTCCCTCTGAGCTTTTTCTTCCACATGCGTCTTATCTTTCTAGAAATGAAAAATAATTCGTCATCTTCATCACTTGACTCTGATTCGGATTGGCTGGAGTTATCATCCTTTGATTCTTCAATTTTCAACGCTTTTGATGACTTCCTCCTTCTCTGAGTCTTATGATTCTTTCGTCCGGCCTTCAGTGCTATTGACTTATCTCGCTTGGGCTTGTCTTCAGCGTTGAGTTCTACTTCATGAATCTTTAAGGATCCAAAGAACTCATCCGGCTTTAACACGCTCAAGTCTTTGGCTTCTCAGACTTCTGATAACTTTAGGTCTCCATCTCTTAGGAAGACTTCTTAGAATCTTTCGAACATGATCTTGATTGTTGTATGTCCTTCAAGAGCTTTCAATCCATTGACAATTGTTTGAAATCTTCCAAACATTTGATCAATAGATTCTTCATCTTCCATCTGAAAAGTTCATATTGATGCACAAGAATACTTATCTTGGATTCTTTAACTTGGCTTGTGCCTTCGTGAGCAATAGACAATGTGTCCCATCTCTTTTGCGATGTCACAACCACGCACTTTGTCATACTAGCTCTGCTTAGGGCATATGTCAAGAAAAATTTAGCCTTTGAATTTAAGCGTATTCTTGCTTTACGATCGGCCGTCCATCATTGGGTGGAATAGAATTGCCTTATTCATCTCTGGTGTGTAAGGTCCGTTCTATAACATCCCAAAGGTCAACATGAGTAGATTCGATGAATAACGCATCCTATCTTTCCAAGAGTGATAGTCTTCTCCGTTGAATCTTTGGAGGTTTAGTAGTGAGGCTCCTTGATGATGTATACATGTGACTCGCCATTATCTTTAATCCACACTTCGCCAAAGTGATTCTTGGATACCTTGCTCTGATACCAATTAAAGTGAATCACAAGTTAATACAACACTTAGAAAACAATAATAGAATGCACGAGAAGGGGGGTTGAATTGTGTATTCCCCTCTTTATAAGTCTTTTGAAAATTACTTGTTAGGAATAAAACTCTTTACAGAATTTTTATTTATTTCGATTGATCAAACTTCTCAATACTATGAATATGAACAGTAAGTAATGAAAAAATTTGAAACTAAAAACGAGATAGAGAGTAAGAGTGGTAGACACGCGAATTTATCCTGGTTCACCCCAAACCGTGGGCTACGTCCAGTCCTCAGAGTTTCTTCTGAGATTTCACTATCTCTTCAATCGTTACAAGTATTCTTTCACGAGCCTCTTGGTATCTACAACAGTATTCTTTCACACTTAGCCTCTGCGCAGCTATCTCATACACCTTTTCTTTTCAAAAATATTTGAACACTTTATTCTGATGAAGATAGCACTTTTCGGCTAGTTTGCACTTAATCGCTTTTCACTTTGTGTAATTTTCTAAGATCGTGACTTTTTAGGTTTTGACTTGACTTTAATTTATAGCCTTCGTCTCTAGCGCTTCTTGATTCTTGAATCTTGAATCTTTAATCTTTAAAAAGCAGTTAATCGGTTAAGTTACGTAACTAACTTTCGAATCGACTCTTGCGTCTGTTTCTTTCTTTGCGTCTGCATCGCTTCACATTTGCGTCTACTTTGCTTTTGCTTCTGCGTCTGCTTTGCATTTGCGTCTGTGTCTGCTTTGCTTTTGCGTCTGCGTCTGCTTTGTATTTGCGTCTGCATCTGCTTTGCATTTGCGTCTACGTCTGCTTTGCATTTGCGTATGCGTCTGCTTTACATTTGAGTCTGCGTCTGCTTTGTATTTGAGTCTGCGTCTGCTTTGTTTTTCTTGTATATGAACTCTCTTTGTTTGTTATACATCAAAATCATTTTTATGTAAAGTCATTTTGACTTAACACATAGGCCCATATGAGATCATTGAGAAGATTGGGCCTTTGGCTTATAAGTTAGATTTGCCATTGGAGTTATCTAAGATTCATAATGTGTTCCATGTATCGATGCTGAGGAAGTATAGATCAGATCCTTCGCATATAGTTCAACCTTCAGAGGTTCAGTTGAGGGAGGATTTGACTTACGAGGAGCAACCAGTGGAGATCTTAGATTCAAAGGAAAAGATGTTAAGGAATACAGTGGTAAAGCTGGTTAAGGTCTTGTGGAGGAACCATTCGACGGAAGAGGCAACTTGGGAGCCTTTAGAAGCCATGAAGGAGAAGTACCCATACCTCTTCATGGACTCAGGTAAGGATTTCGAGGGCGAAATTCTTTTAGGAGGGGAGAGTTGTTGGGCCCCAAAAATATTTTTTTATTTATTGATTTTTTTATTTATTGATTTACTTGACTTATTCTTTATTTTTCCTTTAATTGTTTTAATTATGTGTGTGTATATATATATATATATTTATTTATTTATTTATTTTAATATAGTTGAGCCTTGGAATTAGTTAGTATGATTGGAAATTGGAAATTTTGAAGTTAAAGTGAAGGGTTAGAATTAATTGGATTAATTGGAAGTGAGCTTGGAAGTGTAGAGCCTTATGAGACAAATAAGGGCTTGTTGGATGGAATGGGCTTTGGGAAAGAATAGAATAAGTAGAAGGAGGAGAGCCCAAAAGGAAATGCAAGTGAGCTTTAAAGGAGCATAAAAACTACATAGTTTTGGGGTAGGCTTTTAAGTTGAGATATAAATGAATTAAAGGAAGAAAAGGAAGCAAGTTGTCGTAGAGCTAAAGGAAAGAAGAGAAAGCAAAATCGTGAGCTAGGAAGAAAGAAGAAGCTTTCGGCCAAAAGGAATGAGAGCCGTTGGAGGTTTGAAAGAAGAAGAAAAAGAAGAGAAACTACTTGTGAGAGGTAAGTTCTATCTTTTTTTGTGTTGGGTTCGAAAATGGGATGAAATGGAAGTTAGGGTTTGTGTAGAGATTGAAGAAAGATAGAAGAGAAGGGTAAGATATATGGATTTTGGGATTTCTAAGTTAGGGTTTTGGTTATTCTAGCATAGATGGCTTATGGGTAGGTTAGGTTTAAAGTTTATTCTTTATCTTTGCTTGATTTTTGAATGTTATGCTTTTCTTTAGAATGTATTTATTTAATAGAGTATGATTTAATTGAAGGAAATCAAGAGAACCCCACTCAGAACAAGGAGGAAGGGCAATCTTGAATTCGGATTTCGACGATAGGTGGGTAACATTTTTTATAGTTGTTGTGTAATGGGCAAATGCCCTATGTGTTGGGCCCCGAAATTTTTTTTATTTTATTTGAATTATTTATTTATGGATTTATTCGTTAATTATTTATTTTGTCTTAATTGATTTAATTAGGTGTGTATATAGATATACTTTATGTTGGGCTTGGAAATTTGAAGTTAGAAATTAAGTGTAGAGTTAGAACTTAAAAGTTAGAAGAATGGGCTTTGAGTTTAAGTGGTTAGTGTAGTGGGCTTGTAGTTATAAGAGAGGAGAGCCCAAAGGAAGGGAGGAGAGCTTTAGGAGAGCTCAAAACTATGTAGTTTTGATGGGAGGCTTTAAGTTAAAGCTAATGACTTAAGTGAATTGGAGAGGAGTAGAGAAGTGTCGTAGAACCCAAAGGAGAATAGAAGAAAAACGTGAGCAACCAAAGGAAAGGAGACTTTCGGCCAAGGAGAGGAAGGAGAGCCAGTAGGAGGCTTGAGGAAAGGAGAAAGAAGAAGAAAAGTGAAGAAAAATCAAGTTGTAAGGTAGCTACCATCTCCCTTAGTAGGGTTTGAAAATGGGATGAAATGGAGCTTAGGGTTTGTGTAAAGTTTGAAGGGAGAGGTGAGATCTATGGGTTTTTGTGTTTCCCTAAGCTAGGGTTTGGTTGTTTTAGCTTAAATGGGCTATGGGTAGGTTAGGTTTAAGACTTCGTTATCGATTTATCGATTCTTGAATGCTTCGACTTTTCCAATGAGTCTCGGAATGTGTTTTATTGAAGGAACCAAGGAAACCTCACTCAAGAGAGAGAGGAAGAGCGATCGTGAATCCGGTTCCGACGATAGGTGGGTAACATCTTTATAGTTATTGTGTAATGGGCAAAGCAATATGTGTGCTATCTTTGTTATACTATGTGCATATTGAAAATGAAATTTTGTGTTTTGAGAGGAAAGAATGGAACTTTGATGTTTTGAAAGAGTGAGATAAGCATAAAATGTGAATCTTGTGTTTTGATATGTAAGCATATTGATTGTGTTTGGTAGAGAGAACCCTTTGTGAAGTCACGTGCGTTGACCCCATAGCCTTCTCCATTTGCCCGCTTGGGCTTACGAGATCAGCGGACTCGATGTGCTCCTGATAAACTTCGGTTTCGGTGTGTGTATGGAACTCTCGAGCCAATTGTGTGCATTTCATCATTTATAAGTGTTTATGATGCATAATATGGGTTTTAATTGCAAGATGATTCTATGTTATGCCTTATGTGATGAGTTGAGTAAATTGTGGGTTATGTGATAAAGTTGAGTTTCAACCTATTATGTAAATTGCTAATGCTTTGGATTATTAATTGTGTGCGTGTGGCTCATTATGTGATGGCTATAAATTTGTTAGCCACTGAGCCGTGTTAGCTCACCTATTCTCCCTCCTCAGGTGCAAATCAAAGTTGAACTCGGAACCTTGCAAAAGCTTCGGGCATCGCTCCAAGAAATTTAGGAACTTTTGTATTAAGTTAGTAACTAGCTTTTGGGAATAGCTTTGTAAGCATATTGATCATTGAGCATCTCATCTTTGGTATTTTGTACTTGATTTTGATGAATATGCCAATATGTAACCAAAGCTATGCATGAATCTTGTTATGATTTTGAAATGAGAATGAGAGCTCTAGTACTCTCTTTATGTGAATTGGCTAATTTGTGTACTGTGTATGGCCTTGGAAAGGCATGTGTATGATTTTGAGTATTATTGTTATATGAGTTTGGTTGGGTTTTGGCCATGGAAAAGGTCGCTGGTATGTTGTTATGGTCTATGTGCTGTTGAAGAGTATAGTGCTGCAGAATCTGGGCTAAAGTGTTCATGTGAGAATTTTGAGTTTGTTGTGTTTGCTGAAATTTCTGGGTTGGTATAGGTAGAATGGGAGTACTGAGACTTGTTGAAAGTGTTAGCCGGGCAGTAGAGCTCTCCTAGGAGGTTTTATGAGCTATTTAAGAGGTATTAAATTGGTAGGTATGAGTCGTTGGATTTAAATGTAGGTGCTGTCCAAGTGACAGATTGTCAGGCAGAGCTTTGAGTCTACTTTTGACCCTCATAGAGTTGGAATATAGGTTGGTGGTCTTCATGAAAGTTGTAGATAATTCTTTTACCTTTCCATAGACACTAAGTTTGTTAAATTTGGAGTTCTGGGTCAAAAGTTATGGAGGTCGCAAGTCTAGAGCTGTTTGTGGAGAGCTAGTCGATCGGTCTTTGAGTAAAATTTGGATTTCCTTAATGGCCGAGTTTGTCCTTAATTCCTTCTTAAAAAATGTAGATTTTTCTTCTAGGTTTCCAACGCTTCTGACAGTGCCTGATTTGGAGCTTGGAGTCAAAAGTTATTGAGGTTAGAAGTCTGATAGGTCGGATCGCCGAGCAGGTCGCTCGGCTCGGCACGCGAGCGCCCAAGGCGCTCGGCAGGCCGAGCGACTAGCGCTCGCCCGCGCGGGCGAGCGACGAGCTGGTCGCTCGACCCTCGGCCATGCCGAGCTAGCTCGTCTTTTGGGGGTCGGTTTTGGCCGACCGACCCCTCTCCCTTCTTTTGGCCATAACTTTTTGCACAGACCTCCGATTGAGCTGATTTTCGAATCGATGGTTTTCTAAGAACTTTTTCTATCTTTATACACTTAAATTTTCATTTTTTATTTTAAATTGAAAAAGGTGATTTGAAACAAAGTGTGAAGATCGGCTGATTCTTTCTGATTATACTTCACAAATTTTTAAATATCTGGAGCTATAGGGCTCGGGTTGAGGCGATTCTTGTTTTACATGAAACTAGAGACATAAATCTACACTTTTTATGAAGGAGCCGATCAGTAATTTTGCCTCTAAAGTTTTCAAATATTTACATGAAGTCGGTAGAGGGGCTGTTTTCACTGTTTTCTTTAAGATAGTATTTTTGCCATAACTTCTTCATTTCAAATCCGAATTGAACGATTTCGGTGGCGTTAGAATTGTGAGATCAAGGGTAACATTTTATTAAAAAGCCAATCCAAAATTTTCTATTAAAAGTTTCTCTAATTGTGGTCGGTTTGTGTTTAGTTTGGGTCTTCCATGCTTATATGGGTTAGAATGTTGGGCCTCGGGACGAGGTCCAACATTGTTTAATATCGAGCTTAGGCTTACTCTTAGGCTTAAAATGTATAGTAGGGAACATTGTTTTGTATGTGATTAAATGTTTACCTTATGAATTGATTGTTTGCATTACGTGACATGCATATCATGCATACATATAGTAACTAAGCTTAAAAATGAATTGTAGCTAATCACTAGTATTTTCATTGAAGGAGTAAGATGCCACCTCGTAGAAGGACACGAGGAGTCCTGCAAGGTTCAATTGCACTGACTCTCCACCAAGAGCGGAGAGTACCGATGAGTCGAGAGCCGGAGTGGTGAGGCTTCTCGAGGCGGGGTAGTGAGCCCTCCGATCTCGAGGACGCGATCGCCTAGTCGGTCGAGACAAGTGCTGCTCTTGATCCGAGATTATTCGAGCATTTACCCAAGCATTCGTTCGGGCTATGGGTCAAATGCCACGAGCTCTAGTTCTACCCTAAGAGGGGAAGACAGTTTGATAAGGTGAGGAAATGCAGGCGGTGGATTTCCATGGGACCACGGATCCAGGAAGCTGAGACTGGTTGAGGAAGGCGAGAAATCTTGGATCGGATGGAGTCGAGGATGATGAGAGGGTAGTCTATCTTGCCATCTGCTTGAGGTGATGCTTTACCTTTGGTGGGAGACCGTGCTAGGGAGTCGACGAGACCGGTCGGGTGACATGGGAGACTTCTGTTGTCTTCGAGGAAGAAGTATTTATCTGAAGTGTACATTCAAAGTGAGCGAGAGAGTTCTGAGCCTCACCCGGAGGAGATGAATGTTCTTGAGTATGGCGCCGGTTTACTCGATTATCGAGGTATCTTGCAGATATGATGTTTAGTGAAGCGCCAAGTGCCGCCGATTTGAGTGGTGCACCTAACTATCGAGAGAAAAGGTAGTGGTGCAGAACACATGATTTCAATGACTAGTTGAAGCGGCTCGAGGTTGAGAACATTGAAAATATCAAGAGTGCGATCGGCAGGAAGAGAAAGGGAGAAGCGATTCGGGAGGGAGGTGGTACTTAATCACGAGAGAAGTTCAGAACCTTTCTGCTTGATCGAGGAGAGGAGCACCGGTGGGAGTTGGCCTAGATCTGCAAGGACTCACTGTTTCTCACCAAGCTTCTACGGTGGGCGGCGATAGAAGAGTAGATGGGAGAGGCCACCTCTTCCCAAGTGTGACCATTGTGGGCTTCCCATGAGGAGAATGTCATAGAAAAGACTGGAGCATGTTTCAATTGTGGGCGGAAGGACACTTAGTTAAGTTTGTCCCAGTAGGATAGAGAGAGGGATCTCAGAGGCAAGCTTCAGGAGGACAGAGGCGGTGGTGCAAAAAGTCGTGTGACAGAAGTGGGTAGCTCTGGAGGTCTAAGAGAGATTATCCTCCAGATAGATCCGGAGGGCAAGCATCGGCCAGTGTTTGCAATGACACGAGAGGAGGCCGAGACCGCCCAGACGTTATGGCGGGTATGGTTAAATTGTTTGATGATTATGTGCTTGCTTTGATTGATTGAGTTCTACCCATTCCTTTGTGTCTTGGGTAGAACTATATCCAGAGGAGTTTGAGTCCATTGGATACTCCGGCGATGGTGAGTACTCAATCGGCCATTATATTGTCATCTGTCAAGTGTATAGAGATTGTGAGATAGAGATTAGTGGAGGAAAACTTGTGGTGGATCGATGCCTTTGAAGATGGGAGGATTGGATGTGATCTTAGGTATGGACACATTAGAGAGGTATCATGTTACTTTAGATTGTAAGCGAGAAGGCGGTGGAGTTCGAGCTAGAGGATAGCAGGAAAGTGATACTCATGGGAGATAGAAAAGTCAGTTCACCTCGGGTTATCTCGGTATGATGGCGAGAGAATGATGAGCAAGGGTGTGAGGCCTTTTGGCTTATGTGCTAGATATGGAGGCAGATAGAGGGAGGTTGGAAGACATTCCGGTGAGTCGGGAATTCCGGATGTCTTTCCGAGGAATTGCGGGACTACCTCCTCTAGGAAAATTGAGTTTCCCATCGAGCTTCATTCGAGCCTTTGCCGATCTCAATTCCACCTTATCGGATGGCTCGGTGGAATTGAAGGAGCTTAAGGAGCGATTGGAGGACCTTTTAGAGAAGGGTTATGTTAGGCCGAGTTCTTCGCCTTGGGAGCTCGGTTCTTTTGTGAAAAAGAAAGATGGGTCGTTGCGGATGTGTGTGGATTATAGGAAGTGAACCATGCCACCATTAAGAACCGATATCCGCTCCAGCGCATTGATGACTTGTTTGATCGATTGCAAGGCGAGAGTCTTTTCAAGATAGATTTGAGATCGGGTTATCATCAGTTGAGGATTAAGGAGACCGATGTGTCAAAGGCGCTTTTAGGGACGAGGTATGGCCACTTTGAGTTTTGGTTATGCCTTTCAGATTAACTAATGCTCCTGCGGTCTTTATGGATTTGATGAATAGAGTCTTCAAGTCTTTCCTAGATCAATTTATCATTGTCTTTATTGATGATATATTGGTCTATTCTAAGAGTGATGAGGACACGAGGATCATTTGAGAGTTGCTTTAAAGACATTGAGGAAGAATGAGTTGTATGCCAAATTCGATAAATCGAATTTTGGCTAAGGGAAGTGGTATTTTGGGGCATGTGATCTCGGCGGGGAGTGCATGTGGATCCATGAAGATAGAAAGTGTGGTTAAATGGGAAGCACCTAAGAATGTAGGTGAGGTGAGGAGTTCCTTGGGATTATTTGGATACTACGGGGAGGTTTGTGGAGGGCTTTTCTTTGATATGCTCCACTTTCCAAATTAACGAAAGAATCGAAATTTGAGTGGGTGAGGAGTGCGAGTAGTTTCGAGGAGTTGAAGAAGCGACTTACAACCGCACCGATTCGACATTGCCTTGGTGATGATGGGTACATTGTGTAAAGATGATGCCTCAGGAAGGATTAGGATGTGTATTGATGCAAGGAGAGAAAGTGATTGCTTATGCCTCTGGCGGTTGAAGCCTTATGAGATGAACTATCCGATTCATGACTTGGAGTTGGTCGCTATAATCTTTGCATTGAAGATTTGGAGACATTATCGTATGGAGTTACCACTAGGATATTCTGAGATCATAAGAGCCTTAAATACTTGTTGAGCGTAAAGAGTGAATTTGAGGCAGAGGCGATGGTTAGAGTTACTAAAAGATTATGACTTGATGATAGATTACCATCCGGGGAAAGCTAATGTGGTAGCGGATGCTCTGAGTAGGAAGTCCACTATGGCTCACATGGAGAGTGTGTATCTTCCCTTGCTGAAGGATTTAGCCAGACTTGATGTGATCTTTGAGGCAAGATGGGCTGAGTGTATTTTGGCAAGTTTCAGGGTGAGGCCAGTGCTGAAAGAGAAGATCAAGGAATTGCAGGATCAGGATGAGTACTTGAGTAAGCTTAGGGAAGAGATAAAGAATGGCAAGCCGTCTAATGTAGAGGTAAAGGAAGATGGATTGATGGTTGTGGGTAGTAGATTGTGTGTCCCGGGCAAGTTAGAGTTGAGAGATGAGATTCTTGATGAGGCGCATAATGCTCCTTATGCAATGCATCCAGGGAGTTCTAAGATGTATCGGAATTTGAAAGAGCATTTCTGGTGGAAAGGAATGAGGAAAGATGTAGCAGAGTATGCTAAAAGATGTTTGGTGTGCCCGTGAGTTAAAGTGAACACAGCACCTTGAGCAAGCAATCCCTTGCCTATTCCGGAGTGGAAATGGGAAAAGATAACTATGGATTTTCGATGGGATTAGAGATCTAGCAAGAAGCATGATGCAATATGAGTGATTGTGGATAGGTTGACTAAGTCACTCACTTCTTGCCAATTCATCGATGATTCCTTGAATGTGTTGGCTAAGAAGTATGTGGATGAGGTGATTAGGCTTCATGGGATTCGAGTTTGATAGTTTCGATAGAGATCCCGGTTTACCTCGTGTTTTGGAGAGTTTGCAGGAGGCCTTGGGGACTAGATTGCATTTGATCTGACTTTCCATCCGCAGGTGATGGACGATCGGAGAGGACCATTCAGACTTTGGAGGCAATGTTGAGGGCTTGTGCTTTGGATTTCAAAGGTTAGTGGGATGATCACTTACCTTTGATTGAGTTTGCTTATAATAATTCCTATCATTGGAATTGAGATGGCACCATATGAGGCTTTGTATGGTAGGAGATGTAGAACTCCTATATGTTGGGACGAGGAAGGTGAAAGAAAGCTTGTGGGGCCTGAGTTAGTGCAGGTCACAGTTGATAAAATTAAGTTGGTGAAACAGAGGCTTAAGGCAGCTCAAGATAGGATGAAGAGCTATTCGGATGCTCATAGGAAAGAGATGGAGTTTGATGTGGGTGAGAAGGTGTTTCTTCGAGCTTCTCCATGGAAGGGTGTGATGAGGTTTGGTAAGAAGGGCAAGCTTAGCCCGAGGTATATAGGCCCATATGAGATCATTGAGAGGATTGGGCCTTTGGCTTATAAGTTAGATTTGCCATCGGAGTTGTCTAAGATTCACAATGTGTTCCATGTGTCGATGTTGAGGAGTGCAGATCGGATCCTTCAGCATATAGTTCAACCTTCGAGATTGAGTTGAGAGAGGATTTGACTTATGAGGAGCAACCAAGTGGAGATCTTGGATTCAAAGGAAAAGTGTTAAGGAATAAGATCGTGAAGTGGTTAAGGTCTTGTGGAGGAACCATTCATAGAAGAGGCAACTTGGGAACCTTTGGAAGCCGTGAGGAGAAGTATCCTACCTCTTCATGGATTCGTAAGGATTTCGAGGACGAAATTCTTTTAGGAGGGGAGAATTGTTGGACCCCAAAATTTTTTTTATTTTATTTGAATTATTTATTTATGAATTTATTCGTTAATTATTTATTTTGTCTTAATTGATTTAATTAGGTGTGTATATAGATATACTTTATGTTGGGCTTGGAAATTTGAAGTTAGAAATTAAGTGTAGAGTTAGAACTTAAAAGTTAGAAGAATGGGCTTTGAGTTTAAGTGGTTAGTGTAGTGGGCTTGTAGTTATAAGAGAGGAGAGCCCAAAGGAAGGGAGGAGAGCTTTAGGAGAGCTCAAAACTATGTAGTTTTGATGGGAGGCTTTAAGTTAAAGCTAATGACTTAAGTGAATTGGAGAGGAGTAGAGAAGTGTCGTAGAACCCAAAGGAGAATAGAAGAAAAACGTGAGCAACCAAAGGAAAGGAGACTTTCGGCCAAGGAGAGGAAGGAGAGCCGTAGGAGGCTTGAGGGAAAGGAGAAAGAAGAAGAAAAAGTGAAGAAAAATCAAGTTGTAAGGTAAGCTACCATCTCCCCTTAGTAGGGTTTCGAAAATGGGATGAAATGGAGCTTAGGGTTTGTGTAAAGTTTGAAGGGAGAGGTGAGATCTATGGGTTTTTGTGTTTCCCTAAGCTAGGGTTTGGTTGTTTTAGCTTAAATGGGCTATGGGTAGTTTAGGTTTAAGACTTTGTTATCGATTTATCGATTTTTGAATGCTTCGACTTTTCCAATGAGTCTCGGAATGTGTTTTATTGAAGGGAACCAAGAAAACCTCACTCAAGAGAGAGAGGAAGAGCAGTCGTGAATCCAGATTCCGACGATAGGTGGGTAACATCTTTATAGTTATTGTGTAATGGGCAAAGCCCTATGTGTGCTATCTTTGTTATACTATGTGCATATTGAAAATGAAATTTTGTGTTTTGAGAGGAAAGAATGGAACTTTGATGTTTTGAAAGAGTGAGATAAGCATAAAATGTGAATCTTGTGTTTTGATATGTGAGCATATTGATTGTGTTTGGGCGAGAGAGAACCCCTTTGTGAAGTCACGTGCACGTTGACCCCCATAGCCTTCTCCCGGCTGCCCGCTTGTGGCTTACGAGATCCGAAAACGGACTCGATGTGTTCCTGATAAACTTCGATTTCGGTGTGTGTATGGAACTCTCGAGCCAATTGTGTGCATTTCATCATTTATAAGTGTTTATGATGCATAATATGGGTTTTAATTGCAAGATGATTCTATGTTATGCCTTATGTGATGAGTTGAGTAAATTGTGGGTTATGTGATAAAGTTGAGTTTCAACCTATTATGTAAATTGCTAATGCTTTGGATTATTAATTGTGTGCGTGTGGCTCATTATGTGATGGCTATAAATTTGTTAGCCACTGAGCCGTGTTAGCTCACCCCATTCTCCTCCTCGGTGCAAATCAAAGTTGAACTCGGAACCTTGCAAAAACTTCGGGCATCGCTCCAAGAAATTTAGGAACTTTTGTATTAAGTTAGTAACTAGCTTTTGGGAATAGCTTTGTAAGCATATTGATCATTGAGCATCTCATCTTTGGTATTTTGTACTTGATTTTGATGAATATGCCAATATGTAACCAAAGCTATGCATGAATCTTGTTATAATTTTGAAATGAGAATGAGAGCTCTAGTACTCTCTTTATGTGAATTGGCTAATTTGTGTACTGTGTATGGCCTTGGAAAGGCATGTGTATGATTTTGAGTATTATTGTTATATGAGTTTGGTTGGGTTTTGGCCATGGAAAAGGTTGCTGGTATGTTGTTATGGTCTATGTGCTGTTGAAGAGTATAGTGCTGCAGAATCTGGGCTAAAGTGTTCATGTGGGAATTTTGAGTTTGTTGTGTTTGCTGAAATTTCTGGGTTGGTATAGGTAGAATGGGAGTACTGAGACTTGTTGAAAGTGTTAGCCGGGCAGTAGAGCTCTCCTAGGAGGTTTTATGAGCTATTTAAGAGGTATTAAATTGGTAGGTATGAGTCGTTGGATTTAAATGTAGGTGCTGTCAAGTGATGATTGTCGAGCAGAGCTTTGAGTCTACTTTTGACCCTCATAGAGTTGGAATATAGGTCGGTGGTCTGCATGAAAGTTGTAGATAATTCTTTTACCTTTCCATAGACACTAAGTTTGTTAAATTTAGAGTTCTGGGTCAAAAGTTATGGAGGTCGCAAGTCTGGAGCTGTTTGTGGAGAGCTAGTCGATCGGTCTTTGAGTAAAATTTGGATTTCCTTAATGGCCGAGTTTGTCCTTAATTCCTTCTTGAAAAATGTAGATATTTCTTCTAGCTTTCCAACACTTCTGACCGTGTCTGATTTGGAGCTCGGAGTCAAAAGTTATTGAGGTTAGAAGTCTGATAGGTCGGATCGCCGAGCAGGTCGCTCGGCTCGGCACGCGAGCGCCCAAGGCGCTCGGCAGGCCGAGCGACTAGCGCTCGCCCGCGCGGGCGAGCGTTGCCGCTCGGCCATGCGGGCGAGCGACGAGCTGGTCGCTCGCCCCTCGGCCATGCCGAGCTAGCTCGTCGTTTGGGGGTCGGTTTTGGCCGACCGACCCCTCTCCCTTCTTTTGGCCATAACTTTTTACACAGACCTCCGATTGAGCTGATTTTCGAATCGATGGTTTTCTAAGAACTTTTTCTATCTTTCTACGCTTAAATTTTCATTTTTTATTTTAAATTAAAAAAGGTGATTTGAAACAAAGTGTGAAGGTCGGCTGATTCTTTCTGAATATACTTCACAAATTTTTAAATATCTGGAGCTATAGGGCTCAGGTTGAGGCGATTCTTGTTTTACATGAAACTAGAGACATAAATCTACACTTTTTATGAAGGAGCCGATCAGTAATTTTGCCTCTAAAGTTTTCAAATATTTACATGAAGTCGGTAGAGGGGCTGTTTTCACTGTTTTCTTTAAGATAGTATTTTTGCCATAACTTCTTCATTTCAAATCCGAATTGAACGATTTCGGTGGCGTTAGAATTGTGAGATCAAGGGGAACATTTTATTATAAAGCCAATCCCAAATTTTCTATTAAAAGTTTCTCTAATTGTGGTCGGTTTGTGTTTAGTTTTGGGTCTTCCATGCTTATATGGGTCCGAATGTTGGGCCTCGGGGACGGGGTCCAACACTATGTGTGCTACCTTTGTTAAATTGTGTGTATATTGAAAGTGTATTCCTTTGATTTGAAAGAAAAGAATGAAACTATGACGATTCGATGAAATGAAAGAAGCATAAAATGCTATTCTAGTGTTTGAATATGTGAGCATATATTGGTTGTGATTGGGCGAGAGAGAACCTATTTCGTTAAGTCATGTAAACGTTGACCCCCTAGCCTTCTCCCGACTGCCCGCTTGAGGCCTACGAGATCCGAAAATAGACTCGTCGTGTTTACGGTAAACTTCGGTTTCCGTCGTGTTTTTGGAACTCTCGAGCCAATTGTGTGCATTTCATCATTTTGGTGTTATGATGCATAATATGTGTTTTAATTGATATAAGATTCCATGTTATGTTTTATGTGATGATTTTGGCTAATTTATGATTTATGTGATGAAGTTGAGTTATTTGTGCTTTATATGATAGAATGCAAATGTTTTGGATTCTTTATGTGTTGTATGGCTCATTACTCGATGGCTATAAAGGTGTTAGCCACTGATCCGTGTTTGCTCACCCCATTCTCCCTCTTCAGGTGCAAATTCTAGTTGAGCGCGGAACCTTGCAAGGCATTGGGCATAACTCCAAGAAACTTTAGACACTTTTGTATTAAGTTATTAACTAGCTTTCGGAATGGCTTTATAAGCATATTAAGCATTGAGCATCTCATATGTTGTATTTTGGTACTTGATTCTTGATGGATATGATGAATATGCTGATATGTAATTAAAGCTATGATTGAACTCTTGAATGATTGATAAAGAGATGAGAGCTCTAGTACTCTCTTCTTCATGTGAATTTGTTAATTTGCGATCTGTGCTTGGCCTTGAAAAGGGTATATGTATGAGTCTTTTGATCATTGAGTTGTTGTTGGGTTTTGTCTTGGGATAGCTTGCTGGAATTTGCAAAGGTTTATGAGTTGTGATAAGGAAAGATTTAGAGACAAGATTGGTAGTGATTTGAAAAATGTTCACTGAATATGTTTCAGTCTTTTAGCCACAAGGTTTTCTCTAGTAATCCAAACGAGATGATTTCTAATTTGGATTAAACTAGAGATATATGGCTACATTTTGTAAGAAGACATCGAATTTCAATTCTGTGTCTAAGAGTCTCAAATATTGTCATGAAGTTAAGAATTGGGTGTAGTGTTGGTGCAGGAATGAAAGTCTTATCTTCTGACTTTAGGGGCAATTTTGGGATTGATAAAGATAGGTTTTGGCAAAATTCCCTTCTGGAAAGTTGTAGATATTTCTTTTATCTTTCCAACGGTATAAAGTTTGTAAATTTTAGACATCTGAGTGATAAGTTATGCATTTTATAAGTGGAGACGTTCTGGAGAAAAAGTCAGACGAAGTTACTGTTCATCTTCATCTTCGTCTATGTTGACGTCATCTTCATCTGTGATGATGTCATCTTCATCTGTGTTGACGTCATCTTCGTCTGTGATGACGTCATCTTCGTCTGTGATGACGTCATCTTCGTTTTCGTCTATGCTGACGTCATCTTCGTCGATGATGACGTCATCTTCGTCGATGATGATGTCATCTTCGTCTCAGTTTTGCTGACATCATCTTCGTCTATGATGACGTCATCTTCGTCTTAGTTTTGCTGACGTCATCTTCGTCTATGATGACGTCATCTTCGTCTTAGTTTTGCTGACATCATCGTCTGCTTTTGGTTTTGACCCTTCTTCCTTCTTTTGGCCATAACTTTTTGCACAGACCTCCGATTAAGCTGATTTTTGAAGCGTTGGACTCCTGAGAAAATTTTCTATCTTTTTATACTTTATTTATCAGTATTGCTTTTAAATTGAAAAAGGTGGTTTGAAACAAAGTATGACGATCGGTTGACAAAGTTTGAATATACTTTACTAATTTTAAAATATCTTGAGCTATAGGGCTCGGATCGAGGCGATTTTTATTTTAAATTAAACTAGAGACCTAAACCTACAAGTTTTATGAAGGAACCAATCGGCAAGATAGCCTCTAAGGTTTTCAAATTTTGATGCGAAGTCAGTAAAGTGTTCAATTTTGACTATTTTCTTAAAAAAAAAGCATTTTGAGCATAACTTCTTCATTTCTAATCCGAATTGAGCGTTTTCAGTAGCGTTAGAATCGTTAGATCATGAGGAACAAATGTCCTTAGGAAGCTGATCTGAATTTTCATTTGGAGGTTTCCCCCAATTTGTGGTCAGTGTGTGGTCGGTTTTGGGTCTGCTATGCTTGTGTGTTTCCGAATGTTGGGCCTCGGAGACGGGGTCCAACAGAATTAGTTGTTATGTCCTACATAGAAGTTTTATAGCTTCCTTTTAGCTTTTTATAGATACCAAATTTGTCAAATTTGGAGTTCGGAATCAAGATTTATAAATTTTGGAAAATTCTATTTTATGACGTCTTTTCATCTCGTCTGATTTTGCTATTCTCCTCCCCTAATCTGAACCTTGTTCAATCTTTGGCTTATAACTTTTCCGTTCAACATCCGATTGACTTGGTTGTTGAAGCGTTTGATTTATAAGACGATTATCTACATCCTCATGGAAAATTTGTGATTTTATGAGACTTAATTGAGGATGATGGATTTAATCAAAGTGAGTTGAGAAATTTTCTAAACATGGTTCAGTATTTTGATAAATTCTTGATATGTGGAGATCCGATTGAATTGATTCTTGAGGAAAACTAAAATATGGATTTGGGGCTACAAATCATATGAAGTCATTGAATTTCAATTTAGCCTCTAAGACTTTCAATTTCTGAATCTAAGTCGGGTTTAGTGTTCAGTCTTGGATTAGCAAAATCTGAAAGTATTTTGAGCATAACGTTTGTTCTTGTTATCCAAATGAGATGATTTTTTATTTGGATTAAATTAGAGAAATAGGTCTATAATTGTTATGAAGAAATCGAGTTTCAATTTTGTCTTTAAGAATATCAATTTTCGGATGGAAATAAAGTACTGGAAAATGTCTTAGCATACGAATAACCCGAAATGTTTGGAGTATAACTTTTGGTGTAGTGCACCAAATAAAATGATTTTGGTGGAGTTATGAAATTAAGACAATGAGGAACGTTTCTCTAGAAGGAATTTGTAGCAAATTCCTTCAATTTGATGGTAAGAAAATAGTCCTAAAGTAAGCTTAACTTAAAATGAAGTTTAGGGGCAAATTGGGAAGTTTACTTAAGAGTTAGGTTACAAGGCTTATAAGGAGGGGCTTTTTGGTCATTAACCAATCATTAAAGGGGCAGGACAAGAGGGTTGTCGTTTTACATGAAGAGAAGCACACGACACTTTGAGATAAAATGAAAGAAAGAAACAAATGAGCAAAGGAAGGAAAGAATGGTGCTTTCGGTGGAGAGGAAAGAGGAGAAAGAAGAAAAAGGAACTAGGGTTTCAGATTTTGTGGCTTTCAAGAAGGATTTTCATGTTTTTTCAAGAGAGAAAAGGTGGAAGAGCATGGGAGCCTCCTAAGGAACCAAGGAAATCCGAAAATGGTGGAGGCTGAAGGTAAGAGAAAAATTTGATTTGTTAAATTGTGATGAGATTTTAGTTTATTTGAGTTAAGAATGTTGTGGGTTTGTGAATTCTTAAGTTAATTTTGAGGATTATGTAAATTGTGATGTTGAATTTTGGTGAATTTGGTTTAGGGAATTTTAACTTGGATGAAGGAAAGAAGTAAAGGAGAAATTGATGCTTGGGACAAAGTTCTAGCATGTAAATGAGGTGGGTAATGTGTTTATATCTTGAATTATAAGCTATCATTATGATTTTGAAAAAAATCAAGAAGCAAATTGTTTAAAAAATTACTATTTATGTTAATGTTTGAAAATCATGATTTTTAAATGATTAAATTCATTGTATTTGAATTGAGGAAATTGGAATAATTGATGTTTACATTGTTGTTGAAGAAAAGTGAAATTGCCATATGAATTTTGGGTTGATGAATGTGTAATGTGAATTGAATTTTTCTGAATAATGTTTTTAAGAAATTGTTATGATTTATGCATTCTTTGTGTTTGGATGAATTAAGATTTTGATATGTGAATTTCAATTTGTTTGAATATGGCTAGAAAAAAGAGAAATATTAGGTTACTGCCATTTTTTAGTTAATTGATGGGTTACATGGATTGGTTTGTGTTTTGTGGAGATTGAGTTTTTGTGTAGGTGCTTAAGTTTGGGATGAAGATTGAAGATTTGGCTATTTGATTTTTGGGGGAAGTGTTGTCAAATTTTTGTAAAAATTTGGCAGAAACTTTGTTTGTGTTTTTGAATCTATTAATGTTGGAATTGGATTGGGGGGTCTTCTTGAAGATTGTAGCATATGTTTAGAGCTTTCTAATGGTGTATAATGTGCCTTATTTGGAGTTAGGAGTAAAAAATTATGGGGGTTGAACCTAGTGCGATTCATCGTTCATATGGTAGTTTCTTTGTTTCATTAGGCAGAAACTTTGTTTGTATTTTTGACCCTCTTAGAGCTTGAATTGGATTGGGGGGGGGGGGTCTTCTTGAAGATTGTAGCACATGTTTAGAGCTTTCTAATGGTGTATAATATGCCTTATTTTGAGTTAGGAGTAAAAAACTTATGGGGGTTGAACATAGTGCAGTTACTGTTCATATGTTAGTTTTACTATTTCATTGAGCAGAAACTTTGTTTGTGTTTTTGACCCTTTTAGAGCTTGAATTGGATTGAGGGTCTTCTTGAAGATTGTGGCACATGTTTGGAACTTTCTAATGGTGTATAATGTGCCTTATTTGGAGTTAGGAGTAAAAACTTATAGGGTTTGAACCTGGTTCAGTTACTGTTCATATGGTATATTTGGACAAAATCTTTGGAAGGATTTTTCACCCCTTTAGAGCCTTCATTGATTTTTGCATCCTTCATAGAAGATGTAGATTATCTTTTACCCTTTCCATTGAGGTATAATATGCAATTTTAGGGATTTGGAGTAAGAAGTTATGAGGGTTGGAAATTTCAGTTACTATTCATATGGTCATTTTATGGGTAGTAACTTTGAAGTAGTTTTTGACTCCCTTAGAGGCCATATTGGTTTTTAAACCCTTCATGAAAGTTGTAGAGTTCTCTTTGAGATTTTTATTGATACCAAACTAGCGAACTTTGGAGTTTGGTGTGAAGAGTTATGATAGGATTTCTGATTAGCCACTAAGCTTTTTATATTTCAGGAGGGAAATTAAAGTGAATTTTCCAAGACCTGTTTGAAGGTAAATAGATTAAGTTCGTGTTTGAGGGTTGTCTTTTCAAAAAATGTTTGAAAATTTATTAATTTCAAATGATTAAATTTATTGATTTTTGTAATGATTTAAGAAATTGCTACAATTGTTATAATTTGAATATGATTTTTGAATTGTTATGAAATTGATTGATAAATTGTGGTTTGTTATATGACATGTGCATGGAAAATGGCTATATGAAAGTATGTGAATTTGTGAAGGTTAATGTGTCTAGTATGGCACAATATGAAAAAAAAACTAAGTTTTCGAAATGTGCCTTCGGGTAATCCGATTTTCAAGTATGAATTATGTGTTATGTGGGTTTGATTAGGTCCCATAAGTTTGAGTCAGTGCACTGGTCTCGTTTTTATATGCTTCGGCCGCCTGCCCGCTAGTGACACTGGAGCTCCGATTTTGGACTCCTATAAGTTCACGGCTACACTGGACCGCTATGCGGGAAAGTGTAGTACGTTTTGTTCATGGCTGCACAGGACCGCTATGCGAAAATGTGCAGTACATTCTGTTTTGGACCGACCCAAACCAATTTGATGTGTTTTATGTGTTTTGATTTTTGTTGATAATGTGATACCTTTATTATGTGATACATTCATGTTTTAAGTTTGTTCGTGATTCGTGAAGAATTTGAAGTTTTTGAGAAATGATAAATTTTGGATTTTCTGCCGTAAAAATTATTTTTGAAATTGATTATAATGATTTGAAAAGTTTGAAGAATAAGTTTTCGATGAACTTCCTACTGTGAGATTTTTATAAAAAAAATTTAGAAAATGATTTTTGCTTATGTTTCAATTTATAAACATGTTATCCACGAGCTGTCAAACTCACCTTCCTTTTCATCCCAATCTCCAGGTTTCGAGCAGGAGATCAGATGAAAGAAAGTCAAGGCTAGGGTTCGATTTTGTTTGTCCTGTGTTTTAAGTATTTTGGATTCTTGTATTAGTTTTGTTTATGGCTTGGAAAGCCATTAATGTATTGTAAGCATTAAATTCATGATGTATATGAATTATGGAATTATGTATTGAATTTGAGATATAAGCTTGTGTATGGTTATGATATATGGATATGATTAAGTTGTAATTGGATTGAATTATGAATTTTTGGATATTGATTTGAGATACGATTGTGACTTATTGAAGTGCTAGGTATAGATTTATGTATGATTATGCTGGGATTCCGGACAGGAGGTCAGATGAATTTGATGATTGTTTGATTTGTGTTGGTATATAGAAGTGTGTTTAAAACCCTTTGTAGGTTTTGGGTTTTATGAATTACAGCTGCTATGCTGCCAAAATTTTGTTAAATAAAGAATGTGTGTATGATTTGTGATTATGTTGACATGTGTTAGTATTTATGGAAAAAGAAAGAAACAAGATTTTGTTTAGGTTGATACTTATGATTCGTAACTGACGGATAGAAAATTTAGGTTATGGAATTTGTGAATTCCAAATTGATGAAGTCTTTACTTTGCACAAGATTGAATAAAGATGAAAAGAATGAAAAAAAAAAGAAAAAGAAAAAAATTATACCGATTTTGATCGGCTTAGATAAGATGCCTTAGGGTTTCCAACACGCTGTTTTTCTATGTTCACACTTCAGATGTCGGATCCGCTTTGTTAAGTTTTTGTTTCGCTTTCGATTCTTTCATCTTATGTTTCCGATTCGATTTGAAATTTTGCTTTGTAATTTCGTTTGCCTACTTTGCCTTTCGCCTTCCGTTCCATTCTTTTGAATTCGTTTTCTTTCAATTTCGCTTTCCACCACTTTATTTTCGACTCTGCTTACCATTTTTTCCGGTTGGGGTCCGATTACCATTTATGGTATCAGAGCCTAGTAATAGGATCTTACTTGGGCGCTTATGTTTGTAAAGTTTTTGAATGGATAGAACAGAGTTAGTGAAAATGTGATTTTGATGTGAATGAAATTTGCATGAATTAGTTGAAGAACCAAGATGATTGTTTGATTTAGGTGATAAGGATTTCGATTGATTTTAGATTTGTAATAATGAAATTTTAGATTAGAATTTCTGAAGGAATCGGGATGATTTGGTTTTGAATATACGTTTGTGAGATGAAATAATAAATACTTGGAAGATGAGATAAATGGTAAGGATATATGTGTGGTAGTTCAAAAAGGGGTTGAATTGAATTATATTGGACCATTGACTTGTGTCCATATGTTAAGGAATGTTGATATGTGATATAGTGATTTTGGTATGATATTGGTGCTATAAGATATAGGAAGTGAATAATTGTGAATAAGTTAAGAATATGTGTGATGAGAAATTAGTTAAGAAAGTGTTTGATTATGTTTAATTAGAAAGAAATTATGTAAGAGGATGAGTTACTTGGAGATTTTTCAGGTAGGAATTTCGAGGATGAAATTTTTTTAAGAGGGGAAAAAATGTGCGACCCCGATCTTTTAGTAGAATTTAGAAATAGAAAATGAGGTTCAATGAGTGTTTTGTATATGTATTGTGTCATTAATGTTTTTGTACTTTGAGAAAATGGATGAGAAAAGAAATATTGGATTTTGATGGTTTTGATAATTGTATAGATTTGTATAAGTTATGAAAGTTAAAGTGAATAGTCGATTGAAATGGAAGTTAAAAATCAAGAAATAAAGAGAAAAAGAGTGAGAATATGAAGAATTGAGAAAGCTTAACTTTTTGGTCATAGAGATTTGACTTTGTGATTTAGGCCAAATTTGAGAAAATGAACTTTATGAAACTTGTAGCTTCTGTTGAGAGCTTTCTGTCGCCATAAAGTTTGATATTTTTCGATATCGGGAGTGAAAGTTATGAACGATCAAAGTTAAGTGTTATTTGGCTTTGTTTTGTGAAAATGTCCATAAGTGTACATTTAGGTGTACTGTGCTTTGAGACAAATTATGTACTGATGTAGTCTGAATTGAGTTAATGGGTCTACATGAAAGTCATAGAAGATCTTCCTAGCTTTTCAATGATGTATTATATGTTATTTGTGGATGTGAGAATTTGAAGATATGAAATTTTAAAGTTTGGATGTGTTTTAGGATGACACATGTTTGGCAGAAACTTTGACTGAAAAATTGACCTAGTTAAAGGTTGAAATAGCCTTTCAGTCTTCATGAAAGTCTTAGATTATGTTTTGATCTTTCCATTAATGTATACTATGCAATTTTTAGACCATCAAAATGTAAAGATATGATTTTTGGAAGTTTCTGTTACTGTTTTAGCATGATTATTAATGGACAGAACCTTTAATTGGAAATTTGTTTTCCTTAATGGGAAAATTGATTTTTCTGTCCTTCATGAAAGTTGTAGGTGACTTTCTGATCTTTACATTGATATATAATATGACATGTTTGGACTTTGGAGTTGAAAGCTAGAAATTTTCAAGTTGAGTTATTGTTTAGGGAATTATAAATTGGGGACAGTAACTTTGATTTGGATTTTTGACCTTTTTAGAGATAGAATTAGTTTTTATGTTCTATATGGAAGTTGTAGAGCTTCCTTTGAGCTTTCTATAGATATCAAATTTGTCAAATTTTGAGTTCGGAATAAAGATTTATGAATTTTGGAAAATTCTATTTTACGACGTCGTTTCATCTCGTCTGATTTTGCTATTCTACTCCCCTAATCCGAACCTTGTTCAATCTTTAGCTTATAACTTTTCCGTCCGACATCCGATTGACTTAGTTTTTAAAGCGTTAGATTTATAAGACGATTATCTACATCCTCATAGGAATTTTGTGATTTTATGAGACTTAATTGAGGATGATGGATTTAATCAAAGTGAGTTGAGAAATTTTCTAAACATGGTTCAGTATTTTGATAAATTCTTGATATGTGGAGATCCGATTGAATTGATTCTTGAGGAAACATAAAATAGGGATTTGGGGCTACAAATCATATGAAGTCATTGAATTTCAATTTAGCCCCTAAGAGTTTCAATATCTGAATCTAAGTCGGGTTTAGTGTTCGGTCTTAGATTAGTAAAATCTGAAAGTATTTTGGCCATAACTTTTTCTTTAGTTATCCAAATGAGATTATTCTTGATTTGGATTAAACTAAAGAAATAGGGCTACAATTGTTATGAAGAACTCGAGTTTCAATTTTGTCTTGAAGAATATCAATTTTTGGATGGAAATAAAGTACTGGAAAATGTCTTAGCATATGAATAACCCGAAATGTTTGGAGTATAACTTTTAGTGTAGTGTACAAAATTAAATGATTTTGGTGGCATTATGAAATTAAGACAATGAGGAACGTTTATATAGAAGGAAGTTGTAGCAAATTCCTTCAATTTGATGGTAAGAAAATAGGCCTAAAGTAAGTTTGACTTAAAATGAATTCTAGGGGCAAATTGGGAAGTTTATTTAAGAGTAAGGTTACAAGTGTTGGGACCGATCCCAACTACTTAAATTTAACACTATCACTCTTGCTTTGATACCACAACTGTTGGGACCCAAACTCGGAGACCGACGTCCTAACCCAAAAACGGAGGTCAAAACGAAACGAATCACAAAGAAGCGGAACGAATAAAACGATTGATCACAAAGCGAAACAAATCATTAACGAATCGAAAGCCAACTTGGAAGCAAAGCATACAACAAAATCAAATCGAATTGGCTCGAAGACAACCAAACAAACGATCCAATCGAATTGAAACACAAATTCTGACATCCGCACAAATATCTTAGAAAAGCGTCAAAATGGTCGCGTTGGAAACCTTAGACTTAAACTGTCCAAAATCTAGTATATTTTTTTCCTTTTTTTCTCTCTTTTCTCATTCCTCAATCGAAATACATTCACATACAATCGCACTATCCAATGTCCAATACCCGTTCATTCACATTTTTCCATATACAAATCATGCTTATATCTCAATTGAACATACACAAGTTATATAACATATCCATGTGCAATACCATAACTCAATAGCCTCATCCAAACCTCATAAATACAATTACGATTTATATACCATTTCATAAATCAAAGCTTTATACAAATCATAGTGGCATTTTCAAGCCTTATACATTACCCATAACCCTAAACCAAAGTACACAATACACAACGATTCTAGACTTCTCAGCAACCATCTAACTTAATAATAATACAATATAAACACATGCAAACAGAAATCTTCATTTTCTTTCACCCGATCTTCTTCTCATCACCTGTGGATGGGAATGAAGGGGGTGAGCTTTACAGCCCGTGGGTAACAGTTTATAACAAATATATAAGCAAAATCCTTGAAATTCTTTTTTTTTTTGGTCTTAGAAAACATTTCTTTGAAACCCATAAAGCATATTTTCTAAAAGTTCCGCTCTTGCTGTAGTCAAATCACAATTGCAAAACGTATGATTTTTAGGCTTTCAGCCATAAACCCATAGGTTGCAAAACATGAATGCATCAACTTGACAATTCATAAATGCAATGGCAAATCACATATGCAATGCACATAATTGGCTCGAGAGTTCCATAAACATGACAGAAACCGAAGTTTATCGTAAACACGACGAGTCTATTTTTCGGATCTCGTAAGCCTCAAGCAGGCGGCCAGGAGAAGGCTAAGGGGGGTCAACGTGCACGTGACTTAACGAAATAGGTTCTCTCTCGCCCAATCACAATCACATAATCATGCTTAAATCATTTTATCGAATGCTCTTTTCCGAATACACAAAATGCCATGAAATCTTTCGAGGCATAACACAATGTATTTTGCAATTCATCAAAAGTTTATGTATGGAATCAATAATGATTTTTCAAATCATTCACATAATGGTGCAACATTTACGATGCAATTGAAATCGAAAAATCTCTTTATTTAAAGAAAGCATTAGTGGCTTATAAATTTTATTATAAACAGGTACCCACCTCGAATCGATGCTAGAAACTTGTTCCTTGCTCCAATTTGACCCTTGCTTCTTTGTTTCTTCCAATTGAAACTTCCCTAAACCGATTCACTCAAATGCAATATCATAAATCACAGCATCTTCAAAATTGATATCATATTTCACCAATCCATAATATTTCCCATGATTATAAACCAATAATTTCAAAAAACCCCAATTACAAAATTAGGCATAAACCCTAATTTCCAATTATCCAAAATTAATCCCATTAAAACATGCAATCTCCATAATTGACTTTAGAATTCACAAACCCATACCAATTCTAAGGTATCTAATTCAAAAATTCTCTAAAAGATCAAAGATCAAAAATCGACTCTTACCTTCATCTTCTCAAATTTCGGATTTTCTTAGTTCAAGATGAAGCTCTCTTCATCCTTCACCTTTTTCTCTCTTGGAATGACATCAAAATCTCTCTTCAAGTGGTAGAGAAATCGAGCCCTACCTTTCTCCCCTTTTTCTCCACCGAAGCTTACTCTCCCTTCTCTCTTCTCTCTTATTCTCTTATTCTTTCTTTCCTTTGATTATAAGTTTCAGGCTTCTCCTTCAAACAATGACAGCCCTCTTGCTTTTATAGTGCCATGTCATTTAATTAATGAGGAATGACCCATATGCCCCTCCATTTAAGGCTTAAACTTAACCCTTTAAGTAAGCTTCCAAAATTGCCCTTAAAACTGACATCTTGTCTGATTATTTCGATCAGGTACATGAAATACTTTAACAAAACTTTTTTCTATAAAAATGTCCCTCTATGTCTTACGAATCCATTGCTTCAAGAATCAAGTCGATCAGAGCTCTATATCTCAAGATATCTCCAAAATACTGAACACTGTTCAGTCCTTACAACACCAAGACTGAACACTACACTGAACTTCCGACCTGTAATTGAAAGTCTTAGAGGCTACGTTATATCTTGGCTCCTTCATAACATTTGTAGCCCCATCTCTCTAGTTTAATTTTCAAAAAGAATCAGATCGATCGAAGCTCTAGTGATCGAGATATATCCAAAATACTGAACACTGTTCAGCCACTACAAAACTAGACTGAACACTACACTGAACTTCCGACCTACATTTGGAAGTCTTAGAGGCTACATTATAGCTCGGCTCCCTCATAACATTTGTCGACCCATGTCTGTATTTTAATTTACAAAAAGAATCAGATCGATCAGAGCTCTACCGATCGAGATATCTCCAAAATACTGAACACTGTTCAGTCCTTACAACACCAAGACTAAACACTACACTGAACTTCCGACCTGTAATTGAAAGTCTTAGAGGCTACATTATAGCTCGGATCCTGCATAACATTTGTAGCCCCATCTCTCTAGTTTAATTTCCAAAAAGAATCATATCGATCGGATGTCGGACGAAGAAGTTATGGCCAAAAGAGTGAAAGGAGGTTAGAGCTCAGCCAGAAAATCAAAACTCGGCCAGAACGAAGATCGGTCGGCCAACAGAGGTCGGTCGGCCAACATCGGTCGGCTAACAGAGTTCGGCCAGCAGAGGTCGGCCAACAGAGGTCAGCCGGCTCCCAATCCGACCTTCAAACTTTCAACTCTCATAACTTTTGACTCCTAGCTCCAAATTGGACAAACTTGGTACCGTTGGAAAGAGAAAAGAGAGATCTACAATTTTGAAGAAGGACTCACAAACAAGCTCGGTCTTTAAAGGGGTAAAAAATGAGCTCGAAGATAACCAATCGATAATCTCCTCAAAACTTTACACAGTACCTCAACTTGAAAACATCATAACTTTTGAACCAGAACTCCAAATTTGACAAACTCGGTCTCTGTAGAAAGGTAAAAGAACCCTCTACAACTTTCATTAAGGCCTTAAAAATCAGATCGACCTCTAAATAGGTAAAAAACTCTACACAAAGTGACTGGTCGATCAACTTCACACTAAACAGCATCAAAACTTCTAACAATCATAACTTTCTCCTCCCTTGTCCAATATTTTCGTGCTTTATATCAATGGAAAGATAAAAACAATCTCTACAATGTTCATGAAGGACTCCAAAGCAACTTCTACTTCTAGCTAAGTTAATTTTTCAATCGAAGTTTCTTCCTTGATAGCAATCACCTAAGCAATATCCAAATTTTACATTATCATATCTTTCAACCTCCACAACCAAGAATCGCATATTATACATCATTTTAAAGCTATTCAAATTCTCTATAACTTTTATGTAGACCCTTTACTCTAATTCAAACCACATCAGTACCAAAATTGTCTCAAAACACAACATATACAATCCTACACTTAGAGCATTTTCCAATACCAAAGCAAAATGCACTTAACTTTCAAAGATCATAACTTTCATTCCCGTTATCGAAAAATAGCATACTTTATGGCTACGAAAAGCTCTCAACATAAGCTACAATTTCATGAAGATCATTTCCTCAAATTCTGCCTAAATCAAAAGTCAACTCTTTACTCCAAAAAGTCAAACTTTCTAATTTCTTCAAAATTTTACACTTTCACTTTCTATTTCTTGATTTCAACTTCCATTTCAATTAACCCATTTACTTTAACTTTCATAACTCATACAACTCTACTCAAATTTCAAAGTCATCAAAACCAATCACTTCATTTCTCATCAATTTTCTCAAGGCATAAAAACTTCTATAACATAATTCCTATACAAACACACTCATTTAATTCCATTTAATATTTCTAATTTTTACCGAAAGTTCGGGGTCCTACAATTCTCCCCCTCTTAAAAGAATTTCGCCCTCTAAATTCCTACTAAGACATTATCAAGCAACATAATCTCTTAACTAATTTCTTTCCAATAAATCATAATCAATCACTTTTCTTATCTAATGTCCTCATAATACATATTCTCAATCTCTTCACAATTTTTTAATTCTTAAGTCACATAGCACCCATACCATATCAATACATATATCCCTATCATCAAGCTCATCTTTCAAGTATTCTGCTATTGCACTCCTATACATTCGAAGTCAAATCATCCAAACTCATTATGAATTTCTAATCTTAGGTTCCATACACACAATCTTAAAATCAATCATACTCTTGACACTTAAATCAAATAGTTACTGTAATTCCTCGAATAATTCATGAACACTTATTCACATCAGTATCACACTCTCACTAATTTAGTAATATAACTCATCACCTCAATCATACAATCATTTAGATTCGTCAAATAATTCATGAAGGACAGACACATCATGCTCACATTCCCACAAGATCAATCTTATCCTCACAAACTCTTATCCATTTCTTACTCATACACATACGCCCAAGTAAGATCATATTACTGGGCTCTGATACCATAAATATTGGGACCGATCCCAACTACTTACACTTAACACTATCACTCTTTCTTTGATACCACAACTGTTGGGACCCGAACTCGGAGACCGGCGTCCTAACCCGAAAACGGAGGCCAAAACGAAACGAATCACAAAGAGCCGGAACGAATAAAACGATTGATCAAAAATCGAAACAAATCATTAACGAATCGAAAGCCAACTTGGAAGCAAAGCATACAACAAAATCAAATCGAATTGGCTCGAAGACAACCAAACAAACGATCCAATCTAATTGAAACACAAATTCCGACATCTGCACAAATATCTTAGAAAAGCGTCAAAATGGTCGCGTTGGAAACCTTAGACTTAAACTGTCCAAAATCTGGTATAATTTTTTTCCTTGTTTTTTCTCTCTTTTTTTATTCCACAATCCAAATACGCACTATCCAATGTCCAATACCCGTTCATTCACATTTTTCTATATACAAATCATGCTTATATCTCAGTTGAACATACACAAGTTATATAACATATCCATGTGCAATACCATAACTCAATAGCCTCATCCAAACCTCATAAATACAATTACGATTTATACACCATTTCATAAATCAAAACTTTATACAAATCATAGTGGCATTTTCAAGCCTTATACATTACCCATAACCCTAAACCAAAGTACACAATACATAACGATTCTAGACTTCTCAGCAACCATCTAACTTAACAATAATACAATATAAACACATGCAAACAGAAATCTTCATTTTCTTTCACCCGATCTTCTTCTCATCACCTGTGGATGGGAATGAAGGGGGTGAGCTTTGACAAGTGGGTAACAGTTTATAACAAATATATAAGCAAAATCCTTGAAATTCTTTTTCTTTTTTGGTCTTAGAAAACATTTCTTTGAAATCCATAAAGCACATTTTCTAAAAGTTCCGCTCTTGCTGTAGTCAAATCACAATTGCAAAACGTATGATTTTTAGGCTTTCAGCCATAAACCCATAGGTTGCAAAACATGAATGCATCAACTTGACAATTCATAAATGCAATGACAAATCACATATGCAATGCACACAATTGGCTCGAGAGTTCCATAAACACGATGGAAACCAAAGTTTACCGTAAACATGACGAGTCTATTTTTCGGATCTCGTAAGCCTCAAGCAGGCGGCCGGGAGAAGGCTAAGGGGGGTCAACGTCTACGTGACTTAACAAAATAGGTTCTCTCTCGCCCAATAATAATCACATAATCATGCTTAAATCATTTTATCGAATGCTCTTTTCCGAATACACAAAATGCCATGAAATCTTTCGAGGCATAACACAATGTATTTTGCAATTCATCAAAAGTTTATGTATGGAATCAATAATGATTTTTCAAATCATTCACATAATGGTGCAACATTTACGATGCAATTGAAATCGGAAAATCTCTTTGTTTAAAGAAAGCATTAGTGGCTTATAAATTTTATTATAAACAGGTACCCACCTCGAATCGATGCTAGAAACTTGTTCCTTGCTCCAATTTGACCCTTCCTTCTTTCTTTCTTCCAATTGAAATTTCCCTAAACCTATTCACTCAAATGCAATATCATAAATCACAACATCTTCAAAATTGATATCATATTTCACCAATCCATAATATTTCCCATGATTATAAACCAATAATTTCAAAAAACCCCAATTACAAAATTAGGCATAAACCCTAATTTGCAATTATCCAAAATTGATCCCATTAAAACATGCAATCTCCATAATTGACTTTAGAATTCACAAACCCATACCAATTCTAAGGTATCTAACCCAAAAACTCTCTAAAAGATCAAAGATCGAAAATCGACTATTACCTTCATCTTCTCAAATTTCAGATTTTCTTAGTTCAAGATGAAGCTCTCTTCATCCTTCACCTTTTTCTCTCTTGGAATGACATCAAAATCTCTCTTCAAGTGGTAGAGAAATCGAGCCCTAGCTTTCTTCCCTTTTTCTCCATCGAAGCTTACTCTCCCTTCTCTCTTCTCTCTTATTCTCTTATTCTTTCTTTCCTTTGATTATAAGTTTCGGGCTTCTCCTTCAAACAATGACAACCCTTTTGCTTTTATAGTGCCATGTTTTTTAATGAATGAGGAATGACCCATATGCCCCTCCATTTAAGGCTATAAACTTAACCCTTTAAGTAAGCTTCCAAAATTGCCCTTAAAACTGACATCTTGTCTGATTATTTCGATCAGGTACATGAAGTACTTTAACAAAATTTCTTCTATAAAAATGTCCCTCTATGTCTTACAAATTCATCGCTTCAAGAATCAAGTCGATCAGAGCTCTATATCTCAAGATATCTACAAAATACTGAACACTGTTCAGTCCTTACAACACCAAGACTGAACACTACACTGAACTTCCAACCTGTAATTGAAAGTCTTAGAGGCTACATTATAGCTTGTCTCCTTCATAACATTTGTAGCCCCATCTCTCTAGTTTAATTTCCAAAAAGAATCAGATCGATCGGAGCTCTAGTGATCGAGATATGTCCAAAATACTGAACACTGTTCAGCCACTACAACACCGGGACTGAACACTACACTGAACTTCCAACCTGCATTTGGAAGTCTTAGAGGCTACATTATAGCTTGGCTCCTTCATAGCATTTGTCTACCCATGTCTCTATTTTAATTTACAAAAAGAATCAGATCGATCGAAGCTCTACCGATCGAGATATCTCCAAAATACTGAACACTATTAAGTCCTTACAACACCAAGACTAAACACTACACTGAACTTCCGACCTGTAATTGAAAGTCTTAGAGGCTACATTATAGCTCGGCTCCTTCATAACATTTATAGCCCCATCTCTCTAGTTTAATTTCCAAAATGAATCATATCGATTTGATGTCGGACGAAGAAATTATGGCCAAAAGAGTGAAGGGAGGTTAGAGCTCAGCCAGAAAATCAAAACTCGGCCAGAACGAAGATCGGTCGGCCAACAGAGGTCGGTCGGTCAACATCGGTCGGCCAACAGAGGTCGGCCAGCAGAGGTCGGTCAGCCAAGAGAGGTCGGCCGGCACCCAATCCGACCTTCAAACTTCCAACTCTTATAACTTTTGACTCCGAGCTCCAAATTGGACAAACTTGGTACCGTTAGAAAGATAAAAGAGAGATCTACAATTTTCAAGAAGGACTCACAAACAAGCTCAGTCTTTAAAGGAGACAAAAATGAGCTCGAAGATAACCAATCGATAATCTCCTCAAAACTTTACACAGCACCTCAACTTGAAAACATCATAACTTTTGAACCAGAACTCCAAATTTGACAAACTCGGTGTCTATAGAAAGGTAAAAGAACCCTCTACAACTTTCATTAAAATTTAAAAATCAGATCGACCTCTAAATGGGTAAGAAACTCCACACAAAGTGACTGGTCGATCAGCTTCACACTAAACAACATCAAAACTTCTAACAATCATAACTTTCTACTCCCTTGTCTAATATTTTCGTGCTATATATGAATGTAGAGATAAAAACAATCTCTACAATGTTCATGAAGGACTCCAAAGCAACTTCAACCTCTAGCTAAGTTAATTTTTCAATCGAAGTTTCTGCCCTGATAACAATCACCTAAGCAATATCCAAATTTCACATTATCATATCTTTCAACCTCCACAACCAAGAATCGCATATTATACATCATTTTAAAGCTATTCAAATTATCTATAACTTTCATGTAGACCCTTTACTCTAATTCAAACCACATCAGTACGGAAATCGCCTCAAAACACAACATATATAATCCTACACTTAGAGCATTTTCCAATACTAAAACAAAATAAACTTAACTTTCAAAGATCATAACTTTCAATCCCGTTATCGAAAAATAGCATACTTTATGGATACAAAAAGCTCTCAACATAAGCTACAATTTCATGAAGATCATTTCCTCAAATTCTGCCTAAATCAAAAGTCAACTCTTTACTCCAAAAAGTCAAACTTTCTAATTTCTTCAAAATTTTACACTTTCACTTTCTATTTCTTGATTTCAACTTCCATTTCAATTAACCCATTCACTTTAACTTTCATAACTCATACAACTCTACTCAAATTTCAAAGTCATCAAAACCAATCACTTCATTTCTCATCAATTTCCTCAAGGCATAAAAACTTCTATAATACAATTCCTATACAAACACACTCATTTAATTCCATTTAATATTTATAATTTCTACCGAAAGTTCGGGGTCCAACAACAAGGCTTATAAGGAGGGGCTTTTTGGTCATTAACCAATCATTAAAGGGGTAGGAAAAGGGGGCTGTCGTTTTACATGAAGAGAAGGACGACACTTTGAGATAAAATGAAAGAAAGAAACAAATGAACAAATGAAGGAAAGAATGGTGCTTTCGGTGGAGAGGAAAAAGGAGAAAGAAGAAGAAGGAACTAGGGTTTCGGATTTTGTGGCTTTCAAGAAGGATTTTCATGTTGTTTCAAGAGAGAAAAGGTGGAAGAGCATGGGAGCCTCCTAAGGAACCATGGAAATCCGAAAATGGTGGAGGTTGAAGGTAAGAGAAAATTTTGTTTTGTTAAATTCTGATGAGATTTTGGTTTATTTGACTTAAGAATGTTGTGGGTTTGTGAATTCTTAAGTTAATTTTAAGGATTATGTAAATTGTGATGTTGAATTTGGTTTAGGGAATTTTAACTTGGATGAAGGAAAGAAGTAAAGGAGAAATTGATGCTTGGGACAAAGTTCTAGCATAGAAATGAGGTGGGTAATGTGTTTATATCTTGAATTATAAGCTATCATTGTGATTTTGAAAAAAATCAAGAAGCAAATTGTTTAAAAAATTACTATTTATATTAATGTTTGAAAATTATGATTTTAAATGATTAAATTCATTGTATTTGAATTGATTTAAGAAATTGGAATAATTGATGTTTACATTGTTGTTGAAGAAAAGTGAAATTCCCATATGAATTTTGGGTTGATGAATGTGTAATGTGAATTGAATTTGTTTGAATAATGTTTTTAAGAAATTATTATGATTTATGCATTCTTTGTGTTTGGATGAATTAAGATTTTGATATGTGAATGTCAATTTGTTTCAATATGGCTAGAAAAAAGAGAAATATTACGTTGCTGCCATTTTTGAGTTAATTGATGGGTTATATGGATTGGTTTGTGTTTTATGGAGATTGAGTTTTTGTGTAGGTGCTTAAGTTTGGGTTGAAGATTGAAGATTTGGCTATTTGATTTTTAGGGGAAGTGCTGCCAATTGGCAGAAACTTTATTTGTGTTTTTGACTCTATTAATGTTGGAATTGGATTGGAGGGTCTTTTTGAAGATTGTAGAACATGTTTAGAGCTTTCTAATGGTGTATAATGTGCCTTATTTGGAGTTAGGAGTAAAAAATTTTGGGGGTTGAACCTAGGGCAGTTACTGTTCATATGGTAGTTTTACTGTTTCATTGGGCATAAACTTTGTTTGTATTTTTGACCCTCTTAGAGCTTGAATTGGATTGAGGGTCTTCTTGAAGATTGTAGAACATGTTTAGAACTTTCTAATGGTGTATAATGTGCCTTATTTGGAGTTAGGAGTAAAAACTTATAGGGGTTGGACCTAGTTCAGTTACTGTTCATATGGTAAATTTGGGCAGAATCTTTGGAAGGCTTTTTCATCCCTTTAGAGCCTTCATTGATTTTTGCATCTTTCATAGAAGATGTAGATTATCTTTTACCCTTTCCATTGAGGAATAATATGCAATTTTAGGGATTTGGAGTAAGAAGTTATGAGGGTTGGAAATTTTAGTTACTATTCATATGGTCATTTTATGGGCAGTAAATTTGAAGAAGTTTTTGACTCCCTTAGAGGCCATGTTGGTTTTTAAACCCTTCATGAAAGTTGTAAAGTTCTCTTTGAGCTTTTTATTGATACTAAACTGGCGAACTTTGGAGTTCGGTGTGAAGAGTTATGATAGGATTTCTGATTGGGCACTAAGCCTTTTATATTTCAGGAGGGAAATTAAAGTGAATTTTTCAAGACCTGTTTGAAGGTAAATAGATTAAGTTCGTGTTTGAGGGTTGTCTTTTCAAAAAATGTTTGAAAATTTATTAATTTCAAATGATTAAATTTATTGATTTTTGTAATGATTTAAGAAATTGCTACAATTGTTATGATTTGAATATGATTTTTGAATTGTTATGAAATTGATTGATAAATTGTGGTTTGTTATATGACATGTGCATGGAAAATGGCTATATGAAAGTATGTGCATTTATGAAGGTTAATGTGTGTAGTATGACACAATATAAAAAAAAAAACTAAGTTTTCGAAATGTGCCTTCGGGCAATCCGATTTTCAAGTATGAATTATGTATTATGTGGGTTTGGTTAGGTCCCATAAGTTTGAGTCAGTGCACTGGTTTCGTTTTTTTAGGCTTCGCCCGCCTGCCCGCTAGTGGCACTAGAGCTCCGATTTTGGACTCCCATAAGTTCACGGCTACACTGGACCGCTATGCGAGAAAGTGTAGCATGTTTTGTTCACGGCTGCACAGGACCGCTATGCAAAAATGTATAGTACGTTTCGTTTTAGACCGACCCAAACTAATTTGATATGTTTTATATGTTTTGATTTTTGTTGATAATGTGATACCTTTATTATGTGATACATTCATGTTTTAAGTTTGTTCGTGATTCGTGAAGAATTTGAAGTTTTTGAGAAATAATAAATTTTGGATTTTTTGCCGTAAAAATTATTTTTGAAACTGATTATAATGATTTGAAAAGTTTGAAGAATAAGTTTTCGATGAACTTCCTACTGTGAGATTTTTATTTAAAAAAATTTAGAAAATGATTTTTGCTTATGTTGCAATTTATAAACATGTTATCCACGAGCTGTCAAGCTCACCCCCTTTTCATCTCAATCTTCAGGTATCAAGCAGGAGATCGGATGAAAGAAAGTTAAGGCAAGGGTTCGATTTTGTTTGTCCTATGTTTTAAGTATTTTGGATTATGGTTTTAGTTTTGTTTATGGCTTGAAAATCCATTAATGTATTGTAAGCATTAAATTCACGATGTATATGAATTATGGAATTATGTATTGAATTTGAGATATAAGCTTGTGTATGGTTATGATATATGGATATGATTGAGTTGTAATTGGATTGAATTATGAATTTTTGGATATTGATTTGAGATACGATTGTGACTTATTGAAGTGCTAGGTATAGATTTGTGTATGATTCTGCTGGGATTCTGGACCGAAGGTCCGATGAATTTGATGATTGTGTGATTTGAGTTGGTATATAGAAGTGTGTTTAAAACCCTTTGCAGGTTTTGAGTTTTATGAATTACAGACGTTATGCTGCCGAAATTTTGTTAAATAAAGAATGTGTGTATGATTTGTGATTATGTTGACATGTGTTAGTATTTATGGCAAAAGAAAGAAACAAGATTTTGTTTAGATTGATACTTATGATTCGTAATTGACGGATAGAAAATTTAGGTTATGGAATTTGTGAATTCCAAATTGATGAAGTCTTTACTTTGTACAAGATTGAATAAAGGTGAAAAGAATGAAAAAAAGAAAAAGAAAAAAAATTATACTGGTTTTGATCGGCTTAGATAAGATGTCTTAGGGTTTCCAACGCGCTATTTTTCTATGTTCACGCTTCGGATGTCGGATCCGCTTTGTTAAGTTTGGTTTCGCTTTCGATTCTTTTGTCTTATGTTTCCGATTCGATTTGAAATTTCGCTTTGTAATTCCGTTCTTTCGAATTCGTTTTCTTTCGATTTCGCTTTCCACTACTTTATTTTTGACTCCGCTTACAGTTTTTTCCGATTGGGGTCCGGTTACAAGATCGGGTTCTAACAAAGCTGACTCGACGTGCTTCCCGGATTAGGAGGTTTTCCGACGTCATTGTCGTCCATTGTCTATTCCAAGTTGTATTTCCTTTTCGTTTTGATTTTATTTATGTATAGAATTGAGATTGATAGTATGATGATAGGATTTGAAATATTGATGATGTTATAAACTCTCCTTCGAGATTTTATTTTGATTTAATGATAATCTAGTCGATTGTGTTTATTGGATGAATGTCGTGATTTAATTACATTCTTGCATAATTCGGTAATAAACTGTAAAGGTTAATTGAATGAAATATGATTAAATCGGATTAATGAGAGTTAGGCGATTTAATAGAAATCGTGATAAATCATATTGGTAATTTTGTGGAGAGAGATCTCGTGTGATGTTCCAATAGTTTATTAGAATGCTTCAGATCTAATTAAGTTTAGGATAGTTTGTGAATTGAGAGATTGCAAATTTCATAATCTAATTAGGGTTTATAATTTAGGGTTTAATAGTTATAACACGAGAGAAAGTAGTCAGCCCTAAGACAGTCTAGAACCGACACTCCATTGACACATAATCAACTAGGTTGACATTATTGATAAGTAAAATGCCCTTTCCTTAGGTTGATTTCTATTGTGATTGCATATTGCTCAACTATTAATTCTTTTGTGTTTAATTTCTAATTCAAGTGGTTGAATTTAATTCTCATGGTTACTTTATGTTGAATTGTTATTTTGAGTTATATATATTGCTAACTTAGATTTTAGGATTAGATTAGTCTCCCTCCTCGTGGGATCGACACCTTTTATAATACAGTCGTGAACCGCACATTTGTGACATTTGAGGGCTTATAAATTTTAAAGCTTGAAGCCTCTAAAATATAAGTCTTTTATTAAGTCATTAACAGTAATAACATGTTGCATTAGATTTTCTCTAAGTTAGAGTTATACTAACATGATAATAAGTCATCTCATCTATATCACAGTTCGTATAAATCTACTTGACCTCTTCATAATCGTCATTTTCCTTAAACATAATTCCAGGATTAAAAGCTACTCATAAAAACCCAAAAATCATAACTATTCATAAAACCCAGAAATCATAAATGAGTAAATGAACTCGTGCTCATAATAAAACTATGGTTATTATAATCTAGTCAAAATTACAATTTTAATACAATCTTGAAAAATCATATTTAAATTATAATTATTTCATTTTAATTAGAAAATTTAAGTTAGTAATTTATTTCTAATTCTCATTATACTAATAATGTCAATAATAATTAGAAACTTATTTCTAATTATAGATTTTGTTTGATTGAATTAATTTATAATTTAATTAGAAAATTGTTGATAGTTTTATAAAAAAATTGTATTGAAAGTATACAGATCGTATCTTGTAGTATAAAAGATATCGTTCCCACGATGATTAATTAAACACCTAACAACTTGAATGTACTTTGTCTAATGTACTAAAAGATTGATTGAATTAAAATAAATTTTCTGAAATTTAAATAACTAATCAATGAAATACTTGATTGAATAAAGATATCAAAACTAGAAACTTAGGAATTATTTTATCCTTATTTTGTCCTCCCTTTATCTTGTTGATTCAATTATGCTTAATCCTTGATATCGTAAGGTTTTGATTATCCTCTCTCTAGATCTGATCAAGAAATCTCAATTGAAATTGAAAATATTAGAATTGAAACCTCTCAATTCACAAAACTACTCCTAACTATCCAATTGGATTTATAGCAATTCTAAGGATAATTAATTCACAATTAATATTTCTCTTCAATTGTTTATTAACCTGAAATTTGCAAATCTATTAAGCTATCTGATTGCACACCTTAACATAAATAACTTGAGTCACTATCTTGATTTAATACCAAGTATAAGTATAACAAATATCACAAAGCGTTGGTATATATGTTGACTTCAATAAGAATAAAGTTTAACAAAATAGATCAAAAGTAATCCCTAATATAGATTTAGAAACCCATAATGTGTTCAAAATCCTAATAATCCAAATAAACATCCAATACAATGAAATATATGAAGAGAAAAGAAAGAAAAATAATGTTGTGTATTGATATGAAAATCTTCAAATTCTGGAGTTGTTTTTAATGTCTCCTTTTATATTCTCTTTGACTATGAATTGTCCCCCCTCTTTTTTTGTGTTTTTCTTTACCTTAAATACTTTATGAGGCTACTAGGATTTTCCCACTTAATTGGGTTCCAGAACTAGCCCTCAAATGTCAAAAATACAAAAAAAAAACTCGAAAGCTTAAAAGGCTAAAATTTGCAGTAATTTGCTCCATGCTCACTGGTGACACGATCGTGGAATGGTGACACGATTATGGCTTCTTCCATTCTTCAAGTTCTTTATCTTTTCTTCAATTTCTTGTTTCCATTCACTCACATACACATCAAACAATCCTTAAAATATAAAATTAAGATTAAATCCTTATTCTAAACCATTCAAACAATTAAAACACACAAAACACTAACAACCTATTTGGTTAAGAGTAATAGGTATTCTATTACCCATCTATTTCTAAATATTAAGTATTATGTTGTTTGGTTGGAAAAAAACTAAGGGAATAGCTATTCCTAAGATTACCCATTCCCGGACATGAGGGAATAGGTGAAGATCATGTGACCTTGTCTTTACTTATTCCACACACATCCAGAATAGGTAAACATATGTCTCTCACTTCTAGACAAGTTCGTCCCTCTCCTCCCACCATCTCTCACTTTTGAAACATCTAACATTCTAATTTTTTTTATGTTCATCAACATATGAATCTAAGATACTCCAACTTAAAATTTGCAGAAAAGAATTTTCACAATTCTCACTTCTAAGTTTTGAGTGATAATTTAAAGGTAAAGTTTCTAAATTTTTTATGTATTTTAGCTTACTAAATATTTGAATATATTATAATTAATTTGTAATTTGTTATTCACGTGGACACTATATAAGCATTTTAACTCAAAACATCAATATTAAATGATATTGTGTTTATTTGTGTTTCTCCTTTTATTTTTAGATTACTTATTATTTATGAAAATACAATTAAACATTAATAAATAATTTAATTTTGTAATTATAATTTTCATTATACTTTGCCACAAGTATCATAATAATTGTTAGATTTGTATTCTTGTAGAGGTTTACATAAGTTTAGTAATTATATTAGTAAAGTCAAATTTGAGGATTTGATAAGTTGTTGTATGAATAGTTAATAATATAGTAATTAAAATCTAAATAATATTCTTAATCATTAGAACAATGGTGTAAAATTCACTACATAAAGATAAAATGGAAAATAGTAAAAGTATTGAAAATGGTATTTAAGATTTTTAAGATTATAGGGAGTTCTTTTCTATAAATGTTTTCACGTTGTTTGTGCTTGTGCCCTCTTGTAAATTAAAATTGTAACACTACCATGTTGATCATTTTCAATAATGGAATAAAACGAGCATCACCTTTCGATGGTAAGATATAATATATTAATATTATTTCGACAATGACATAATTTAAAAGCTTCTTTATTTGAAAATTAAATTATACCATAAATAGTTGATAATACTACATTTACTATTATGTTAATTCTCATAAAAGAAACTTTTATTACTTTTAATAAAATATAATAAAATATATTTGATAATTAAATAATACCGTAAATAGTTAATATGATATACTACATTTACCATAAGTTAATTACCATATAAGAAAAAAATTTATTACTTAAAATTTAGTAAAATATAATAAAATTATTAATAATTTAGACCTTTATCTAGTTGCTTGAAAAAAATAGATTAAATCATTTTCGCAACTTGCGTAATATGATAATATTTGGCTTAGCAAACTTAGAATAGTTAAAGGTTCGAATAGTTAATAAATTATAATATAATTTACTCGTAAGTATGTTAATTTCTTGTATTTTTAGAAATTAGTATTTCTTTATCATTAAATTTTCTCTTTATTTTTCCTCTATCACAAATATAATACAATTAATATATCGTTGTAATATATTGTCAAGCTATTGGTATTTTGTTGTTCCTACATACTTCTTCCATTTCATATAGGTGTTTCGTTTTTTTCTAGTCCAATTATGTTATAATTGGTTTATATTATGTTGCCTAAAACGCATTTATCTAGAAGTGAAAAAAGGAAAAAGAAAATAGGTAGAACAGTTAATAAAATATCAAAAGGAGTAATTAATCAATTTATTAAAAGAGTAGGCTCCTCTAGTAAGAATCATGAGGAATTAGGTAAAAGTAGTATTGAACAACATAAAAAAAATTAAGTAAAAAGATTTACATTCATGAGGATATTAGAAATTTAAATGAGCATGATCATGTATCAAATGCATCCACTTTAGAAAATTTAAGAGTGGATAAGTAAGAAACCCCTATATTAGATATTTATGATCTTAGAATTGGGATAACGTTGATAATAAAATAAGAGACATTTTAGTTGAAAAAGGGTCTGTAAGAGAATTAAATTTTGTGTTTCCTTTAAACATTATCTCTCAACCTTTTTCATATTCTTCTTATTATAGAGATTTGAGTAATGGAGAGATTAGCAATAGAAAATGGATGGTTTATTCTAAACATATAGATAAATTATATTGTTTTTATTGTAAGTTGTTTAAATCTAATAGCAAACAAAGTGCATTAGAAAATGATCAATTTAAAGATTGGAAGCATCTTAGTGAGAGACTCAAACAACACGAGAATTGCATTGAGCATATAACTAATATGAGAACTTGGAATGAATTAAAAGAAAGATTGAGAAAAAAATCAAATAGTTGATAAAGATTTGCAACAAAAAATTGTAAAGGAGAAAGAATGTTGGAGACAAGTTTTGATAAGAATAGTTTCTGTTGTGAAATATCTTGCTAAATGTAATTTGTCTTGTCAAGGATCTAATGAGAAACTTTTCCAAGATAGTAGTAGTTTTTTTTAAGGATTGATTGAGATGATTGCTAGATTTGATGTAATAATGCAAGTTCATGTTAGATGTATTTAAAATCATGAAATTCATCATCATTATCTTGGTCACAAAATTCAAGTAAGTTGATTTCTTTGTTGGCCCATAGTGTTAGAAGTTCTATCATTGGAATCATTAAAGAGATGAAATGCTTTTCTATTATTCTTGATTTTATCCCAGATTTGAGTTATCAAGGACAACTGAGTTTATTAGTACAACGTGTGAATATGTCAAATGAAAAAATAAAAATAGAGGAGTACTTTTTAGGGTTCTTGAATGTAGATGACACATCTGTATTGAGACTTTTCAATGAATAATTGAATGCATTTAATTCTCATGATCTTAATGTCTATAATGTGAGGGGTTAAGGTTATGACAATGGTTCTAATATGAACGAAAAACATCAAAGGGTTTAAAAATGATTACTTGAAATAAATTCGAGAGCATTATATATGTCATTTCCTTGTCATAATCTTAATCTTACTTTTAATGATATGACACATTCTTGTATTAAAGTTGTTTCATTTTTTGGAGTTGTGCGACACATATATACATTATTTTCAAGTTCTCCCAAAAGGTGGAAGGTTTTACTTGATAACGTTTCGGCTTAACCATGAAATCATTGTCTAACAGTCGTTGGGAGAGTTGAATAAAATGTGTCAACGTTATTAAATTTCAAGCTCCTCAAATAAGATTGACTTTGACGAATTATCTAGATCTTATGATGCTGCCAAGTCAAAGAGTGAAGTTGAAAGTTTGGTTAGTGTACTTGAGAGTTTTGAGTTTTTACTTAGTATGGTTATTTTGTATGATATTTTATTGGCTATTAATACAGTGAGTAAAAAGTTGCAGTCCAAATCTATATGCATTGACGCTACCATAAAATAGTTAGACGGTGTGATGATATTTTTTGAAAAATATAGAGATGAAAGGTTTAGCGCTAGTATGAATATTGCTAAAAGTCTTACCAATTTTTGGATTCTTATTTTATTCAAAGAAGTTAAGGTCATTGGATGATAACCAATTAAGAGAATGTCATTAATTTTACATAAACTGTTTCTCATAATAATGTGTCAGATGTGGATTTAGATGAAATTTTTATGAATTAAAAGTGTTGAAATTGTCTTGACCAAATGAGTTCATGTCATTAATTGAAAATTTAAAATTTGTTAAAGTTGCAGAATGATATCTAAATGTTTCAATTGCTTATCAAATTTTATTAATTATACATGTATTGTAGTATCAATTGAAAGAAGTTTTTAAAGTTAAAATTATTAAAACTTACGTGAGGTCATCAATGATACAAAAAGGTTAAATGATTTAATTATTTTATGTATCAAGAATAATATATTGGAAAATATTGATATTAATAATATTATTAATGATTTTGCATTTAAAAATACACAGGAAATTTTTTTCATAAATCATGATCATTTGTATATTTGTTAGTGTAATTCTCTTAGTTTTTAAGGCTAATATTGTTGCTATTGTTATTTTGTTATTATTACTTGCTACCGAAATTTGTAAGATATTATTAGCTGATATTATGATAATTTAATTTAATATTTTTGTAGAGCATGTGAACTTATAAATTGAATCTTTTACATGTTGATATTAAATTTTAATAAATAAAATTATATTTTTAAAATTTACATGTTTGTATATATTGCCGATTTAGTGGGACCATTTTTTTTAACGTTATCTACAGCCTATAAAACGTTAAGAGTCGGCCTTGATTGAAACTGTAACTTTGTTGAATTTTTAATTTTTATTAAATGATTATTTATAGTTAATAATTAAATGTCACGCCTGAGCTTATCAGCTTAGTCCTCTTCCTGATTTCACGCTTTTCCTTCTTCTTCGGTGAAAGTTCCATATACCAGGGCATCGGCCCTTCTGGATTGGTGGCAGGCTTCGTTCCATTCTTCTATGGAACCTTCTCAATATCAAGCATATTGCGGGGCAATTCAAATCCTTAAAAGAGGTGTTTAATGTCATCTTACACCTGAATAACAACCGCATGACCATTAGGGTAAGCAATGTCCTCCGGAGAATAGAAGTTCGGCAGTACCCATATCTGGCTTGCAGCTTTCAGAGACCCAGAAAAAGCAAGACTTTCTTAACAGCAATGGCTTTAAGCAGAACCACGCAAACAAGAACTAACGTACCTCTATCCTCTGGTAAATCTGAGCTGAACAAAACCACATATTCGGCTTCTTTGGCATCGACTGAAATGACATGAGTTAAGTGAGCTTACGGTATATTTCTCAAGCTCCAATACTCTTAAGGTGTAGGCTTATCCACCAACTAAGCTCGTCTAACCTATAACTAGGGTTAAGTTTTACATATGACAATTATTATTCTAAACATGGTTTTAGAGAAACGAAGGAAACACAAAATATTACCATTGCTTTCAACACAACTTTCATCATTAATCTTACAGATTTGCGGTACTATCGTATGATTTCCTCACTACAAGATTATCAATCTGCCATCCTTTTTATTGGGTTCTTTATTGCAAAATTATAAAATTGTCCTTTTTCTTGTCTGATATTTCGCACGTTATTGTAATACAGTGTTGGAGGTTGCTTTAGTATAATCACTCTAATTTTAAAGTTTAGTCTTTTGAAAAGATCAGACGGTAGAAGTATAAATTGTTTAATTCACTTCCTGCTCTTCCTTTGTCTTTCCTTATCCTGATGTCTAGTGATTAGAAGTCTCGAAACAACTTTATAATATGTCTAGATCTCAGTGATTTATCTATATAAGTATAGGATATATTTTCCAATATAGACATAATAAGGGAAAAGAAGTGTATCAGAAAAAAAACACAACTCACGAGAGATTCAGTAGTGGACATGTCTTGCATTCAATGATGGACTATATTGAGACTAAGAACTGCTAACTTCAGGCTATAGATGGTCAATGTATATCAATTTCTCCTTTAAGTTTCATTAATAAAACTTTATAGACCTAAAAATCCAATTTTGAATATTTAATTTTATTTATTTCAAGTACCTAAAATGCCTTTTAACAAAGAACGTATTGTGCGACATACTAACATTGACAACCTACAAATAAATGTTACATTAAACATTGCAGACGATTCAATAAAAAAGAGAGGAATTTAAAATAATGCGAAAACGACTGGAAGCTTTGAAGAGTGGGAGGGTCTCTAAATTTGACTATCCAAATACAACGCATTTTAACCATTGCAAATGTTTATAAATACCCCTCCTTAGCCTCTTTATAGAACCTTTATCTATTGTGAGAGATTTAATCCTTGTTCAAACTCTTAACTATAAACTCTATTGGACATCTTCTTCTTTTTTTTCTTGATTTAAAATTCCTTATTTTGATATGTTAAATCCTAGTACTGGAGGAGTTTAAGGGATCTAAGTTTTTTTAGTAATGCAGAGTGTGACAAAGAGAGTAGAGTGAAGATATTATCCAATTATGGCTCCTCATGTTCGAACTTTAACAAGGTTTAAGAATGAGAGCTATATAGGTAGTGGTTCTGCCGGATTCTGGCTGAACTGGTTATTGCCATTCTGATCCATGTCTCTGATGTCTGTTGAAGCGATCTTGGTGAAAAAGTCTCCTGCAAAACAAAGGGAAGGCACGTCGGGGTGAAATCGATTTGCCCTCCGACGCTCAAGTAAGTCTTTGGTGGAGGTGAGATTAATCTGATCGTAGAAAACAACTAGGTTATGATCTTGTACCTTGGTTATGAGAGAATAATACCTTATATCGTTTTCTGCTAGGTTTTGGGTCTTTACGTTTCTTACGTGCGTGCGTGGGAGATTTTCCTATGCTAATGGGTCGTGGATATATAGATTAGACCAGATTAAGCCATGGTTGTGAGATTGATCGATCGGCCGTAATATTGGACTTGGGCCCAATGTTGCCGACCCAACCATAAGCCCCCCTACCCTCGAGTCCGAGCGAAGAGAAGGGTCGAAGGAGTGCGTTGTTATAGTTAAATCGGTCGCCGTAACATGTGAAGCGGGGCGGCTGCGATGTGGCCGATCGGTCGAGCATTGGCTTTATAGCTCGGTAGATAGAGCTCGGGTAATTTCGGTTGGTGGTGCCGACCTGCCGGTATAATCGTCGTATTGGCCGACTCGTTGCACCAATCGGTCGTTTTGGGATTGATTGGTTGAGGTCCCTCATCGATCGGTTTCACCGTTTATTGCGTGACAACCGGTCTTTATAGCATGTCCGCGGTCATCATTGGCGACGCTTGGACCGCGTGAAATACTTATTCATCGGCGGTTCGTGATCTCGGCGGTTTGTTCGTAATCCAAACGTATCGTCACTTTAACCGTTCTGCGCTGTCCCAGACGTCCCTTCAACTGTCGCGCCTCTCAAATTTTGAATAACCCGAACTCCTGCGGTTTAGATCATGCTGCGTGTCCGAAGCACGGCTCGGATTTTTCCACGCGTCGTAGTCCGATTGGGTCACTTTGGGCGCTCCTTCTCCGCCCTTCTATAAATACCCATGCTCGACGAGTTGTGAGTTTCGCCTTTTCTTTCGTTTTCTTGCCTACATTTTGCCTTCTTTGTTCCTTGTTCGCGATTGCGAAACTTCCTTATACTCCACCGTCCGATTTTCACGTATCCAATCTCCGATTAGGTACGCCCTTTCTTCATTCCTCTTCTTTTTCATGTCAATTGGTAGTTCGTGGAGTATGGTCGAGTAGCGGAGGAGATGGCGATGAGAGAGAGGAAAGACGGTTTGGTTGTGGAGGTACCGCCAAGAGCGCATCGTCAATGACCTATGGGGAGTTGAACAGTTGGCCATTAAATTTAACATCCTTCGTCGTGGAGGCCCCGATTGGCCTTGAAAATGAGCGGATTCACAAAGAACTCGGTGGGGTACGTCGCCGTCTCCGTAGATTTTTTTGATTGGCGGCATGAGGCTTCCATACGCCCCGGTCATTGACGAGGTGTGCTCTATGTTTGGGATGTTGCCGAGTCAGATACCTCCAAATAGTTAGAGGTTTATAAATGGATTGGCATTGCTGTGCCACCAGTTCGGCCATCCGGCCTCTGTCGGCGTCCCCGTCACTTCCTCGGGATGAGCCATAGTCAGAGCTCAGGGCAGAATCCCATTTTGCAATATAGAGACGCCGGTATCGCCCTGCCCGGACGCCCTCAAAGATCTCTTCTTGGCGAACCAAGTACTTTTTCGTAAAGCCCCCAGAGTGTTCCTCGGAGTGTCGACCGTGGAGGTATCCTCTGGCCGAGAAGTGGAATGACGCGTCGACCCTGTCCCTCAAGAGAGATGAGTTGGAGGTGATTGGTGCATCAAGGAGCTCGGCAGAATCGACTTATTTCGTCTCATTCGAGGATACCCCTGGGGCCCATTACTTTTCCTCGCCGATCCCCACCTCAGACACGGGCTAAAGGAGGAAACCGCCTCGGCGGTTGACTCTTGTGATGGACTTAATTGTTGGACTTTGGTGAGCTAGTTTTATTTTCTAACTCGATTTTTCGTTGTGCGGCTATGGTGAGGATGGGAGGTGCCCGGCCCGAGCTTCTACGTCGAGGAAGGAGGCTTCCGGAAGGTGGCGAGGTGCTGATTCGTCCATGGGTTGGTCTCCTTGGTAGTGTCGGCGGATGTTTCCCTGTGGAGGACCTTCTGTGCGTCCGAGCCATTGCCGATTGTGACGGATGGATGGGACGAGCAAATCCGGCGGAGGAGGAGGAGGGCGGGTCCTCCTCTTAAGAGGAAGAAGTTAGTGCGGTTGGGTGACCTATCTTCTGCCGGCGAGTGAGGCCGGGCATGTAAGAAGAGAGGAAGGGAAAGCAAAATCTCAAGGCTAGGCGGTGGGAGCTTGCCACGAAATTGTCCGAGGATGCCACGCTGGGGATCTCGAGGTGGCCCGCTATCTTGCCGAGAGGGTCACTCCCCGTGGAGGAGCATTTCATGGAAAGAAGGGTGGCGTGGAGTTGGGATCTCGGCTTGTTCGTGTCGGCATGCGGGCTGCGACGATGTCCTTTCTTGCGTCTTTGCGGTGTGGAGATTCTGGACCAGAAGTCCGGGATCTCCATGTTCAAATGAAGGATTTGAAGGACGGTATGTCATTGTAAAGGAGGGGAAGGATCTCCTCCAGGCAAAGAATACGTCCTTGGAAGAGGAAAAGAAGGTCTTGTTGACTCGGTTGACCGCGGTAGAGGGGGAGAGAGAGACTGAGAAGAAAGGGAGGGAGGTGGAGAGGATGGAGAGGGAGGTAGAGGTCGAAGGGTGCAGGAGGACGGTGAGAGTGGAGCGGAGCTTAATAGGCAGCTCACTTTGGATTGCTGTTCATGGCGGTAGTAGGGACAAAGCCGAGAAAACCTTGGAGGAGGTGCGGCGATGCAATGGGAGCAACGGGTTGAAGCTATCAGCGGTGGAAAAGGAGGTTCTTATGACGAGGAGAGTTTGGAGCTACGCTGCGATATAGCCCTCATGCGGTCTTGAAGAAGGGTCACGAGCTCTATGCTCCCGAGGGGTCGATGTGCCCTCGCTTGAAGATTATGCCGAGCCCCTTATTCTGCGGCTCTCGGACTCTCTTTGGAGGAGATGGAGAAAAGAGTTGAGGGGAGCGAGAGGCGCCCGGACGAGCAACTAGATCTCGGCTCCGAGGGGAGGAGGTCCCTTATGAAGATGTTCCTTGATTGCTCCCGGTTCGCTCCTATTGATTTGCTCTCCAAGATCTTTCTAATGAAGATACTCGCTGATTGCTCCCACGGGTCCCGCCTCCGGTTCGCTTCTCCTCCGCTTCTCAAGGTTCCCGGTATTCTCCCCACAATTGTAAAGCTCACTGGTCGGGCTTGTGACCGGGCGATTTTCTTCAATGTGATCTTTGCTTCTTTTAACTTGTCTTTTTAGTATTCTTACTTTTTATACTTGGAGAATTTCGATGAAGTTACTCGAGCCAACGGCTTCGAGCAAGTTAGGTCATGTCGACCGATCGACCCTTGATCGATCGTCGTCTCGAGAGTTGTCTTGGCGATCTAGCCAGCGATAAGTGAGGCGATTGATGGTTCCGAAGTCTCGTTTTGGCGACCGACCAAGAAGTAGTCGATCTATGGAGATCGCCGAGCGAGGTCTGTGGATCTCGTCTGGCGACCGATCGATCGAGGTCGATCTAAGGAGATCCGAGCCATAGTGATGGCGTCGAGGATCTCGTCTGGCGACCGATCGACCGAGGTCGATCTAAGGAGATCCGAGCCATAGTGATGGCGCCCGAGGATCTCGTCTGGCGACCGATCGATCGAGGTCGATCTAAAGAGATCCGAGCCATAGTGATGGCGTCGAGGATCTCGTCTGGCGACCGATCGATCGAGGTCGATCTAAGGAGATACCGAGCCATAGTGATGGCGCCCTGGGATCTCGTCTGGCGACCGATCGGCGAGGTCGATCTAAGGAGATACCGAGCCATAGTGATGGCGCCCTGGATCTCGTCTGGCGACCGATCGATCGAGGTCGATCTAAGGAGATCTGAGAGCCATAGTGATGGCGTCGAGGATCTCGTCTGGCGACCGATCGATCGAGGTCGATCTAAGGAGATACCGAGCCATAGTGATGGCGTCCCAGGGATCTCGTCCTGGCGACCGATCGACTGAGGTCGATCTAAGGAGATTTGCCGAGCGGTGGTTAATTGGATTTTCTACTCTTTGCCAAATGTAATGTAACTTTGTTATTGCCAAGAAATCTGAAAAACCCCTTTATTGATGATAACGAGGGTGTGGGCCGTTAAAAAACCTGCCTGGCAAGGACAGGGAAAAGGTACCCACATGTATACAAAAATGATAACAAAGAAAGATTAACTAGCATGAATACTTATCTATTGGTAGAAAGCTTTCAAGTTACGTGAATTCCATGGCCTTGGTAGAATTTTCCTTTCTCATCGCTAAGGATGTAAGAACCATGCCCGCTTACTTAATCACTCGATAGGTCCTTCCCACGTCTGTCCGAGCTTTCAGATGCTTTCCGGCCGCCTCGGCTTTTCGTAGGACGTATCCTCCGACCTTTACACTGCTCGGCTTGACCCTTCTATTGTAGAACTTAGTCGCCTTTTGCCTGATGGCTTCCGAGCGAGCGGCTGCCCTTTCTCTGTCCTCGCTAAGGAGAACGAGCTCTGCTCTGCGGGCCTCGTCATTTTGCTCTTCCTCGTAACCCGACACCCTCTGATTAGGCAATGCCGCCTCAACCGGGACCAAAGCTTCTGCTCCGAAGGTCATCCGAAATGGCGTTTCGCCTGTGGCTCCGTTCGGTGTGGTTCTATACGCCCACAATACTTCATCTACTTCCTCTACCCAAGTCTTTCTCCGTCTCAGCGCTTCGAGGCGTTCATTATCTTTTTGTTGGTGTTTTCTGCGAGACCGTTACTTTGGGGATGGGCGACCGAAGTTAACCGTAGCTCGATCTTTAGCTGATTGCAGAAATCTCTAAATTTGTCATTGTCGAACTGCCGGCCATTATCTGTGATCAACACCATAGGCATTCCAAAACGGCACAGTATGTTCTTCTTTATGAAGCTTTCCATTTTTCCCTCGGTTATTGTAGCGATGATTCGCTTACCCACTTGGTGAAATATTCCTCGCCACTATCAAGAATTTCTTTTGTCCGGACCGAGGGAAAGGCCCGAGATATCCATTCCCCATCGGCGAAAGGGATAGGATGAATTACGATCTTCATTCGTTCGCCGGTTGGTGAGACAGTCATTGTTTCTCTGGCAGCTTCGACCGGTCGACTTTTTTTCGACAATCTCTTCTCGCCGTTGGCCAAGAGTACCCCTATCGATCAACCGTGAGCTAACCTCCGCCCCTATGTGATTTCCGACATCCTTCATGGACTTCGGTCATTGCTCTTTCGGCTTCTTCCTCATTCAGCATCAAGTAGCGGCCATCGTAGGACCGCTTATCTGAGAACATCATTGACGACCGTATATTCGCCGCCTTCCTCCTTAACTTCCGGACTCGATGGGTCTTCGGTTGCTTTCCTTCTAAAAGGTATTGCATGATCGGTTCCGCCCAGCCCGGTCGATCAAGATATTTATGTTAAGAACTTCATCGGCTTTACGGATGCTAGGGACGGTCTAGTCGTTCGACGAGAATATTGTTTACGGCATCACGATCGAAGCTATTTTGGAGAGCGCGTCCGCCTTAGCATTTGAGCTCGCTTCTACTCACTGATCGAATATTGTCCGGTTGCTCAATTCTTGCTTTACCACTCGAGATACTTGATCATGTTATTTCCTGGCCTCATACTCCCGGTGACTTGGCCGACCACCACTTGGCTATCACTATATATCTTCAAATGCCGACTTCCATCTCCACAGCTAGGTTGGAGGCGGCTATCAAAGCCTCGTATCGCTTCATTATTGAGGCCTTGAATTCCACCGAAGGCGTACTCCACTTTCTCATCCAGATGCGGGCTAATTAGCACTACTCCCCGCTCCGCATCCCTCGGCATTGGATGACCCGTCGACGAACAAATTCCGGTGGGAACCGCTCGTCTTCGAGCTCGGTTGGCTCATCTCGCAATGAAATCTGCCAACACTTGTGCTTTGATGGTCGTCGGGGCTTGTATTGAATATCGAACTCTCCTAGTTCTACCGCCCACTTTATCGGCCGACCCGAGGTTTGGGCTTTTGGAGGCATCGCCGAGGGTTGATTGGTCCATACCTCAACGGTATGACTTTGGAAGTAAGGTCTCGACTTTACGGCTGCCATTATCAAAAGAGTGTTAGCTTCTCTATGGGCGCCAGATCGCGTTCGGCCCGGTCAACACTTTCTTGGCGTAGTAGGCGGGGTGTTGCTCGCCTCCTTCGGATCGAATAAGTACTGTTGATCGACCCTTCCGTGACGGCCAAATATAGAATCGGGGTTTCCCCCGGTAGGGCTTTGCAGAGCAGGCGGTCTAGACAAATATTGTTTCAAGTGTTGGAAAGCTTTTCACACTCATCCGCCATTGGGCTGGGTTACATTTGCTTTCCTCGGGACCTTGAAAATGGGAGGCACTTGTCTCCCAATCTAGAAATAAATCTGCTCAATAAACTACCCGATCGGTCGAATCGCACGTCTTTCAAGCATTGTGGCGAGGACATCCGTATGATGGCTTCAATCTTCTCGGGATTGGCTTCGATCCCCCGAGTGATCATAAACCCAGGAATTTTCGGATGCTACCGAAGACGCATTTTCCGGATTTAGCTTCATCTGGAACTTATTTAAAGTCCGAAGACTTCTTTGAGATCTCGCACATGCTCGCGGCCGCCTTACTCTTTACCACCATATCATCCACATAAGCTTCCACCGTCCGCCTATCATTGTTTAAAGACTTCGTGACGAGCCGTTGATAGGTCGCCCGCTTTCAGACGAAAGGCATTACTTGGTAGCAAAAAGTGCCTTGGTCGGTTATGAAGGCGGTCTTTTCTTCGTCTTCCAGGCTCATTTGGATCTGATGATAGCCCGAGAAGGCGTCCAGAAGTCGAGACTCGTGCCTCAAGTGGAGTCCACCAACTGATCGATCTTAGGTAGCGGGAAGCTGTCCTTTGGACACGCTTTGTTCAGGTCGGTGAAGTCTATACACATTCTCCATTTCCCGTTCTTCTTTTTTACCAACACCACGTTGGCGAGCCACTCCGGGTATTTGACTTCTCGGATGAATCCGGCCTCTAGCAGTTTCGCTACTTCCTTCTTGATCACCCCCTGTCGTTCTTTGCTGTGGCATCGCTTCTTTTGTCTGATCGGCTTATAGTCATGCGAATGCCGAGGGAGTGAGATGTGACCGATCGAGAGATTCCGGGCATGTCGCTTGGTACCAAAGCGAAGGCGATTTATTCTCCGCCTTGACATCAGTGATTTCTTTAACCAGTCTCCTGCGGCCGGAGCCTAGGTTTGTAAATTTAGAGGTCGGCTTCATCCAAGACGACTCTTTGCGTTTCTTCCACGGATTTATCCTTTCCACCTTTTCGCTTCGGCTCTCACATCAAGAGAGCTCGTAAGTACTACCGTACCATCTAATGTCTTCGTCTCGCTAAATAGCATTCTCTAGCAATTTTTACATTTGGCCTCGACAACTCAGGCGACCGTGAGGTGTCGGAAATTTCATGATTTGGTAGTAAGTGGAGACGACCGATCTAAGGGCATTTTGTAGTAGGCCGATTATCGCGTTGTACGCCCCATGGAATTTAACGACTAAGAACTCAACGTTCCTTTCTACTTGACATGGCTTCTGCCCGAACTTCACTTTCAAATTTACCCGAGCGAACGGGTAAGCTGACGCCCCGGTCACTCCCTTGATGGGGCCGTCCGTAGGTAGTAGGCGCTCTTCGGGCACCTTCATCTGCTTGAAAGCCTCGTAATATAGCAGGTCGACCGAGCTGCCCGTGTCTATCATCACCCGTTTCACCTCGTAACCGTCCATATTAAGGTTTACGACGAGGGCGTCATCATGCGGGCAATTTACTCCATTTAGGTCTGACTCGTCGAAAGAAATCATTCCGTCGTTCTCTTTCGGCTTCTTGATGGGCACGTCTTCGCCGACCTGTTTGGCGTATCTTTTCCTGCCTTTAGTGGTGGATCCCCCCGCCGCATTTCCACCGAATATTGTGTTTATGACCCCAGCTGGTCGGTCATCCTGTTGTTCGGCATTTCCGTCGTTTCTTTCCCTTGACCGCCCTCTTCCTTCTTGTTGGTTATCGGCATTAGTGTTCTGCCTCCCCCCGTCATTCCTGTCATTTCGCCTCCAGGGTGGTCGCCTATTGTTTGGCCGACCTGTTCTACGCTGATTGTCCCTGTCGGCATTTTGCCCTTGTTTCACAAATCGGCCTAATCTTCCCTTCTGTATGAGCAATTCAATCTCTTTCTTCAATTGCCAGCAATCTTCCGTGTCATGTCCGACTTCTTTGTGGAAACGGCAATACACACTAGTGTTTCTGTCCCTGTAGGGGGTTTTCATTTTTTCAGGCTCTCGGATAGTTTCCCCCTCCGCTATCATAGCCGTCAAGACTTCCGCGTATCGTTTGTTAAGCGGGGTAAAGTCTTGTTGATTCCAATACTCGCCGCTTCGGCTTTCTCGGTCATTGGTCTCTCGTCTTTGTGAGGCTCATTCGACCTACCACTCGGCCCTCGATCGTCTGCTCGGCGTTTTGTGTTTTTTAACACCTCCTCGAGCTGAATGTACTTATCTGCTCGGCATCTGATCTCCTGAATAGATCGGGGCTGATCGAGGGCTAGCGACTTTTTGAACTCCTCGTCTCTCGTATTGCTCATGAGGGCGGCCAGCATAGACGAGCAGGTGAGGTCGGGTACCTCGACCGCTTCATTATTAAACCGAGTGATGAACTCCCGCAAACTCTCATTCCTTCCTTGGGTGAGTTGCATCACCTCCAAAGCCGTCTTCTGCGGTCGCTTACTGGTGGCGAATTGGTTCAGGAAGAGCGATCTGAAATCTTGAGCATGTTATCTACACTGGGGTAATTTGTTGAACCATCGCCGAGCTCCCTCTTGGAAAGCTGTACAGAAAGCCTTGCATTGGATAGCGTCCGGAACGCAATGTAGGCTCATCATGGACTGGAAGTGCTGCATGTAGTCCAGGGGGTCGGTCTTCCCATTATACTTCTCGGGTGTTGGTATTTTTGTGCCGGGCGCTGGGAGACTATCCAAGATCTCCGAAGTAAAGGGAGAGCTGTATTGCGCCGACGGGCGGTCTGTTCGGTAACTCATAGCCGCGTGAGACCGATCATCCGCGGTTTTTTCTAGGGCTTCAAATAAGCGATGATCGTTTATCACGCTAGTTTGTCGGGCGGTTGGCCGTCTTGTGGCGGTCTCTGGGTGGTTCTTTGTTGCCGAGATCGCAAGATTTGTCGGATCAACAAACCATGGCCTCCTCTATCTGCTTCTGAGTCAAAGTGGTGTGCACGACCGGAGGAGGGTCTGCTTCTGATCGGTGTTGGGGATTTGTATGTGTGTCGAACGCGACATTATCCTCCGCAGCCGCGCTCTGTTCCTCTTGCTCAAAAGTCTGAGGCTGCTGCTGATCATTCGGATGTGAGGATTCCGTGCGTGAGACATGCGGTGCAGGCGGTATAATGGTAGGCAGCTGCAAACCTAAGCGCTGCATCGCCAGAGCCGTGACAGCGGCTACGTCAGGATTCGTTGCCGCCGCATGGCTGATTTGAGTGGTTCTGGACGTGGTTCCCGGACGTCGGGCCCCACGGTGGGCGCCAAATGGTTCTGCCGGATTCTGGCTGAACTGGTTATTGCCATTCTGATCCATGTCTCTGATGTCTGTTGAAGCGATCTTGGTGAAAAAGTCTCCTGCAAAACAAAGGGAAGGCACGTCGGGGGTGAAATCCCGATTTGCCCCTCCGACGCTCAAGTAAGTCTTTGGTGGAGGTGAGGTTAATACAGATCAGAGAAAACAACTAGGTTATGATCTTGTACCTTGGTTATGAGAGAATAATACCTTATATACGTTTTCCTGCTAGGTTTTGGGTCTTTACGTTTCTTACGTACGTGCATGGGAGATTTTCCTATGCTAATGGGCTGTGGATATATAGATTAGACCCAGATTAAGCCATGGTTGTGAGATTGATCGATCGGCCCGTAATATTGGACTTGGGCCCAATGTTGCCGACCCAACTAGGTAGAATTAGGATAAGCAATTTTGAGAGGAAGAGAATTGATTTTATCATCGTTCTTTATATTTAAAATGATACCTCTTTTTTATATAAGAGGGCTTGCTTTGTCAAGCCCCGTGAAGTTAACCTTCATTACGATAACTTCAAATGTCAGATAAGAGTTCCAATAAACGAATATTGTCATCAAGTACTATAGAAGATAAGTCTATAATTGAGTCAACTCATCTAAGGGGATATATGGATAAAAAATCATTCCCTAGTTTTTTCTTTGTTGAATATGAGTTACTAGGGTTTTAGGTAGACCTGGGAAGTGTAGAGCTATGCTTTAACAAGAGAAATAGGTCATATTCCCTTTTGACCTCTTATGTGCTAAGCCTTAATAGATGTTGAGAATCCCCTTCCTTAAAATGAAGAGTTATTGGAAGAAGTCCTTTATTAGAGGTTAATGTAGCAGACCAACAAGTCTATAGATTTCTTACATGTAGAAGATGTATGTAAAACATATATTTTTCTCCTTAAAGTTATGCTTCTTACTAAATTACCTTGGTTACACTTGATTTGAGGTATATTTTTAAGTAATTGTGAAGATGTTGCTTAAAATGAGCTTTATCAAGAATTTGAGAAGATTTTAAGTGAAAGACATGAAGAAACCAGATTTTTTAGTTAAACATAGTTGTTTGCTATCTAGTCTCCCTCTTAGATAACATAGAAATGAAACAATAGTCTAGAACACAAATAAGGAAGTTAAAGCATAACAGAGAGAATATTTGAAGAGCAATATAGGCTAAGACATTCATGTCTTAGTACAGGTTGCCTTTAAAAAATTATATAGAATTCCACCACTTAATATAAGAGAGTGCTAAATCTAGTGTCTCCTTTTAGAGAGTTACATAAAAATCAATAACTTGAGATATAGTTGTGCCCTAAACCATGTCTCAAATAGGCATAACATATTTAAAGCATAGAAACTTTTAACTTTAAGGGCCTTTGGTTAGTTGTTGATCATTTTCATCACTCTTTCATTCTAAACATAGGGTTAGTTATTGAAAGGCACACAAACTCTCAAGAGATCAATTTTAAAGTTGTTTTTTCATAGAGAAGAGGATTAGAGATCATCCTAATGGATCAAAGATAAATAATTTATTTTTTTGGTAAATAAACTAAATAATTTAAAAGATTACAAATAGAATTCTTTATACCTTGATGTCTTTTATTTAATTTCTTATTTTGTAGGTGAAAATATGATTTGTGGCTAGTTATTTTATATGGATAGATAGATGAACCTTATTATCGTAAGGATTGATTAAATATTATTTATGAAGGAGATTTATTTTGTGAAATATCTGAATATTCTTAATGTGAATTTAATTATGCCAGTGATTTGATCGATATTAATTTATGTGTTAACAATTTAAGAGAATTTATAAGTGATTAGACCACAACTTAGATATTAAGACTTGTAAGGGATACTAGATATATGCTTATAAATACTCGGTGCTATGGTCAAACCTTTCATAAAATTCATAGAACATAATGTTTTCTTAAAACATTCAACTAGATAGTGGTATTAGTTTATAATTATGAGAATAGGTAATTATGTCTCAACAGAGCAATTTTATAATCTAGGAAATTATGTCAATCTAGATTATAAATACTTTCCACATTTATTTAATCATAATTGAAAAATGATGTTAGGAGAATCCTTGTTTAAACATTATTTATATCTAAATTTTGTACTCGATTGATCGCTTTGCTTTGCACTTTTTAGTTATTCCATGGTTTAGGTTTTATTTTATTTTAAATCAATTAATTGATATATCTATTTTACTTATTTAAATAGTTAGTAGTGTAAGAATATTTCAAATGGTTCTTTTTTGGAGATTGATATCCTATTTATCACTATATTACTAATTAATAATAAGCGTACTTCCTTAAATTCTTGAGTAAATTTTTGTAATGAGGAAAACTTTAGTAATAGTAAATTACATAGAAAAGGATTTAGTGCTAAGGAAGCAAGTATTGCTTAAGACACTTAAACACTATTATTCTAGTCTCTTTATTTCTTTATATTTTTATTTTATTTATTTATAATTATTTTATTCTCTATACTTGGTTTACTTTGGATTTTAGGTGTATGATAAGGAGTAAGCACCTTTTTTCATTAAAGACCAAGAAATTACAAAAAATACTTTGAACAAAAAGAGAATAGACTAAGAAAGAAGCCCAAGATAACTTAATACAATATAAAAGAAGCACCCATGCGTAATGTTTGAAACCATCTGTAATAAGGATTTAGTCCAATATTTTAAAGCTATAAATCAAAATAAACCATTTAAGATCAGGAATAATGTGAATCAACGGTTTTAGCAATATGTTTAATTTGATGGATTACAAGATGAAGATCCTAATGCATATATTGTCAACTTTTTGTAGATTTGTGATATCTTTTAAGATAAGTAAATGTACCGAAGATGTAATATTGATGATATTGTTTACATTTTTATTGAGTGATTGAGCTAAATAAAGGTTAAAGGCAATATTGGCAGCCTTAATAATAATATACAAAAACCTAACGAAGAAATTCTTAGCCAAATATTTCTCGTTGGCAAAGACTTTAAAGTTGAGGAGTGACATCTTTGTGTGCCTACATTTGACAATGAAATAAAATGTGAGATGTGGCAAAGATATAAAGATCTAATAAGGAATTGTCCAAATCATAACCTACCAATGTTGATGCTAGTTAAGACATAAAGTATCATAAAAAAGATGAAAATAGAGCTATCATTATCCACAAGCTCCTTTCTCATTTTGTAGTTGGCTAAAATTGTTGTAATTACTATTGTAACATCATTTGGATTAGCTAACTTGGGATCCTCATTCTAAAATATAATTTAGTTTTTCTTTCTCCACTTTCTCTTGAATATATTCATATCATTGATGGAAAAATTAAGGATGTATATTGACTTTTTCATTTACTCCTTGCTCACCCTTTAGCTTCCACACACTATGATATTCAACACTTTAGCCTCTACGGATATAGCTTCAGACCTACTCTCATGTCCTTATAAGTGAGACATGTTTATTTTTCTCCTTTTACCTCCAGTCTTGGTGTTAAATAAATTACTTGGTCCATCCCTTATTTAATAATAAATTGACGTCCTTTTGTAATTCTTGGCACTAGTTAGTCTTGTTTCCAAAATCTTGTGAAAGTGGCAAAACTTGTTTGATTGTTTAAACTCAAGGCTTCCCATCAATGGATTTAGGAAATTTATGATGTTTTTCCTTCTAGCATAATTGAAGATATAGTTCAAATAGGCATTTAACTATCACAGGGTGTACTTTTAAGTCTACTTACCTTCTGTCTTCCCTTTATACGCTCTTTTCCTTTAATCTTCTCTTACTAAATGGTCATAATTTATTCTTTTTTCATTCTTTTCCTAAGTCCTATAAGATTATCACCCATCTAATCTAAGGAATGTTCTGCTTCCTATAAAGCAACAAACATACTTACTCTTTCACTTTCTCCTAGGTATGTTCCTTATCCATTAAAAGAGAACTCCATATATGATGGCTACATTGCAAACCTTTCTTGAATATTATGGCTAATATTATGAAATTTAGATATAACACCTAGGAGGCTTTTATACTAAATCTCTAAGCACATTATCTAATACATTCTCCTTGTTATTAGACCATGCTAAAGAAGGTACATGAGTCATTGGGTCTCTTATTATTGCTAACGAAGTAAGCTTTAAACTTAATCTTAATTTGTCCAAAATTTAACAAGGACCCCCTTAGAATGGTCTAATACCATTCCTTACCTACTTTAGCAAAAGTAGAGAAAAAAGCTTTGCTCTTTTAATACCTTATCTAATAATAAATGGAATTTGTAACGACGTTACAAACCTTCAGGGTAAGGACATTAAACTTAGGTGACTCATTTATGATCTTATTAATAAAGGATTGTCTAATATCAAATAAGGCATCTTCTATAAGGCTTTGGATGGAGTTAAAGTACCTTTATTTCTTTCCTCTAATAATCAAATCATATTTAAAAAAAACATCATGTGCCTCTAGTATCCTAAGCCATATGACATCTTTAATTTGGTTATTGACCTAAGGACTCCATACTAGCTTCAGAATATATTCATTAACCTCTTGATTATTCCTATGAACTCAACAATATTATCTATGTCGATCTTCCCTCATATGTATCTTGTTCATTCTTTAATTGTGAAACTCTCATTCACATTAAAATGAAAATTTGAGAATTTCTAACTTCCTAATTAAATTCCTATAGATAATGCCATTTGATATATCTATATATTTACAATATTCCTCATGTAGCTTCCTTACTACAAGATCACATATCTATCATTTTCTCAAGATTGATATCTCACACATTCCATAAAATAGCATTTAAGATTACTCCAATGTAATCACACTAATGCTAAAGTTAGACTTTTGGAGAGATTGACAGAGTAGAAACTTAAGGTTTTTAATTCACTTACCTCTTTAATGAGTGTTTTTGTATCATTTACGTTTATAATATATCAATACTACCAAAGTTTTTTCTATTACAAATTTGTCAAAAATTACCTAGACAAGTGCACCTATTATTAGTGCGTTTACTAACTAGTTTAAGGATAATAAATAAATAGATTATTTTATGGATTTTAAATGAAATATAAAATAAAATAAATCTAAACCTCGATGACAACTAACTAAATAAATAATTTGGATGAGTACTTCTTTTAGTATGATTTTTACTTTATGATTTAATTAATCTAGAATGGATACATTTTCTAAAAAGGTAGGATTTTCTAGACACCAAAATTGTACTCTCTCAAACTATAGCTATCTACTCTCTAGTTGATTAATCTATATCTCTACCATTGCTAACACCCTTTTGGATGTATTAAACTTTATAAAATCCTGTAAAAGATTTCACATAAGTACTATGAAGATCACACAATTCTTTATCAAACACCTCACACAACCATCTATTCCTAAGTCATGATCCACTCGTTTTGAAGTTGTTTAAAGGTGAATTAAGATGTTAGCATGAATAATTCAACATTAAGACAAATTAAAGATAGCTTATAGAAATATATCCCATATCATATATTAAATCAAAATTATCCATACAAATATTACTACTAGAATTTTTCCCGTCTAAACATAGAAAAGTTTCAAGCTGTAGAACATGTTCAAAACAACAAAATTAAAAGAAAAGGTAGAGAAGTGATGGTAGAAATAAATCTATATGAACTCTCAATCTTTTTTAAAAGTTTAATATATTATTATGTCGTGTAGGTCTTGATTTTTAATGAATAAGATCATGTTCCTAAAGGTTAGGGAAACCTCTTAATAGTTAACTTTAACTTTAAGAGAGAAAAGGTAGTTTCTAATACGTGTTTTACGAAAAATTCGTTTAAATTTTTCATAAAATTAAAAATTTTATACATAAATACGATTTTTCATAAAATTAAGGTTTTCAAAATGAAATGATAAAAATGATTATATAAATGAAATATTGGGCTCAAATATTAATCTTCAAAAGGATTGAACTTTCATAATTGGCCCAACCTTATCGGGCTTTAAACTCCTCGTCTTTGACATCCTCGCTTATTATTAGGGAAGCAATATTGGTTTCTTTTATTACACAAAATGATAAACAAGATTGACATCATTTTATATATAATTATATTTTAAGTTTTAAGTCAAGTGTGACCTGAACATTAAAATTAAAAAAATGAAATTGAACTTGAATCTTAATTAATTTGGACTAAACTTATTAACTTCAAACTAAATGAAGCTCAATTACAATTACCTTTACACTATAGTTTGATTATATGTAAGTGTTTTATAAAATATATCAAGATTTAAAATTTTAACACTTATTCTTCATTTTCAACAAAATTATCATTTTATATTGATAAAATTTGTAGTATATCATTAAAATTTTGGAAAATATATATAATAATTTATATATTATCTATTTTAAATATATTATTTAATTAATAAGTAAGTTCAAATTAAATAATAATTCAAATTTTAATTAATCTAAATAATTAAAAGACTTTATTTCAATCATTATAAACTTTAATGTCTACACTAAAAGTTTAGAATCCAAGTGCAAAACAGTCTTGAATAATCTCTTGGCATTACTTGAATAACCTTTTACAAAATATATTTATTAGAATTGACGTATTATAAAATGAATAAATTTATGTATATATACACATACAAAAATTATCAAAATATGACATTGCTAAGCCTAATGTCACTTGGTATTATGGTGATTAATTAAATTTAAATAAAAATTGAAATAATGTATTCTATAAATTAATTAAATAATTTACATATTGAATCATTCATTAAATTAAATATTGTCATTAAAAAAGATTAATATCAAATTATATATTATATTGAAGTTTTACAGAGAAACTTACTATAAATAACAAAAGCAACAAATGGAGGATTCTTTTGCAATGTTCCTGACTCACGGTATGCTAAATCTACGAGAGGTTCTACTTGACTCTGCCAATTCAAGTGTCTTTGCTCAATCAACAATGAAGGATGGTGATTCTCCAATAGCCTGTAACTTTTTAGTCAGTCACTCTCTTGGGGTGTTTTCTTAAGTACGCTCTATATGTACTTATAGAGTAAAAACTGATCAGGCAATTAAGGAGATAGGGACGATTAAAATAATACGTTTTATCCCATGTTAACTAACAACAATTAACTCATTCCAAGACTTGAATTTAAATATCAATTATCCTATGGGTGAATAACCATCAATCCCATATGCCAACATCTCCCTCTCGAATATGACAAGGACGACGTTATATATTCCATCCCTTAACATTGTTATTGAACTTATTCATACAAACAAATCAATGGTGCAACTATTAAGTCTATCAAAATTCAAGAGCACTATACTAAAAACCAGTTAAGGACAACATAGAGACATCAACCCTTAAATATAGAGAACATTAATTAAAGTCTCAATATGCCTTATAACTATTTGATTATGTCAGGTAAAGTATCTTTAATCCCTCGTAGAGCATACTTATACCTCCACACCTTATGTATTATACTTATAATTATGTCACTTTTCTAAAAGCACGATAACCTGTCGACGAAAAAGTATAGTACATGATCATAATTCAAATATTCTTCCTTTTCCATAATGTCAATTGGTTTGCAAATTAATAACTTTCCCAGTAATGCTCCAGAATGATGAATCTCTCATGATTGTCAACAATATACTAAAGTAGCTTACATTAATCATCAACCTCTTAGCACATTCTAAAGTCATAAGGGAATATATTATAAGACCAGTAAAATGTCTTTATGGACTCACATAGAGACGAAGTAAGAATTCATTCATTCACTTCCTCTCATTATTGCAAATGTAAGGCCCCACTATACCCTAGTAAAAATGGTATATGTTCATGAAAATACATGTATGATAGCTGTTAAAATTATGATAAAAATGAGAATGACTAATTGAATTTGATATGTACTAATTGTGTTTTGAATTTTGAACATGAATTGTCCGAGGAGTTTTGATGCATATGAATTGGAAGTACTACTTGTATGTGAATGAGACTTGCCTAAATGATTTTCAACTAAAACTGACTGAATGTTATGTCTAACTGTATTGACTAAGATAATGTGAATGAGAGTGATTGATTGTATTGAATGAATTATGGTGTGCATTTCATTTCAATACATGTAATATAAAGGTAGTTATGACTGGTATTGCTACTGACTGAGCCTACTACTGAAAAGAGCTTAAAGCTCAAACATATGTGATTAGAGCCTAAGGCTGACTATGATTGATGAGCCCAGTGAAATGAGATACTGAAAAAGCACACAGTCACAACAATGTAAAAACGAATGTGAGTCTCATATATATAGCATTCACATAAGATTTGAATTCATTGAATTATTTGTAAAGCTGTAAGAACGTTATATGTTTGAATTCATGGTATTAAACCAATGATTATGCTTTATTCAAATGTAATGAAGTGATAGTTTGACTAAATTGTTTAACTGAAATACAATTTGTTTGAGATAGAACTTGATGTTAATCAAGTTGATATGAACTGTGTGATAATATGTTTATGATTGATTATGTTTTATAACATAAGTGAACCATCGAGGATGGTTACTCTACTGACGACCTAGCTTCTAAGACTTCGTAGAAGTATATTTTTTGCAACTTTGACGATCAGATATGGCTCAAAGGTCGGTCAACTAGGAATTGAAGACATAGTCTGTTATTTTTTTTTGCTATTCCTCATGTTTGTAGTGTACTGTGTAGACTGAACTGTTATGCTCATAGGATGGTGTTATATAAACTTGGATATTGAACTTTAAGCTACAATGTATATTATGGTTATGATATAAAATGAGCAAATTTTGAATTTTAGCAAATGTGTTATTTGTGATTTTAATTATGATGCTATGTAATAACATGAAAGTGTGATAGTTAACATGTTATTTTTGTCAAGCATATGCATGTGTGACCGAAGGGCGCACGTGCATGTATCAGATAGAAATAGGGTATTATAGTTGGTGGAAACCTAACACAAAGGGAGAAAATTGTCTAGAAGGAAGTGTTACTTAAATATTCCTTTTTCTTGATCTAAATGATCATGCAAAGTAGACTCGAAAGTCTAATTTGAAAACAACACCAAACTAGCTAATGAGAGTTTAAATTATGAACTATTTAGAGTACAATGGTTGTGTACATCAGTTTACTATAGAGGTATACCCAAGAATATGTCATTGAATATGCATGTTACATGATACATTTATAAAAATGCTTATTCAGTTACATGAACAATATGGTAATACAAAATTGTGTTTGATTGAATATAGATGAGCAATTAGAGTGACGACCATTTTCAGATATTACTGGAACTTCAAGGCATTAAACAAAAGGAAGCGATAGTGAGTAATCTAGGAAGCTCACACCTTACTTTGTTTTGCTTAGTACTGAATTGAATTTGATTTATGCTAATTTTGTTTTGAACTTCAAACAATGGTTGTCCAAGGTGTTGATACATGTAAATCTGATTAACTATTCATTTTGCACATGAAATGGACTTGTTTTGTTTTGAAACTGTTGAGTCCTAGTTGTGAATAAATAAGCATGCCTAGAAGGGTCTACAACTGCTTTTGCGACACTTTTGTGTCTCCTATTATTATCACTTCAGTGTCTCCTATTATTGACACTTTGGTGTCATTTGCTATTGACACTTTGGTGTCTCCTGTTATTGAGACATAAGTCTCTCCTGATTTATGATACCAATCATGGTATCTCTTGTATGAGTCCCGTTACCCACTTATGTTCATGGATTAATAGTCTAATTCGTTTTGTATTTTTGATCTATGTTAAGTTTTGATACAAAGCAAATCATATTATGATCTGATGGGCTAACATCTTATTCTAATAATCAGTTCTATTTTTATATACTCTGTTCTACTATTGAAGTAACTGACATTAGCATTGCGAAGTGTTTTCAATAATAAATCATATTCTATTATAAAATTCATTATGTTTGAGCTGTTTCTGCTATAATTTGATTCAGTGTCAGTTGTTGTTAAACATAGTTTAGTTATTACTCACTAAGTTATATGCTTAGCACAGTAGATTTGCCCGTGTAGGTTCAGAGAGAATAACATAAAGATTGGGACAAGTCAACCATAATGGGAAAAAGAGATTGAGTTTTGTTTTTCAAAATGTATATTTGAGTTTGTATTTGGTTTGTATTTGATAACTGAGTCTATTGATCTTTTGTACAAAGTTTGTAACACCTATAATACAGGATGGTTTTAAATTTGAGACATGTTGTAATAACTTCAGTGTGAATAATGTATTTTATTTGCAACTTAGTTTGGAATGAAAAATAGCATCTGTTTATTTGAATTTTATTCAAGCTTGTCGTTGAACGTTATATTGTCTTTATTCTATGTTGTATGAGTGACACCTACATATCCTCCCAAGGGGTATGAGGGTGTCATAGCAAAGCACATGCGTATGAATATGTGCTGCAATATATCAAACCATATATCATATGGATCTTATTTAATTCACTATTTAAGCTCCTTACTTGAGATCTTTCTTTATTCTCTAATTCAATTAAATATACTAAAGATCTCACATTTGGATTCAAAAAACAAGCATGTACAAATTGTGGGTGCTCCATAGGTGATTTAACTATTGGATCTCATTTTGGCATCTAGCTAAGGCAACAATATAAGTGTCTCATCTTTTGCTCACCCTCAACAGCACCCACAAGGATGACTACTTATATGAGAGAGTCAACTAACTTGTTTCTATAAACAATATATATATATATTTTTGTGTGTGTGTGTGTGTGTGTGTGTGTGCTAACTATCACCAATGCATGTAAATATATAAAGATGATAAAATCAAGATATTATTCAATAATTCAAATGATTAAGTGGTGTTTACATTATGCATCATAAGCTCAAGTCCTACATAACCCTAATGTCCCAATATGACCCAACAATATATCTCTCAATATAAGTTTAATCAAAGGGTCAATAACCATTTGGTTCGTAAAAATGTGCTATAAAATCACATCCCATTGTGCCACTACTTATCGAATAAAATTATTCCTTAGATCAATGTGTTTGATTCTTCCATGGTATTTGAGATCTTTGATAAAATCTAAAGCAGTCGTATTGTCACAACAGACAGTGATATGTTGAGATGCTTCTTTAAACACATGAAGATCCTTAAGGAACCTTTTAAGCAGTATTGCTTCTTGCACAGCTGATGTATAAGCCAAAAATTATGCTTCCGTTATGGACAAGGATATACATGCTTATTTCTTATTCATTTAGAAAATAATGCCATTGTTAACTAAGAAAGCATATCTAAAGGTTGATTTACATTTATCTAAATCTCCTCCCAATCGGCGTCAGAATATCCAATAAGCCATAAATTCGAACCTTCATAGTACAACATATAATATAGAGTCCCTTTTATATAATGAAGAATACTTTTAAAAACCTTCCAATTACTTGGAAACGACTCACTAAACCTACTGTAAAATAGATGTCATCAATTTACCCACGACACTCTCATATGGAACATGACTCATTTTCTCATTTTCTTCGAAAGTTTTAGGGCAGTTATTAAGACTTAAGGATCTACCTTTATTCATAAGAGTATCATTGGGTTTGCAATTATACATCAGATAAGTCTCTTAGAGTGATCTCAAAAGATTTTCACTCCAAGTACATAGCTTGCTTCACCCATGTCCTTAATTTCAAAATTTGAGGACAACCACTATTTAGTGGTAACTATCAACTCCTTGTCATTTTCGACTAACAGAATACCATCTATATGTAATGATATAATTATAAAACTTCTCTTAAAATGCATAAGATACACACAATAGTCTTCCTCAACCATTATGAACCCATCATTTAGGATGGCTTGATGAAATTTAAGATACCAATGTTTGCATGATTGTTTTAAGTCATAAATGGACCGATTAAACTTACAAACTTTGCACTCTTGGCCTTCTATGACAAAACCAACTGGTTGTTGCATATATATTTCTTCATCCAGTTCTCCATTGAGAAATGCAGTCTTAATGTCCATTTGGTAAATTTCTAAATCAAAACATGCAATAAGTGCCAGAATAAGATGAACTGAGGCAAACCTAACCATTGGTGAAAAGTTTCCTTATAATTTTACCCTCTTGTTGAGTATAGCCTTTGGCCAAAGTCGAGCCTTGTACCTTCCAATGGAATCATCTGTCTGACCTTTGATATTAAGAACCCATTTGTTCCCAATAGTTTTTTTCCCATAAGGAAGGTCAACCAAGTCCTAGACTTTGTTGGTCTTTATATATTCCATTTCATCCTTTATAGCATTAAACCATTCCTTACTAGCTTTTGATGAGATAGCCTTATAGTAATTTCTAGGCTCGTCTTCATCATTAGCAATAGCCATGAAAGATTCCCACTCAATTCCAAAATGACAACAGGGACTACTTCCACGTTTTCTCCTTCGAGGACGAAAATCTTCAAAAGTCTCATTAGGCTGTACTGAACTAGAATGGATGTCGCTTCCACTATCTCCAAATTGAGGAATTAATTCCTCAGTTTCAACTGGGTTAAGAGATTTGCTAATCTTAGTGTCTTTTAGTTCAAAGATTTCTAGATTCTCATTCACCTCACATCTGCAGGGAATTCTTTTTCTAAGAATTCCATATCTCGTGACTCAATTTCAGTTACACTTCTATTTTGCTGCTCACTAATGAACACATAACCTTTTGGGTGATTAGAATATCTTATAAATATATATTTCTTGCCACTAGGTCCCAACTTTCCATGCTGACGAAAAGTGTTGCATATGTAAATAACATAACCCCATGGCCGTAGATTATCCAAACTTGGCTTTATATCAATCGAAAATTCATAAAGGGTAGAAGAAACTGATTTAGAAGGAACATGATTAAGTATATAGGTTGTAGTAAGCAATGCATCTCCCCAATAAGAAAAAGGCAAATTTGATTGCACCATTATTGACCTAACCATGTCAAATAAAGTGTGATTCCTTCTTTTCGTTACACCATTTTGTTGTTGAGTTCCTGGAATTGTTAATTGCCTGACAATTCCTTTTCTTTCACATAATCATTTAAATTGAACAGACAAATACTAGTGGCCTCGGTCAGTTCTTAAACTTTTATTTTGTCTATCTAATTGATTCTCAACTTCATCAATATATTTTCTTTGATGGAGATCAAATAGATAGGACTAAAGCATGTATAATCATCTATAAATATGATAAAATAAGAATTATTATACCTTGCCTTCATATTTAATGGTCCACAAATGTCATAATAGATTAATTGTAAAGGAAAATTTGCCCTTTGAGCCTTTACAAAAGGTTTTCTGGTTAACTTTCCTGTTAAACAATGTTCACACGTGGGTAAGTCTATTTTAGTGAGTGGGCCTAACAGACCTCTCTAGGTAGCCTTTTCATCTTGTCTTGCCCAATATGGCCCAATGTATTGTTCCATTTAAGTGAATCGTTATTTATATTGTCAATAGAAGCAAGCAGCAAAAATTAACTATTATGAATATTGGAATTATTAATAATATCCAAAACTATAAAACAATTCATAAAAAAACCAGAACTATAATAAATTGTTCCAAAGAAAATATCCAAATGATTATTTTCAAGTATCATGCGAAAACTAAGCCTAAGCAAAGTAAGAATAGAAACTAAATTTTATAAAATATCTGGAGTATAAAGTACGCCATGGAGATACAATAAGCAACCATTTCACATATCTAGTTTATAAGATCGACGCCAAGCACATCAATATTAGAATCATTCCCTATGTATACTTTAATGCTTCCAACTAGAATTCAACGATGATCAATGAATCATACACGGTCCCTCGTGACGTGGTCAGTTGCACTTGAGTTTTTTAGGTCAGTGCATTCACAAGAAAATGCACCATTTGACCATAATTATAACAATTCATCTTGCTTTTGTCATTTTTTCCATCTTGTTTTCCCCTCTTGTGTTCGGTTTTCTTATTAGGCCTATATTCATCATTTCCTTTAGAAGCACCTCCAATCCTTTTCTCTTAGGCTTGAATGCCTTACAAGAACTAGACTTAGCAACTAACATATTTAAAGGTTTGGCAGCCCCTAAGTGCTCTTCCTCTAACATCTAAATGATGTGTAATAGCCTCAAAGGTTATTATTTTGTCAATATGTGTCAGATTGACACTCATGTGCTCCTAATTATCAGGAAGTGATCGAATCACCAGCTAGATTTGCTGCTCATCAAAAAGATTTCTTTTAGTCACTTTCAACTCGCATATCATGACAAAGATGACTCTCAAATTCTTTTTCATTGAATGTTCAAGATGCTTTTTATAGCTACCAAATTTGAGAGTCAGGCCATGCATCTAGGTTGTGGAAGTCTTTCTAAATTTCAAATTTAAATTGGTCCACAAGGCATTTACAGTAAGGTATTGCTTATACTTACAGATGAGATCATTCTCCATATTGCTCAGCAACATAATGCGAATGGTATTACTTTTCTTTTTCTAGCTATTATAAGCTTCACGATCTTGGCGATGTTGAGTAGTAGTACCCTTTTTGGGTTGAGCCATCATAAATGTTAAAACCTCTAGGGCACCGCTTGCTCCTCAACACATACTGAATTTTACAGTGTCATATCAAAATTGTCACTGTTAAACTTTTCACCTTTGTTAAAATCAGCTATGATTTGTTTAGAAGCCGTCTAATATAAAAGTAGTGCAACATTTGAATAAATGTTGGGACCCGATCTCAGAACCAGATCCTAACCCAAAAAACAGAAAATGAAACGAAAGTAAAGTGGCAGAACGAATCATACGGATCGCAAAACCCAAAGTGGGCCAAACATAAGCGAAACACAAAGCGAATGAATCCAAACCGGAGACATAAGGCGAAAGACAAAGAGCGAAAGTATCGAAAGCGAATAAATCAAATCGTATCAAATGGCGAAAGAATTGAATCGAAAACTCAGATACAAAGGAAGCGAAATGCACAGACGAATCACAAATCGAAACGGAACCAAAACGAAACACAAAGCGAAAGCAAATCTTAATCGAATACAAAATCGAAACAAAAATCAGATAACAAAATGCGGAAACAAAATCGAACGCGGAATCGAATACGAATCGAAGGCTCGGATTTACAAAAAAGAATCACTTAAGAATGAAAACTTAACTCCGACATCCGAACACAAATACACTTATAGCGTAGCAAACTATCGTATTGGAAACCCATAAGACATTTAATCTAGCCAAACCAAAATGATATATTTTTTTCTTTTTTTTCTTTTTCATTTCTTTCATCTTTATTTTATCTCATTCAAATCAAAACAAATAATTTCCACTTTTGGAAATTAATCCTTATACAAATCTCAATTCATATTAAGCTTCTTAACATGCAATTTCTCATTCTCATCTTTAACAAACTCTTATTCTTATTCTATCTTCATTTGAACCAAAAATTGGGCAGCATAACGACTGTATTTTGAAAACCCAAAAACCTGCAAATTGTTTTAAACTCACTTTTATTTATATGACCAATCCACACAATGCCATCGGACCTCCTGTCTGGAGTCCCAGCATAAACAACACAATTCTATACCTAAACACTTCAATATTTCTCTATCAATCAAAGTCATCCATATCTAAAACACATTCATATCTCAATTCAGGTAATATGCAAAACCATAATTCACATTCATAGCCATACACAAATCCAAATCCATAACTCAAGTCCTTATACAATTTCATAATCCATACATATCATAAGTTATTTACTTACAAATCCTTAATGGCCTTTCAAGCCATTTACAAACCAAAAACCAAAATCCAACTATACAAAATACAAAAATATGCAAAATTGCACAGATGGCTTGACTTTCTTTCATCCGATCTCCTGCTCGAAACCTGGAGATGGGGATGAAAGAGGGGGTGAGCTAGACAGCTCATGGATAACACGTTTATAAATTGAAAAATAAGCGAAAACATTTTGTAAAAACTTTTTCCATTTGTTTTAAAGGTTTCACAGTAGAAAATTTGACAAATTTCTTATTTCTCAAACTTTTCAATCGTTGATAAATAATTTCAATAGTTTCACAGCTGAAAATCCTCAATAGCACATTTTTCAAAATTCTCACTTTTTTCGCAACTCACGAACAAATTTAAAACATGCATGCATCACAAATATAAACAATATAAAAAATACACAAACACATCGGAATGGTTTGGGTCGGTTCAAAACGAACGCATCGCACATTCACCGCAGAAAGCGATCTGCGGTAGTGAACGGAATGTACTACACTTTTTCTCATAGCGGTCTAGTGTAGCCGTAAACTTATGGGAGTCTGAAATGGGAGCTTTAGTGCCACTAGCGGGCCGGCGGGAGAAGCCTTTAAAAAGAGACAGTGCACTGACTCGACTTATGGGACCTAACCAAACCCATATAACACATAAGTCATACTTGAAAAACAAATTGCCTGAAGGCATATTTCAAAACTGAACTTTTCATATTTGCATATCGTGTCGTACTAGACACATTGTCATTCACACATTCATATAAATTCATATGGCAATTTAAATGCAAACTCAATCCATCAATCAATCAAATAACAATCAAAATTCATATTCGATTCACAATCATTCATAAACAATAAATAATAGATGTAACAGATGTATCAATTTCATAATTAATAAAATCCTTCAACCATAAAGATTTTCAGAAATTTTAACAATTTATTCAAAATCATTATAAACAATTAATCTAACATTTATAACAATTTTCATAATTTCAGAAATTTCCTTAATTTATCAAAATCATTTAAAACTTGTAACCATTTTTCCCAAGCATTCGGAAAACAATACAATTTAATAATTCTTTTCTTTATTTGTTTGAAAACATAAACAATAATTTTGCAATACATTTCACTTCTTGAATTTTCAAAAATTCATAATCAACTTATGATTCGAAATATAAACATATTACCCACCTCATTTCCATGCTAGAACTTTGTCCCAAGCATCAATTTTTCCATTACTTCTTTCCCTCATCCAAGTAAAAATACCCTAAACCAAATTCACCCAAATTAAACATCACAATAGACATAATCCTCAAAATTAACTTAAGAATTCACAAACTCACTCCAATCTTAAGCCAAATAAACCTAAATCTCATCAAAATTTAACATGGTAAAAATTTCTCTTACATTTTTCCTTCTCTATTTTCGGAATTTCAAAGCTCCATAGGAAGCTTTCATCCTCTTCCATCTTTTTCCCCTTGAATCTTCTCAAAATTCTCTTTGAAACACAAGAAAATTAAAACCCTAGTATCATTCTTCTTTCTCCTTTTTTTCCACCAAAAGCTCTCCCTCTTCTCTCTTCTCTCTTCTCTCTTCTTTCTTTCTAACTTAAACAAATTCGTGCTTCTCCTCTTCTTAAACGACATCCCACTTTTCTTGCATTTAATGAATACAAAATGACCATTATGCCCTTACATATATGCCTTATAACTTAAAACCTTAAGTGTTCTTCCAAGTTTGCCCCTAAAATTCATTTTAAACACTTTAATTCAATTTCCATCCAAAAATTGACATTCTTAGAGACTAAATTGAAACTCAAGTTCTTCAGAATATTTGTAGCCCTATTTCTCTAGTTTAATCCAAAATAAGAATCATCTCATTTGGATGACTAGAGCAAAAGTTGTAGCCAAAACACTTTCAGCTCTTACTAATCCAAGACTGAACACTAAACCTGACTTCAATTAAGAAATTGAAAGTCTTCAGAGCTAAATTAAAATTTTGTTCCTTCATATGACTTGTAGCCTCATGTCTCTATTTTATTATGCAATAAGAATCAGTTCAATTGGATCTCCACAGACCAAGAATTCACTAAAATACTGAACAATGTTCAGAAGATTTTCCAACTCACTTTGACTAAATCAATCATCCTCACTTTAATCTCAAAAAACCACAATTTTCCATGGACAGATAGAGGGATATCTTAAGAATCCAACGCTTTAAAAATCAGGTCGATCGGAGGTCGGACGAAAACGTTATGGCCAAAAGAATAAAGAGAGGTCGGTCAGGAAAAATTTCAAGGGTCGCTCGCCAGGACGTCCGAGCAGGAGCGACCGAGCGGGAACGACCGAGCAGTAGCGACCGAGTGTTAGAGACCAAGCGGTAGCGACCGAGCGGGAGCAACCGAGTGTTAAAGACTGAGCAGGAGAGACCGAGCGATAGCGACCGAGCGAGAGCAACCGAGCGGGAACGATCGAGCGATAGCGACCGAGCGGGAGCAATCGAGCGGGAACGATCGAGCGGTAGCGACCGAGCGGGAGCGAACGAACGGGTCGCTTGTCAGGACAACCGAGCGCGGCAGTTGGCCAGGGAAACCTTCCAACTTTTAAAATTCATAACTTGTGACTCATAAGTCTAAATTTTTCAAATTTGGTATCAATGGAAAGATAAAAGAAAGTTCTACAATTTCCAGGAGAACTCAAAAATCAATTCCGTCTTTAAAGGAGTCAAGAACCCACTCAAAGTTTCTTTCCCATTTAATGACTCCCTAAACAATAACTCAACTTTGAAAAATTCTATCTTTCAACTCCAGGGTCCAAACATGTCATACTTTATATCAACGTAAAGATCAGAAAGAAACCTACAACTTTCATGAGGACAGAAAAATCAATTTGGCCTCTAAGGAAGTCAAATTTCTAATCAAATGTTCTGTCCACTATTAAACATGCCAAAACAGTAACAACAACTTGCAAAAATCATATCTTCACTTTCCAATATCCACAAATTCTATACTTTATATCAAAATAAAGATCAAAACACAAGCTAAAACTTTCATGAAGAACTTAAATGCAATTTCTGTAGGAAAATCCCGGGAGGTACATCACATGTACCGGCAGCGGAAAACAAAAATTTTTGTTCCCGGGACTTTCCCGAAACCCAGGATCTTGGTATCCGTACGAAGACATCAACCTAAATAGCCAAAAGAGACTATCTCTAAAGGTGATCCACGCAGAGATCAAAAAATCTAACCGGATCAAACCCTTTGACCGGGAATAGCTAGAAACAGATTAAAGGTGCTAGACCCTACCGTCTCTGGAGAGCTTGAGAGAAAACGTTGGAGACTTGCTTGGAGAAGAGAGAAATCATGGTGCCTTAAGGAGGAAGACATGAAAAACCATTTTTCAAAGGAAACTTGACTCTTAAGCTTCCATCTCTTCTTCTCCTTATGCACCACCGTCGACAACTCCATGCCTTAAGCCTTCTTTTTATATCTTTTAACCTTTAAAAGAAAGTTCCATAAGCTTATGCCAAGTGTAAGCTTATTAGCCATTCATTTCTTTAAAGTAAACTTTGAAAAGTCAATGGCTATCTCTTCCTTTCCAATTCCAACGTACATGCCTTATAAAATTCATAATTAATTAATTAATTTACTTAATTAATTAATTAGAATATAATTGCTAAGGTCCATCCAGCTGGGGTTGGTCCTACCGACCTATCGGCCCCGATCGTTGAAACTTGTTTTAAACCTTTCTTAGCAATATTGATGTCGCGATCTCATCGGGACATATCCCAATCCATTGGGATCCATTTAATCCTAATGTCTCCATAATTGGAACTCGTCCAATAACTATTTTCTGATTCTCTGAAACACTCTTATGCGTGTGACCCTTTAGGCTCCCGGTTATGTTGGCCACTTAGATTAACAATTAATCTGAGCAAGTCATGAGCGGTATCTAGCAACACATCATGACCCCCAATTGACCGGAAAGTAATCGGTTTGATGTATTCATCACGAACCGGATCACGAACCCTTCCATAGACAATTACCGTGCAATTCGTCCTTTCACCATCCTATACCCCACTTGGTTATGAGTATGGTCAAAGTGTCAACTCTCACTAGACTGAGTCTAGCCCAAGTGATATCGTTCTCGATCCGGGACTCATTACTCTATATGTCAATGAAGACACTCTTCATGACATACATCCGCCAGACCTTAGTAATGATCCCGACAAGAGGCCATGGGTATCTCTTTCGCTAATCCGAAGTGGTGAATCCTTTATTGGCTACTCAATTATCTTGAATACCTCAAGTGCACTCCAAGCACCACCCTATGAGTTACCTCCGAAGGCAACAAGGAATGGAGTCAGCAGGATCAAGATTCAAGATATCCTCGAGTACCTCAAGTCCAAGGATACTTGCACCATTGCTATGATGAGATTATCACTGACACTTAGATAAGATATCCATGTGATGATCTCATGGCAGGTCATCCAATGAACTTACTACAACTAGTAAGCATCCACATGTCAATTCTAAATATCTCATATTTACAGTTTCTGAGATCCACTGTTTGATCCAATCAAGGAATATGACATGTGCTAGTCTATCCGGATTAATGATGTCCAATCTCATTAATCCTATGACTAGGGAGAATTTAGATACTGACATAATTGCACATGATAGGAATCTCAGGAGTATGAGCACATCATAATTTCCTTCATACTATGTCATATATCATGGACTTCATTAATTCGATTAAAGATCAAATCAATTCATAAACAATGTTTATGAATATAGAATTAATGAATAATGCCTTTCTTTATTTATTCATTCAGTCTGCATACGACTGTGAATAAAACGCGCTAAAGGGGGTTGCCTTTAGGGCACAAATGAACAGTACCGTCCTTGAATAAGTCGACTTATCCAATGAACAAGTCGACTTATCGGTACTTTTCAAGAACAAGTCGACTTATCAGTAGTACAAGTCGGCTTGTACTTACAAATCTCCCACTTGACCTAAAGCCAATCGCCTTAGTATCTAATACCATAAGCGAGTCCATGAGAATCACAATTCTCCTGTGACAATGGCTTTGTCAACGGAACAGCAACACTTTGCTCTGTGGGAATTCTCTCTATCAGGATATCATCTCGACTAATGATCTCCCGAATCGGCGAAGTACGAGTTCGGATCGTCGATAAGACCTTGGTTCCTTTACCTGCGCACTAGCCCCATTGTATCACAATACAATCCTATAGGCCCATCACAGCTAGGGACCAGATCAAGTTCAGTAATGAACTTCTTGATCCAAACCGCTTGCTTTGCGCATCTCATGCGGCAATGTACTCTGCTTCGGTTGATGAATCAGCAGTCCTCTCTTGTTTGAAACTTTTCCAATTGACCGCCACGCTATTCAGTGTGAATGTATATAACCTGATTGTGATTCAGAATTATCCTTATCAGATTAAATACTAGCATCTGAATGCCCGCTCACTTGGAGATTTCCATCTCCATAGATCAAGAAAACATCCTTAGTGCTACGCAAGTACTTGAGGATATTCTTGACAGCTACCCAGTGACCCTCACCAGGATCCGATTGGTATCTGCTCGTAACACTTAGAGCATACAATACATCGGGCCTCGTACATAGCATTGTACCATACTAAACCTCTTTAGCATCTCATCTATGTACGATGATTGTGAAAGACCAAGCAACCTTTTGATTTATCTCTATAAATCTATATCCCTAAGATATAAGTTGCTTCACCAAGGTCTTTCATCGCAAATTGATTGGACAACCAAATTTTAACTGATTGCAGCATAGAGACATCGTTTCCCAGTAACAATATGTCATCTACATACAACACAAGGAATACGATTGCAGTCCCATAAACCTTCTTATATATTAATAATGATCATCCGGATTTTGTGAGAAATCAAACTCTTTGATTGACTCATCAAAACGGATAATCCAACTCTGGATGCTTGCTTCAATCCAAACATGGATTTACGAAGCTTGCATATCTTTTCGCCATCGATGGAAGTGAAGCCCTCAGTTGTGTCATACACATCCTCGGTAGATTTCCTCTCGGAAAGTCTGTCTTCACATCCATTTGCCATATCTCATAATCATAATGAGTGACAATGGCTAGCAGATCCTAATGGATTTAAGCATTGTTACGGGTCAAGGTTTTGTCATAGTCAACTCTTTCGTGCGTGACGAAATCCTTTAACCGAAGCATTGCTTTATAGGTAATCAAATTACCATCCATGTTGGTTTTCTTCGAAAACTCCTTTGCACCCCGTGGGTTTTATCCTTCAGTGTAACAACCAAAGTCCATACTTGGTTTTCATACATGGAATCCATTTGATTTCATGGCACATAGCCATATTCCGTATTCGAACTTTTCGTAACTCGCTCATAGGTAGTAGCGCATCATCTCATATGAGCAATACGTCATTCTGCTCACTTATTTAGAAATTCATATCTCTCGAAGAACAAAGTCGTATCCTACTTAACCTACTGAAATTGTGTGTAGTAGAAGGTTGAACTGTTATCTCATCTATATGAGTTACTGATTTGCGAGTTCAGCAGTTGATCTATGTTTGTTCGAGCATCTTGAACTTCTCCAAGTTCAACTTTGCTCCCATCGTCCTCTTGTAAAAGAAACTCTTTCTTTAAGAAAACAAGATGCTTAGAAACAAGCGACTTTTGTTCCTCAAAGAAGGTAGAATAGATATTCCACGAACAAACACTTGTCACTTTTACATCAAATGTATCGATCGTGTCCGCTTCACGAAGGTGACAATCCCAAACTTTCAGATGAGAAAGATAGGGCTTTCAGTTAGTCCATATCTCCATATGGAGTAACCACAACTGCCTTTAATGGAACTTTGTTTAGCAAGTAAACAAATTGTCTCGAAAGATATTCCCAAAGCAGTAAAACCTATCATCAATCGCACCATGTCTAACAAGGTTCGATTTCTCCTTTCAGCCACACCATTGTGCTACGGCGTGTAAGGTGGAGTATACTGAGATAAAATCCCATTATCTTTGAGATAATCCAAAACTGTTGGTCTAAGCATTTTTCACCACGATCAGATCGTAATGTATTCATACTTTTACCAAGTTAGTTTTCTACTTCATTTCTGAATTATTTGAACTATTCAAATGCTTCAGATTTGTATCTCATCAGATACAGGTACCTATATCGTGAATAATTACCGATAAAAGTAATGAAGTAAAAACAACCACTTCCGGCATAGATGGACATCGGACCACATACATCCGAATGTATTAGGTCTAATATTCCATTCACTCGTTCACCCTTTCCTTTAAAGGATAACTTAGTCATCTTGCCTAATAAACAAGATTCGCATGTGTCATATGATTCATAATCAAATGACCCTAAACATCCACTCTTATGGAGCTTAGCGATGCGTGTCTCATTTATTTATGGCCAAGCCGACAATGCCATAAGTAAGTTGATTTTAAATTATCTCGATTATGTCTTTTCGCGTCATTGACATTCATAATTGGATATGACATATCTAATATGTCAATTCAATTGCATAATGTACGAGTACCATAAAGCATTCCATTGCAACTAATATAACAACCATTGCTACTAAAAGTCCAATGGAAACTAGCTCTAATTAAACATAAAACATACAATATGTTCTTTGTTTAAAACAGGTACAAAATGTCAATCATCCAATTTGAATATAAGCCCACTAGGGAGTAACAAGACATAAGTGTCTACGGCTAATGTAGCAACTCTTGCTGCATTACCTACACAAAGGTCTAGTTCTCCTTTTATGAGCTTTCTACTGTCCCTGAGGCCCTACATATCATTTCATATGTGTGAGCCACAACCGGTATCAAAGACCGATATGTTTTGATCAGGAATAGTATTAACCTCAATGACAAACATAATTGAAGGAGTAGAGGCATCTGATGCCTTCTTCTGCTTCAGGAACTCCAGATAGATTTTACAGTATCGCCTCTAGTGGCTAGACTTGCCACAATGAAAGCAAAATCCTTTTGGGAAGAATCTTTGGTTTTTCCTTGATGGCACTTCCCTTTGGTTTCTTAGCCTTTTTCTTCTTTGAACTAGAGGAAGAAGCATCCACCATTAGCACTTGCTTGCTATCTTCCTTGATAGCCTGCTCAGCTGTCTTGAGCAGATTGATCAGCTCAGGAATTGTTGTGGATAGTTGGTTTATCCGATAGTTTATCACAAACTGTGAATAACCATCAGACAATCCAACCAGAATTAAGCCTCTACTTAACTCATAATCCATTACAAATCCTAAGACGGCCAATCTCTCAATATAGTCATTCATCTTTAGGGCATACTGCACAGCAGATATCCCTGGAGCCATCTTTGTGGTGATGAGAAGCCTTGAGGTCTTGAACCTTTCAGACCGAGCTTACTCATCAAACAGCTCCCTAAGATGAAATACTATAGAGTGAGCATCCATGGACTCGTCCTTGCTCCTCGCAGCTCTAGTGACATCGAGGCAAGTAGCCATGTCCCTGCCCTTTATATGCTTACAATATGCTTTCGATCCTCATCGAAGCATCGACAAAGAAAAGTAATCGGAAGTGGAACATCTAGATGTATCCAGTTCCTCGATCGAGAACAATTCTCGATTCCTCACCAATCAAGAAAATTCGGTCCGAATAGAGAGCGAATTACACTCGAAAGACTTCTTCAATCAACCTAGCGATAGAGAGAAGGAATGATAGAATAGATATGCCTGCATGATCATAAGGACTTGCATGATATGCATATGGCTCCCACTAGTTTCCTAGAATCCATAACCCTCTTTACAAATCCAGAGAAACAAAGTGACATAATGTCCTAGTGGGTCGATATCCGATATTGCTAAGAGTGACCTTGAGTTTGCCCAACAAGCCACAACTTAGGTCAATCGGTAGGTATCGGTCATACCAATTGCATCATCGATAATCGACATTAAGAATGACCTTGAGTTTGCTCAACAAGCCACCTTATGTCTCGGGAGGTATCAGATATACCAATTACATCTTAGACACAACTATCGATCAGTGCTATCAACTTGTTGATGTGTGCACTTCATTGGGTATCAACTCTTTGATGCGCATACATCCGATGTATGCTACCCAATTTCGCCTCTGTCCACGTTGACCTTGAGTTTGCTCAACAAACCAACGCTTCAAAGAAAACCAACCCATTAATCCGAAAATCTTATTTTCATGGTTCGAACATATCCGTATAGAGTGAGCTTGAGTTTGCCCAACAACCCACTCTATAAGAACTCCGTTCTTACCATATTAATGGAAGGCGTTAGTTTTCATATACCGAGGAGGATTTGGGTTCTCAACTCCAAGTGAAGGATCATAGTCGCTAGGACTATTTGGAATGATTTAGGTTTCATCAATCACATTGAATCAATCCTTATAATCATCCATCATCCAACCTATGCATGCCACAAGTCGACTTTCATCAAATGCAAGTCGACTTATGCTTCTGCCCACACACAAGTCGACTTGTATGACACAAGTCGACTTATGTCATCTGCCCATGAACAAGTCGACTTACAAGGTACTACAAGTCGACTTATACTGAGATCTTGAACAAGTCGACTTATTTTATACACAAGTCGACTTATCCAAAAACCTTGAACAAGTCGACTTATACCTGATACAAGTCGACTTATTCAGGGAATTTTGCTAAAATCTCTAATCGGCTAATTCCTCAATCAATGGAATTCCAATTCACAACACCTACATACCTAGGGTAATATCTGTTAATTGATGTATCAATGAACACTTCATTGATTCATGAATGCTTTATATGGTCAAACCATATGAAAAGCTTGAAATGAGTCAAAACTCATTAATTTCCAAATAATTTAGGAACACCCAAATTATCATCCTAAGCATCTCTAGCTAGCACATACATTATCAAATTTACTTCAGCACATGCCATAAAAAATATGACGGTCAAAACAAACAAGATAATGCAAGATACTACCGAGATGCTAATGTGACCAATTCGGCATTCAAAAATTCTTGGAAAAGAAACTTCAAGCAATTTAGTTTGGAAATCATACTACATCAAGATAACACATTTTTAATCACATTAAAAATGGTTCAAGGCATTGGAACTGAAAAAGCACACTCAATCAAGCCAAGCAAAACAGTCCCAACAATTTTCACAAAACTGTCCAGTTCTGTACATTGCTCGAAATGATCAATGAAACAATTTCAATAAATCATGAGAAAATTATATAGGTTACTAAATGTTCAGAACATGCTACATGAATTTTTCAGGATTTTAGGCCATCAAAAACTCAGTCAACCTAAATAACAAAACCGATTCAAAATCTGTGTTCATCAGCACAGCAATTCCCAACAGCATAGAATAAATTCGTGAATAAATATCCAATCACCTTGAAATCCAATTTCCATGCTCACAGACATTCACCAAAATCTTAGAGACATGTAGGTGAAGGAAAATCCGAAAAACCATTTTTCTAGAATTTATTCTCGATTTTATACTCATGCCTGTTCCAGAATCGTTTCACAAAACAGCATCTGTAACCTTAGGGAATTAATTAGCAAAACTATATCAAATCAAATCAATAAATTCTGAAAATTCATAGACATATTCTCTAACATGTTATGAACATTTCTGGGCAGAAAAATTTCGAAAAATGCATCTCTATACAGAAACGAAATTTGGACAGCAAGCATGCATCAACAGCAAATTCCATTAGGGTTTCTGATCTCGCTTAGGTTATAGCTTCATACGGGATACCAGACGCTCTGATACCACTGTAGGAAAATCCCGGGAGGTACATCACATGTACCGGCAGCGGAAAACAAAAATTTTTGTTCCCGGGACTTTCCCGAAACCCAGGATCTTGGTATCCGTATGAAGACATCAACCTAAATAGCCAAAAGAGACTATCTCTAAAGGTGATCCACGCAGAGATCAGAAAATCTAATCGGATCAAACCCCTTTGACCCGGGAATAGCTAGAACAGATTAAAGGCTGCTAGACCCTACCTCTGTCCTGGAGAGCTTGAGAGAAAACGTTGGAGACTTGCTTGGAGAAGAGAGAAATCATGGTGCCTTAAGGAGGAAGACATGAAAAACCATTTTTCAAAGGAAACTTGACTCTTAAGCTTCCGTCTCTTCTTCTCCTTATGCACCACCATCGACAACTCCATGCCTTAAGCCTTCTTTTTATATCTTTTAACCTTTAAAAGAAAGTTCCATAAGCTTATGCCAAGTGTAAACTTATTAGCCATTCATTTCTTTAAAGTAAACTTTGAAAAGTCAATGGCTATCTCTTCCTTTCCAATTCCAACGTACATGCCTTATAAAATTCATAATTAATTAATTAATTTAATTAATTAATTAATTAGAATATAATTGCTAAGGTCCAGTCCAACTGGGGTCGGTCCTACCGACCTACCGGGCCCCGGCGCTGAAACAAATTTTAAACCTTTCTTAGCAATATTGATGTCGCGATCTCATCGGGACATATCCCAATCCCATTGGGATCCATTTAATCCTAATGCTCTCCATAATTGGAACTCTGTCCAATAACTATTTTACGGATTCTCTGAAACACTCTTATGCGTGTGACCCTTTAGGCTCCCGGTTATGTTGGCCACTTAGATTAACAATTAATCTGAGCAAGTCATGAGCGGTATCTAGCAACACATCATGACCCCCAATTGACCGGAAAGTAATCGGTTTGATGTATTCATCACGAACCAGATCACGAACCCTTCCATAGACAATTACCGTGCAATTCGTCCTTTCACCATCCTATACCCCACTTGGTTATGAGTATGGTCAAAGTGTCAACTCTCACTAGACTGAGTCTAGCCCAGTGATATCGCTTCTTGTCCGGGACTCATTACTCTATATGTCAATGAAGACACTCTTCATGACATACATGCCGCCACCTTAGTAATGATCCCGACAAGAGGCCATGGGTATCTCTTCGCTAATCCGTAAGTGGTGAATCCTTTATTGGCTACTCAATTATCTTGAATACCTCAAGTCGCACTCTAAGCACCACCCTATGAGTTACCTCCGAAGGCAACAAGGAATGGAGTCAAAGCACAGGATCAGTATCCAAGATATCCTTGAGTACCTCAAGTCTAAGGATACTTGCACCATTGCTATGATGAGATTATCACTGACACTTAGATAAGATATTCATGTGATGATCTCATGGCAGGTCATCCAATGAACTTACTACAACTAGTAAGCATCCACATGTCAATTCTAAATATCTCATATTTACAGTTTCTGAGATCCACTGCTTGATCCAATCAAGGAATATGACATGTGCTAGTCTATCCGGATTAATGATGTCCAATCTCATTAATCCTATGACTAGGGAGAATTTAGATACTGACATAATTGCACATGATAGGAATCTCAGGAGTATGAGCACATCATAATTTCCTTCATGCTATGTCATATATCATGGACTTCATTAATTCGATTAAAGATCAAATCAATTCATAAACAATGTTTATGAATATAGAATTAATGAATAATGCCTTTCTTTATTTATTCATTCGATGCAGATACGATCGTGAATAAAACGCGCTAAAGGGGATTGCCTTTAGGGCACAAATGAACAGTACCGTCCTTGAATAAGTCGACTTATCCAATGAACAAGTCGACTTATCGGTACTTTTCAAGAACAAGTCGACTTATCAGTAGTACAAGTCGGCTTGTACTTACAATTTCAACCTCTTACTAGGTCAATTTGTCAATCAAAGATTCTACCAGAATAGTGGTCATCTTGTACCACATCCAAACTTCCCAATTTCATATCTTCCAATTCTCACATCCATAAATAACATATGATACATAATTTAAAAGCTAGGAAAATCTTCTATGACTTTCATGAAGACCACTTAACTCAATTCAAAACACATCAGTCCAGAATTCACCTCAAAGCATAGTACACACTTTAATAGCCTTTTTTCAAACAAAGCAAAATAATCTTAACTTTGGAAAATCATAACTTTCACTTCCGATATCGAAAAATATCATACTTTATGGCTACGAAAAACTTTCAACAGAAGCTACAATTTTCATGAAGATCATTATCTCAAATTTTGCCTAAATCAAAAAGTCAACTCTCTATGACTAAAAAGTCAAACTTTCTTAATTCTTCAAATTCTCACACTTTTTCTCTTTATTTCTTTATTTTCAACTTCCATTTAAATCAACTCATTCACTTTAACTTTCATAACCCATACAAATCTATTCAAATCCCAAAGTTAGCAAAATTAATCAATTCTTTTCTCATCAATTTCCTTTAAGTATAATTACATCTATAACACAATACATATACTAAAATACTCATTTCATTTCATTTAATAATTTCTAATTTCATTAAAAAATTGGGGTCCAACATTTCTCCCCCTCTTAAAAAAATTTTGTCCTCGAAATTCTAACTTAAGAAATCCCCAGGTACTTGCTTCTAAATGACCATAATCACTCACTTTATTACCTAATTCCTTATCACTCATATTCTGAACTTCTTCGCAATTTTTCCCTTCTTATGTCAATTACACCACTATCATATCAAAACACTATTTTCATAAAGCAATATTTCTTAACATATCTTCACAAATCACTGGTCTCATGTCTTAATAACCTTAGTATGGATCAATCATCATTCAAACTCAACCTATTGATCTTCCATATATATATTTCTATCCTTTATCGTATCTTTCAAGCATTTCTCATTTCATCTCACAAATGTATATTCAAGAAATTCTAATCTCAATTTCATTATCACAAACCTAAAATCAATCATAATTCTTAATCTTAATCAAACAATCACTTTGGTTCTTCACATAATTCATGAAAATACATTTCCATGTTCATCACATTCTCACAAATTCAATCTTAACAAAAATATTGCCCAAGTAAGACCCTAATAATAGGCTCTGATACCATAAATGTTGGGACCTGATCTCAAGACCGGACCCCAACCGGAGAAACAAAAAACGAAACAAAAACGGAAAGCAAAACAATAGGGCAGAAACGAACTCAATCAAAAGCATAAGCGAAAGGCGGACAAAGTGGATCAAAACGCGAAAACAAAATGGGAATCGAAAGTGAATCAGATCAAAGTAAACAAACGATTCAATCGCACGGAATTTCAAATTTTCGACATCCGAGAACTCAAACTTTTTAACAATAGAAAAGGTTTACGTTGGAAACCTTAGACTAAACTAATCCGAAACCGATCAAAATCGGTGTAAATTTTTTTCTGTCTTTTTTTTCTTTTTCATTTCTTTCATCTTTATTTTATCTCATTCAAATCAAAACAAATAATTTCCACTTTTGAAAATTAATCCTTATACAAATCTCAATTCATATTAAGCTTCTTAACATGCAATTTCTCATTCTCATCTTTAACAAACTCTTATTCTTATTCTATCTTCATTTGAACCAAAAATTGGGCAGCATAACGACTGTATTTTGAAAACCCAAAAACCTGCAAATTGTTTTAAACTCACTTTTATATATATGACCAATCCGCACAATGCCATCGGACCTCCTGTCCGGAATCCCAGCATAAACAACACAATTCTATACCTAAACACTTCAATATTTCTCTATCAATCAAATTCATCCATATCTAAAACACATTCATATCTCAATTTAGGTAATATACAAAACCATAATTCACATTCATAGCCATACACAAATCCAAATCCATAACTCAAGTCCTTATACAATTTCATAATCCATACATATCATAAGTTAATTACTTACAAATCCTTAATGGCCTTTCAAGCCATTTACAAACCAAAAACCAAAATCCAACTATATGAAATACAAAATATGCAAATTGCACAGATGAGCTGACTTTCTTTCATCCGATCTCCCCGTCAAACACGGAGATGGGGATGAAAGAGGGGGTGAGCTAGACAGCTCATGGATAACATGTTTATAAATTGAAAAATAAGCGAAAACATTTTGCAAAAACTTTTTCCATTTGTTTTAAAGGTTTCACAGTAGAAAATTTGACAAATTTCTTATTTCTCAAACTTGTCAATCATTGATAAATAATTTCAATAGTTTCACAGCTGAAAATCCTCAATAGCACATTTCTCAAAATTCTCACATTTTTCACAACTCACGAACAAATTTAAAACATGCATGCATCACAAATATAAACAATATAAAAAATACACAAACACATCGGAATGGTTTGGGTCGGTCCAAAACGAAACGTACTGCATATTCCTGCAGAGCGGTCCTGTGCAGCCGTGAACGGAACGTACTACACTTTTTCGCATAGCGGTCCAGTGTAGCCGTGAACTTATGGGAGTCTGAAATAGGAGCTTTAGTGCCACTAGCGGGCCGGCGGGAGAAGCCTTTAAAAAGAGACAGTGCACTGACTCGACTTATGGGACCTAACCAAACCCACATAACACATAAGTCATACTTGAAAAACAAATTGCCTGAAGGCATATTTCGAAACTGAACTTTTCATATTTGCATATCGTGTCGTACTAGACACATTGTCATTCACACATTCACATAAATTCATATGGCAATTTAAATGCAAACTCAATCCATCAATCAATCACATAACAATCAAAATTCATATTCGATTCACAATCATTCATAAACAAAGAATGCAACACTTTTGATAATTCATCAAAATCATTCATAAATAATAGATGTAACAAATGTATCAATTTCATAATTAATAAAATCCTTCAAGCATAAAGATTTTCAGAAATTTTACCAATTTATTCAAAATCATTAGAAACAATTAATCTAACCTTTATAACAATTTTCATAATTTCAAAATTTTCTTAATTTATCAAAATCATTTAAAACTTGTAACTATTTTTCCCAAGCATTCGGAAAACAATACAATTAAATACTTCCTTTCTTTATTTGTTTGAAAACATAAACAATAATTTTGCAAAACATTTCACTTCTTGAATTTTTAAAAATTTATAATCAACTTATGATTCGAAATATAAACATATTACCTACCTCATTTCCATGCTAGAACTTTGTCCCAAGCATCAATTTCTCCATTACTTCTTTCTCTCATCCAAGTAAAAAAACCCTAAACCAAATTCACCCAAATTAAATGTCACAATAGACATAATCCTCAAAATTAACTTAAGAATTTACAAACCCACTCCAATCTTAAGCCAAATAAACCTAAATCTCATCAAAATTTAACAAGGTAAAAATTTCTCTTACCTTTTTCCTTCTCTATTTTCGGAATTTCAAAGCTCCATAGGAAGCTTTCATCCTCTTCCATCTTTTTCCCCTTGAATCTTCTCAAAATTCTCTTTGAAACCCAAGAAAATCGAAACCCTAATATCATTCTTCTTTCTCCTTTCTTTCCACCGAAAGCTCTCCCTCTTCTCTCTTCTCTCTTCTTTCTTCTTTCTTTCTAACTTAAACAAATTTGTGCTTCTCCTCTTCTTAAATGACAGCCCACTCTTCTTGCATTTAATGAATGCAAAATGACCATTATACCCTTACATATATGCCTTATAACTTAAAACCTTAAGTGTTCTTCCAAGTTTGCCCCTAAAATTCATTTTAAACACTTTAACTCAACTTCCATCCGAAAATTGACATTCTTAGAGACTAAATTGAAACTCAAGTTCTTCAGAACATTTGTATCCCTATTTCTATAGTTTAATCCAAATCAATAATCATCTCATTTGGATGACTAGAGCAAAAGTTATAGCCAAAACACTTTCAGATCTTACTAATCCAAGACTAAACACTAAACACGAATACAATTAAGAAATTGATAGCCTTAGGGGCTAAATTAAAATTTACTTCCTTCATATGACTTGTGGAACCATGTCTCTATTTTATTGTGCAATAAGAATCAGTTCAATTGGATCTCCACAGACCAAGAATTCACCAAAATACTGAATCATGTTCAGAAGATTTCCCAACTCACTTTGACTAAATCAATCATCCTAAATTTAATCTAACAAAATCCACAATTTTAGATGGATAGATATAGTGATGTCTTAGAAATTCAACGCTTCAAAAATCAGGTCAATCGGAGGTCGGACGAAAAAGTTATAGCCAAAAGAATGGATAGAGGTCGGTTAGGAAAAATTTCAAGGGTCGCTCGCCAGGACGTCCGAGCGGGAGCGACCGAGCGGGAATGATTGAGCAGTAGCGACCGAGCGAGTGTGATCGAGAGGTAGAGACCGAGCAGGAGCGACCGAGCTGAAACGACCGAGCGGTAGAGACCGAGCGGTAGCGATCGAGCGGGAGAGACCGAGCGGTAGCGACCGAGCGCGGTCGTTCACTAGGGCGACCTTCCAACTTCTAAAATTCATAACTTATGACTCAGAACTCCAAAATTTTCAAACCTGATATCAATGGAAAGATAAAAGAAATCTCTACAATTTCCATGCAGAACTCAAAAGTCAATTCCATCTCTAAAGGGGTCAAAAACCCACTCAAACGTTTGTCCCATTTAATGACTCCCTAAACAATAACTCAACTTTGAAAAATTATATCTTTCAACTCCAGGGTCCAAACATGTCATACTTTATATCAACGCAAAGATCAGAAAGAAACCTACAACTTTCATGAAGGACAGAAAAATCAATTTGGCCTCTAAGGAAGTCAAACTTCCAATCAAAAGTTTTGTCCACTATTAAACATGTCAAAATAGTAACAACTTGCAAAAATCATATCTTCACATTCCAATATCCACAAATTCTATACTTTATATCAAAATAAAGATCAAAACACAAGCTAAAACTTTCATGAAGAACTTAAATGCAATTTCAACCTCTAACTAGGTCAATTTGTCAATCAAAGATTCTACCAGAATAGTGGTCATCCTATACCACATTCAAACTTTCCAATTTCATATCTTCCAATTCTCACATCCACAAATAACATATGATACATCATTTAAAATCTAGGAAAATCTTCTATGACTTTCATGAAGACCACTTAACTCAATTCAAAACACATCAGTCCAGAATTCACCTCAAAGCACAGTACATACTTTAATAGCCTTTTTCAAACAAAGCAAAATAACCTTAACTTCGGAAAATCATAACTTTTACTTTCGATAACGAAAAATATCATACTTTATGGAGACAGAAAGCTTTCAACAGAAGCTACAATTTTCATGAAAATTATTATCTCAAATTCTGCCTAAATCAAAAAGTCAATTCTCTATGACCAAAAAGTCAAACTTTCTTAATTCTTCAAATTCTCACACTTTTTCTCTTTATTTCTTGATTTTCAACTTCCATTTAAATCAACTCATTCACTTTAACTTTCATAACCCATACAAATCTATTCAAATCCCAAAGTTAGCAAAATTAATCAATTCTTTTCTCATCAATTTCCTTTAAGTATAATTACATCTATAACACAATACATATACTAAAATACTCATTTCATTTATTTAATAATTTCTAATTTCACTAAAAGATCGGGTCCAACAATAAATCTCAGTTAGCACCATATATACATCAATTTTGTAGCAACAATCATATTAAATAATTATAATGAAAAATAAATGAGTAAGGAGACTTTAATACTAGCAGAATCACAAGTTTCCAACACGTAATTATTTAAATAATTTTGCCTAACAAAAATCATATATTGGGGAATAAATTTTACTCATCTCAATATATTCCCACTTATATGTAAATCATATTTGGCATACTACCATGTTTTAAAATTTTGTAATATTCATGGACAAACATGCCTTAAAATTTACTAAAATCTAGTAATTTTGAAAATTGCCAAAATAATCACATAAAACTAATTCCAGAAAAATAATCTCAAGAAAATATTAAAATTAGCAAGAATATTTTTCACAATTTTTTACATTATTCAATTTTCATGCAATTTCATGGAAATAGGAAATAGATAAATAAACCAACAATTAAAATTTGGCATAGGTAGAATATGACATTTAAAACTCCCACCAACTTCCCATTGGTTTGTTATGTGCAAAATTATTATTTCCTGTGAATAGTAACGTAACAAAAAATTAAGCATGAAACAGTAATAAAACTTGTCATTTTCTTTCTTAAGAAATATTACGGTCCACTTATTATCAAACGTTCAAGATATAAAACATTTGACTCCTGTAACATATTTCTAATCACATGTCATCATGTGGGATCCAGCGGTAATTATGCATTTTACCAAAACTCTTTAAACATTCAATCAGTCATTTCTTTCTAATCAAAAATTCTAATTTATGCACACAATATACTGTTGGAATCATCTCAAAATCTAGTTTCCAATGACATCCATGTCAATGGGTTAATTCACATCTTGTTATGCGAATAATGTCACAAATCAGTATGTTACATATTTATGTAGTATATTGATTTGTTTTTGTTTTCTCGTGATAAGATCAATTATATTCGATAGATATAAATCATAAAGAACAAATAACATACATGATGTCATGTTATCATGTACACCAACATACGTATGTGAAATATTTCAATAGTACAACATTAAAGTTTTATGCTTCAAAATGTTATGTTAAAATCAATTAAGGCATATTTCACAATCTATAAATCCAATTTACACATGTAATACCATTAGAATACTCATGAATTCTACTTTATAATGATATCCACTTTCATGTATCAATTAATAAAATTAATTTGTCTAATAATTCCTTCAAACATAACTGATTTCTCAAGTTTGGTTCATTTATAGATATATAGACTCAAGCCAAATATGATATGTACTTTGATCGACTTGGTAAATTAAAGCAAACATATCACGACATTATATTTGATCATACAATAAAATTTCATTTATTCATTGTCATGCATAAGAACAAATGAGACCATGCATAACATATCTAGATTCAACAAAGAACATGAAAAGAATCATAACTTGCTTTGATACCAATGAAGGTTTAAATAGAAACTTACAGTAAACAATGAAAGAAACAGATGAAGGATTCTTTTATGATGTTCTTGACTCACGGTATATTGAATCTACGAGAGGTTCTACTTGATTCTACCGATTCAAGTGTCCTTGCTCAATCAACAATGAAGGATGGTGAGTCTCCAATAACCTGTAACTTTTTAGTCAGCTACTTTCTTGGGGCATTTTCTCAAGTACGCTCTAAACGTACTTATAGAGTAAAAACTGATCAAACAGATAAGGAGATAGGGATGACTGGGATAACACTTTTTATCCCATGATAACTAACAACAGTTACCTCATCCCAAGACTTGAATTTGAATATCAATTGTCTTCACTGGTAGATAACAATCAATTACATATGCCAACATATATAAATGAGAGTTTAATTATAAAAAATTAAAATAAAATAAAGGAAAATTAAATATAAACAGATAAGCTAAGAAAGGTATTAGAAACTTTTATGAACGCTATTTATCATATATTGTCCATGATGCTTATGATTGACTTCAAGAGTATATTTATACCTTGTAAACAAACCAAAATATGGAAAACAAAAAATGAAACTTATTATTTTTAATTCAAAGCACTAAATCAATGAAAATAAGAAAACATAAATAAGAATAAAATATATGATTTGGGAGTACAAAGAAAAAACCCACTATAAAGATATATATGCTAAAAAAGAAAAGGGAATAAAAGCTAAATCAATTTTAGGTTCATTATCATGGTCACTATCCTCTTATGGTATTATCAAGGATTTTAAAGACTACTTAGAGTACCTTATATATTAAAAGTAAGCAAATAACCACTACTCCATCCGTTACAGCCATTGTTCATACTTCTTTAATTACTCTTTTTTTGTGAACAATTAAAAGGTTTCATTAACAAAAGATTACAAATACATAGTAAATGTTTACTTACAATACCCCAATGCACATGCCACTAAAGAACATATTAATCCCTTTTAACCTAAACAAACTATGAAAAACACACCGTAGGGAGAAAAACTCTATATTATTGTTTGAAAAAATGAGAAGACCTGAAGAAACGACAACATATCACTGTTGCATCCTTTATAACATGGAAATTTGTCCTTGCTACTCAATCTCAAGATCAAGAATGGTCTTGTAAACCTATTTCATGACAAGTACTATGTTGCGTTAGACTTCTTTATGCTCCTCTATTTTCCTTTTCTTGAAGTGCCTTTGTTGTTGGATATGGCTCTACTCCCTCTACTCCTTGGCTCTGTCCTCTGTCTCTCTCCTAAAAAAAATAGAGGCTTTGTTAACCTTCCTAACTAATCTCATATATCTCAATATATCTAGATTAAAAAGCTATGAAAAAACCTATGGTTAGTCTTAAAAATTATTAAAACTATTTAAGCCCTTTGCAAATCTCGTCAATAAATACCACTATGGAGGGCTTCCTTCTTTTTATTAGGAATGAGATTTCATGTTAGGTTGGCCCAAACTAAACTCAATAGTCTAAGTTGAGACTAATTGATCTTTATGCTGGTCTCAACTTAAAGCTAGCCTAGAAGGCCTGATCATCCTAAATCACACTTCTAAAATGACATTATTTTGAAATATAGATTTGGAAAACCTACATACCAAAATGACAGTGCTTTGGTCAATTATACCAAAATAATGTCATTTTGGTTGTAGTTCAAGCAAGCTCAAGCTAAGCTTAGGATACGTTAAGAGGTAAGCCCAACATGACTTAGCTTATTGCTATCTCTACTTCCTAGCACCCCATCAACTATAAATATTTGGAAACATAGTAACACATGTTAAATGATCACCACTCTACTATGCACAATAAAAAATATATGTGAGAGTCACCATAGTATTGTTATCCCTCATCCCAAAAATGGAATAGGAAATGACCCTGTTTAGATATATAAGAGTAGGGGAAAGGATATAGGTTCTCTTACTCTTTTAATAAATCATTTATTCTTATTCCCTTAAAATTAAAATCCAAAATTCCTAAGGGATATGGTTACTAAGGTTATTAAGGAATTTAACTAACATATTTCTATACTCCTACAACTCCTTATATTTAGGTATATAAAATTCGTGTTGTACTCTAAAATTGTTAAACTACATTTCCACTTGTTTCCCACATAGCCCAAATTTAATTATAGTCATATCCAATTTTAGATTCTAGTTCACCTTAAATATGGTAAGAATCTCTAGGGGAGCTCCCTATACGAATACTTAGTAATGTCTTAAAACATGCTCTGCCGCAAGTTTTCTCTAAGCACCCTTTCCTTCAAAGTTAATCTTATCATCTCTAATGCAACCCAATCTATACTTCTACTTGATTTGAAAGGTTAGATCTAACATAAGCATATGAGAATATGGTTCCTTAAAAGTTAGTATTGGGTGTTCATTTAAAGTTGTATCTTATGGTGGAGCTTGAATACTCAATGTACCTTGAATGGATCCAGTCTTCACCCCCTTCCTTGTGGATGGTTCTAAACTCATTTTTATAGTTAGATTTAGTGTTTGGAAGTGAAAGATAAGCAATAAATGGGAAAAAACATATATCCCAAAAAATAAGGTAGATGCTTAATTTTAAGAGAAATTTGGAATTTAGTGGAAAAAGTAGGTAAATATAGATAACAAAGAGGAAAATGTCAAAAACTTGATAGGATTTGAAGGGAACTCAATTTAGGTAATGAATTTTTAAACAATTGAGAAAGTTTGGGAGAAAATACAAAATAAAGTCGAAAGTGAGGGTGAGGGTTTGTTGTGACTCGTTAGTTTTCTAAAATTTAGTGATATGGTCACCGATAAGGCCTTGGTGCAGACTATGGATTGTTCTGAGTTAAAATTTTTGACACACAAGCATAGCCCTAATTGTGAACTATCCTTAAGAAAAGTTGTCCAAATCTATGGCTAAGGGTATGGCCATATCCCAAGGCCATAGATTCATCTATCTTAGATCCCTATAAGCATGAAAAAAGGCATGGTTTTGTCTTCAAACCATAGATCTTCCTATTTCTTTTGATGTGTAGACATATTATGGTAAAAGAGCATATCTTAAGCCATTGATACTCTTGTTAAAAAATCACAAATTAATATAGTTTAAATGCTGACATATCCCAAGTCGTGTTTAATAATGTGATTCAACACATTGCTACTTCTTGAGCTTTGTATTAGCATGTTTTTGGATGTTTAATCTCAAATATTCTTCAAAGTTTCTCCTTAAGCTCACATATTCCTTTCTTTGTATTATTAACTACAAAGCATAAAAATAAAAAACACAAAATACAAAACATAAACAACTAAAGCAAGATATAAATTTATTAATCAATCATTTTTTTTAGTCTTTAGCTAGAATCTTTCCTCAAATCAACTTGACTTTAGAATCATATAATAAAATCAACTTGCTTGTTGATTTCAATATGGGATTCCCAACTTTATACTCCATTCCTTGATTTCCTCCTTTACAAACTTCAAAACTTATAACTTGATTTATTCCTAATATTGGATTTAGTTTTCTAATTTTCTGGTTATCACGTCCATTTATATTGTTATTGTAGTTATAGCATCTATAATATGGATTCTAGTAGATTTATTTGTTTTTACCCTTCTTAACTATCGCTAATAGTTGTTTGTTTTGATCTCTTTTATTAGCTCTAAGGCAACCTTTAGAGTCTTATTGTTTAACATTTCATCTACGACAACATCTATCATCTTTCTTGTAGAGTTTACCAGGTAAACTATTTTAGAATGTCTATAGTTACATCCATTTTAGAAGTATATGGTATAGACACTTCCTAATTAGATCCTTATATCTCTCCTATATTTCCTATAATGTGTCATTATCAAACTAATAGAAGGAAGAGATATTATTTTAACTTTGTTTTCTTAAATGGTGGAAAGCATTTGTCAATGAACTTCTTTGCAAGACTCTTCTACATGGTAGTTAATGTAGCTTATAATGCTTTTAACTGTTGCTTCTCTTGATCTCTTAGTGTGAATTTGAATATTCATAGCCTATGTCATCTTCATTCCCCTTATTTATCTTAAATTTGTCTTAAATCTCTAAAAAAATTGGTAATGTGTGCACTAAGGTCCTTATTAAGAAATCCGTTAAGTTATTTATTTTGTCTAATCGTCTAGTTTACATTGAATCTCAAAATAATGAGCATTTATTTCCAGGCTTAAGATGCTTAATTTTGTTCTCATAAGAGATGATTTAGTGTACTCCATCATTGCTCTTCTTTTTTCTTTCATATTTTAAAGTTATATGTTTTTTGTATCCCTAGCTTTTTACTTTATTTGTTCCTCAGATTATGACATAAGTTTTTTTAAGTTTTATATATTCTTTAAGAAATATAAATTGTTAGTTTCTCATCATACACCGTGGTTACCCCTAAAACAAGAGTAAACACAAATATTGTGAAACAAAATTAAAAAAGATATAAATAAAGCTAACATAAATAAATATAATAAAAATAAAGGAAGAAAGCACATGTACAGGACTAGAAAAATAATTAATAGGTTTCTAAAAATAGTTCCTTCACCAACAATGATGTCAAAAACTTGACGAATGTTTTCTGTATAATCTATATTTATCAATGCTACCAAATTTTTTCCTATAAGAAATCTATTGCTCATTAGAAAAGTGCATTTATCATTGGTGAGCAATATAATCGTAAGTAGAAATCAAATCCTATAAAGAAGCAATAGGAAATAGAAAGCCTAACATTATTAACTAGGCTAAGGATAATAAGTAAAGAGAATTCAATCAAATAGTTGCATTAAGCATAGTAATTTCCTTAATAGTACTTTTGACTTCATGATCTAATTAACTTAGAATGAATATATTCTATGGATCATCAAGATTCCGAAGACATTGAAAATGCACCCTATCAAGCTATAATCATCTACCCTCTAATTTGCTAATCTATACGTTTACCATTACTAACACCCTTTTAAATGCATTAAACTTTGGAAAATCCCATAAAAGGTTTTACTCTAATAATAGGAAAATCATGTCAGTTTCTCTCAAGAAGGTCATTCAACTTCTCCACTTAAGCATGGTTTACTCACAAGCAAGCTCTTTTCAGTCATCTATAGATGATTTAAGTTAAATTTAGATGTTAACATGTATAAATCAACTTTAAGACCAATTAAAGATAGCTTACAAAAGTATAACCAAGATCATAGATTAAATCAAATCAATCCATAGTAAAATAACTACTAGTTTTTTTATAAACATACAAAGGTATTTATCCATAAAACATGTTTAAAAAATTAAAAGACAAAAAATAGAGAAGTCTTAATATAAATAAATCTAAATGAACTCCATATTTCTATCATTTTTTTGGTTAACTTTTAATTCAAGTTTAGGTAAAGTTTTGCATTCAGCGAATAACCTCAATGGGACTTTCTACTTAGTTGCAAAGTTTAAAATTTTGAATTTATCTAACAATGAAATATTTTTTTGTGACATGGGAGCTTCTATTGGAATGTTAGACAAGCTGACATATTTGAATTAATCTAACAAATCTCTTGTGGATTATATTCCTACTATTATATTTTCTTTAGACCTAGAGTAATGGAAACATTCTTTTAGGAAAGGGGCTTCTTCTAATTGAGGCATACTATAAACTCACTCTTAGGATAAATTCTTGGTTTGATTGGTAACATTTATTCCATAACAAATCTACTATGATAATTCTATTTAAAAAAAATTATTTTTAAGAATTGAAGCAATAATAGTATTTTGAATGAAATAGGATTGTAAAATTTTAATAAAATAATATTTTATGGATTTAAGTTTGAAGATTATAATTTGATAGTTCATTTAAAAATTTTGTGGTTCTGTTAAGATAATGAATGGATGAGTGAGATGACGTCACAAAATTTTGAAGTTTAATAAATATATTTAATTTTGAGTTCTGCATGTTTAGATGGGAAGCGTCCTGGTGCATTGAGGGCTGAATTGGAATAGACAACTAGGGTTTGCTTATGAGTTCAACTTTTGGACTTTTTGTTTAAAGTGCAGTTGCTTAAGAGGTCTAAGAAAACGAGGTTATAAGATTGTTTGATTACTATTGGTGCTCCTTGTAGCTCATGCAGGGCGTATTGGTCTTCAAATTTTCTTTAATTTAGCTGTATGTTATTTAACTTGCAAAGATAGTCTTTTGTGTGACGTTTGAATACTTAAGAGTTTGATGGCAGGAAGACATGCTTTTGACGAATTGTTTTCTCCCTTGCTTCCTGCATTAGAATAATGGATTGATGGAAATAAATTTTAATTGTTACCATTATTTTTCTATGTATTTAGTGGCAATAGTTTCTCTTTAGGATTTACCCAAAAAAAATTCTCTTTAGCGATCATAATTAATTAGAAGTGATGTTGGTTATGATTTTGAGTCAATGTATTCCATTGCCAATAACAAAAACGAGGTTGTTGGGAAGTATTAAGTAGCCTGTTTTATTTTCACTTTATACTTCTAGCAGGTTTTCACATATTTTTAATGCTTGATATGTGTATAGATATGTTACCTCTCTTACCGGGAGACAACATTCTTTCATAGTAAAATTCGAAACGATATCTTTAGTCAAAAGCTCGAGATTTTTAGATAGCTTGTAAAAGATGTGTGATATTTTCTAGATGACTAGTAAATGGAACGACTAAGAAAAACAAATGATGATGTTGGTTTGTGTTTGATTTCTTACGTTTCAAACGAGTAGGATTGATGTACAATGAACTATGTTTTGTTGCATATGAATTTTCTTTTAATGTTGGGAATGAGATAGTACTTGGTTTTTGTCTTGCTTGTTATTGAACTTGAATATTTACATAAAGGCAAGTGTGTGAGGTTATGCCAGTGTGTGAAGAGAAAGAGAAAGAGGTACTCATATTGCCATATGGTTCCATAGATGCATATAGTTGATAAGTTATATTGACCTATATGCATCATCCTCTTTTGTGAGAGATTATGAAAATTTGACATAAATAGTGATATCAATTACTATAGTGAAGATATGATGTAAAAGAGTTTAAGGTTTATATATATATAAAAAAGAGCGCAAATCACTCAACCATAAGTTTTAATTTAGTGGAATGAAAAGGAGGAGTTGAGGTGACAACGAAGGTTGAAATTTTCTTTATGCTAGGTTTTTTTATAATATTATTTAGGGAGTAACAATAAGTTAGATACATTGTTTTAGTTTATTTAGAGTTAAAAACTTATTTAAGAATAAATATCCTTATTAAATAGAATTTTATTTTGCATATTTTAGTTGGAAATTCGTTTGCTACTAGAATAGGGGTTTAAAGAAATGTGTAATCAATCCTTCAATAATAAAAAACCTGAGTTTTCTCTACAAACTTGAGTTTTCAAGAAAGTGTGATGTTTTATTTAAGGGTGACTTTTTAAAATTCTAAGCGTGATTCTTAGCTCCTTACCCTTCATTTCCTTTAAGAGTGATTCTTAAATCCTATACTTTAAAAAATTGGAAAAATTTGGATATTGATGATCCTCGTTTACAAGGTGCTCCAAAAACTAAATTACATGTAACAACAATCATAAGAAGGCATGTTTGACAATTTTTGGAGAGGCTAGACAACTTTGAAATTAATTACTAAAAGTAAAAAATCTCCTAAGAAATAATTTTGCATATTTACAACCTATTACTTGATGTTAAACATAGGGAAGGTGCTAGTAAGCAAAACGAAGGGATTGATATTAATCAACATGAAGCATAAGGCATGTTTGCTGAGAAATCATATTATGATTTTGATTCCTCAAATTTGGCAGGCACTATCTCAAAGGAATTGTTTGTTCTAGATAGTGAGATTGCTGACATCTCTTTATTAACTGATTAATTAGAACCTTCAAGGCCAGATGTAGAAGGTGCTCAGGTACTTAATGACATAGAGAGATTAATAATGGGAGATGATTAGATCATTAAAGTGAAGAAAAGCAGCAGGACTTGGATTCTTTGGAAAACCCTAAACCTGAAACAACTAAACAACAAGTTGAAACATTTAAACAACAAATTAAAGCATAAGAACGACAAGATGAAACAATATGACAAAAAACTAAAATAATGAAATAGGGAGTTGAAAATATTAACTTACAACTATTAAGGGTATTAGAGGTTGTTGGTGCAAAACTTGATAATATCCTTCATTTTGAGGAAACAACTAAACAGGTTAAGGTAGATTTTATTATAGTGAGTGATGAAGGAGAAGTAGATTTGAATGTTGATGCAAAATTGACTCAAGATATGAATAAAAGAAGTTGTAAGTGTCTTTGCAAAGTCAAAATTCAACGACAATAATTATTGCTTTCGACTACAAGAAGTAACACTAGTAATGTTCTGGATGCCTATTTGGTAGAGAAACCATGTGGTTTTGTTATAGAGCCATCTCCAAATACAATTTTTAAGACAAACTTTACTTTGAATGGCTAATATGTTGAGTTACGCTTTGAAGATAGAACTGCATGTTTGGAATGTCAACATAAGGAATGATGTGGCATATTGGAACAACTATAGTGGAATTACATCCTTTTTGAAGCAAGGGAAACAACAGAAAAAAAAAAAAAGGAAAATCAAGTTTTGACAACATTTGGATTTTAGAATCTAAATTTCGTAAGTTGGATCCAAACTTGTGTAATCAATATTTTCACATTTTATGTCGAGGACGACTTCAAACAAGTTTAGGATAGTTGATGTAAAAATAGTTTAAAGTTTAAAAAAGAAATAAAAGATGGAAAACCACTCAACTATAAGCTTTAATTGGTGGAATGAAGAGCAAGAGTTAAGGTGATAGCAAAGGCAACAAGGGTTGCAATTTACTTTATTTTAGGTTTTTCATATTTAGGGAGTGATAATAAGATAAGTTGTCCTGGTTTGTTTTGGACAAAATTTTTAATAATAAATAATCCTTAATAGAGTATAATTCAATTCTATTTTGGATATTTTAGGTGTGAATCCCTTTACTACTAAAATAAGGATTCTAAGTAACTTTTCTATATATATGTGTACCCAGTCTCTTAACATTTTAAAAAAACTTGAATTTTCCTTATAAACTTGAGTTTTCAACTAGAAAGTGTGATGCTTTCCTCCAAGGGTGATTCTTAGCTGCTAGGCGTAATCCTAGTTAAGGAAAACAAGCAATGGAGGATAAAGAACTAGGATTACACCAAACCTAAACAGATATTCTGAGCCCAAAATTTGAATAGCTAGATTTTATAGATTTTCTAGGTTCCAACTACTAGTTTGATATCTCTTCTACTTGTCCTACATCAAGTTGCTACCAAATACTTGGCTATTCTTACCAATTTTTGGTTCACACTTGCAGTTTTGTAAAAGTATATTCAATGAAAATAATATAGTGGAAGTGACCCACATCAAACATTAGCATCCAATCCTTATTATTCAGCTTAGCTATAACTTTACCATCAAAATAGTTACACTTTAAACTTTATTGCATCTTTCTTAGTTTTTGCAGTATTATCTGAATACTGGGAGTGTTCAGAAGTTCTCTTCTAGGGATGATGTTGTACGTTATGTTAAAGCACAAAAAGCTCAGGTTTACAAACCACAATTGAAGAATACATCCATTGAGAGGCACTCCAAGGATCACCCTATGCTTATGTATATGGAATATGTGATAATTTGACACACATGCCTGTATATATATTCATATTAGTTATTCCACTTTCCTGTATGCTTTTACTTGATTGTTGATTGTTTATCATGGATAGCCTGTTAAAACATTTGATTACCCTAAATGGTTACCCTATGGTTGGATTATAGAGGCGAGGTCGAGAAATAGTGGCTGAAGGAGTGGAGAAATATACAAGGTATCACCTATATTGATCATTGTTGCTTTTTAATTTCAAAGTGAAATGTTGTTTTCTATATTTGTTACCATTTTTGGCTTTTAAAATCTCCTGATTGGCATAAACCTTCCATGCCTGCAAATCATTAATGAATTAGTATGATTAGCCCTTTATATGAATATGAATAATTTTAAGTGCAAACATCTCATGATGTTCCATTTGTTACAATTGTTCGAACTAAGGTAATTGCAACATTTTTGGTAATGTTAACACTTCATCTCACCACAGAAGTCTATTTCTAGAAAGAAAACGAGGATGATAACTAATACTTTGAGTAGATTTCACTATGTCTTTTCTAAAAGCTTTTAGATATGTTATAACCAATGACACAATGACATAATGTTATTCTCCTTCAATTCATCTGTAGAGCAAAGTCCCTTTGTCTCCTCCCTCAATCCCTTTTTGACAGTTGATACTTTTGAATGTATCTTACTTATCTTTTAGATGGTTTGGAATGGCTTCAGTACAGATGTTAAATACCACTTTTTCCAAGACTGTTTGACTATATATATCTAACTGCAATTGAAATTTTATAACTCCATATATAATTGCAAAATTAGTTTACTCATTATATTTTTTCTTATGCGTGAATATTTGTTTCTGATTATAATCTATGTTGCAGTGTTATGTTGATTTATCAACAGGATATAGATTTTACTCCAAGCCACAGGTGTTACGATTTCTTAAGACTCAAAAGTAGAAAGGCTGGACATCTAAGGAGAAGTGATCATGCAGTATCTTAATCCACACTAAGAAGGTTTTTTTTTTCCTTCTGGACTACTGCACTACATATCTTAGTTTCTTGAAAGTTCTATTTGTTTAGGTTCCAATTTATTGTTTACATTATATTCTACAATGTGAAAGATCTGGCAATAAGGATCACTTTCTATGAACATATTAAATCATTCTGAATTTCTTTACAAATAACAAATAATAGGAGGCTTGCTGATTCATTAAAGGGGTTTGATTTATATCATCAGTAAGATCTTAGATTGACTGGAACAACATATGCAATTAGCAATGATGTAGGGAAAGTAGAAGATAATATAACCCACAAAACTTATAAAATTTGGCTATTGGAGTTTGAGTTTTATATTTGGGATTTCAAATTAGGTTGTTGGAATTTCAGGTTTGGTATAGCCAAAAATTTAGGATTTGTTTGCTGGAAATTTAGGTTAAAAGTGTTGGAAATTTAGTGAAGTAAACAAGTAATGAACGGTAGGGAACTAGGAATCACTCCTAGAGTCTAACAATAACTCTTAGAAGAAAACATCACATATTCTAATTGAAAACTCAAGTTTATCGAAAAAAAAATAAGGATATTATTCTCGAAGCCTAAGTTAACCAAGCGCACGTGCACGCGCACGACACACGGACATGTACACACACAAATGGAAAGTTGTTTGAAAGTTTATTCTAATAGTAAAGGCATTCTAAACTAAAATATACAAAATGAAATTGAAACTTACTCCAATCAGAATTCTTTATTCTTAAATAAATTAAGTCCTAAACAACTTAGAATAATATATCAAACTTATTACTACTTCCTATCTAATAAGGAAACCTAATATATAGTAAAATTTCAACCCTTGTTTTCTTTTTTGTCACCTTAACTCCAACTTTTTATTCCACCAAATTAAATTTTGCAGTTGATTGATTTACCCTTTCTTTATTTCTTTACTTATTTTGCATCGGTTCTCCCCTTGTTGTTGGAAGTCATCCTTGACTTAAAACATGACAAATATCAAAATTTAGATTCTAAGATCCTAATATCAAAATTTCCTTTTCCTCTTTTTTCTTGTTTTTCCGCTATTGTCTTTACTTAGAAAAAGAATGTAATTCTTCTATAATTATTCCAATACACCACCTTATTCCTTGCGTTGGTATTCCAAACATGTAGCTTATCATATTCTAAACTTAACAGTTGGTCATTTACGGTAAAGTTTGTCTCAACAATTGTATTTGGAGATGGTTCCAAAACAAAACCATATGTCTTCTCTAACACATAGGGATCAAGAACATAAGTATTGTTGCTTCTTGTAGTCAAATGCATCAACTTGCCATTATTGTTGAATTTTGACCTTGCAAGGGCACTCATAGCTTCTTTACTTATATGCTACATTAATTTTGCATCTTTGTTCAAATCTACTATTCTTTCATCACTCACTATGACAGAATTTACGATTTGTTGTTTTCTCAACACTAAGGATATCATCAAGTTTTGAGCCAACATGCACCGAAACCCTTGGTACTTGTCAGTTAATTTTTTCAACATCCTATTATGTTATTTTAGTCCGTGAATTGTTTTGTTTTGTTGTCCTATTATCTTGTTGTTTCAGTCTGTTGTTCTTGTGTTTTAATTTTCTGTTTAGGTATTTCATCTTGTTGTTTAAATGTTCAAACTTGTTGCTCAGTTGTTTCAACTTTAAGGTTTACCAAAGAATCCATTTCTTCCTTTTCTTCGATTTTAACACTCTGATCTTCTCCTATTGTCAAACTCTCCGCGTCATTAAGTATTGAGCACATTCTACATATAGGCTAAAGGATTCTAATTGATTAGTTTACGAAGAGTTGTATACCAAAGTCAATGTTATCATTTTCTATTTTTAAAATGTTCAGACATCTTACTCTACTCTATACTCAAACTCTAGGTTAAGGTTGAGAAGTGTCCAGTAGAAGGTTTACCGCTAGGGTGGACTAAGGAACTCAAGGTTAGAAAGAGTGCAAATGGAATCAAAAAAGACCCAGTAAGAATTTTGGACACCTTTGCTGGAGTATTCATATACATATTGATTTCATGGAATATGGTATCTCGATGGTTGATGACAAAGTCAAGTTTTGCTATTTGATTTTGTAGTTATTTCAGTATTGACATTTTGTTTTGGTTTTTTCTTATTATAGTATTACATTGATCCAGTAATTGGATATGTTGCTCTAGAAAGGAGGTTCAGCTCTATCTTGAAACTGGGGAGATCAATAAATACGCATTTTTACCGAAGAAAAACCATTTTGCTCAGTAAACCTCGGTATATGCAAACCTATATCGCCTCTTTTATATGTAGGCCATGTTGCTCTAGGTGTTAGTTTCATTAACATTTGTCTATCTCTCTGGCAACTTATAATCCTGGTGGCAATAAATTCAGAAAACATGATAACATGTTTAGAAAGAAAATATTATGTATCTGGATATGATTTTATCGGCCAAATGTAAGTGTTGGTATATATGAATATTCTCCCTGTATGGAACATAGAATGATTTGATTTTATGTAATAGTTTACATAAAGTATAGACAGAAGTTTTATATTGACATTTTGATGCAGAAAACCAACCCCTAGAAATTCAAAGTGACTTCAACTGATTCAAAGTGATTAGGCTTTCCAAATATTGAAAATCCTTTTTCTATGACAACAGCAAACATACATTAGATTGTTCCAATGCTGTAAAATATTTACTCGTGGTCCATCTCTCTCTTTTTTTTTTAAATTTAGAAAATTTACTTTCTTAATTTCTTTATTTAACTTTATGTATTTCTTATTTAGTATTTTCAAAGGCCTCAAATACACTTGAACACCTTGAAAGTGGTTTGAATCTTATTGAGTCTACAACCTTTCTCTTTTATCCTTGTATTCTATAATCTTTTAATTGAGATGAGGGCCAGCAGCACTTTCATTGATATGAAGAATAATCTTGCATAAGACATGAATGCTAACCTTACACTACATGATGCAAATTGTCCTAGTTTGAGCATGATTCTCCTGTTGTCCCTTTTTCCAGCCACATCTAACCCTTAAGCATTGGCAGTAGCATAAAAGTTCTTGACCTTTTTAGCAAAAATTATTGGGATATCGCCACTTTACCAAATTAATTAAGGTTGCACAAACTGTCTATTAATTTGAGAACTGGTTGAGATAGGATATTTATAAAGTCTGATTAAAACTTTCAATTTTCTTTAGTCTTTGACAAAAAATCAGGTAACCTATAATAAAGCCTAATGTCATACTTACCCCAATATTGAAACTAAAATAGGGTTAATTTTCTTCCAATCCATTATTGACTAGTAACATTTATTATACTTGGGTTTTTGTTGACACTATAAGATTAATTCAACACTGATTATACCTTATTCTTGTTTCATTTAATTATAAATTTCAGTCATCACGTCCTGCTAAAGGCCAAAAGCAAATACAGTTGGAGGCCAGGCAATTGCATGTTTCTAATTAGTGTATTACGACTGGTTTAGTTTAACTTATTTCTCACTCTACACCATGATTAAAACCAATATTCTATGCAGAGAAACTTACTGGAGTAGAAAAACAAAGTTCTGATGTGGCAAGCAAAGTACTTTCAGAAGATGAGGCTCGAAAAAAAGGGAAAAGCAAACTAGTGAGCCTAGAACCTGGTCTTTCAATCACTCCTGCTACTAAGATGCTTATAGAACAATCTCCAAAAGATACTATGTTTGATAATGATTCTCCATTGGAGGAAAAGTCTATTATAAGCTGGTCACAACCTCCAAATGAAAAAGGGTCAATTAGAAGTCGACACAAAAAGGTTGATGGTAATCAACTTGTTCTAAATCAAAAATCATATATCACACAATAGAACTCTTTCGATACTCAGGTGGAACATAAATGCAAACAAAGTGTCCATAATGTTTTGAGTAAATCCAGTAAGGAGGGCATTAGCTTACCTTACCGTTCTTCAAAATGACTTGCCGGACTTAGCTTAGGTTGGTGCCAGTCATGACTAAACTCCAATCCTCTGATGCAGGGAAACTTGCAGTTATAGATAAGGTGTGTTACGATGGTGCAAGCACTGAACTTGTAGAAATTGAGGCCTCAATAATACTAGAAGGCAAAGCAGTAGTCTCAGAACCTATGTTGTTGGGGACGTCAACTTTTTGGATTGCCCCACAGAGGCATCAAGTAGATAATAGTGCTGAGTCTAATAAACACTGTATGATAAGTTGTGAAAAATTGCTAAAGTTAGAAGCCTCAGTTGATATTGGTGATGGCATTATTTTAAATACTGAAGTTAATACCATGCAAGAGCAGAATTTTCTTGAGAAAGAGATGGAAAGGATTCTTGAAGGAGACAATCAGGATGATTCAAACAAAAACAACAAGAAAGCACTTAAGTTTTGTCTTTGCTCTTCAAAACGACTTGCAGGGGTTGAACCTGAGCTAATGCCTTTTGCATCTAAGTTCCAACATTATCATGCAGGGGAAGCCATCCACGCAGATAATGGGAGTTTTGTTCTTGGCAAGTCAGCACTTTTAACAGATGAATTGTTAAGGGCAAGGAGAATTGAAATTGTTGGGACCCGATCTCGGGACCGAACCCTAATCGGAAAACAAAGAATGAAAAACGGAGAACATAGTGGAAAATAAATTGGATCGGAAGTCATAAGCGGAAGTGTCGAAAGTGAATCGACGGAATTGAATTCAAATTGAATCGAACAAATCGGATAACAAAATGCGGAACAAAGGAATCAAAAGCGAAACAAATATCCGACATCCGCGAACAAAAGCTTTAGAAAAGAGTCGCGTTGCACTGGAAACCCTAAGACTAATTCGAAATTGGTATAATTTTTTTTTCATTCTTTTCTTTCTCATAATATTCATTCCTTTTTCTCTTCATTCAATCTTATTTTGGAAATTCATCCTTTTTAATCTCAAGTTCCTTTGCCAAAATGTTCCATAACCTCAAATTACTTGACTTCTTGAAATCAAGTATATCTTAATCTTATATTCAATTCTAAAGGTTCTGATACGCTTACACAAATCCCAAAATACATCTATATTTATTAAAACTAATTTTCCCGTTAACAAAAATTGGGAAACATAACGGTTGTAATTGTAACAACCTAAAATTCTGCAAATAGCAAAACACACTTCTAATATTCCAAAACATAACCCCAATTCCTCGGACCTCTCGTCCGGAATCCCAGCATACACAAACACAAACCTACACCTAAACACTTCAATATTCTCAATCATAATCAGTATCCTCGGACCTCCCGTCCGGAACCCAAAACACAATCATGTTCAATCTCAATCACATTCACAATCATATATACTAACCACAATTTACTTACATAATCCAATTCCATAATCATACGCAACTTAAGTCAATACATGAATACATCAATCATCTACATACCCATACTTCATACACAAACTCATTTCCAAACATAAATTCATAATCTCTTTACATTCCGAAATTTCACAAAGTACAAAACAAACAAAATTGAAGAACATCTTGACTTTCTTTCATCCAATCTCCTGCTCGAATACCTGGAGATAGGGATGAAAGAGGAGGGGGTGAGCTGAAATAGCTCGTGGATAACATATTTATAAATTGACAATAAGCAAAAGCCATTTCGCAAAACAATTACCATTTAGTAAATTTTTCACAAACTTATTTCTTAAAACTTTCCACGTTTTCAAATCATTTATGTTTAATTTCCAAAAATTTCTCGATTTCAAAACTCAAGTGCTCATTTCTTAAAATTCTCACATTTTTCACAAATCATGCACAATTTCTAAAAAAACATGAATGCTTCACATAATAAATGCATCAAAATTTAAACAAATCAAAAATTACATAACACTTCAGAATGGTTTGGTTTTGGTCCAAACGAAACGTACTGCACAGTCCCGCCAGCCGTAAACTTATGGGAGTCCGAAATCAGAACTCCAGTGCCACTAGCGGGCAGGTGGGAGAAGCCTTTTAAAATGAGACAGTGCACTGACTCTAACTTATGGGACCTAACCAAACCTATATAACATATATCATACTCAAAAATCAAATTGCCGAAGGCACATTTCGAAACTTTAGTTTTCATATTTTCATATCGTGTCGTACTAGACACATTGACATTACAAACTCACATAAATTCATATAGCAATAAAAAGATTAGAAAACATACAACAATTCTCATGAAGGACTTAGAAGCAAAAATCCATCTCTAACTAGATCAAAATCTCCCTATATTGTGGCTGCCCTGTTTAAGGGCATTAAACCAACATATAACCTGAACCTTAGCCATAACTTACAAATTCATAACTTTCAATCCTTACATCCAAAAGTAGCATATGATCCCTCATTACAAATCTAAGACATGCCTCTACAACTTTCAAGAAGGATTTAAAACCTAATTCGGCCATTAAGGGGGTCAAAACTGGCTTCAAAGTTTCTGCCTCTAAATTAAATTTTCCATAAAATGGATGAAACTCAGGAATTTATATCTTTTAACACAAAAGTAAAAAAATGGTACATTATACCTCATTGGAAAGATAAAGAGATGATCTACAAGTTTCATGAAGGGAGCAAAAATCAATTCAATGGTTTAAAGAGGTAAAAACCCTCTCAAAGTTTCTGCCTGTATAAAAACCAATGAAACAGTGTAATTGACCAAATGAACAATACCTGCAATCTTTCTAACCTTATAAATTTTTGCTTCTAACTCCAAATAAGGAAAATTATACATCATTAGAAAGATAGAAAGATGATCTACATTTTATATGAAGGATGCAAAAACCAAAACAGGCTCTAAAGGGGTGAAAAATCCTTCCAAATGTTCTGCCCAAATTTGTCAAATGAACAGTAACTGATCTAGGTCTAACCCCCATAACTTTTTACTCCAATTCCCTAAAATTTCACATTATACCTTCAAGAAGGGTTCCAAAGTCAATTGAGTCATTTAGAGAGGTAAAAAGGCACTCAAAGTTACTGCTCATATAAAATCCAATGGAACAGTGAAATTGTCCAAATGAACAATAATTGTCTTTTTCCAAACTTCATAACTTTTTATTCCTAACTCCAATAATTGCAAATTATACCTCATTGGAAATGGGAAAAGATAATCTATATTTTATATGAAGAAAGAAAAAATCAAATCAGTCTCTAAGAGGGTGAAATACCCTTCCAAAGGTACTGCACAATTCTAACTTCCATCAACAGTAACTGAAATCTTTCAACCCTTATAAATTTTTCATTTTAAGTCCAAATGTGACAAATTATATATCATTGGAAAGCTCTAAACATGCACTACAATCTTCAAGAAGACCTCTCAATTCAATTCAAGCTCTAAGAGGGTCTAAAACCTAAGCAAAATTTCTATCAAATTTTGCAAAAATTTTGACAACATCTCCTTTAAAAATTCAACTAGCCAATCTTCAATTTTCTCATCCAAACTTCATATACCAGCACAAAACCACTTCAATCTCCATCATCCTCAATCTCCTAACTCTAAACCAATTTCAAATAATCCCTAAAACTATCTCAAAATGGAAACAACCCCAAATTACTCATTCATCCTTTTCTACCTTCACTTTCCACATAAATTAACCTCAAAATATCTCTAAATACATTCCTCAAATTCTACTTCATCATCAACAATTAACCAAACAAAAATAGATACCCATATAACACCTTTCATACTTGAAATCAAAACGCCCGGAGGCACCTTTTTAAGAAAACTAAAATATTATACTCATGTTCTAATCAAACACAAATTCATTCAAATTTCACAACTTCAATCCAATTCACATAACATAACACATTCTCAAACATTCAAGAATGCAACATTTAGCAATTATTAAAACATTCAAAAATCAATGAATGTCACAATTATCAATTTATTCATAAACAAAGAATTTTAGATAAATTTTTTCCACTTTATCAAAACATTTTAAAACAATACTTTTAATCATTCGGAAATCATAATTTCAAACATTAATCATCATTTTTCAAACATTTACCTAAATGATAATTTATCAAAAACCCAATTTTTGCTTTCTTTAATTTTCGAAAATTCATATATAACTTACAAATCGAAATATAAATATGTTACCCACCTCGAATCGATGCTTGGACCTTGATTAAATCATTAATTTCTCCAAAGCCTCATTGAAATCCCTAAATCAAGACAAAATCCCTAATTTATTATCATCCAAGATTGAGCATCATCATAGCATAATCATTTAAATTAACCATAGGAAACCCTATCCCATAACCTTTCCAAGCTATTGAAACCAAGATCTCACTAAAATTTCAAATATTGAAAACATCTCTTACCTTAAACTCTTCATCAAATTTCAGATTTATTGGCTCATGTTGGAGCTCTTGAGCTCCTCCCTCTTTTCCCCCTTGAAGCAACTCGAAAAATGCCTCTTGAAACCGATGGAAAACCGAAACCTAACCTCTCCTCTTGTTCTCCACCGACGCATCCCTCTTCTCTTCTTCTCTCTTCGTTCTTCTCTTCTTTTGTTTCTTATTTTCGTAACTCTCTACCTTCCTCCTTCTCTAAACACGACAGTCCACTTAAATCCATTTCCATGTCATTAAAATGAGAGCCCAATTGACCATTGTGCCCATCCATTATAGCCTTAAACCATAGGAAGTTAAGTGAACTTTCATAATTGCCCTTCATTTAACCTTTAAACACTGACATCTTGCTTCCTGATTTTGAGCAGGTAAATGAAATAATTTGGCAAAACTTTTTTCTAGAAAAATGTTCCTCTATGTCTCATATTTAAAATTACACCAAGAACGCTCAAATCGGTTCAGAAATGAAGGAGTTATGGCCAAAATACTCTTTCAGCTCTTACTAATCCGAGACTGAAAACCAAACTCAACTTCCATTGAGAAATTGAAAGTCTTAAGGGCTAAATTGAAATTCGAGTCCTTCATATGATTTGTAGCCCCATGTCTCAATTTTATTTTGCAAAAATAATCGGTTCAATTGGATCTCTACAGATCCTGAATTTTGTGAAATACTGAACCATGTTCAGAAAATTATCTAACTCATAACCTTTAACCAATCCTCTAAATTTGATTCAATCAATCTCTTTTCATTTAATCTCCTAAAAATTATAATTCCCCATGAAAAAGTATCTAATTGTCTTAGGAATCCAACGCTTCAAAAATCAAGTCAATCGGATGTCGGACGGAAAAGATATAATCAAAAAGTTGCAAAAGGGTCGGATTTGGAAGGAAAAAGCAAAATGTGAAGCAAGCAGAAACGACATCATAGAACAGAATTTTTTTAAAATTCATAACTATTGATTCTGAACTCCAAATTTGACAAATTTGGTATCAAAAGATAACTCAAAAGAAGCTCTACAACTTCCATGAATAACTGAAAAATCAATTTCCATCTCTAAATGAGTCAAAAACCTAGTCAAAGTTACTGCCCTGTTAAACATCACCTAAACAAACTCCAAACTTTCAAATTTCATATCTTCCAATTCTCACATCCAAAAATTGCATACTTTATAGCGTCGGAAAGATTGACAGGCAAGCCACAACTTTCATGAAGACCACTTACTCCAATTCATACTAAATCCGTATGACGAGTGGCCTCAAAGCCGAGTACACGCAAATATACACTTATGGTCATTTTTACAAAACAAACTTTGACTGATCATAACTTTTACTCCCGATATCGAAAAATATCAAAATTTAGGGTGACAGAAAGCTATTAACATAAGCTACAAGTTTCATGAAGATCATTTTCTCCAATTTGGCCTAAATCAAAAAGTCAACTCTCTATGACCAAAAAGTCAAACTTTTTTTAATTCTTCATATTCTCACACTTTTCTCTTTATTTCTTAAATTTTGCAATTTATTCACTAACAATTTCATTTAAACTTCAAACACCATTTTAGGCCGTACCTTAACATAAACCTCAAATAACAAAAGCATTTTTCACCTATCTTAATCTCATCTAACTATTCACATTCAAAATTTTCTTTTTATTTATTCATTCTAATTTCCTCATTTTCATATCACTTGACACTTCAAAGTTTCAAGGAAAGTTCGGGGTCCAACAGAAATATCAAAGTCAAAGCCTTGGTTTTCAATTGGTGCTTCCCCTATGAAGTGCCCAAATGATAAGGTAATGGGTTTTGGTACACAGTCAAGAACAAACTCCATGATAGATATAACACCAACCAAAATGGGTGGGGCTTCCAAGAGAAATGAGCTCAAAATGGTTGATGGCAATAATGGATTTGTTTCAGATAGTGGAGATGTTGTAAAAGATCAGAGCTCTTCTGAGACTGGAATGGAAAGAAGAAATAAACAAAATAAATCAAGCACATTTGACATCAAGAAACAGTTTCACGTGCCATATGTTGGAATTTTAGAACATAAACGATAAAAAGAAGAGTGAGCAGAGAAGATGAGAACAATGAGATAAAAGGAAATAATATTAACTCACACACATCAATTAAATCATCATAACAAGGCCTTATATAAGGCTTACGCATAGTGAATAACATGGGTCACAAAAACATTAATAAAAACTACCCACTACTACTACCATGACTCAACAACTTACTAACTTCCTAAAGACTTTGACAACTAAATAACCTTGTTAAACATGTGACATAAATCAAACTAATTCTTAAGATAATCTAAGATCTATTCTAAAAGAATTTAAACAATTCTAAAATTTGAATTAATTCCCAACATTCCCTCTTAATTCAAATTTTCTAGATGGAGCATATCTCTCCTATTCTTCAAAATATTATGTGAAGCACTTCTCTTCACCAAATTTCCATTGATGCCCTTTTCATCAACCTGTAAATATTGAAGCACGTCTCTCCAAACACATCTTGGTGCACTTCTCACCACCGTCATCAAATTTGTATGATGCACTTTCTTATCACTGTCTTCAAATTTGTATGATGCACTTTCTCATCATCTTACCATTGTTGAGCACTTTCTCTCAACTAATTCAAAAAAGATTCTTTTTCAACCACTTCAACCTTTGCTAGATAGGCTCCTTCCACCATCTTTTCATTTTCTTGGTTTTTCATTGCCCTTTTTTTCTCTTGAACTTACAAAACATTAATCCCTCATAGGTCCCTCAAGGATATATGGCTCTGATACCATGTTGGAATTTTAGAACATAAACGATAAAAAGAAGAGTAAGCAGAGAAGATGAGAACAATGAGACAAAAGGAAATGATATTAACTCACACACATCAATTAAATTATCAGAACAAGGCCTTATATAAGGCTTACGCATAGTGGACAACATGGGTCACAAAAGCATTAATAAAAACTACCCACTACTACTACCATGACTCAACAACTTACTAACTTCCTAAAGACTTTGACAACTAAATAACCTTGTTAAACATGTGACATAAATCAAACTAATTCTTAAGATAATCTAAGATCTATTCTAAAAGAATTTAAACAATTCTAAAATTTGAATTAATTCCCAATACCATGTCACTCCGCAGAACAACGGGTAGAACTTGAACTTTTCTCAACATGTACATTGTCTGGTGTACACTCTTCTGAAAAAGAAACCAGCTCTTGTAGATGTGAAACCAGCTCTTGCAGATGTGAATCGATTCTCTTGGTTGATTTAATAAACAAAGCATCTCAGCAGCTAAAGTGTAATCCCATAAATGATCTTTCATGGCAATCTACTGGTTATGCAGAAACGACATTACAAGGAGAAGCATGAAGAATGACTCAGAATTCTCGTCACAGTGAAGCTTTTTGTAAAGAGCAATTTAAAGAGTTGGAGAAAAACATATGCAATGATGAGAAGTAAGAATTTGAGAGCATCTCTCCAATTGAGGAATTTTTATCAGATCCATGCCTAGCATTTGCATTCAGGACTCTTACAGGTGCAATTCCAGTTGAGAGTGCTGTTGATACTCTAGTCATTTCAATTCCTGCCACTGATATCAGAAATGAAAATAACCTGCTTCCGAATAATATGGAGAGGAGCAACAATGAAATTACTGTAAATGACAATGGTTTAGAGAAGATTGACAGCAAGAAAACTCAAAACAACTCAAGGAGGTCCCACAAAAGGAAAGACTTTGGTTTGCTTCATAGGTCTTCGAAACAAAATTCTGGCCTTGAACCTAAGTCAGTATTAGCAGAGAGGGCGACTGGTTGTCATTATGCTAGAAATGCTGCAAGAAGGTATACTAGATTGGCTGCTAATTGAGGTATATATGTAGCCCCATATGTTTTGGCGGATGAAGCATCTGAGCAACTTGAGGCTGGAGCAGAAACACAGAACGATCATCATGAATACACCAATAGAAAGGCTACTGAATTTAAGGTGTCATCAGATAAGTGCAAGGAGCCTGTTTGTAACTACTTTATTACTGAAAATCAGTCAATTAAGCTGGATATGGAGAAAATAAATGAGAATCCAGAGTCAGAACCATTTTCCCTTTCAGATTATTGGTCAGAATACCCATGCCTTGAATTTGCAGTGAAGACTCTTGCAGGTGCCTTGCCGGTGGAGGATCCTTTGGCTCTGCATGGTTACTTCCAACAAGTCAACACTCAAACCCAAAAGGAAGCTTACCAACAGCAACAAGCTAATACTATCCAGTTCTATAGGGATGCTAATTTGGCACCGCCAAATATTGGCTTTTAGAATGATAGATCAGTCCACTTTGATGTTCCAAAAAGACAGCATGCATTCCAACCATTGTGGCCTCTGAATAATCCTTTAGCCCCTCCCTCCAGAAATGTGGGTTTACCAAATTGCAGTACCAGTAGTACTCAACAGCCTAAAGGATTGCATTAAAAGGTATAGTCCTAGGACATGGCTACTAATCAACGAACATTCTGCTCGTCATGTATAATTGCTGTACTAAGTGCATTTTGTATGTCAACCAGATGGTTCTAGCCATTTTAGCTTTTGTATTATGATATCAAAGATTATCACCATTGTAAATAGACCTCCAATGTTTGGAGGTGTTTTGATGATGTTTAATCAGATGGGTTCTTGTTAGTTCCTTGTTCCTTCTTTTTGTCTTTTTGTCCCTTCGGTCCTTGGGATGGCGCTAGGGGTTGAGGGAGGTAGTACGACATTAATCTGGGTGGCTCTGCAAACTATCCCTCACGACAATAAGCTATTTTTATCGCTTGTTAGAAGGATATCTCGACCTTCTTTCTTTTAAATTTTATGTGCATCTAATGGCTGATTAAAAGCCTGCTCAAATATAATTGGAAATTCTTCAGAAATGATCTTGCAGGTTTTGTGGAATCCTGAGTATGGAAAGAGTTTGTCGTAAGGGTTAATCCCACTTTCATCTTGGCCATGTATGTTTGACCTTAAACAATTACTGCGTTCAAGTAATCAAGAAAATGGATATTAATTTTGATGAATTGACTTAAAACTTTTGCAATTAAGAAAACAATTGGTAATTTTGCTCGTCTTTTGTGCTGCAGATAAAGAGAGACACAGCATTGGAGAGTGGAGACAAGACTAATCAAACGAAAATGAGTTTATTGAGAAAGCCAAGCATATCGACAAGTCTGCCTCAAAAGTTCACTCGAAATACATGCACACGAAATCCAGGGAGCCAAAAGATTCAAATTCTTTTGTTAATAGGCTGCATCAGACTCTTTCCATCCTCCGTAACTTTCCTCTTCTGCACCATAACCTCGACTCCGGCGTTCCTGAAAAACAAAATTCACAAAATAAAACTTAAACCAAACCAAATGTAATAACATTAACACAAGCCAATGGCAAGTGAGGCATTCTTCCGATCTTGGAAATTATATAATCCTGACAAATAGAACTTTTAGAATTTTCTTCGGGATGCATACAAAAGCATCGTAATTACCTCTGCTCTGAAGGTGAGACCAACTCTTATCTCTCCGCGGTACTCTTCGTCTTTAACGACGTTGTATGCTGTTGGTGGCAGACTTCCTTCCTGGAACAGGGGTCCTAGTTCAATGCTAGCGAAGGATCATATGAACAAATAACATTAGTTTGTTCATTGATGTAAAATGAGACTTGTTTACAGAAAAAAGAAAAAAAATGCCGTGAAGTTTAGTTAACTATAACTAGTTCTCACGTTGCTTCCCCGACAAAATCATCCCCACCAACGGTGTCACTGTCCAGGATCTTCAAATGGAGTTCCGTCACCCCATCTGTCACATTAAAAACGAAATTTTCATTCCATTCGGGTTCAGATCCTTTGCCTGCAAAATCAGCTCTGTTTCAGTTTCAAAAACTCGCCGGTAAAAATTGCAGTTATTAGATCAAAACTGTAGCTTCTCTGATAAACATTCAATCCAGTCAATCAAATCTAATACAAACGAGTCACTAGGCCTTTTATTATCTCATCCACAAGAACATGAAAAAGACGATTCTGCCAAATCTGCCAAATATTTCACATGTTAATGCAATTTAGACAAACCTGAAGCAACGCTGCTTTTCTGCTCCTGACTGCGACAAGTTAGGATGACATAAGGGTCCATGTTATCTGCACACATATATACTATCCTCATCAAAGTTGAAACTTCAGAATAAGACCCAGATCAACAGGGAGTCTGGACATGTTTGAACATTTGATTATAAAGATTGATCTAATGGGTAGTGAGTCAAACTGTCCAAAAGTTAGAAAAACCTTCACGTCCTCAAATACCAACAAGATTAACATCAAATGTCCGAGTCAATGGTAGATCAACATCAAATGACAGAAATAACATATATATGGATGCCAATTATCATGACTCGTATAAGACGTCAAAGATTTCATTTTTACTGAACTGATCTAAGCAAAACCATAGTAAGAAAACAATCCATATTTATATCTCAATCAAGAGGGGGGAAAATCAAGGAAGTTTAAAGGGGATATATACTGAGGAAATCGGTGTTTTCAAGACCCTTGGCTCCAACAAGAAGCACTTCAAGAGTTCCGCGAGCCATATTTGAAACCAAAACTTGAAAGGGCCTACCAGAGATCCACAAAAGAAAGCTTTAAACGCAGAGAAAGTGAGATACAGAGCTTCCCTTGTTAGGTATCTTTATCACCGAGGAAAATAAATGATTATATAGTGAAAATAATGAAGGTTTATACAATGTGTGAGCTGAGGAGGGAAAGTTACTGCCAATCCTTAAGCCGTAGATATCGGATGTGGGTCCATTTTCATGTCTACATTCTGTCTCGTAGGAAATGTTCATGATTGGATCAAAGACAACATTTTTCATTGTCCTCAATGCCGTAGTGGAACATAAACATACAAACAATCATTATAATAATTTCCATGTAATTTATACTGTCCGATAAATGCATTTCGCGAAATTAATTTTGTTATTGAGAATGTTATTATATCATTTGTGTATATATCATTTGTGTATTACCACATTTGATTACTACTTGCGCTATCCTTTTAGTAATTCCCAAATGAATAAAAATTATGTTTGGGTTAGGCAACTTCTTAAATTATTGATAGTTTATATGTTATAGGGAATTAATTGGTTATGATTATGTGATATAATTTTAAGGACATCTTTTATTTTATACATATTCAAATGTATATAATATTGTCTTTGATATAAATATATATTGCAAGAAATTATGATGATATTATAATTATGAGATTCATATCACATTTTGTATTATTCCTAAATTGTTTATAATCATTTTCTATTGAGACTATAAATAAATAAAGTATTAAAAGAACTAATACACTTTATTTTTTTACTTATAAGGAAAGTAGTGAATTATCACAGACTAAAATATGGAGATATTTAAATAAATGTGTAAATGTTTATTAGAGAATAAGTTTATTGCTTATTAGTAGGCATGACAGTTAGGCCTGGGCCTCAGGTCCAGATTTTTGGGCACGACTGAGCAACGGGTTGGCTTAGGTCTAGCCTAGCCTGGGCCTGATCGAGAGTGACAAAACGATATTATTTTTTGAAATTTTATAAAAATAATAAATCGGATCAGGTTAGCTAGCCTGTCTTGAGCTCGAGCCTCTCTATGACCCTTTTAAGCCTCGATTTGGGCCCAGACCTGAGATATTATGACTCAACCTATTGTCATCCCTACTTATTAGAAAATAAATTTACTGAGCTGATCTAATATGACAATTCGATTTGGAATATTACTTATATGCCTATAAAAATTCTCATTGTAATGTATGTATAAGTAATTTTTAAACTTGAGATCTCTAAAGTATCTCATACAAGAATTTTTATGTTTTCATGTTGCTTACAACCTATTTTAGTCAAGGATGGTTCAATAGGTAGTTATTGGATATAGCATGAATTATATGGAAGTGGTTGAGAAATAAATATAAGATTTATAACCCTAAAGTGATTAGAGAGAAGCTTTGATAAATTATTCTAGCTTTAAGTCGAGATTGACATTAATTAAGTATGTGATCGACACTAGTTTGCTTATGTTCACTTCATCCTCTATCTTAGGTTTGTCCAACTTTTGCATTTCCCCTCCTTAAGTTACTTTAACATCAATTTTTTTTCCCACTCCTACGTGTAATGACTGACATTTCACCTCGATATTACTAGGAAGCTTCCCTTGAACTCTTTTATTAACTACCTTAGATAAATGAATCACTTGCATCTTCAAGTTATAAATGGATGTGTAATTAGATTGCACCAACTTTTTAAGTCTACCCAATTTTGCATTAATGGAAGACATGTATTGTAACATCCCGTTACCGATGTGATGGGCATATTGGTAATTCGGATGGATTAGGATCGAGTGCATGTATAGTATTGATTTGCTCATGCATTTGCTCTATATTTATTGATAAATGTTTAGTGTTGCACAAGCATATGAGTGTACATACATGTATGACATATTCCTGATATAATTGTGTAATTTAGAAAATTGGGTGATAACTGCACAGATTATGTTTTGGCTATAGAATTGGAGTGAAAATTGAATTCTAGAGGCTTGAAAATTTGAAATTGGAGTATAGGGTCATATGTGTTATATTTTTGGAGATTTATAGGAATTTTTCAGGAATTTTTGGAGTAACATGTCCGGACCGAAAAATTGACCTAAAGACTGATAAATTGGATTCCGATTCCGAAATTGATTGGCATTTGGCATGAGATAATTTGAGTTATGATTTTAGGATTTATTATTCATATTCATTGCAAAATTGGGAGAAATTAGAATAAGAATTGGATTGTTAGACCCTAAGATTTGGGCATGTGGCAAATGAATTGCCAAACATGCCCTAGCCTTAAGTCTTAAGTTTATAAACCCTTACCTTTGAATTTGTTCTCCACGATTGCTTGCTCCCTTCTTAAAGAAAATTTGCATTTCTCCTTCTTTCTTCTTTGTGGATCACTCCTTACCCATTTCTTCCATTTCCTTCTTGCTGATTGTTCCATTCTTCACCTTTAATCCATTCTCTAAGCTTGTTATTGGAGAAGAAAATGTTTGGTGTTATTAGAGGTGAAAACCGTGGGTGTGTTTAAGTTTGGAGATTGGAGTTTCTTGGTGATTTGAGAAGATTTGAAGGCTTGAATCAAGTAAGTTTTTACTTCTTTATGTTTTAGATAGTTTGATTTGATCATTGATTAGAGTTATTAATTGTTTAGAAATTTATAAATTTTGGATGATGTGAGTTTTGAGAAATTTGTTGGTTTTGATTTGGGTATTTGAGGAATAATGAATATTTGATGGAATTGAGGTTAGAGATGAGTTGTGTTTAGTGTTTGGAGTTGTTTGGGAGTGTTTTGTAAAGAGTTGGTTGAATTAAAAATCACCTAATCTGAGAAATTCTGAGTTTCGGACGTGTTTTTGGGTTTACACGTCGCGACGTGTGATGAACACGCTGCGGCAAGTCATTCCCTTTTTGCACGTCGCGACGAGCGTTAATGGATACACCGTTGGGAGAGCTGCGCGTGCGTCACGGCGAAGGCGAGGTGGTCTTGCCGCGACGAGCGATCATGCGCCGCGGCGAGGACCCCAAATTTTCGAAGATGAATTTATTTGTTTTAGTGATGATTTTAAGGTTTAAATTCCAAATGAGTTAGTTATTGATTGATTTGAAATTTAGAGACTAAGAATTGTGAATTGATTCGAGGGAATCTCGAAATTAAATTCGATGGTTCTCGAAATCGGATGGCGATTTATTAGGGAATGTGACTTGTGATTGGAGTATGACTTTAGAGAGTTCGGAACTTAGTCAATTGAATTATGGTGTTAGGAATTTCTATCTTTTAGAGGAAGAGAAAATTGAATAGGGAAGATTCGGAAATAGGATCGGGAATGTCATAAACATGTATAGTATACGATTCAATCGCTGCATGTGCGTTATTAATCACTGAAATTGTACAATTAGTAATATTTGATTATTCTGATTTGTTTTAGAGGCGCAAGCGGAGCGTCGATCCTCTGACATAGATGAGACTTCCTGACAGTAGCTCGGAAGTTCAGAGGTGAGTAACCTAGTTGGTTCCTCAATTTCTGATGTGTTAAATGCTCTGTATGAACTGTCTGTGAATGATCTGTTTGACTTAGATAAATACTGTTAAGTGAAATGTGTTACTGTGTAATTGTGAACGCATGCTAGGCATGATCAGAAATTGGTAATTAACAGTTGTGACTGGAGCAATTACTGATCGGAGCTATAAGCTCAACCACTGTGAAAAAGGGGCCTAAGGTCGAAAGGGAATAGTGCATACCCAGAGGGCTCTCCTATCCCTAATGCGCGTGGGTAGTAGTGTATACCCAGAGGGCTCTCTTACCCCTAAAACGCGATTACTGTTTAATGTGCCCGAAATGGGACAGCACTGACGCCCAGTCACAACACTAAAACGAAATGAAAAACATCATGCATTAAGTATCTGATTGGGCTGTGAATTTGGAAATGGGTTAAATGGGTATGTGTGATAACTGTTTAACGAAGTTCCTATTGTTGTTCTGAATGTGTTATTGTGTTAATCTGTGTGCAATTTTGCGCAATGCATGAATTGGGTGAACCATCGATGATGGTTTCTCATTGAGTTCGCAAAACTCACCTAAAGTTGCATCTATTTTTAGGACTGATAGAGTAGACCCCTAGCTCCAAAGATAGACTTTTCCTGCCGTGTGAGCGCGTTGGCAAGAGAAGTCATGACACACAGGTCGGTCAGCTGGAATGATTTTTGTGGATGACCTAGTTTGGATTGTTGTATCAGTTCTGTTTGAGAATATATGTATAGACTGTGGAAACTGATAGAATTGTAAATTGTGTTTTGAGGTTATGAAATGAAAATCTTTTGGTTTTAAAATTTAGTGACTTTTGATTTTATAGTCTTATTATATTGATGCCATGTGGATTATAGAAATGATCGTTCGTAGTACACCCTCATCGTGGGTTATGTGTCGGAATGACCTACGAGCGTTCCGGTGTGTACCCTACGGTAAGGGGGCGCTACATGTATTGTTTGAGTATCTCTTCCATCCTCTTGTTTTATGACTGTGGTGGTTGTTAAAACTAAGGTTATTGCTAAAACCCAGGTGACGCCATAGGTTTGCCTGCTCTAGCTTGATGCTTTTTCCATGAGAAATTTAGGTAACTCCTCTAACCTAATAATAAGAAGTGAAGAGAGGATTATTCTTGATTGCTTGTTTACCTTTGTATCTAGCCATATAGTTTGCATCTTTATATTACTTCGAGGTCGACTCCATATTTATAGTTATGTGGGAAGGATGCTAAATACATGCCATATTGATAGAGTGTCTCCCTATTTACCCTGTCATAGTTCAATAAAATCGTTATCTAGTTAGAGATGTTTGCTACTTTTGATGCTAAGTCTAAAAATGCTTGAACCTTATAAAGAGAACTTTTGATTATCCCTTTGCCAATTTAGTTGATAAATTTTTGGCAAAAGTCTCAACGTTCTCCTTAAACTCCTTAATAATTTTTATATATGGTCTCTTATGAAGCAGTGTCAAATAAGGTATGATATGTGAGTGTAACTCCTTCCTAGAAGAATTTTGTAACCAGCTGTAAAGAGTACTAATGGTATGGGCATTGGCTAATCAAAGCTTTATATCATTCCTAAGCTTTATATATTTTCCCCTCTTTTTATACAAAAATCCAAATCTACATCCTTAACATGGTGGTCTTAAATAATATGGTCATCTTAAAAATTTTATAAACTTGGTCCCACTCCTTAAAAATTACACCATGATTGATAGCAAATAGTTTCTTACTCAGTCTCTCATATAAAATGAAAAGTGATAGATCTATGTTTTATATATTATTTGGAGATAAATTACATGATATTTGCATTTTTATAGCATGTTTTATATGGATTATATGATATTCTCCTATTTTTAGTTCATTTTCTTGTAGGCGATGATTTTAATTAAAAAATGGAATTGAAAGTGAAGAAGTTGGTGGATAAGAGCATAACACGCATCATACTTACCAAGGAGATAGATTCCTATCTTTTGTGAAGTTTAAAGATGTTGATAAGTAGAACAAAATCCACAGTAGAGTGGTGTATATGAATAGGCACTAGACTTATCATGCATTTACAAAAAGAGTTATAAAACAAAATTAATGTAAGTTAAAACTTGGTGTCAAGTGTCAAGTGTCAAGTGTCATTTACATATTGTTTTGTGAGGAATAAAAGTTCTAGACCAAAATTGGAACATAATTAGATGCAAAATTGCTAATCCTTGTGCACATTTTACAAAGACTTGTTAATTTCTAAGTTTAAGCATTTTATGAATCTATAATTATAAACCTAACGGTAAATACTCTTATTAGGTTTAGCTTAGGGGACTTTTTGAAGGTTTTTAACACCCACCTTGATTTTTTTTTTTATAGTTTTAATCGTTCTTAGTATTAAAGGAGGATTTAAAGAACATTGGAGGGGTCATTGGTGACTTCTCTAATTATCTTCTTCTATTCTTCCCCTTATGTTGAGATTGATTTGTGTTGGTTTTATTTTCATTATATTTAATGGCTAGAAACCCTAGTTAGATTTAGGGATATAGCTTGCAACATATATTTTAATTTTTAATTTATGATTTAATTATTTGTTGGTTGCATTTGTTCTCTTTTTTCTTAATTGTTGAGCTTATATTGACTATTATCAATTCTATCTTAAGGATTGTATGAAAGACCAAGAGGTGAAATATGATATGATCATTAGAAGAATAAAAACTTAAGCACTAGAGAATGAAAGTATCATAGGCTATAGTGATAACCAAATATATTAATTATGCTTAATAAATTTAATTAGGATAAATTATGCATAGAGAGATAGTAGTTGCCTAATTGAGCATACTTGGTGGCTCGAGAGAGGGAATAGATACCTCAAGTTAATTATTATTTCAACCCATCTAATCAATTTTTTATTATAACTGGAATTCATTTAAGTGAATCTTAAAGCTCTAATATTTGCTTTATCTACTTTCATTCATTAGTTTATTTGCATTGCTTTTGTTAGTTCATTAAATTAATTATCTTCCATAATATTTTTCTTTATTTATTTATATTGTTTAATTAGGATTGATGAATAAATTGATGAAGTCCTTCATAATTGATACTCTTGATTTTACTCTAGTTTATAATTATAGATAGATTCAATAGATTAAATCTTTTGGCATTGTTATCATGGAACTATACAATTATTATTTTCAATATTATTTTATTTTATTTTACATTTTCTTTCTTTTTTAGTAAGTTGATGCCATATAGGGGATTCAAAAGTAATAACTTAGATATCTTACTTCAATTTAATCCTAAAATCTAACGAAATTGTAGATAAAATAAACTGAGAAGGAGAAACGAGATGGCTACTAATCAATATGATATTATAATGGATTTGGAGGAGTAATAGTATGCATATTGGAGTTATCCAGTTACCTATGCTTAATGTAAGTCCCTTATACATTATAGAAGTCAAATGATGAGAAACTATAAGCCAAAGTAAGTACATCTACAATTGATATAAACCTTTAGTGGGCCACTTGGGGAGGACATAATCATATTTGTAAAGGAATTCTATTTGGTGGTCCATACGCTTTCGTTGAATGACCTTGTAGAAGATGATCTTTAGATGTGGTGTTTCTATTACTACATAGATTAAGCAAGGGCATCTATAATCTCAATCGAGGTGGATTATTTTGAGGAGTGAGATAAGTTTTTATAATACCTTTATACTAAGATTTTCCATCCATACAAGATCATCAATATAAGGATGCAAATTTAAAGCTTTACTTAAAAGGAAAGACATTTTATGAACCTTGGGAAAGATATAAAACCCTGTTTAATCAATTCCCACATCATTAGTATTCTTTGTAACTAAAGGCGATGCAATTCTTCTATGAGGGCGTCAAACTTTAGTTAGTAGTGTAGTTTAAGGTATAATCTATACAAAAACCATTGAGGAGGATAGGTATATTATTAAAACCTCAATAAGGAATTCATTAACCAAAGTTTAGCGAGAAAAATAAAAAGCTTCCTTTTATTAAGCATAAGCATCTTCAAATTTGGTAATAAAAGAAGCTAACGTTTTAAACCAGATAAGGATGTGTTTATAATATATAGGCAACATTGAGACGTGCTACCAATATGGCATGTACGAGCATCTATCTCACGTATAAATTAATAATGATCTTGCCTCAAATTATAGTGATAATGTAAATTACATGGCTGCTTATAGAGGAAAGTAAGCTATGAGGAATTATACCTTTTCCACCACCTATAATCTAAGGTGGATCAATCATCCCAAAATTTTATGGAATGAGTAGTGAGCTAGAGTACGAAGACTAATGGTACCATTAGAGTTCTAATAAAGACCTTAGTTTTCTGCTATAAAGTACTAGTATAAAAGAGATGCTTAACTAGTTCATACATTCTAAGTGAAAACGATCTAGAAGGGGGGTTGAATAGATCTTTTAAACTTTTTCGCAAAGTTCTACAAAAACAAAGAATTAATACACACAAACAAACAAACAAATTTAAATATAAAGAGAAGGGAAGAGAGGCAAACACTGTTTTATAGAGGTTTGGTGCTAGGACCTACGTCGTCTACCTAAGCTCCCACTTAGGATTTTGGCAGAACTCTTTAATACACACTTTTTAGTTCAGTGTGAACTCTTCAACACAACTTGACTTTCGGCTCAAGCTATACCTTACAATCGATCTGTTTTTCGGCACAAATCCTACCTTCCAAGTGATTCTCCACTAATCACTCAAATCACAATGACAATAATAGAAATTGAAGTTGTAAGGCTCAGTATAGCTGAAAACAATTTAGAACAAGCAAAGAGCAAATTGATGATAAATTGGAACTATAGTAGTATGCTTTGCTTTGGATTTGTGTATTCGATCCTTTGAAGTTCCCTCAATTTATTTACAGGCTTCAAGTTGTTTCTAGATGTTGTAGAACTCTTCTAGCCATTGTAGAATGCTCCTAGTAGTTGTATGAAGATTTTTGTTTCGTTTGTAATTAATTGACTCGGTCAGATATGTTCAGCTGCAACTGATAGTCGACTAGTCGGTGTGTAATAGTCGACTAGTACATTATAGTCCTTGTCTTCAATGAATCAGTCGACTAGTACCAATGTTTTCAATGAATCTTTTTGCTCCGCTCTTCGAATAGTCGACTAATAGGCTGATAGTCGACTAGTCCACTTATCCATGATGTTGATAGTCGACTTGCAACAAGCTGATCGACTTGTCTTGGCATGAACTGACAAATATGATATTATTAGTTGACTTGCAACATGATGGTCGACTAGAATTGACTCCAACTTACAGATCTCATTGTCAATAGTCGACTTGCAACTTGAGAGTCGACTAGTACTTAGCTCGAACGTACATATCTCACATAATCTTTAATCTAATTTGTTGAGATGCTAATTTGAATTATCTGCACATTGTTTATCTCTTGCACGTTGAAGATATGCCAACCTTGATTTGCACAAATCCTTTATTTGAATTTCAATCCAAATATCTGAAGTTATTTCTTAACCAATTCTTTAAATTTTATTATTATCAAAACATAGAAGGATTTAATTTGTCAACCTCCATTGGTCCAACAATCTCCCCCTTTTTGATAATGACAAAACATTTAGAAATTGTTTAAGAAATTGAAAACAAAGAAAAGTTGATCAAGGTTTTTATGCCTTGTCTTTTTGGTTAGATTGTCTCCTCCTTAATCAATAAATCAACGAAATCAATGAATCCAACAATCATAACCAACAAATCGTGATCAATAAATCAATGGTAAATTTCAGAACAACAATTTCAGAACAACAATTCAATGATACTCCCCCTTTTGTTCATAATAAAAAAATCATAATACTCAAACCAACTGTCGCTAAAGAAATCACATAATCACATGGATACTCAAACCAACAAGCATAGTTCCAAAATAACACAAACAATAAGATAATAATAATATGAAATGTTGGTCAAGAACAAATACAATAACCATCAAGTTGGAGAAACATCATCATGCCTACAACCTATTTTATCAAAAATTTTCTTAATGTTTTTCTCCAAGAGAATGAGCATCCCTTGTTGTAGATCCAAACGTACATTCACCTCTTCAATTTGATCTCTGGATTAGTCGACTAAGATGGAGAATCTCGAAGGTTTGGAGAAGATAGGTTTTCGGAGATTATGGTAAAGATAGGATATTTTAAAGATATGAGATGACCTATAGTCGACTAGTGTTATATTAGTCGACTAGTGTTGGTTTAGATCTATGTAATAGTCAACTACAAGGATATTAGTTGACTTATAAAATTTGTGGGATAGTCAGGTATATACTGACATGTTATTAGTCGACTAGTAGAAGACTATTAGTCGACTAATACTCTAAAGCTCTTAATCAATTTATCCCCTGACACAATAGTCAACATACACATTAAGATTACTTGACTATTACCTCAACATCAGTCGACTTAGACTCCAATTAGTCGACTGTAATATGTCCAAATTTCAAAAAAATCACTTTATAATCTAAATATAGAACATGTTGATTTATTCTCCTAAGGTATTGCATATTTGTCTAATACTTTGACCATTTCTTTGTGCAATATGCAAATAATTACAATCAACCAATATAATTCAAATCACACATACCAAGCTTCAATTTAATGTTTACAAACACATCCTCTTTAAGAGGTTTAGTAAATATATCAGTCAATTGATCACTAGAAGAAACATGTTTCAAACAAATCTCACCTTTCAAACAATGATCACGTATGAAATGATGCCTAATCTCAATATGTTTTGTTCTACTATGCAAAATTAGATTTTTACTCAAACAAATTGCACTAGTATTATCACACTAAATTGGAATATTTTTAACAACAATACCATAATCAAGTAATTGATGTTTAAGTCAAAGAACTTGGGCACATGCACTTCCAGCTGCTACATATTCAGATTCAGCAGTAGAAATAGCTACACTAACTTGTTTTTTACTAGCCCATGAAATCAAAGATGAACCTAAGAAATGACATAGGCCACTAGTTCTTTTTCTATCTATCCTACAACCACCATAGTCAGCATCACTATAAGCATACAAGTCAAAAGATTCACAACTAGGATACCATAATCCATGATTAATTGTTTTGCTCAGATATCTAAAAATTCTTTTGCAAGCACTTAAATGAGAAATTTTTGGACAAGATTGAAATCTAGCACAAAGACAAGTAGCAAACATAATATCTGGTCTAGATGTGGTTAAATATAAAAGAGAGTCGATCATACCTCTATAAAACTTTTGATCAACATCCTCTTCATGTTAAGATTTTTCCAAAACCAGATTTGATGCCATAGGTGTAGCTGCATCTTTGCATCCTTCCATGTTGAACTTCTTTAGAAGCTCTTTTATATACTTGGATTGGTGAATGAAGATGCCATCTTTGAATTGCTTGATTTGTAACCTAAGAAAGAACTTGAGTTTTCCCATCATGCTTATTTCAAATTCACTTTACATTAAGTCACTAAATTCTTTGCATAAAGATTCATTAGTAGCACCAAAAATAATATCATCAACATAAATTTGACAAACTAACATATCTTGATCAACATGTTTTATAAACAAAGTATTATCAACTTTACCACGAATATAACCATTTTGAGTTAGAAAAGTCCTTAACCTTTCATACCATGCCCTAGGTGCTTGCTTTAATCCATATAGTGCCTTCTTGAACTTGTAGACATAATCAGGATGTTTATGATCTTCAAATCCCAGTAGTTGTTTGACATAGACTTCCTCTTGAATGTAGCCATTAAGAAACACAATTTTGACGTCCATTTGATTTAATTTGATCTTCTTATGAGAAGCAAAAGCACATAGCAATCTAACTGCTTCCAATCGAGCCACTGGTGCATATGTTTCATTATAATCAAGTCATTCTTCTTGATAAAACCCTTGAGCTACTAATCTTGACTTATTCTTGATTGTTTCACCATTTTCATCAAATTTTATCCTATTTACCCACTTGACTCCAATAATGGTTTTGTCCTTTGGTGGTGCTGCCAAGTCCCATACATTATTCCTCTTGAATTGATTAAGTTCTTCTTGTATAGCCAACAACCAATTTTCATCTTCAAGGGCTTCTTTTATGTTTTTGGGTTCCACTAGTAAGATGAAGGCTGAATTGCTCATATGTTCATATGTCTTCCTCTTTATTCTTAAACCATCACTCAAGCTGCCAATTATTTGCTCTATAGGATGATTTTTTGCTTTTACCCATGTTGTAGTGCTAGGTACATGATCTTCTTCATCCAACTTTTCTTCTTCAATCTTGGATTCAATTTCTTCAACTCCATTTCCTAAATTTCCTGCATCATCATCAAAACAAACCTTTCTCGGGGGTGAAATCATATCATTGAATTTGATATGTATATTTTCTTCAACACACCTAGTTCTATTATTATAGACTCTAAATGCCTTACTAGTTAGTGAATAACCAAGAAACACACCAACATCAGATTTTGAATCAAATTTCCCTAAGTTGTTCTTTCCATTATTATGAATAAATACTTTACAACCAAAAGGATGAAAATATGATATAGGTTTGCCTTCAATACTTTATCAATATGAAAATATGAATATGAAAATACTTTATCAATACTTTATCAATATGAAAATATGAATATGAAAATACTTTATCAATATGAAAATATGAATAAATACTTTATCAGCTTCATGGTTTTTGCGTTGATGTAAGTTTGCCTTCAATCATTGTCATCGTATTCCAGGTCCGTCTTTACCTCACCATTTTTGTTCAATGGAATGTATGGACCGAAGATTATGATCTTCCAATCCTCCACTTCCTCGCTTTTGATATGGTATTTCATAGGATTTTTCCAAGAAGAATAGTTAGTACCATTAAAAAGAGGTGGGCGGTTATTTGTGTTACCTTTTTCCGCTAGGTTGTTGTGTGTCAAACTCAGCGCCATCCCTGGATTTTTCTGATCTGATACCAATTGAAAACGATCTAGAAGGGGGTTGAATAGATCTTTTAAACTTTTTCGCAAAGTTCTACAAAAACAAAGAATTAATACACACAAACAAACAAACAGATTTAAATATAAAGAGAAGGGAAGAGAGGCAAACACTGTTTTTATAGAGGTTCGATGCTAAGACCTACGTCCTCTACCTAAGCTCCCACTTAAGATTTTGGCAAAACTCTTTACTACACACTTTTTAGTTCAGTGTGAACTCTTCAACACAACTTGACTTCCGGCTCAAGCTACACCGTACAATCGATCTGATTTCTGACACAAATCTTACCTTTCAAGTAATTCTCCACTAATCACTCAACTCACAATGACAATAATAGAAATTGAAGTTGTAAAGCTCAGTACAACTGAGTACAATTTAGAACAAGCAAAGAGCAAATTGATGATAAATTGGAACTATAGTAGTATGCTTTGCTTTAGACTTATGTATTCGATCCTTTGAAGTTCACTCAATTTATTTGTAGGCTTCAAGTTGTTTCTAGATGTTGTAGAACTCTTCTAGCCATTGTAGAATGCTCCTAGCCGTTGTATGAAGATTTTTTTTCCGTTTGTAATTAATTGACTCGGTCAGATATGTTCAGCTGCAACTGATAGTCGACTAGTCGGTGTGTAATAGTTGACTAGTATATTATAGTCAACTTGTCTTCAATGAATCAGTCGACTAGTACCAATGTTTTTCATGAATCTTTTTGCTCCGCTCTTCGAATAGTCGACTAATAGGCTGATAGTCGACTAGTCCACTTATCCATGATGTTGATAGTCGACTTACAACAAGTTGGTCGACTTGTCTTGGCACGAACTGACAAATCTGATATTATTAGTTGACTTGCAACTTGAGAGTCGACTAGTACTTAACTCCAACGTACATATCTCACATAATCTTCAATCTAATTTGTTGAGATGCTGATTTGAATTATCTGCACATTGTTTACCTCTTACACGTTGAAGATATGCCAACCTTGATTTGCACAAATCCTTTATTTGAATTTCAATCCAAATACTTGAAATTATTTCTTAACCAATTCTTTAAATTTTATTATTATCAAAACATAGAAGGATTTAATTTGTCAGACTCCATTGGTCCAACACCAAGGATGTAAAATTGGATAAACTTAAAAGGGTTATGATGTCTAATTATGAATCACTTTAGAACCTGGAGGTAAAAGTGAGAAAACTAGCTAAGATGGTGAGCGAAAGAGGTCTGGGTAAGCTTATAAGTAATACTAATGTAAACCATAGAGATTTAGTGGTATCATTACAGTTAGGAGTGACACAATACTTGATTTTGGTGTTGCTAGAAAGAAGGAAATGAAGAAGGAAGGAAAAGTTAAGAAGAAGAATAAGCAAGATACGGATAAAAAGGAGCTATTACTAGTTTTATCTTTAATCGATGCTAGTCAGGAATAAAAATCTAGAGTTGTTGTGAAGCCTTATTTGCTGCCAATGCCATATTCTTAAAGGTTTAAAAAGAAAATGAAGACAAATTTAAGATATTTTTATATTTATTAAAATAACTAAACATTAATATTCCCTTTTTATAGCATTAGCTCAAAAGCCTTTATATGTGAATATCTTGTAGGAGATTTTCTCCAATAAAAATGAATTAAAAGAGTATGCTATGGTACCTTTGACAGAGGAGTGCAATGCAACCTTGTATAATAAATTACCTTAAAAGTTAAATGATTTGGGGAGTTTTACAATTTCATTTCAGTGGTGTTTCTAATGTTATTAATTATGTATATTAGTTAACACAAGTACTAATCTTATGTCTTTATTTATTTTTAGGAAACTAGTAATAATGGAGCTTAAACCAGTGAATGTGTCACTCTAGTTGGTATATCGTTCCATAAAGTATCCAATTGGGGGTAGTGGAAGTCCTACTCGTAAAAGTAAGAAAATTTATCTTTCTTATCGAATTTTGATATAAAGTACAACATTGGGTTCCCATTACCTTAGAGAGACAATTCTTGACTACTAGAGGAGGTTGTAATTGCTATGGCTAAAGGAAACTTAAACTTAAGGTAGATAAGGAGAAAATGGAGTTCCATATCTATAAGACCTTCAAAATGACCTCTTATCATAGATGACAACTAATATAGAACGAACTTAATAAACACTATTATATATGAATTTATTAAGGCTACTGTTGTTGAGTCACTAAAAAAAATCTTTAGGACTTATGAAAAAAGGAGGATTTCACAAGTAAGGATGACGTTTCTAGGATATACATATAGCTTAAGCCTTTACCTTTTAGTAAAGAAGCACCCATTATGAAGTTGTAGACATTGCTTCCTCCATATAATCATATGTATCCTACTAATTTCTCTTTCTCTTTATTTTCTATATATATAGGTAAATAAGTTAATCTAAACAACAATCCTATATGAGTATAGATCTTAAAGTGAAGTCCAGTTAAAAAATTATAAAGGAGAGCTTGTGACAAGGTAACCTAATGATTTTTAATTTTATTTTTGTTTATTTTACTTTCTTCATTTGTGATTTCTTGAATATTTTTTTTTAGGTAAAATTTTGTGGGAATTCTTGAAGTTTTACCTCACCAAACTTATATGGATTTAGGGGAGATCTCTCAACCTTAATCACCTTATGTGATAGAGCAATCATTTTAATTATTTAACATTAACAATAATTCCATATTTAAGTGTGAAAAGGGGAAGGGAAAAATTTATATGATTTTATAATACTTTTTATGTTTTAACCAACATAATTCTGTAGCGCCCCCTTACCGCAGGGTACATACCGGAACGCCCGTAGGTCATTCCGATACATATCCTACGATAAGGGTGAGCTACGAACAATCATTACTGTACTTCACATGAAATCATAATAATAAAACATCAATATAGAAATCATTAATTTTTTAAACCAACGTTTTCCTCATTTCATTCATCAAAATCAAAGAGTTTATACATCTGCTATTCTGTACTGTTTGTACATAAATCCCAAAAATCCTAAGACAAACTGCTACATAAAGAGGAAAACAACAAATCTATCTAGGTCATCCCAAAAGTTTCAGCTGACCGACCTGTGAGCCATGACTTCTCTCGCCAACTCAATCTACACGGCAGGAAAGTCCCTCTGGAGCTAGGAGTCTACTCTCAGTCCTGAAAAATAAGTTGTAATTTTGGGTGAGTTTGTGAACTCAGTGAGGTAACCATCATCGATGGTTCACTCAATTCATGCAACATTCAAGCATAACACAGTTGTTTCATAATTTCACATTCAGAAGTACCACGTGATTGTTATCATATAAGTATAAGGCATTTTTCCTTTCACTCAATCAAAGAGATTCAATCAAATGCATATGAAATGCGTATGTGACACTTTTCCAATTTATTACGATGTTGTGACCAAGCGCTTAAACTGTCCCAATATGGGCGCATTAATCATTGAGCCTAAGGCTCTGAATCACTGTGGGCTCGAGGCCCAAATACATTGAACTTTTAGCTCTCGGTGGCTGCTCTGGTCACAACTGTCATTATCTGAACATGCATTCATGCATGGAATGCATATGTCACAATGAAGCAGTATATATGTCAAAATCAACACATATGTCACAAATTATCACATCTCAAGCAAGTAGTTCACAATTCACATACAAGTAGCACTTATATGCCATAGCTCCTCAATACATTAGACCTTTTGTCTAGAATCCACAATCAGAAACAATTCGCAAGCCCACCATTATCCACCACAGTTTTCTACGCAAATAATAATTGAGAGAACCGTCTAGGTCACTCACCAATAGTTTCCGAGCTAATGCCTGGAAGTCTTGGCAACATCGGTGGGTTGACGTTCCAAAAGCGCCTCTATAACAGTCAAAATATACAAACATTACCAAATGCACAATTAGAAATATTTAAAAATGCACATATAGCAATTAAAATGTGTACAATGCATGTTCGTGACATTCCTGGCATTCTTCCAAAAATTCTCATCACAAGATTTTCCTCCCAATTTTAGAAATTCAAAGATACCGAAATCACTCAATTCGGACCTCTTTAGATCCAATTATTGACAAAACAAGGACTAGAAAATAATTACCTGATCCCCTCACTTTGACCTAATCAATCCAGGTCAATTTCATCTCTAAAAATTCACAATTTCACATAGAAATGAAGTTAAATAATTCACAAATCCAATGCCTCGAGACTCAGGTCAATCGGAGGTCGAATAACAAAATTTTACACCAAAGAATGGAAAAAGGGTCAAATTAGAACAAAAATTACAATTATAAGAAAATCACATTTGCACCTATTTCCCTCTCTTCTTTCACAAAACCTAACTTTTCACACAAGTGTCCAAATGTGACAAATTTGGTATCATTAGAAAGATAACAGAAAACCCTATAAGTTCCTTGAAGGACTCACAAACCAAGTTCACCCCTAAGGGTGTCAAAAATGCAATCAAAATTTTTGCTAAATCACAAATTTCCAAAACAGTGCAACATTCTTCTAAAGTCATAACTTCTTATCCCCTTAGCCAAAAATTCTATACTTTATGTCAATGGAAAGATAAAAATTCCACCTACAACTTTCATGAACGACAGAAAAATCAATTTGACTTCTAAGGGGATCAAAAACCACTTTGAAATTTATGTCCACTAATGATCATGCCAAACAGTCACAGAAACTTTTAAAAATCATAACTTCCTATTCCTTTTGCCACAAATTCTAAGCTTTATAGAAAAAGAAATATCAGAACATCTTCTACAATTTTCATGAACAACTTGGAAGCAAATTCAACCTTTAAACAGATCAATTTCTCAATCAAAGTTTCTTCCCTGCACATGTCATCCTAACAGTACCACAATCTTCTCAAACTCATAATTTCCTATCCCATTGTCCAAAAATTCCATACTTTATAAAAATAAACAGATCAGAAAACATGATACAAGTCTCATGAAGGACTTAGAAGCAAATTCCACCTCTAAATAGGTCAAATTCTCCCATGATTGTGGCTGCCCTGTTAAAGACTGTTAAATCAACATATAACCTAAACCATATCCATACTTGAAAAATTCATAACTTACAAGCCCTATATCCACCATTAGCATATTAGACCTCATTACAAAGCTAAGACATTCCTCTACAACTTTCCCTAAGACCACTTGAGCAAATTTAAACAATAACAATCTTGAAGTGGCTTTAGAACACAGGAATCACAAAAACTATACACTTAAGGACATTTACACACAAAACACATTCATTCTTTGAAAAACCATATGAAAGTTCACAAGCCATAAATTTCAACCTCAAACTAAAAAAATATCATACTTAGTGACGATAGAAAGCTAACAAGAAAATATTGAACTTTCATGAAGATCAATTTCACAAAATCTGTCTACTTTAGCCTAGAAAAATTCCCCCAAGTTTCAAGTCACAAATCTCTAAATCCTAGAATTACCACTATTCACCCTGCATATATATCTCATTTTTAAGACAAAATTCAGAATCCTAAAAACCACAATTTGACAGAACTTCGTTCATAAGAATTATAGACAAACTTCTCAAGTTTAATTCAAGTCAAACCTCATCTTAATAGCATAACCATATCAAAAGTTATGACCTGAAAATTGAAACATACTCACATTCCATTTTCCAGCTTTTACACCTAACTCTACTCCTATCATTCCAATACTATTTCTACACCAATAAGCATCCAATTTAGTCAAGAAATCAGCCCCAATTTCATCAAGCCATTCACTTGAACAAGTAGCCATAAAATGGCAGCACACACACACAATTTTCTTTCTTTAATAAACTCCCATCTAACATCCTCAAACTTAAGCCAAAACACTTAATTCACATACTCCACATACCATATCATTCATCCTTACACAAACATAAACTTATACCCATACAATCAAAACACAAGCTTCATGAAATTAATGCACAGTAAATCACAATTAATGCATTTAACTAACATAAAACACATTACTTACCTATCGAAGCTCCAATCTTCCAATCTTCCAAACTTCCCACAAACTTCCTAATTTTCCCTACCATAAACGATCATCATCCTTCAAGGCTAGGTTTGGATTTTTTTGTTTTGAACAAAGGAGGAGAAAGCAAGTGACATAGGAGAGGTTCTTGTGGGGGTGGAGATGAGTAGCAATTATCAAGAAGGAGACAAAGACCAACGAAAAAGAAGAAGAAATGGAGAGCTACGGATCAGAGAAAAGAAAAGAACAAAGAGTTTGGTCTTCACACAAGGAAAGCATCGAGAATGAGGGAGTGGGCTTTTAATTAAAAACAAAGTATAAGACATAGTAGGCAAGTGACAAGTGTCCCTTGCCACTTTTCTTGTTTTTAACCACTCATTTCTTTCCTCTCCAATAACAATTTAATTTTTACTCCAAATTTTGTCCCAAAATTCCAATGGCTAAAAATAATAAATCCTAAAATCATGTAACTAATTTTTCAGTGCCATTGGACAGTCATTTTCAGTACAGAAAATCAATCAATCCGTCGCTTGGTGATTTTTTCGGTCTGGTTTTTCTCCGAAATTTTCCAAAAAATGAAAAACACACAAAAATCCACTCCAATTCAATTTTCAAGCACAAAATCATATAATCACATTTATAGACACATATGCTAGGAAAGGTCATGAATGCATGTACAGTCATGTGCATATGCAAAAATTTCTATTCATGTATATATGGAGGCCATATTATGCATGATCATGCCAAGATAAGTTTACACACTCATAACCGATCCCAAATTTCTATTTTACCCTTCCCATCGGTGATGGGATGTTACAATTTCTTTATTAAGTTTTGGTTTAATGTGTCTTTAAAAAGATTGAAAATCAAGTTGATACATAGATTGAGGGTTACAAAGGATAATCGACTTTGGTCGATAAGGTTGGATATAAACTAGTAGTAAAATAGTGTTGTAAAGTGTTACGAAATAGAATATAACTAATGCCAATCTGAGAAGCGAGTTTGACACTAATCTCATAAGCAAGCACCACTTCAAATAAAAATTGGAAATAGTATTTAATGTTTTTGGTGCTAGTCTCATTTTAGAACTTGACATTATAAAAGCTAGGCTTAAGTTGTTTAGCCCAAAATCCTAATTCCTTCTTCTACATCACCACCTAATGTCTAAAACTCTTTATTTTTATTAATTTTGACATATTGTGCTAGACATCATGGTTTGTGTGATTTTTAGAAGTTCATAAGAAACTTGTGGAGTGAAGTTATGAAATATGGTGAAGTGTTGGCACATCTAATTCTGTGAAGAAAGGATGGCTCCAATAATCAAGACAAAGATAAGGAGGAGTTATATTCCTTCATCCCCTTCAATGCCACCCCCTTCAAAAAATATTTGAAAGTTCACTTACAAGGAGAATAAGGAATAGTACAACAAGCGAAGCAATAACAATATGGTCATATAAGAGATGATAATCTTAGATATTGATAGAGTTGTTCAAATTCAAAGTTAACTTTGAATTTTACAGTAGGATTATTTTTTGACTCTTTAAGGAAAGTATTATTTAGAGGTGGTAGAAGAGTTAGATGCTAACATAGAGGATAGGTCTAAACTAAAAACCTTGTATATATACTTTTATGTTTAAGGAACTATAGCAATGATTTCTTAGGAAATAATTAAATAACATCTCAGGCAACCATCGAAAGGTAGGAGGTTGAGCTTTCACAATAGGAGGCTATCAAGGTATGACAGGAAGAACTAAATCGATAAGGACTATGTAGGTTCATATTTGGGTATCATCTATTCTTTTAGATGGATGCACTCCATATGTACGCACTTAGCTATACAACATTGACTAGTGACTTACCTATTGAGCCATAACATATAGTCCTAGTCCAGTGGGTTAAACCATAGATTTATACCCTATGGATCTAATCTTTAATGGAAGCACCATTAGTACTAGTATGTCTTTAATGATGTAATCACCAAAAAATCACAAGACAAAAATTTTATGCTCTTAGTGCTGATTAGTCAGTTGTTAGAAAACTAAAGGTTGAACCTCTATAATATTGGGTTTATTAAGATCAAAGAGACAAATTATAGTAGTGATGATCAAATGGAGTTGCTTGGATATACTTAGGTGGATGATAGGTGGATTAATCGATACAAACTAGAAAGAGGGTATTGAAATAATCCAAATCAAAAGAGGAGGTGGTTAAAAAGATGTTGAGGAGCAAGGAGAAGAGAATATAACATCTACTAGGTCATAGAGGATAACAATGTAGCAACTAACCAATTGACAGACATTATGGAGAGATTATAGGGATGCAGGCCATATGTAGACCTATCAACAACATTTTCCACCACTGCCTCCACCATCCTAGTGACTTTGGCCCTACACATTTGGCCTGTTTAGAATGTTTTAATTATATATTGTTTAACAAACTCTTATTTATTTATTTTTAATTAAAATATTGAAAATTTAAGTGCAATTTATATTTTACTATTTATAAGCCTCTACTAATATTCAGTACTATTTAGATTTTTAGTATGGTAGAATATTTCATGATGGAGAATTTCTAATTCAATTTTCTAAGTGCTTAGGAAGTTTTGTGGACTCTTCTATTACTTTACTCTTAATGAACATTATTGGGAACAATATTGTTACAAGTATATGGGATTATTTTTCTCAGAAGGTTCAAAACTTTTATATTTTTAGCTTTATTTTTAGGCTTTTATTTAGGTTCTCATTAATGGCTTTAAGTTGATGAAATAAGTTTATGCATGGTTCTTACTTCCTAGTTGAGAATGAATGGAAAAAATTAGATGCATAATATGCCTAAGTAATTGCTACGCAAATCTTGACTTGGTGAATACTATGAAACTAAATTTGTTAATTGATTACACTTTAATTTTACTTAAGTGATTTAGTGAGGAACTAATGCAAAAATTTTCTTTCTTTATGTGGATATCTTCTTTGATTTTGAATTTGTAAAACTTCAATTTCATCTTTTTTTAGATTACATGTATGATTTTTACAAGAATTAAAATGATACAAGCATTTGAGATTGAGCTTTAGCTAAATTACATACCCTTTTTTATACAATAATCTATTAGTGAGCTCATTTATGCCTAATATAAATTCTAGCCCTTTTCTTGGTAACCCTTTCCTAAAACCAAAACATAAGTACTTATTCCTAAATGATGATTAGTGGACTTTTTATTTATATTTTTATGTTTTTGGAATTAGGATGAAATGAAATATGTGTGGGGGAAATGACAAAGTGTTGAAAGAGTCCATATAAAAAAGGAGAATCTCATACCAATTCAAAAAGGTGAAATAGAGAAAAAAAGTTAATAAAAAATAAAATGAAGTGTTGAAAATCGATCAACATGGATTCTTGTGCTTGAAAAAATGAAAGAAAATGGGTGGTTACAAGAATATAAGGAGTTAGTGGAGTGAGGATTGATATTTTCTTGATTTATTTGATATATATATATATATATATATAATATGGCTGAATGATTAAGGCTAACCAAGGAAAGGGACTAGAGAAGTAAAATTCATAATTAATATAGCAATAACAAATAAATCAAGAAAAATATGAATCCTCACTCCACTAACTTCTTATATTCTTGTAACCACCCATTTTCTTTCATTTTGTCATATATATATATATATATATATATATATATATATATATATATATATATATATATATATATATATATATATATATATATATATATATATATATATATATATATATATATATATATATATATATATATATACATACATATATTACAAGCTTATGATAAGTTCATTTTCAAAAGAAGATGATAAGAGTACCTCACCAAAATTTCGAATACTTATGTGAAAGAGGGATATATTAATTCTTAGGATGATATATAGGCTGAAAACTCGTGAAGTAGCTCTCATGAGACTTATCAGTGAAAAATTCCACGAGCCTAAGAATCACAACAAGAACTTGCTTTCTCGATTCATATGGTGTAATAATGCCACGTACCTTAGTGTTTCTTTTAATTTGAACTTAGTGTACGAACTTTAATCAAAACATTAAAGAAGTAGTAAGTTGTCTAGTTATGGAAAATTATGGATCATTTGAGGCATAATAAACCCTTAGGATGGTATATAGGCTAGAAGCCTATGATGCAGCTTCTGTGAGGCTTATCGATGAAAAATTTCACGAGCCTAGGAGTCATAGCGAGAACTTTCTTTCTCGATTCGTACGGTGTAACAATGCCATGTACTATAGTATTGAAATCAATTGTAGGTGATTAATTCAAACATAAATATTTCAACTTCAATGTGATTAATTCAAATTTAGTATTAACATAAGAAATTCATAGGTTTAACAAACATGATAGTTCTTTGCATAATAAATCCCTAGGACGGTATATAGCCTGAAAACTCGTGATGCAGCTCTTGTGAGGCTTATTGGTAAAAAATTTCACGAGCCTAAGAGTCACAGTGAGAACTTGCTTTCTTAATTCACAAATGTAATGAATGCCACGTACCATAGTATTAAAATCAATTGTAGGTGATTTATTCAATTGATTAATACTTAGGAGATGTTGTGTAAAGTAAAGGTTAATGCTGCGTATAGTTGCTATCTCCCGTATGCAGAGATGAAACGAAACAAAAATTTGTAGACAGAACAGAACAAAAATTGAAAATAGTGAGGTATTTGGCTGTGATGGACAAAATAGATAAAACTGTCTCCATCTCGAAGACAAAAATGTGTTTGGTTGCAGTTGACAGAACATAAAAAACAGTGTCAATAACTAAATTACCCCTGCATTATAATATGATTGAAAATATGCAATTCATTGATTATTTTAAAACAAATGTTCTGTATTAGTTAAAAAAGTTAACAAATAATAATAATAATAACAAGAACAATAAGAAATTAATTTCTTATAATAATAATAATAATAATAATAATAATAATAATAATAATAATAATAATAATAATAATAATAATAATAAAAGAAGAGAAAGAAAATTAATAATAATAAGGAATTTAATAATCACAATAATAATAATAATAATTAATTATGTATAATAATGTTAATAATAATAATAATAATAAAATTAATCTTGTATAATAATAATAATAATAATAATAATAATAACAAAAACAACAACAATAATAACAATAAGTACAAAATTTATAATAATAATTAATGATAATAATAATAATAATTATTATTATTAATAATAAGTACAAAATTAATAATAATAACAATAATGATAATAATATAATTAATTTCGTAAAATAAAATTAATAAAAAACAAAATCATAAAATCATAAGTAAAAATTAATAATAATAATAATAAGATAATTAATAATAATATTATTAAGTACAAAATTAATAATAATAATAAGATAATTAATTTATTATAATAAATTTAATAAAAATAATAATATTATGAATAATAATAAGTAGAAAATTATAACAATAATTAATAATAATAATAATAATAATAATAATAATAATAATAATAATAATAATAATAATAATAATAATAATAAGATAATTAATTTCATATAATAATAATAATAATAATAATAATAATAAAGTTTAATAATAATAAGTTTAATAATATAATTAAGAATAAAAAAGTTGCTTATGTGGGAGAAGGGGTATTTCTAGAAGTTGCTTATGTGTTTTATTTTGAAGATGAAGACAAGAAATTTTGTCCTTCGGTTTTGAAAGGAGCAAAAATTTTTGTTTTTGTCATCCGGGGATAGAACAAAAATTGCTTGGGATAGCAACCAAACATTTAGAGGGACATTATTTTTTTGTTTTGTTATCTATTCCCACTAAAGAAGACAGCAACTATACACTACGTAAATGTTCTAAAAACCTAGGCCCTGTTTGCTTGAGGGGTTAGGAATGGAAGGGGATAGAACGTAACACGCTTCTATCGTTTGTTTGAGGGTTTCATAATGGAATAAAATGGAATGAGATGAAAGCGGATAGTTTCATGTTACGTTTTATTCCATCCTAAATAGTGAAAATAAGAAACCTTCAATTCGGAGGGTTTATGAAGAAATGTAAACTAATAAATATATACTACCTATGATGCTCTCAATAATTCTTCTTAATACCAAGTGTGAACAAATCATAATATTAATATATTAAATAGAATATAATAATATTTAATATAATAAGTTTTATTAAATAATTAATAATAATTTTATATTATTAACAATAAATTATATATATTTAATAATAAAATGAAAATAAAATTATTATTTAATTCTTTGTATATATTTCTATATAATTAAAATAAATAAATAAATAATTTTTAAATATAAATCAAATTTTAATATAATAAAATTTATTAAATAATTAATAATAATATTTTATATGATTAATAATAAAATTATATAATTAATAATAAATAAATAGATTTTATTAATGAAAATAGAAAATACATTTAAAATTATTCTTTAATTATTTGTATATATTTCTATATAAATAAAAATAAAAATAAATTAGTTTATATATAAATCACATAGAATAAAATAAAATAAAATATATTAAATAATTAATATTATTATTTTATATAATTAATAGAAAATTGTATATAATCAATAATAAAATTTTATTAATAAAAATAGAAAATATATAAAAAATTATTCTTTAATTGTTTGTATATATTTTATATAAATATAAATAAAAATAAATTATTTTTAAATATAAATCACAAAAATAAAATAAAGTATATTTAATAATTAATACTAATATTTATATAATTAATAATAAAATAATAAACCTCCTACAACAACCATTTTAATATAAGGGTATAAAAGTCATTTATTATACATTACATTCTATTTTATCCATCTTATAAATAACATTTCACTACATTATATTGTGAACCCTTCCATTCTTTCCAAACAACTTTATACTATATTACATTCCATTCCATTATAAACTGTTCCGTTCAGTTCCATTATATTCCATTAACATCTAACCAAACAGAGACTTAGGGTACATGAAGGATACTAACTATGAAATCACTTTTTTAAATTAACAGTTTTGCATAAATGAGTAATATTGATAGATTTTGGATGTCTAGATGATTAACACCTGATGGTTTCATTAATCTTAAATTTGTTGAGAGCATTGAAGCTTTTATTCATTATGCATGTTCTCAACCTGCATATACGAATGACCCAAAGATCAAATGTCCACGTAAAAGTTCATTAGGAATAGGATGGTATAAGCACCTCTTCCCTCTCACAAAGCTGGTGAAGAGATATTGCGGGAAATTAATGAATTAGAGTTGCTGAAAGTTACAGAACTTGAAGCTAATGAAGTTAATACAAACATTAGTAAAAAGTTCAGTTGGAGAAAACAAAGCATCTTTTGCAATGTTATGAATACTGCAAAATTGATGCAGGATTGAGCTCTGAAAGCAGGCAGATCGATATCGATTCGGTCAGAATTGCTTCGGGAATTTTTAAATTTATAAAATAGTCCCTAAAATTTTAAAAATTACAAAATAATCCATATTGATATATTATACAGTTGTACTTTACTAGTTTATCGTTTACATTAACCATGCTTTCAAAAATCTTAATAATAAATAATAATGATAATTAATTTGAAATAGTAATAATTTTAAATATTTTACATATAAATAATAACCACAATTAATATAAACAAAGACAATCATCATCATACAATTATAAAATTAAGAATAATACAAAGTATTTAAAATATTACAATAATACAATTTCATCATTTTAATAATCAATTTTCACCATTCAATAATCAATAAATCACCTTATCAAATTTAATTTCTAATTATCTTCCAATTTCCAATTCCAAAATGCAAAATGCAAAATGTCAAAATCCAATTCCAATCTCAATCCCAAATTTAATTTACAATCTAATTCCAAAATCCAATTCCAATTCCAATTCTAAATTTAATTTCCAATCCAATTCAAAAATTCAATTCCAATTCCAATTCTAATTCCAAAATGCAAAATGCCAAAATTCAATTCCAATCCCAAATTTAATTTACAATCCAATTCCAAAATTCAATTCTAATTCCAATTCCAATTCCAAATTTAATTTCCAATCCAATTCAAAATTTCAATTTCAATTTCAATTCCAATTCCAAATTTAATTTTCAATCCAATTCAAAAATCCAATTTCAATTCCAATTCCAAATTTAATTTCCAATCCAATTCAAAATTTCAATTTCAATTTCAATTTCAATTCCAAATTTAATTTTCAATCCAACTCATTAAAAAATATGGTTAAAAAAGAAAGAAAATTGGAGTTGCATAAAGTTCTTTGTTTTTCCTTAGTTTCTCACGTTATGTCATTTTCAACAAGGTCTTTCTTTTTCACTTACCCTCATCTCATTTCATATTAATGATTGTTTGATTTATTCAACGAGTTTAGTCTGGTTAAGATAGGCTTATTAGCAACATTTTGGTGGAATTATAATAAATTAATATTCTCAATTATTGCAATTTCAAATAATCTGAATACAAAAAGTCTTATACTCTTATCTCTTTTGTTTTCTGACTTTTCTCCTATCTCGATCTTCTATCTTCTCTCATCTTTGTTTTCTCCATACTATCTCTATCTCTCTCTGTAACTACACAATCCTATTAACCCTCGCTCAATTATTTTGCCTCAACAGTTCATCTCATTCTCCTCTCTCTTTTTTCAATCTCGACTATCCATTGCCACCGTTGGAGTTACGTCACTTAACCACCAGAGTCCAGAATCTCCAGATCCAAACCAGGGAGGGGCGGCGACGCGGCGTGAGAGGGACAACCGGCGAGATTGAGGCGGTGAGGATAGATTTAAGCGAAGGCGACAGACGGGCATGCAGACACGAGTCCAGATCCAGACTAGGAGGGCGGCGTGGCGTGAGAGGACAACCGTGAGATTCGAAGCGGAGGGACGAGACAGACGGAGGCTACAGACGAGGCGAGAGAGAGAGATGGGTCAAGCCTCGAAGGTCCTGGGGGGGGGGGGTAGTTTTTAGAGTTTTTTTCGTTATTTACAAATGAGTCCCCAAGTTTTTTTAATTTTACAGAACTACCCGGTATTTTTCGGTATCTATGGTTTCGACCGAAAATGGCCGGTACCGGCTGGATTTTCGTCCCGGTATAATTCCGATCACTGATCTTTTGGAATTTTCCATATTAGAAAACTAATTTGATACGTCGTAATCTAGATGTGATGCATATTGAAAAAAAATTGATCTAACTCCCAATGTTGGTACAAAAGTGCATAGTCGATACAATTTAGTTGAAATCAACCAGCGAAGAAGATTTAGACAATTTGAACCTTTTATGTTGGTGATACAAGTGATCCAGATATATTATGTCCCTTTTCCCAGCTTACAATAAGATAAGTCATATTGGTTAGCCGTTTACAAAGTTAACATTAAAGGTGTTTTTGAATCACATGGAAAAGGAGAACAGAGAATAGAAAGTAAAGCATTTCAAGAAGATGTTTAAGAAATAAATGCATATGTTACATATGACAGGAATGAACCTTTGAACGATCCAAATAATGAATATGTTGAAATTTCTTTGGAGATGATGAGGAGGGCGAGAGATTTGAAGAGGAGCCTGAGTTTGATTCTAATTTTTCAGAAAAAGAAGAAGATGATGATGATTTTGATTTACAATTAAGTGTTGATAACGATTAATTTGTGCTTGTAATGGAGTATTATATTTAATAAATCATTTATTGAATCAATAATATATTATTAGATATTGAATTGAAATTGTTATATTTCTAGAATATTCAATAAAATATGAATTTCAAGTTAAAATATGCCACCAAAAGGAAAATAAAATATGATGCAACCAAAGTTCAAACCACAATTTTGAGCCAGTTACTTTCCAAATGAAGAATCACATTCTGTAGCTACAACAGAATTAGATGTTGTACCTCCAACCACTACACATACAAATGAGGCATCACCTTTTGAACCTACTGCTACACCATCCAACAACTTTACACGACGTATCACCCCTATACTGATAGAGATATCAGGGGTAAATGTTGCGAATAAAGAAGACGGCCTCTAGCTTGGAGCTAAGGGAGTTGATGGAAGAACTTACATCACAATTGTCAACAATCTGTAAGTGAAAATACATGAAACATCATATGCTTATAATTAAGTTATAGGTTCAAACTTAAAAATGATATAATTTTTTTTATATTAGGCTAATTCCGTTTGGAATATGCTCAAGAAACATGACATCCAAGCTTAAGGAGAAGATTGATCTTGAGGGTTATATTTAGAAGAATATCTCTAAAGCGACATGATTTTTATTATTAGGATTTTGAGATACAAAAAATAATTTTTATTTTTTAATTAATTTTTATCGTTAATTAGATAAATATTGTAGGTTATAAGAACTTGTCATATATTTTTCTTTTTCAAATTTTTTTGGAATTATGAATTTGTTGCAGTTATTTATAAAGTATCAGAGGGATAAGCTCATAAATATTTTAGAGACTTTATTGATGCGATACACAAGACTGGTATATAACTTCTCTATATTTTTGAAGAAATGTGGAGTCGTTGGCAGTAATATTAGACATCACTCAAGGCAATGTCTATTTTAGAGCGTAATTCTGCTAATAGACGTGGACTAGAGGGAGAGAGTTTTCCTGTATATACTGGAGGATCTATTACCTATCACGAGCATGTAGAGAGACTTGTAAGTATCTACACTTTACATTATATTCTGTTTTTTTACTTTAATTTATTTCAATTTAACTTGATGTGTGAATTTTGGAATGAAAATATATGTATTATGGAGAATGATAATGTTATAAATGTCTAGTGCGATATATGGTTGTGTTGTTGAATTACTTCCTTTGTTTAACAGGGGCTAAATATAAAAAAAAATAGAGAAAATTCTACCGAAATTTTTGTAAATTATAGTTCACTTATAACATTCTATTCTGATGTACAAAAAGTCTATGGGTAGGAAGCCTAAACCCCATTAGCTCTTTTTGAACACTAAAACTAAGAAGCATGACAATGTGACCTTCTTCAACACCAAATGTAGAGAACTAATTATATCTTAAATTTATGCTTTAATATTAATACTTAATAATTATCACTTATTAACATAAACATTGTCTGCTGATATGACCAAATACAAGAAAGCATTCAATGACATTCTCAGTAGTATGAAGATGTTGATAAGAGTAAAACAAATCTTCATGTAGTGGGTGGTAAGGACAATCGTGGAAGGATCTTCGACTTAGGTTCATTTGTAAACACATGTTATTCGCAATCTTTTATATCAAGTATAGCAACATCTAGTAGGCAGTGTGCATCTAATGAAGTCCATCACCTTCGCAACACAGTACAAGCATTGGCATCTCAATTGTAATAGTTAATGGAGTATATAGCCTATCTCCGTAATGAGATGGATAAGTTGAAGGAAAAAGGCAGCACCTCATCGCAACATTCAGAGCATTCACATTCACTAAACGAATAGCATAGTTGTAGTCATTTTGTATGAATTAAATAATTATTGTTCTACATAATAATTTTTTATTATCAATTAAGATAATTTTTACTCTATATCATCAATCAACTTTTTGTTTGAACAAATTAAATGTAGATGCAAGATCTAGGAATTTACCAAGGCACCGGGAGAAAATTTCTTGAATTGAGCGATGTGAGCGATTGAGCGATTGAGAGTTTGAGCACCAGCGAGTGACCCAGATCTTGCAAGCTCACATCGTGGGTTCTTGCTGTTTTTCCATGGCTTCTTCTTCTTCTACCTCTCCTTTTCCTCCTCTTCCTCGAACTCCTCTAGCCCCTCTTGTTTCTTCGTCTCCTCCACGACCTTCTTCTATACCCTTTGCCCAAATCCCTCATTCCCAAAACTCAGACCCAAATATCCCTGTTCCGGACCCGTCTTCAACTTTTAAACCTACTTTGACGTCTTCAAACCTTGCTCCGACCATCAACCCTCAACCCCCTAAACCTAGATCTTGGAAATCGGTCGTGGCAGATGGCCAGGCGGACCTTTCCTTACCAAAGACGCTGACTTTTTTTCCTCCAGAGACTAAAGCTGATCACATTGTGGTAATCCCTCCTCGGGAGCTTGCACAGCAGGGAGCAGCTAAATTGTGGTACGCCCTGTTTGACTTCTTCCTCGGCAAACGCCCTACCTTCCCAGTGGTTCAGCGGGCGTTATCGAAATCTTGGGCAGCTTTTGGCTTGACTGATCTGCTTCTTACTGGAGGAAATAATTTCCTCTTCAAATTTGAATCTGAAGTGGGGATGAATGCGGTGATGGAAAAGGGGCCTTGGCATATCCAGGGCAAACCTCTTTTTCTACGTAGATGGAGTCTCAATGGCAGGGAACAGGAAGTCGTTAGTGTCGCCCTTGTCTGGATTAAATTCTTCCATATTCCAGTCGAATATTGGACAACTGAGGGGCTAGGCCGCATAGCCAGTGCAGTGGGCAAACCTCTGTTAATGGATACCCCAACAACAAACATGTCTCGGATTGTTTTTGCCAGGATGTGCGTGGAGATGGAGTTGGGCAAACATTGGCCTACTTCTTTTCAATTAGCTACCTATGATGAAGAGGGGACTCAGTTTTGTAAGGATATTGTGGTTGAATATGAGTGGAAGCTAGATCTGTCGCCACAGAAAAGGGATTGGGTTCCTACTGGGAGGATTTTTGAATCGAGTTTACATCAGGAATTGGTAAAGGGGAAGGACCCTCAGCTGGTAGAAGAGCCAATTCAGCATAATAATGAGGCGCTCAATGTTGATGTTCAGGACCAGCATTTGCCTATGGAGATACATACCTCTAGCGCGCAAATTGAACAAGAGGCAAACCACGGGGCATCACAGCAGGGGTCTATCACTGAAAGAGTGACGACTAATGAACAGGAGAGTAGCTCTTCAAGGGATTTAGCGACACATTGTCAGATCCAGAAGCTAGAAATTCCAGTTGGTAGTCAAGGGGTTGTTGAGATCCAAGAAACAAGTCAAGTAGAAAACCTTCCATATCCTTCTAACTCGGAATTGATTCCTGATCGAGTCCGAGGGAATCTGAGGGGCAGAGGGGTAAATTCTGTGAGAACAACTAGGAAAACTAGGAGGAAACAAAAGTAGAGGATCTGTTGTGTTTTAGCTGCCATGGATTTAGTTTTTTAGAATGTTAGAGGTCTCAATAATTCTAGGAAGCAATTAGCAGTTAGTGCTTTGCTTAGGAGTTTGTCTGTTTCTTTTGTGTGTTTGAATGAGACCCGTATTAAGTCTCACTTTGTGCTGAATAAAGTGTGTGCAAATTTGTTCCCTCGTTGGCATTCCTTTGATAATCTAGATACTAGTGCAAATGCTAGGTTAGTAGTTGCATGGAATCCGAATGTTTTGCTGTGTAGCCCTAGATTTTCTAGTGATCAGCTGGTTCACTTGGAGGTGTCTCCAATTAATAGCTCTTTAGTTTTCTTTGTTACCTGTGTGTATGGGTCAAATAGCCCTAACCATAGGAAACTTATGTGGTCTGATTTGGACAGATCCCACAACTCAATAGGACATCTCCCTTAGATTGTAGCGGGCGATTTTAATGTTGTTTTGTCCTCTCATGAGACTTATCCTTTTAGCCATTCTCCTCCTCCGGGTATGTGTGATTTTAGGCAGTGTGTTACGGATTGCTCCCTTTTTGATCTTAACTCTAGTGGGCCTAAGTTCACTTGGTCTAATAAACAAATTGGTGACTGTTATGTTGCTAGGAGGTTAGATAGAGTGCTTGTCAATGCTGCTTGGACTGCAAGGTTTCCTAACTCTCATGGGGTTATTCTTAATCCAAACATCTCTGATCATTCTCCCATAATGATTAGGTCTCCTTTGGTTCATTCAAAGCGACATACTCCTTTTAGGTTTTCCAACTTTCTTGTGTCTCAACCCACTTTCCTTCAAGTTGTAGAAGAGGCATGGAATAGCCCAATCTCAGGCACTCCTATGTTTTGTGTAGTGTCAAAGCTAAAACTGGTTAGGCGGGCTCTCAAAGGGCTTAATTCAAGAAAGGTAGGTGATGTTCATGCCAAAGTTGAGCAATGCCAAACGTTCCTTAACCAAATTCAAGATCAAAAGAGAATTCAGCCTAGTTGCCCTCTCATGGTTGAGAGGGAAACTGAAGCCTTTCAAAACTTGATTAGTGCTCTAGCAGATCAGGAACCCCTTCTCAAACAAGCTTCCCGGATTAAGTGGCTCAAAGAAGGGGATCGAAATACGACCTTTTTTCATAACTCTTTACTGGCAAATAGAAATAGAAATAACATTCACTCACTCATGGGTCCAAATGGCAGTCGAATTGTGGAAGTGGATGAGATTCAAAATCTTTTCTTGGATTTTTTAGAGGCACTATAGGGGCTAGAAAGGTTCTTCCTTCTTCACAAGCTTTTACGGATAAGTGTTTTCCTAATAGGATTCCAGCGCATCTCCTTACTGACCTTATTGCTGATGTCTCAACCCAGGAGATAACAGAGGTTCTCAATTCTTTTAATCCCAATAAATCTCCTGGTCCCGATGGTTTCAATGGTGTGTTCTTTAAACATACTTGGCATATTGTGGGGAGGGATGTCTCTAGGGCTATTCAAGACTTCTTTCATCATGGGCGTCTCCTTAAAGAACTCAATTCTATGTTTCTCACCCTTATCCCTAAGGTAGCAAATCCTTCCACAGTCAATGATTATCGTCCTATAGCTTGCTGTAATTTTATCTATAAGATGATTGCGAAAATCATAGCGAATAGGCTTAGAGCTCTCCTTCCTTCAGTCATCAGCCCCAACCAAAGTGCCTTCCTTAGGAATCGTCGTATAGGGGATAATATCTTATTGGCTCAAGAGGTTTTCAAAAATTATCACCTAGTTAATAATCGAAGGAGGTGTGCTTTTAAGGTGGACTTATAAAAAGCGTACGACTCGATCCATTGGGATTTCTTACTTAGTATTCTTTTAGCAATTGGTTGTCCTCCATAGTTCATAGGATGGATTAGAGAATGTCTTACCTCCCCTGCCTATGCGGTTTTGATCAATGGGTCCCCTTCAGCTTTTTTCCCAGGGAAATCTGACCTTAGACAAGGGGATCCTTTATCCCCTCTTCTGTTTATTCTTTGTATGGAGGCTTTCTCTAGGAGTCTCACTATTTATATAGGAGAAAGTAGCTCTTTTGCTTATCATTGGAGATGTAGCGCCCTTAAACTTACTCATCTTATTTTTGCTGATGATATCCTTATGTTTTTTCCTGGTGATTTAGATTCGATCCAGACTTTATTTGATTGTTTGCATAACTTTTCTAATTTGTCTGGCATGGGTATAAACCTCTCTAAGAGCCAATTCTTTGTGTCTCCAGAAATAGAGCCTCTTACCCAACAAATAGCTCACTTGTCTGGGCTGTCTCGAGGGCAACTTCCCATTCGCTACCTAGGAGTTCCTCTTCTAACAGGTAGGTTATCTAGGAGGGAGTGTCTCCTGCTTCTGGATAAAATTGACTCTAGAATAAACAGATGGACTCACAAGTTTCAAATTAGTCATTTCGGTCCTTTCTTCGTTTAAGGTCTATTGGTCTAGCCTCTTCATCCTGCCTTCTTCCATTATTAAGGAAATTGAGATGAAACTTAGGAATTTTTTATGGTCTGAAAGGTTGACTCAAGAGGTCATGCTAAGGTTAAATGGAATGATATATGTCGTCCAAAAAAAGAGGGTGGTCTAGGGATAAAGCACTTGTCTACTTGGAATACTGTTTTACTTGGGAAGCGGATATGGTTTCTATTTCATGATAAGGAAGCTCTTTGGGTGAGGTGGGTTCACACTATAATACTCAAACGAAAAATTTTTTGGCATACCTCTCCTACTCACAATAGTTCTTGGAGTTGGCGTAAGCTTTTGTCTGTGAGGGATCAAATTGGGAATCAATTCCGGTTTAGAATTGGAAATGGAAATTCTACTTCCTTGTGGCTGGATCCTTGGCATCCAAGTGGCTTCTTATTGGAACACTCTACTCCTAGGTTGATCAATGGGTCGGGTCTTCCTTTGAGTGCTAGAGTTTCAGCAGTAATACGAGACAATGGTTGGTGTTGGCAGGAGTTACCGGTGGGCCTCAGTCACTTGGTTCCTCTTACCTACACCCCTGATGCTGCAACAGAGGATACCTTAGAATGGTTAGCGTGTGCTACAAAACAGTATACAAATGTGTATGCGTATACCTATTTAAGGCCCCCAGTTCCTACAGTTCCCTGGTATAAATTTGTTTGGCACAACAAAAATAGTCCGAGAAACTCCTTCATTTTATGGTTAGCTTTTTTAAACAAGTTGCCAACAAGGGATAATTTGCAGTATCTTCATATGCCTAACCGATGTTCCTTGTGTGTAGCTGACCTTGAAACTATTGATTATCTTTTCTTTGAGTGCTCTTTTTATAAAACAATTTGGTTTCAAAGCCTTCGTCATTTTCAAATTTCCATTCCTTCTCTTACAAACTTTCAATCTATATTATTATGGTTCTCCCAGTCAGCCTCCACCAGATCTTGTGACATAAACACTTTCCTCATCATTCTTTCTGTTACTGTCTATAACCTGTGGGAGGAAAGGAATAGGCGGACCTTTACAGAAGAAGCCATGGATGAACAGAATCTCTCTATGCGTGTGATCTTTCAAGTTATGGAGCACCTCAGCCTAAACACTGAGAGAAGGTAATATGAGTGTACTGAATTTAAATTTTATCTAATGTTTTATCTGAAAGTGAAGCAGCCAGGTGACGGTTCAATTCGCATAGGGCACCCAGTCTGGGTTGTCCCAATCATGAATGCCAGTCGTGTACTTTTCTCAGGCGTCGGTCCCGGTTCATCTTATGAGCTCCAGATCGTCGTGCTAAATCAAGAGTTACAAATTTCATACTCCTTCATTATTGTTTGAGAGTGTTTAAGGAATTGGGTGTTATTTGTGTTATTTGTCAGATTTGTTGGGATTTTGTTCTTTTGGGCGGTAACTATTAGAGATGGTGCGGGTTATCTTTGTTTTGCTTTAGGGTTTAAGAAGTGAGAGCTTCCTTCAGCCCTTATGGATTTAGAGAGTTAGAGATTGTTTCCTTTTATCTGTACATATATTTTTCATTTTATAAAATCCTTTCTGATTTATCAAAAAAAAAAGTAGAAACAAATCAGAATATTATCAGCGAATAACTGATAACTATATAAATTATACATCAATCATAAGATTATAAAATAAAATTAATTGCAGAGAAAATTTAAAAAAACAAAAGCAATAAATTTACCGTTAAAAAAATATGTCGATAAGATGCAGTGAATTTAACGACGTACCACCAAAATCTGTTAGTAAAATGCAGTGAATTTACTGATGGATGACTAAGATCTATCGGTAAAATTAGTCAGGAATTTACTAACAAATTTGATAAATCCATCAGTAAAGTTATAAATAGAGGAGCCTTATTTATCGCTACATTTATTGACCAAAACAAACCTTTCATCGCTAAATTTATCGATAGCGCAAAAATATTCGTCAGTAAATTCCATCGCTAACTTAATTGTTGATAGAAAAACTTCACATTTCATCGATAATTTTTATCACTAAATCACATCTTTTGTTATGGTGGTAGAACATCCAAAGAGCTTTCTGTAAAGCCCTAGGTTGTCAAAAATGGTGGTCAAATGGTAAAGTTATGAGTGTTAGAAGTTAGAGTAAATAGTAACCTGTAATGGAAAGAGTTTAATAGAGAAATGAACTTAAAGCTTTTTTAAACTCAACTTATACTTTTATAGGTTTTTCTCTTTAATGGTCCTTTATGAGTAATTTAACAAAAATTTGGCTCATTACAATGGAAGGGCTAAATTGAGAGTTTATTGGAATTCAAACGCTAGTTTTCAGTAAAATTAGATGATAGCATATTATAAACAAGGCACATCTTCACTTTGAATGGTGGTGTGGTATATGGGAATGGTTCCAAATAAGTAACTTGTTAATTCTATGATTTACTGTTGGGACCCGATCCAGAAACCGGATCCCAACCGAAAAACGAAAACGAAATTGGAAAAAACGGAGTTCTTAACGAATTCGAAGCGGAACGAAACGGAAGCAAATTAATCGGCACGCGAAAACCAAGTATCGGACACGGAATTCAAATTCCGAAACAAAAACATAAAGTAACAACGGATCCGACATCTGAACACAATTATGAAACAACTATGCGAGACGCGTTGGAAATCTAGACTAAGACATTCCAAAACCGGTTAATTTTTTTTTCTTTTTTCTCATCTTATTTATCTTAAAACCATTCTCATACTAATCAAAACCATATCGATTTTCCTTTCTAGGAAACTATTCCTCATGCAATTCTCAATTTGCTTGATTCTTATTAATCATCTTCTTATACATCCATATCAATTGTCAAACTCACTTTTTAAACCCTTTTTACTGAAATTTCGGCAGCATAACAACTGTATTTTGACAACCCAAAAATTTGCAAAGAGTCAAAAACACTTCTAAAATGTCCAAACACAATGCAGAATCATCGGATCTCCCGTTCGGAATCCAAACACCAACAGAAACGCAATCCTATGTCTAACACTTCATAAATTCTCAATTGATCGTACAAAATCTCAATCAATCCCATTCATATCCAAATCCATACGCAAATGCAATTTGGTAAATAAATCCATAATCATACACATATTCAATTCCACAACCTAACTCAAATACATACATTCAGAATTCATAAGACATTCTCTACATTCGAACTAAATACACTTTTTCTGGTTTTCTAACCATCCATAAAATCCAATACGAACATCGAACTTTACACATAAATACAAACATTGCTCGTCTTTCATCCGTTATCCTACTTAAATACCTGGAGATTGGGGATGAAAGGGGGGTGAGCACTAAGCTCGTGGATAACATATTTATAAATTGAAAAATAAGCGAAAAGTGTCCTTTAAAACTTTTCAAACATTTCCCATTCAGAAATTTATCCAAACATTCATTTAAAAACCTTTCAAAACATTCATAAACCTTCATCAACATTTTCTAAAATTTCCAAATCTTCATTTGTTCCAAAATATTCATAAACATTTACTTTCTCATTTCTCATGTACAATTTCAAATATGAATGCATCACGTCATAATACATCACAACATAAACAAAGCAAAATCACATAACACGTCAAGTGATTTAGTGTTGGACCCCACACCCCACCCGTAGGTGTTTGCAGGTTATACTGCGGCGTGTGTTTGCGGGTTATACCGCGACATCCAACACAAATCACATAACACATCAAATAGTTTGGTTTGGTTACGTCCAAAACAGGACGTACTGCACATTCCCGCATAGCGGTTCATGCAAACCAAGTGAATGAGGGGAGTCCGAGATCGAACTCCTATGCCACTAGCAGCAAGCGTGGGAGAAGGCTATAACAAGTAGAGACAGCGCTGACTCATAAAGGACCTTACCAAACCTATATAGCACATAAGCAAAACATAATTTCAGATGGCCCGAAGGCACTTTTCAAACATCTTGCTTTTCACATTTTTGATCTCATAACATCAAATTGTGTCATAAATGACACAAGCATATATTTACTTGAATTCACATAATCAATCTAATGCAATGCACATCACCAAATTAATCACATAATAATCACATTCATGACCAAACATGCACTAATTTCTTTAAATCATTTAAATCATAAATCGAATAATTTGAAACTCATGAATTTCATAAATCTTGTATTTTCTCAAAATCATTTTCATAAAATCATTTATCAAAACTTTGCTTCTTAATTTTTCAAATTCGCATTCTTAGCTTACAATTCAATAAATAAATATACTACCCACCTGAATTTCCTTGCTAGCATCTTGGATTGGTCCAATTGCTTTTCCCCTACTTCCAATGGCTTCTCAAAGCCTTAATCAAAGCATAAAAGTCCCAATTAATAAAAGATCAAATGCTGAAAATTTTCCAAGCATATAAAAACTTGACTTTAAGCTAACCTAATCTTTCCTACACCTTTCCTAAGTTATACCAACCATAACTTCTCTCAATTTAATCCATTATTTTCAAAAATCCTAAACCCGAGGGCCATTCACACATGCTGAAATTTTCCTAAATTTCCATTACTCGTCTTCTTTCCTTTCTTTTCTACACAAATCACTCTCCAACGATAATAAAACTTCATCAAGCATACAAAGTCTAATTAACCAAGGATAGCCAATGCTGGAATATTTTTTTTTTCAAGAATGTAAAACTTGGATTTAAACTTACATTATTTCACTTATACCTTATCTACACCATTCGCATCAAAACCTAGATCAATAGCCAACAAAAATTCGAAACTCTTCATGCCTATATGAAACTCACAAAATTAGATTTTTTGTTTTGTTTTCATGAAAACGTTACCTCTTTTCTTCCTTTTCCTTTTATTTCCATTTCATTCACTAACTTAATGCTTAAGTGGGCTTAAGCCCAAGCTTCCTTCTCCTCCAACTTAAGGTTTTGTCTTTTAATCACTTAACTTTCCTTTACAAGCTACCAATTTATACTTAGCCCACTTTAATAACCCAAGGCCTTAAAAACACATATATATGCTTCCTAATCCTCATTCATTCTTATTCATATCTTAACATATAAAGATGACAAGGCCCAATTTCCATCTTTTAATTTAACTCTAAACTACAAAGCCCACTTGCTTTCATTCTTTTTCCTTCACCAATCATTCATTCAAACCACCATGATAACATAAACCATGAATTAACAAACATAAACTATGCTGGAATTTTTTTTCAAGGCTTGGAAAAACTGGAATTTCAAACAACCTAACCTTACCCAAACCTTATCTAAGCAATTAACATCAAAACTTATCCAAATAACCAACAAAATTCAGAAATTTTCATGCTTCTATGGAACCCACGTATGCTGATTTTTCTTCCATTTTTTTCTTCTTACTTTATTCACTCTCTCAACTCAAAGAACTCCTCGAATTTTTCTTCCATTTTTTTCTTCTTACTTTATTCACTCTCTCAACTCAAAGAACTCCTCGAATTTTTCTTCCATTTTTTTCTTCTTACTTTATTCACTCTCTCAACTCAAAGAACTCCTCGAATCACCATTTAACCAAGAAAGACACAAATCCTAACAATAAAACCAACAATTTTCAAACATCCTCTAACCTATAAGAACCCACGCAAATCTGTTTTTTTGTTTTTTCCACTTTCATAATCCTTCTTTCTTCTTTTGTTTCTTGATAAATCATTCTTCAGATCACTAGGATTAAGTAAGAAACATAAAACCCTAACAAGAAAATGACACAATTTTGAAATCCCTACCTTAGAGGAATGACCCACGACATCACTCTTCTCTTCTTCTTCTTCTTCTCCAACCTAGCTTGGCCGAAACTTCTCTTCTTTTCTTTGCTTTTGCAATTTCGACACCTTCATCTTTGCTTCTCTCTTCTTTGATGGCCGAATCTCCCTCTCCTTCTCTCTTCATCGTTTTCTTCTCTTTTCTTCTTTGGTTCTGGAATTTTGGTGACTTCTACTATTTTCTGGAAGCAAAAACGACATCCCTTATGTGTGTTCTGCCATGTCATAAAAATGGTGCCAAAATGACCAAGTTACCCTCACTTATTTGTCTATTTCCAAAATTGCCACTGCAGGAACTTGAAAAACTGACTACTTGCGTCCTGTTTTCAAGCATTAAACGCAATAATTTGGACAAACTTTCTTCTTGGAAATTGTTCCTCTAGATCTTATGAATCCAACGCAACCGACCGCGCTCAATTCGGAGCAGAAACGAAGAAGTTATAGCCAAAATACTATCGGACCTTCACAAAATCCGGAACTGAACATTAACATAACTTCAGTCCAGTAATTAACAATCTTAGGGATGAAAATAAATTTCGATCCCTTCATAAGAGTTGTAGCCCTATATCTTAACTTTATTTGCTCTTAAAAATCAACTCAATCGGAGTTGTACAGCTCCCAAAAATTGCAAAATACTGAACCATGTTCAGAAAATTATCCAACGTATAACCTATAACTCAATCTCTTACTTTGGTTCAATCAATCTCTTTCCATTTAATCTCCTAAAAATCATAATTCTTCATAAAAATGAACGTAATTGTCTTAGGAATCCAACGCTTCAAGAATCGAATCAATCGGATGTCGGACGAAGGAATTATAAGCAAAAGATTACAAAAGGGATCGGATAAAGAAACAAAGTATCGAAACTTCAAAACCGAACTTTTCAAAAATCATATCTCTCGATCCCGAACTCAGAATTTGACAAATTTGGTGTCAATAAAAAGAACAAAGGAAGCTCTACAACTTCCCTGAAGAACTCAAAATCAAAGTAGGTCTCAAAAGAGGTTGAAAACTCACTCAAAGATTCTATCCAAAACAGTTTTTCCTAAACGACTTCCAATTTTAATCGCTCATAACTCCTAGCCCCGATATCGAAAAATTGCAAACTTCATATCAATGGAAAGATAAAAACATCATCTAAAACTTTCATGAAGACCACTTATTCTAATTCAAACTAAATTCATACGACGAGTGGCCTCGAAGCATAAAACACACAAATCTATACTTAATAGTATTTTCAAAACAAAGCATATCTTCAGAAATTCATATCTCTCAATCCCGACATCGAAAAATAGTAAACTTTATGTCCACAAAAAGCTCTAGACAGAGGCTACAATTTTCATGTTGATCATTTTCTCAAATTTTGCCTAAATCAAAAAGTCAAATTTTTCCTCAAAAAGTCAAACTTCAAGCAAACTTTGACTGATCATAACTCTCACTCCCGATATCGAAAAATATTAAACTTTATGTCTACGAAAAGCTCTTAACATAAACTACAAGTTTCCAGAAGATCATTTTCTCATATTTTGACTCAAACAAAAAGTCAACTCTCAAGTCAACCATTTAATCACTATTCATCCCCAATGTCAAACTTTCTAAATTCTTCAAATTTTCACACTTTTTTTTCTTTTTAATTATTGCTATTTAACTTCATTTCAATTAACTCATCCACTTTCTTCTCATAATCCATACAAGTTCACTCAAATTTCAAAGTCCTCAAAATTAAACAATTCTTTTCTCATAAATTATTTCTTAATTTCATCAAATTTCCTTAAATTCATAATTTTCTCACCAATTTCTTTCTCATATAAATTCATTTTAATATTTCTATTTTTCATCAAAAGTTCGGGGTCCAACATTTCTCTCCCTCTTAAAAGAATTTCGTCCTCGAAATTCACACTTAAGAACATAATATTTCTTATCTAATTCCTTCTCATAAATATTTCTCAATCTCTTCATAATTTCTCAATTCTTAAATCAATTACTCCATCCAACATCATATCAAACTCACTAGTTCTACAACTCCATATTCTTTAACATTTTTCCTTAACATTTTAAACAAGTCAATGGTCCACATCGTAATGACTCTTCATATGCACCATAATCATCATTTCACTTAATCCTTTGAATTGCTATACACATTTCTCTATCAATTTATCTCATTATTAAATCTAAATTTCCATCTTCACAATTCATCTAAACAATCAATGAGGTTCTTCCCACTTCACCAAGAAATTCTAATCTCAAATTCATAATCATAAACCTAAAATCAAACATAATTCCTTACCTTAATCTCATCTCATAATTGCATGCACAAAATCAAATCGCCATCACAAACTTCAAATCTCAAGTTCATTAACACACCTAAAATCAAGCACAGTTCTTAACCTCACTCACTCAGACAATCACTAAATTCATTCTTAATAACCATATCGCCCAAGTATGATCATAATACTGGGCTCTGACATTCTCACAAACTCAATTTTTATCCTTATACACTCTCATCAATTTTATATGCCCAGTTAAAACCATAGCACTGGGCTCTGACACTTATCCGAAGATTGCCCATGAAACAAACATATCGCCCAAGTTCATAATACTGGGCTCTGATACCATAAATGTTGGGACCCGATCCAGAAACCGGATCCAACCAAAAAACGAAAACGGAATTGGAAAGAACGGAGTTCCTAACGAATTCGAAGCGGAACGAAACAGAAGCAAATTAATCGGCACACGAAAACCAAGTATCGGACACGGAATTCAAATTCCGAAACAAAAACATAAAGCAACAACGGATCTGACATCTGAACACAATTATGAAACAACTATGCGAGACACGTTGGAAATCTAGACTAAGACATTCCAAAATTGGTATAATTTTTTTTTCTTTTTTCTCATCTTATTTATCTTAAAACCATTCTCATACTAATCAAAACCATGTCGATTTCCCTTTCTAGGAAACTATTCCTCATGCAATTCTCAATTTGCTTGATTCTTATTAATCATCTTCTTATACATCCATATCAATTGTCAAACTCACTTTTTAAACCCTTTTTACTGAAATTTCGGCAGCATAACAACTGTATTTTGACAGCCCAAAAAATTGCAAAGAGTCAAAAACACTTCTAAAATGTCCAAACATAATGCAGAATCATCGGACCTCCCGTCCGGAATTCAAACACCAACAGAAACGCAATCCTATGTCTAACACTTCATAAATTCTCAATTGATCGTACAAAATCTCAATCAATCCCATTCATATCCAAATCCATACGCAAATGCAATTTGGTAAATAAATCCATAATCATACACATATTCAATTCCACAACCTAACTCAAATACATACATTCAGAATTCATAAGACATTCTCTACATTCGGACTAAATACACTTTTTCTGGTTTTCTAACCATCCATAAAATCCAATACGAACATCGAACTTTACACATAAATACAAACATTGCTCGTCTTTCATCCGTTCTCCTGCTTAAAAACCTGGAGATTGGGGATGAAAGGGGGGTGAGCACTAAGCTCGTGGATAACATATTTATAAATTGAACAATAAGCGAAAGTGTCCTTTAAAACTTTTCAAACATTTCCCATTCGGAAATTTATCCAAACATTCATTTTAAAACCTTTCAAAACATTCATAAACCTTCATCAACATTTTCTAAAATTTCCAAATCTTCATTTGTTCCAAAATATTCATAAACATTTACTTTCTCATTTCTCATGTACAATTTCAAATATGAATGCATCACGTCATAATACATCACAACATAAACAAAGCAAAATCACATAACACGTCAAGTGATTTAGTGTTGGACCCACACCCCACCCGTAGGTGTTTGCAGTTATATCTTTGCGGCGTGTGTTTCATGGGTTATACCGCGACATCCAACACAAATCACATAACACATCAAATTGTTTGGTTTGGTTTGGTCCAAAACAGGACGTACTGCACATTCCCACATAGCGATTCTGTGCAGCCGTGAACAGAGGGGAGTCCGAGACCAGAACTCCTATGCCACTAGCGGGCAGCCGGGAGAAGGCTATAACAAGTAGAGACAGCGCTGACTCACAAAGGACCTTACCAAATCCATATAGCACATAAGCAAAACATAATTTCAGATGGCCCGAAGGCACTTTTCAAACATCTTGCTTTTCACATTTTTGATCTCATAACATCAAATTGTGTCATAAATGACACAAGCATATATTTACATGAATTCACATAATCAATCTAATGCAATGCACATCACCAAATTAATCACATAATAATCACATTCATGACCAAACATGCACTAATTTCTTTAAATCATTTAAATCATAAATCGAATAATTTGAAACTCATGAATTTCATAAATCTTGTATTTTCTCAAAATCATTTCATAAAATCATTTATCAAAACTTTGCTTCTTAATTTTTCAAATTCGCATTCTTAGCTTACAATTCAATAAATAAATATACTACCCACCTGAATTTCCTTGCTAGCATCTTGGATTGGTCCAATTGCTTTTCCCCTACTTCCAATGGCTTCTCAAAGCCTTAATCAAAGCATAAAAGTCCCGATTAATAAAAGATCAAATGTTGAAAATTTTCCAAGCATATAAAAACTTGAATTTAAGCTAACCTAATCTTTCCTACACCTTTCCTAAGTTATACCAACCATAACTTCTCTCAATTTAATTTATTATTTTCAAAAATCCTAAACCCGAGGGCCATTCACACATGCTGAAATTTTCCTAAATTTCCATTACTCGTCTTCTTTCCTTTCTTTTCTACACAAATCACTCTCCAACGATAATAAAACTTCATCAAGCATACAAAGTCTAATTAACCAAGGATAGCCAATGCTGGAATATTTTTTTTTTCAAGAATGTAAAACTTGGATTTAAACTTACATTATTTCACTTATACCTTATCTACACCATTCGCATCAAAACCTAGATCAATAGCCAACAAAAATTCGAAACTCTTCATGCCTATATGAAACTCACAAAATTAGATTTTTTTTTGTTTTCATGAAAACGTTACCTCTTTTCTTCCTTTTCCTTTTATTTCCATTTCATTCACTAACTTAATGCTTAAGTGGGCTTAAGCTCAAGCTTCCTTCTCCTCCAACTTAAGGTTTTGTCTTTTAATCACTTAACTTTCCTTTACAAGCTACCAATTTATACTTAGCCCACTTTAATAACCCAAGGCCTTAAAAACACATATATATGCTTCCTAATCCTCATTCATTCTTATTCATATCTTAACATATAAAGATGACAAGGCCCAATTTCCATCTTTTAATTTAACTCTAAACTACAAAGGCCAATTGCTTTCATTCTTTTTCCTTCACCAATCATTCATTCAAACCACCATGATAACATAAACCATGAATTAACAAACATAAACTATGCTGGAATTTTTTTTCAAGGCTTGGAAAAACTTGAATTTCAAACAACCTAACCTTACCCAAACCTTATCTAAGCAATTAACATCAAAACTTATCCAAATAACCAACAAAATTCGGAAATTTTCATGCTTATATGGAACCCACGTATGCTGATTTTTCTTCCATTTTTTTCTTCTTACTTTATTCACTCTCTCAACTCAAAGAACTCCTCGAATCACCATTTAACCAAGAAAGACACAAATCCTAACAATAAAACCAACAATTTTCAAACATCCTCTAACCTATAAGAACCCACACAAATCTGTTTTTTTGTTTTTTCCACTTTCATAATCCTTCTTTCTTCTTTTGTTTCTTGATAAATCATTCTTCAGATCACTAGGATTAAGTAAGAAACATAAAACCCTAACAAGAAAATGACAAAATTTCGAAATCCCTACCTTAGAGGAATGACCCACGACATCACTCTTCTCTTCTTCTTCTTCTTCTCCTACCTAGCTTGGCCGAAACTTCTCTTCTCTTCTTTGCTTTTGCAATTTCGACACCTTCATCTTTGCTTCTCTCTTCTTTGATGGCCGAATCTCCCTCTCCTTCTCTCTTCATCGTTTTCTTCTTTGGTTCTGGAATTTTCGTGACTTCTACTAGTTTCTGGAAGCAAAAATGACATCCCTTATGTGTGTTCTGCCATGTCATAAAAATGGTGCCAAAATGATCAAGTTACCCTCACTTATTTGCCTATTTCCAAAATTGCCACTGCAGGAACTTGAAAAACTGACTACCTGCGTTCTGTTTTCAAGCATCTAAACGCAATAATTTGGACAAACGTTCTTCTTGAAAATTGTTCCTCTAGATCTTATGAATCCAACGCAACTGACCGCACTCAATTCGGAGCAGAAACGAAGAAGTTATAGCCAAAATACTATCGGACCTTCACAAAATCCGAAACTGAACATTAACATAACTTCAGTCCAGTAATTAACAATCTTAGGGATGAAACTAAATTTCAATCCCTTCATAAGAGTTGTAGCCCTATATCTTAACTTTATTTTCCCTCAAAAATCAACTCAATCGGAGTTGTACAGCTCCGAAAAATCGCAAAATAATGAACCATGTTCAGAAAATTATCCAACTTATAACCTATAACTCAATCTCTTACTTTGGTTCAATCAATCTCTTTCCATTTAATCTCCTAAAAATCATAATTCTTCATAAAAATGAACGTAATTGTCTTAGGAATCCAACGCTTCAAGAATCGAAATAATCGGATGTCGGACGAAGGAATTATAAGCAAAAGATTACAAAAGGGATCGTATAAAGAAACAAAGTATCGGAACTTCAAAACCGAACTTTTCAAAAATCATATCTCTTGATTCCGAACTCAGAATTTGACAAATTTGGTGTCAATAAAAAGATCAAAGGAAGCTCTACAACTTCCCTGAAGAACTCAAAATCAAAGTAGGTCTCGAAAGAGGTTGAAAACTCACTCAAAGATTCTATCCAAAACAGTTTTTCCTAAACGACTTCCAATTTTAATCGCTCATAACTCCTAGCCCCGATATCGAAAAATTGCAAACTTCATATCAATGGAAAGATAAAAACATCATCTAAAACTTTCATGAAGACCACTTATTCTAATTCAAACTAAATCCATACGACGAGTGGCCTCGAAGCATAAAACACACAGATCTATACTTAATCGTATTTTCAAAACAAAGCATATCTTCAGAAATTCATATCTCTCAATCCCGACATCGAAAAATAGTAAACTTTATGTCCACAAAAAGCTCTCGACAGAGGCTACAATTTTCATGTTGATCATTTTCTCGAATTTTGCCTAAATCAAAAAGTCAAATTTTTCCTCAAAAAGTCAAACTTCAAGCAAACTTTGACTGATCATAACTCTCACTCCCGATATCGAAAAATATCAAACTTTATGTCTACGAAAAGCTCTTAACATAAACTACAAGTTTTCAGAAGATCGTTTTCTCAAATTTTGACTCAAATAAAAAGTCAACTCTCAAGTCAACCATTTAATCACTATTCATCCCCAAAGTCAAACTTTCTAAATTCTTCAAATTTTCACATTTTTTTTCTTTTTAATTCTTGCTATTTAACTTCATTTCAATTAACTCATCCACTTTTTTCTCATAATCCATACAAGTTCACTCAAATTTCAAAGTCCTCAAAATTAAACAATTCTTTTCTCATAAATTATTTCTTAATTTCATCAAATTTCCTTAAATTCATAATTTTCTCACCAATTTCTTTCTCATATAAATTCATTTTAATATTTTTATTTTTCATCAAAAGTTCGGGGTCCAACATTTAAGCAAAGTATATTTCCCTGTCAGGGGTGGCAAAGGAAGCAATTTGGATCAAGAAGTTCATCATTAAACTTGATGTGGTTCCAAGCATTATTGAGCCTATATTATTGTACTATAATAACAACAATGTTATCATATAGGAAAAGGAGCTAAGCTCTCATCAACGATCCAAACAATTGCTTCAGAAGTTTCATTTGATCAGAAAAACAGTGGAGCAAAAAGAAATAGCATTAGAGCGAGTTTCCATTAAAGATAATCTTGCAGATGCTCTCATTAAGCCATTGTCATAGAAGAGATATGATCGATACATGGATAGATGTGGTATTAATAATGTACAAAATTGACTTTAGTGTAAGTGGGAGATTGTTAGTGTTGGACCCCAAATTTTCTTGAAATTTTGAATTATAATTTGACATAAAATGAGGAAATTTGTGATGAATTATTCATGTGCAAATAAAAAGAAAATTCAAGAATGTGGATTGTTATATGAGATATGTGAATTTAGCAAGATGAGAGGGTATATGTTTGTATGCTTTTGTTATTGATGTTTATGATTAATTATGGCCTAAAATGGTGTTTTGAGTTTAAATGGTATTTATAGTAAATAAATTGCTTTAAATGGAGTTGAAAAGCAAAAAATGATTAGTGAAAGTGTTAAATTTTAGAGAATTGAAAATCTGACTTTTTGGGGATGAATAGTAACAAAAAGTTTACCATTTTGATGTGAAATCTTTGTGAATTTTTCTGGGTTGATTTAGGCAGAATTGATAAAATAATCTTCGTGAAAGTTGTAGCTTCTGTTGAAAGCTTTCTATCACTTTAAAGTATGATTTGGGAATGGCAATTGATTTGGGAATATGGTTAGGGTTCATGGTGATTATGGAATTGGGGATTTTGCTGATTAAATTGAAATTCAAGGAATTGTGTTGTTGTGTTTAGGAAATCAAGAGTCTATTTAAGGGCAAGAAGAAGGAGGCTATTGATTTTGGAATTTGCAAGTATAAGGTCGGTAAATTATTTATAGTTGTTGTGTGAGATGAGCAAAATGCATGATGTGTGAATTGTGTGCTAAATGACTTAATGGAATTATTGTTATGTTGGTATTTCATTATGAGGTATACCATTTTGATGAAACAATTGAATTGTGCTTATGTTATGTTATGCATTGATGGATGCTTGACTTTTGACATGATTGTTATGCCATTGATTTTGTCATGGCATTTTGTATAAAGAAAATTTTGAGATTATGATCAAATGGAATTGAGCATGATGATGCTATGCCTTGTATGATGACATTTTGATAAAAATGGAAAGAATGATTGAATTAAACATAAGGTGTGATTATGTGCTTTGTGTGGGCGAGAGAGGAACCGTTTCGTAGTCACATGCACGTCGACGTAAAAGCCTTCTCCCGGCTGCCCGCTTGTGGCCCACGAGATCCGAAATGGACTCGTTTCGTTCACGATGCAAACTTCGATTTTATTGTTTTGTTCACGGAACCCTCGAGCCAATTATGTGTGCATCTGCATCTTAATGTGTCAAACTATGATGATATTTTTGAGTGATATGCTTGAATGATGAATTACATCAAATGTGTCATTTGTGATGATAGTATGAATTATGAAATCTGAATCGTATTGTGAAGGTTGAATTGAATTTTCATTGCGATGAATTTGCTTATATGAATGTTCATAAATATGTGTGACTGTGTGGCTCAACGCCAATGGCTATAAATGATTTAGCTACTGAGCTGTGAAGCTCAACCTATTTTTCCCCACTCCTCAAGTGCAGTGCGAGAAAGATTTAGCGATCCTTGCAAGAAAATTGGACGACTTCGAGATAGATAGCCTTTGTATTAGGCTAGTTTGTATAGCATTCCCTTGTATTTGTTTTAAGCATTTTGATGTTTAATTCGTTTGTAAAGAAAGTTGTTCGAATGTTACATTGTTTAGTTATGAGATTGCAAAATTTGGGAATTTCCTTTGTATTTTGAATATTTCTTTTCAATGTTGAAACTCATGATTTGGAAATGAATTGAAAACTTGAAAAGTTCCTTTTGTACATTGTGTTATGTTTTCAAGGTTTGAATTGATGGATGTGTATAATTTATTTTTTGAGATTGCCTATTGTTGCTTAAGTTTAGAATAGCATGTTGGAGTTGGGAAGTTTGTGTATGAAGAGTATTTGGATGATTATGAAGTTGTTTTCCACTTGAAGGACTGAATTTGGGGTGATTATGAATGTATATGGGGTTAGGATGGAGTTTGGAAGCATTGGAGAGGCTTTAGAAAGAGTTTTGGAGTGTTTGCCCTGTGTGTGTCCGTTAAACGGACATCCCAATCCGTTTAACGGACCTTCTCGGATAGTTTTAGACACTTTGGATAGTGTGTGTCCGTTTAACGGACATGCTCCGGTCAGCTATAGTGTTTTGCGATTTTGACTAGTTTTGAGGCCGAATCTCGCTTTGAGGCCTCTAATACGAGTTGTCGATCTCGAGGTCTTCTTTCCAATGGTCTTAGAACGAAAGCATTTGGACAACTATAGCAAAAGTTATTGCATTCGCGCCAAGGGAGGTACAAATCGATTTAAGGTTTAAACATGGTTTATTCTTTTGGGCATAACTCCCTCATCCGACCTCCAATTGAGGTGATTCTTGAAGATGTGGTTTCCTAAGACATGTATCTTTCTCTCCATAAAACTTTGTATCATTTGGAGTTTAATTGAGAGAGTTTGCATTAAAGTAAGTAAGAGGTCGGTTAGGAGAGCATGTTTGGGATATTATCCCTTTTAGTTTTTTTAGCATATCTTGAGTTGTATAACTCCGTTTGAGGTGATTCTTGCTTCAAATTAAAGAAGAGATTTAGAGCTATGATTGATATGAAGAAGTCAAATTGAGATCCCAATTTGAAGGTTTTCAAATTCTGTTTGCAAATAGGAGAATTGAGTTTAAGCTTAGTGATTGATTTGTACGAGCACATCCTTGAGCAAATTATGAGCAATTTTTGGGATGTTATGAAAGAAAAAAGTAATGAGTTTAAATTGATAATTTCTTTTAAGGGTTTAATGAAAGAATCATGTTTTCGCAAGAGAGTTGGGTTCCGAAAATGGGGCCCAACAGGGTAGCTCGCGAGTGTGACCGCATCGCACTCCTCCCGCCTCTCGGTTGCGAAGAGTCGCGATCGCGAGCGCTTCGCTTAGAGGCGCTCCTCACGAGGGCGAGCGCGAGCGGCTACGAGACGCGCATGTTTGTGGGATTTTTGGGATTTTTATGATTTTTCCCAATCCGACCGTTTGTCATTTTTTTGCTTATAACGTTTCCATCTGACATCTGATTGACTTGATTTTTAAAGAGTTGGATTCCTAAGACATCCCTCTATCTCTCCATGGAAAATTGTGAATTTTTGAGATTAAATTGAAAGAGATTGATTTAATCAAAGTGAGTTGGACAATTTTCTGAACATGGTTCAGTATTTTGGTAAATTCTTGATCTGTAGAGCTCCAATTGAATTGATTCTTGTTGCACAATAAACTAGAGACATAGGGCTACAAGTTATCTAAAGGGACTGAATTTTATTTCGAACTCTAAGATTTTCAATTTCTGAATTAAATTTAGGTTTAATGTTCAGTCTTGGATTAGTAAGAGCTGAAAGTGTTTGGGAATAACTTTTTCTCTAGTCATCCAAATGAGGTGATTCTTGATTTGGATTAAACTAGAGAAATAGGGATACAAATGTTCTGAAGAAATTGAGTTTCAATTTAGTCTTTAAAAATGTCAATTTTCGAATGGAAGTAAATTGCAGGAAAATGTTTTAGCATAAGAATAGTTTGAAATGTTTGGAGTATAACTTTTGGAGTAGTGCACCAAATTAAATGATTTTGGTGTCATTATGAAATTGAGACAATGAGGAACATTTCTCTAGAAGGAATACTTAGCAAATTCCTTCAAATTTGATGATTAGAAAATGCCCTAAGCAAATCATGATTTAATGTTATTATGAGACTTTGATTTATTTTATGATTTTGAGGAATAAATTAGCATGTTAATTTGAGTAAGATCATATGGCTTAGATTGAATGGATTAAATTGAATTAAAATGTTAAAAATGCATGAAAGGCAAAAGTGGAAGATCACTTAAGGTTTTAAGTTTTAAGGCTTATATGGAAGGGCAAGATGGTCATTTTGCATTCATAAATGGCTAGTAATGTGGGCTGTCGTTTAAGAAGGAGTAGAAGCACGAAATTTTTTTAAAGAAAGAAACAAAAGAAAGGAAAGAAGAGAGGAGAGGCTTCGGATGAAGAAAGAAGAAAGAAGGAAGTTAGGTCTTGATTTTTCTAAGTTTTAAGAGAGATTTTGAAATTGATGCAAGAGGGAAAAATGAAGAGAAGCACAAGAGCTTTATTTCAAGCCAAAAACCCCTTCATTTGATGAAGGATTAAGCTAAGAGAAGATTTTGATCTTTGAATTTTTAAAGAGATTTTGGTTTAGATAGCTTGAAAATGTTATAGTCTAAAGTCAATTTTGGTGATTATGCCTTATGTGATGTTCAATTTTGGATTCCTTGGATTAGGGTTTTACCATTGATGAAGGAAATAAAGGCAAGAGAAGAGGCTTTGGACAAGTTTCAAGCATGGCATTAAGGTGGGTACCATGTTTATACTTTGAATTATAAGCTAATTATAAGTTTTCAAAAAATTTAAGAAGAGAAATGATTTGCAAATTCATTGTTTATGTTTTCAAAAAATCAAGAAGACATATTTTCAAATTCATTATTTAAAAAAATGATTCGATAAATTGCTGTAATTGCAAAATGCATTATTTTTGAATAATTTGAGAAATGTCTACAATTGATAATTTCATTGTTTTTGAATGAATGTGAAATTGCCATATGAATTTTGGATGATGAATGTGTAATGTGAATGAGAATTTGTTTGAATTATGATTTTGATAAATTGCTACGATTTTCGCATTCCTTGTGTTTGAATGATTGAGAATTTGATATGTGAATTTGTGTGACATTGTGTTGAATATGACATGACATGAAAACTCGGTTTTGGAAATGTGCCTTGGGGTAAATCTGTTTTCAAGTGTGAAATGTCTGTTATATGGGTTTGGTTAGGTCCCATAAGTTGTGTCAAGTGCACTTGTCAAAAGCTTCCCCCGCCTGCCCGTTAGTGGCATTGGAGCTCCGTTAAGGACTCCCACAAGTTCACGACTACACTGGACCGCTATGCGGGAAAGTGTAGTACGTTCTGTTCACGGCTACACAGGACCTCTTTGTGGAAATGTGTAGTACGTTCTATTTTCTGGACCGACCCAAACCATTTCAGATGTGTTATGTGTTTTTGTTTCTGTTAATAAATGTGATGCATACATGTTCTTGAATAGTTCATGAATGATTTGAAAAATTGAGAATTTTTGAAAAATAAGCATTTGATGAATTTCTACTGTGAAGTTTTTATGAAATGGCAAAAGTTTTGAAAAAAATAATTTTTGCTTATTTTTCGATTTATAATCATGTTATCTACGAGCTGTAAGCTCACCCCCCTTTCATCCCCATCTCCAGGTATCGATCAGGAGATCGGATGAAAGAAAGTCAAGACATTTGTTCGATTTTGCATATCTTGTATTTTGTGTAATTTGGATTTTGGTATTGGTATTGTATATGACTTGGAATGTCATTAATGTTTTATAAGCATTTATTTCATGATGTAAATGAATTATGGATTTGCGTATGAAATTGTGATATAAATTTGTGTGGATATGGTATGTGAATGGTATATGGATGAGATGAGATGTGAAGTTGGGTATAGAATTGAAATATGAATGTGTTTGATTATGTTGAGATTCCGGACAGGAGGTCTGATGAATTGTGATGTTTGAGCTGAATATTGAAGTGCTTTTTGTTTATGGTTTGAATTGATGATATATAGACATGCGTGCATTTTTATGGCAAAAGAAAAATAAGATTTTGTTTAAATTGATAGCTATGATTCGCATTTGAAGGATAGAAAATTGAGGTTATGGAATTGGTGAATTCCAAATTGAAAAAGTGTATTGCTTTGAATAAAGATGAATAAAATGAAAAAGAAAAAAATTTATACCGGTTTCGGATTAGTTTAGTCTTGAGTTTCCAACACTGAACGTTTGTTTTGTTTAAAAGTACGTTCTCGGATGTCAGAATTTGGCTTTCAGTGTGATTGATCGTTTTGATTTCTTTGATTATGAGTTTTTGTAAATCCGTTTCCGCTTTATGATTTCTGAGCCTTTCGATTTTCTATGGTTCATTAAGAGTTCAATTTTCTTTTAGTTCCGCATGCACTTCCGATTTGATTTCGTTTGCTTTTGGGCCATTTTCGTTTGTGTTCCGATCTTTCAGATTTGATTTCTTTATTTTTCTTCCGCACACGTTTGCTTTAGATTTGTTTCCGCCACTTTGTTTTTCGATTTATGAATTCAAGGTTGGGTTTCGAAAACATATCCAACATTTGTGGTATCAGAGCGCCGATATTAGGATCTTGCATGGGTGCATGTGTATAAGTGATATACATGAGAAATTGTTAAGAGTTTGAATGGATAGAATTGAATTAGTCAGAATGTGATATTGATGTGAATAAATTATCATGAATTATTTGAAGAACCAAAGTGGTTGTTTGATTAAGGTGAAGAATTATGATTGATTTTAGGAATGTGTTAACGGAAATTAAGATTAGAATATCATGATGAAATTGGATGGATTGATTTTGGATATACATGTGTGAGATGTAATAAGGGATACTTGAAAGATGAGTTGAATGATAGGGATATATATATGTATGGAAGTTCAAAGGGTTGAATTGAATGGTATGGGTCCATATTAAGGTTCATTAAGAATTGGACCATTGACTTGTGTAAATATGTGAAGAAATATTGATTTACGGAAATATTGATTTGATATGATATTGGTGTTATTGACATAAGAAGTGATAAATTGTGAAGAAATTGAGAAATGTGTATGATGAGGAATTAGATAAGAAAGTGATTGACTATGATCATTAAATTATTTAAGAGAATGTGTTACTTGGTGATTACTTAAGTATGAATTTCGAGGACAAAATTTTTTTTACAGTGAGAGAAATGTTGGACCCCGAATTTTCTTGGAAGTTTGAATTATAATATGACATAAAATGAGGAAATTTGTGGTGAATTATTCATGTGCAAAGAAAAAGAAAATTCAAGAATGTGGATTGTTATATGAGATATGTGAATTTAGCAAGATGAGAGGGTATATGTTTGTATGCTTTTGTTATTGATGTTTATGATTAATTATGGCCTAAAATGATGTTTTGAGTTTAAATGGAATTTATAGTAAATAAATTGCTTTAAATGGAGTTGAAAAGCAAGAAATGATTAGTGCAAGTGTTAAATTTTAGAGAATTGAAAATCTGACTTTTTGGGGATGAATAGTAACAGAAAGTTGACCATTTTAATGTGAAATCTTTGTGAATTTTTCTGGGTTGATTTAGGCAGAATTTGATAAAATAATCTTCGTGAAAGTTGTAGCTTCTTTGGAAAGCTGTCTATCGCCTTAAAGTATGATTTTTTTGATATCGGGATTGAAAGTTATGATCTTTCAAAGTTAAGGTTATTTTGCTTTGTTTTTAAAAATGCTCATAAGTGTATATTTGTGTGTACTGTGTTTTGAAGAAAATTCTGGAGTGAGTGGTCTACATGAAAGTTATAGAAAAATTGCATAGCTTTACAATGATGTATAATATGTTATTTTTTATTGTGGGAATTAGAAGATATGAAATTTGGGAGTTTGGATGTTGTTTTAGGATGACAATTTTCTGGCAGAAACTTTGATTGCAAAATTGACCTAATTAGAGGTTGAAATTGCTTTTAAGTTCTTCATGAAAGTTTTAGATTATGTTTTGATCTTTCTATTGATATAAAGTATGGAATTTTCGAACCCTGGAGCTGAAAGATAGAAATTTTCAAAGTTGAGTTATTGTTTAGGGAGACATTATTTGGACAGAAACTTTGACTGGGATTTTGACCCCTTTAGATACAGAATTGATTTTTAAGTTCTTCATAAAAGTTGTAGAGCTTCCTTTCAGCTTTCTTTTGACACCAATTTTGTAAATTTTGAACTCTTTAGTCAAAAGTTATGTATTTTGGAAGTTAGGAGTTTTTGAAAAAAAATCGAAGGGGTAGCTTCATGAGTCGATCGCGTCGCCTCCACTACCGCCTCGAGGTCATGACATCGCGATCGCTAGCGCTTCTCTTGGATGACGGAATTTGGCTTTTAGTGTAATTGATCATTTTGATTTCTTTGATTCTGAGTTTTTGTAAATCTGTTTCCGCTTTATGATTTCCGAGCCTTTCGATTTTCTATGACTCATTAAGAGTTCGATTTTCTTTTAGTTCCGTTCGCGCTTCCGATTTGATTTCATTTGCTTTTGGGCCATTTTCGTTTGTGTTTCGATCTTTTAGATTTGATTTCTTTCGTTTGCTTCCGCACGCGTTTGCTTTGGATTTGTTTCCGCCACTTTGTTTTTCCATTTATGAATCCGAGGTTGGGTTCCAGAAACGGATCCAACAGTTAGTTTATGCCTTTGTAACTAATCAGTTGGTTGCAATTTTATGTATGTCATTATTATTTTAATTAATAAAGGCATTATTTATCTTTATGTATTTTATTACTTACAATTAATGTTTTAATACTAAAGATAAAGTTCTTGAAATAATTATTTTCCAACTGAAATTATGCTAAGATTAGAATTACAAGATTCAATTTACATTTATATATTATTCCTAATCTGTTTCTAGTTGTAGTTTTATCAAGATGATATATTGATGAAATAGTAAAATTAGCACCCATTATGTTTCTTTCTTATGAATAAAGTAATTGATCTCATAAATTAAAGTATAAAGATATTCAAACAAACTTGTGATTGCTTATTAGAGAATAAGTTCACTAAACTGACCCAATTATAAGGATCTAAAATAGAATATTAGTTATAAGTTTGTGGATTTCCTTATCATGATTGTTCGATATTGATCTTTGGATTTGAGATGCCAAAGTATTTCATATGAGAATTACTATGTTTTGATGCTACTTATGATCAATCTCATTTAGGATAGCTTAGTTGATAGTACTTGTGTAACATCCCGTTACCGATGCGATGAGCATATTGGTACGGGCAGTTCTATTATTGCATGAATTGTGATCGAGTGCTTTGTGGCCTCTGATTATAATGAGATAGATCATTTTGCACATGCATATACTTAGTGACATGCATTCATGATTGTTCCAGCATTTAATTGTGATTATGTGTTGAATTGTGAATTTTGAGATAATTGAGTTAGATTTGATTTAAAGTGAAATTAGGGATAATTTGAGTAGAATAGTGGTATTAGAGTGAGAATTGAATTTTAAAGAATTGGAAATTAAAAATTGAGTATGAGATCGAGTGTTTTATATTTTTGAGGAATTATGGGAATTTCTCTGGAATTTTTAGAGTTATGTGTTCGGACCGAGAAAATGACTTAGAGACTGATGATTGTGATTCCGGTTTCAAAAGTGAGTGGTAAATGGCTTGGAAAATTTAGATTTGTGAGTTTAAGAATTATTGTGAAGAGCCATTGAAATTTAGAGACTGAGATTGAATGAATTTGAGGACTTGTAGATTTTGGGTCTCGGTTGAAATCAACCCTTTTTAATGTTCTTAGTTCAAATCCTCTTGGTTTTAACTTTGTAAAAACCTAAGGCAATTTCTTCTTCCTCCCGTCGACGATCTCACTTTTCCTTCTTGGGGATTTTGTGGTTTGTTCCTTATTGAGAAAGCCTTGTTTGTGATTGAGAGTTGATGATGTTTTCGTTTGGGTTAAGAGTGAAATCAGTGGGAGTTTGAGATGGAGGATCTCGGACGTTTACGATTTTTAGGGCTTCGATCGAATCTGTGATTTGGTAAGTTTATTGTGTTTTAATGTTGTATTTATGGTTATTTATGACATTTATAGTATTTAATGTGTTAGCTGGGGTAGTTGAATGTGTTTTATGGAGGTTTTAAGAGTATTAATGGCGGAAATGATGATCGGAGAAGATGATTGGGTCGCACGTCGCGACGTCTGTAATGGGGCCACGCCATGGCGAAAAGCGTGCCATGCAAGCAAGCAATTTAGACGCCATGACGAGTGATTGCTAAGCGCCTTGAAGAGTTGTTCGCCACATTAACGCTCCCATCGTCATGGCGTCCTTGTCTTGGCGCATGCCGAGGGGCTATAGGTTGCGGCGAGGGACAGAAATTTTAGAGAAATTGAATTGGTTTTTAGGGTATATCTTTTAGTGTAGACCTCCAATTGGGGTAATTCTGGAGTTGTTATGATCTAGAGAAAGAGGTCTTTGAGTGAGGTAAATTATAAGAGTTCGAAATTAAATTAGCGAGTTCTCAATCATAGAAAAAGAGTTGATTCTGGTTCCTTAAGTGACCTAAGAGTTATGTATTATCAATTGGAGTATAATTAGAGTTTAAATGAGAGATTTATGAAATTTATGGATGTTATTGACCTAGTGAGTAGTGAATTTTAGTTGTGAATCGAGAGAAAGCGAAATGGGACTAAAGCGCTGGAAAATCATGATCATGCATCATATAATTTTAAATGTGAGACATGTTCATTAGTGAATCTTATTGATTGAGCATATAGTGATGAGAATGCGTTTGTATTGTTATAGAGGCACCGTTGGATCGTCGATCCACGGATATTCTTTGGTACTTCGAGCGAGCTTCGGAAGTTACAGGTGAGTAACCTAGTTGGTTCCTCGATCTTTGTGTGATAATCTGTCTTTGTGAATGTGTGAATCAATTGTCAATGTGAGTGATACAAATGTGAGATAAATGTGCTGCAAATATGAGTAAGTTTTCTGATTGTGAGTGATTGTACTGAATGTGTTGCTAATGTGAATACTTGTGATTATGAATCAGTGTATAGTGTTACGAGTAAGTGTTTCGATCGTGACAAGTGAGTGAAGTGATAATATATGTGTTAGTGACTGTGCAAGTATTAGTGCATGCTAGGCATGATTATAAGGGGTAATTAAACAGTTGTGACTGAAGCATTCAGTGTGTAGAGCTTTAAGCTTGAATATCAGTGAATAGGCCTAAGGCCAAAAAGGGAAATAGTGCATACCTAGAGGGCTCTCCTATCCCTAAAGTGAGTGGGCAGTAGTGCATACCCAGAGGGCTCTCCTACTTGCCGAAATTGTGATCATTGTGAAAAGTGCCCGAATCGGGAAAGTGTAACGCTCAGTCACAACAATGACATAAAATGAGAGATTGCATACATTTTGCATCTGACTGCGTAGTGAAATTGAGAATGCGTGTGATGTATGACAATTGTGAAGTGATATGTTTGAGTTATGTTATCGTATAAATATGTAAATTGTGTACAGTGTTCTAAATTGCGTTAAGGTGTACTATGCGATATATTATGCGTATATGCATGAGTTGGGTGAACCATCGATGATGGTTTCTCACTGAGTTCGCAAACTCACCCAATAATGCTAATATTTTTCAGGGCAGCATTAGTAGGTTTCTAGCTCCCGAGATAGACGCCTTCCGCCATGCGAAGTTCTTGGTCAAGTGAAGCGATGGCACATGGTCGGTCGGTGGGGCGACTTTTGAGGATGACCTAGTATAGACGCGTTTTATCGGTTTCCTTTTGGGTTCTTGTATTGAGATTTTAGGGGAGTGATAGACTTGTCTATATTTTGGATTGATATTATGAAATAAAATTGGAGTTTTAAATTTTAGTGATTTGCTTATTGCGGTTTAATTATCTTGATGTCATGCAAGTATTTAGTGATAGTCATGAGTGGTAGCACTTCTTCTTTGTGGAATATCGTCGTCGACCCACGGGTGTCCCGGTGTGTACCCTATGGTGAGGGGGCGCTACATTAGGTGGTATCAGAGCATGTTTGACATCTTTTGGGCATAGAGTGTTTTAGGCTTGAATTTCGGTGAGAAAAGCAGAAATTGATCTGATTCTTGTTGTTGTAGGTCATCCGTTCTTGGAGAGCAAGTGGATCAACCAGCTGACCTGGGATCCGTGGGAGCTAGTAGAGAGTCCCCTGTGCCTCATTCTGATGAGTTGCCTCCCAGAGTTCTCGTGTGATGGGAGAGGAGGTATGATAGACTGTGTAAGCAGGGAGCGGTTGACTTCTATGATAACACCGACCCTACAGAGGCTGAGGGATGGTTAGAGAGGACAGAGAGAGTCCTCGATCAGATGGACTGCGACTCTGAGGAGCGCTTTGACTATGCAGTGTCTTTGCTTCAGGGTTCGGCTTTTCAGTGGTGGAAGACTGTTCCGGACAGTTCTTCCAGGCCCTGCATGTTGACTTGGGATGATTTTCTGAGGGCATTCAAGGATAATTTCATGCCCAAGGTGTATTTAGAGATGAAGATGCAGGAGTTTCTTGAGCTGAGACAGGGGTTGATGTCAGTGGCAGACTATGAGGTCAGGTTCAATGAGCTGTCGGCTTATGCGTTCAATGAGCTGTCGGCTTATGCGTCTGCTTTGATTACTTCAGAGTATGACAGGTGTCGGAGGTTTGAGGGCAGACTCAATATGGAGATCCGTACCAGATTGGCCCAATCGGATATGGGTACATTTATTGGTGAGGCGAAATTGTGAGGATCGAGCATTGTTGAGGCGAGTTAGCCCGAGGTGGATCGGGACCTGTGGGCAAGAGTGTAGGAAAATCCCGGTAGGCATCACATGCCTACAAATGCGGAATTTAAAATTTTGAGTCCCGGACATTCCCAAAGCCGTGATCCATGTAAGTACAAACAATCAAACCATAACGACCAAAGGAGACCGTCTCTAACAGTATCCACGCAGAGGTCGAAAAACCTAACGGGACAAACTCTTTTGACCCGGAATAGCTAGACTAAAGAGAAGAGTGCTAGCTCTTACCTTAGCCTTGGAGAGCAAATGAAATGATCTTGGTGGAGCCTTGAGAAGTAGAAGCAAGTTGAATGGAGGAGATGAAGAAGATGAAACAATTTCAAAGCTTAACTCTTTTAAGCATTTTCGACTCTTCTCTTCCATCAACCGTGCAAGCATTTTCTTATATCTTCTTATATGTATTTTAACACTTAAATACATATCAAAGGCATGGTGGATGGGGCATCCACGATATGGCATAAAATGCCTTAAAATGCTAAATGATGATTAGGTTTGACTTTTCAAACCAAATTCTCTTCTCCATTTAATGGCTCCACGAAAATCAATATATATATATAATTAATTAATTATTTACTTAATTAATTAATATATATAATTGCTGAAGTGGTCCAATCAAACTGGAATTCGGTCCTACCTACTGCCGAGCCCTACCGCTAAAAATCACCGAAACGATTTTCAAGAATGTCGATGTCGCGATCTCATGGGACATATCCCAATCTCATCGGGATCCATTTAATCCTATTGCTCTCGATATCGGATCTCCGTCTCAAACTATTTTCTGATTCTCCGAGTCACTCTTACGCGTGTGACCCATTAGGTTCCCGGTTATGTTGGCCACTTAGATTAACACTTAATCTGAGTAAGTCATGAGCGGTATCTAGCAACACATCATGACCCCAATTGACCGGAAAGTAATTGGTTTGACTAATGAAACCATATCACTAACCCTTCCATAGACAATTACCGTGCAATTCGTCCTTTCACCATGCTATACCCCACTTGGTTTGAGTATGGGCAATGTGTCAACTCTTACTAGACCGATCGATCAAATCTAGTCCAAGTGTAATCGGTTCTCGCCCTAGGACTCATTACTTTATATGTCCATGAAGACCATCTTCATGACATATGTATGCTTCGGCCAGAGACTTCAAAGTAATGATCCCGATAAGAGGCCATGGGTATCTCTTCCGCTATAATGTAAGTGGTGAATCCTCTATTGGCTACTCAATTACCTTGAATACCTCAAGTCGTACCCAATCACCACCCTATGAGCGACCTCCGAAAGGCAACAAGGAATGGAGTCAAAGTGCAGAATCAAGATCAAGATATCCTCGAGTACCTCAACTCTAAGGATACTTGCACCATTGCTATGATGAGATTATCACCGACATTTGTATAGGACATCCATGTGATGATCTCATAGCAGGTCATCCAATGTACTTACTACCACTAGTAAGCATCCACATGTCAAATCTAAATATCTCAACATTTACGGTTTTCGAGATCTACCGCTGATCCAATCAAGGAGTTTGACATGTGCTAGTCTATCCGGATTAACGATGTCCAGCCTCATTAATCCTATGACTAGGATAATTTAGATACTGACATAATTGCACATAATAGGAATCTCAATAGTATGATCACATCATAATTTCCTTCATGCTATGTCATGTATCAGGGACTTCATTAATTTGATTAAAGATCACTATCAATTCATAATAAAATGAACATCAAATAAATGAAATATGCCTTGCTTTATTTATTCATAAAGTCTGTACATGACTATGAACAAAATGCGCTAAAGGGGATTGCCTTTAGGGCACTACTCTAACAATCTCCCACTTGACCTAAAGCCAATCGCCTTGGTATCTAATACCATAAGCGAGTACATGAGAATCAAAATTCTTCTGTGGCAATGACTTTGTCAATGGATCAGCAATGTTCTACTCTGTGGGAATTCTCTCTATCAGGACATCACCTCGAGCAATGATCTCCCGAATCAAATGGTATCGGCGGAGTACATGTTTAGATCGTTGATGAGACCTTGGCTCCTTTGCCTGCGCAATAGCCCTAGTGTTGTCACAAAACAATCAGATGGGTCCATCATGCCTAGGAACCACACCAAGTTGAAATGAACTTCGATCCAAACCGCCTTCCTTTCTTTGCGTCGATGCGCAATGTACTCGCCTCGATCGTTGAATCGCCAGCCGCCTCTGTTTGGAACTCTTCCAACCGATCGCTCCGCCATTTAGTGTGAAAACATAACCTGATTGGGACTCGAGTCGCCCTTATCGATTGAAAATCGCATCTCAGATGCTCGCCACTGAGACTTCCATCTCCATATATCAAGAAAACATCCTTAGTTCTTCGCAAGTACTTTAGGATATTCTTGACAGCCACCCAGTGACCCTCACCAGGATCCGATTGGTATCTGCTCGTAACACTTAGAGCATATGATACATCGGGTCTCGTACATAGCATTGCGTACATAATAGATCCTATCGCAGACGACACGGATCATATTCATACGCATCCTCTCATCCCGTAATCGAGGACACATAGACTTCGAGAGTGTTATCCCATGAACAATGGGAAGAAACCTCTCTTGGATTGCTCCATGCTAAACCTCTTTAGCACCTTGTCTATGTGTCGTTGATCGTGAAAGACCAAGCAACCTCTTGATCTATCTCTATAGATCTTTATCCCAAGGATATAAGTTGCTTCTCCAAGGTCTTTCATGGCAAATTGTTTGACAACCAAATTTTACTTGATTGAAAGATTGAGACATCGCTTCCTAGCAACAATATGTCATCTACATATAACACAAGGAATACGATCGTATTCCATTAACTTTCTTGTACACACGGTGTTCATCCGGATTTTGTGAAACCAAACTCTTTGATTGTCTCATCAAAACGGATATTCCAACTCTGGATGCTTGCTTCAATCCATAAATGGATTTCGAAGCTTGCATACCTTTTCGCCATCAACGGAAATGAAGCCCTCGGGTTGTGTCACGACACATCCTCACCTGATTTCCATTCAGAAAGTCGTCTTCACATCCATTTGCCATATCTCATAATCATAATGAGCGGCAATGGCTAGGAGTATCCTAATGGATTTAAGCATTGCTATGGATCAAGGTCTCGCCATAGTCAACTCCTTGTCTTTGACGAAAGCCTTTAGCCACAAGCCTTGCTTTATAGGTAATCACATTACCATCTATATCGTTTTCTTCTTGAAACCCATTTGCACCCTATAGGTTTTATCCTTGGTGCATCAACCAAAGTCCAAACTTGGTTTTCATACATGGAATCCATTTGATTTCATGGCACGAAGCCATTTTTCGACTCAACTCTTCGTAACCTCTTCATAGGTGGTAGGCTCATCATCCTCTATGAGCAATACGTCATTCTGTTCACTCACGAAATCCATATCTCTCGGGAATGTAACGATCCTACTTGACCTCACAATTTCGTGTGTAGTAGAAGGTTGAACTGTTACCTCATCCGTATGAGTTACGAGTTTGAGTTGTGCGATTGATCCGCGTCTGTCCGAGCATCTTGAACTTCTTCAAGTTCAACTTTGCTCCCACCGTCCTCTTTTAAAAGAAACTCTTTCTCTAAAGACAGCATGCATCAAACAAACACCTTTTGTTCCTCAAAGAAAGTAGAATTGATATCCTCTTGTTTCTTTAGGATATCCTACGAACAAACATTTGTCGATTTTGCTTCAAGCTTATCTCGACCGTGTCCGCTTCACATAAGCGGGACAACCCCATACTTTCAAATAAGAAAGATAAGGTTTCTTGTTAGTCCACATCTCATATGGAGTAACATCAATGCTTTGATGAAACTCGCTTAACAAGTAAACAAATGTGTCTCAAGTGCATATCCCAAAAGGATTTTGGTAATCGTGTAAAGCCCATCATAGATCGTACCATGTCCAACAAGGTTCGATTTCTCCTTTCGCCACACCATTATGGTGTGTAAGGAGGGTCCATCGAGATAATATCTCATTATCTATGAGATAATCCAAAACTCTTGGTCTAAGTATTCACCACCACGATCGGATCGTAATGTTTTGATACTTTTACCAAGTTATTTTTCTACTTCATTTCGAATTGTTTGAACTTTTCAAACGCTTCAGATTTGTATCTCATCGACATAAAGTACCCATATCGAGAATAATCATCGATAAAGGTAATGAAGTAACGGCAACCACTTCGGCATGGATGGACATCGACCACATACATCTGAATGTATTAGGTATAATAATCCAAATCGCTCGCTCACCCTTTCCTTAAAGGTAATCTTAGTCATCTTGCCTAATAAACAAGATTCATATGTGTCATAAGATTCATAATCGAATGACCCTAAACTTCCACTCTTGTGGAGCTTAGCGATGCGTCTCTCATTTATATGGCCAAGGCGACAATGCCATAAGTAAGTTGATTTTAAATTATCTCTTTTATGTCTTTTAGTGTCATTGACATTCATAACCGGATGTGACATATCTAATATGTAAATTCCATTGCATAATGTACCATTACCATAAAGCATTCCATTTGAACTAATAGAACAACCATTGTTACCAAAAGACAAATGGAAACCAATTCTATTTAAACAAGAAATGATAATATGTTCTTTGTTAACACGGTACAAAATAACAATCATCCAAGTTAAGTACAAGCCCACTCGGGAGTGTCAAAACATAAGTCCCTACAGTTAATCGCAAACTCTTGCTCCATTGCCAACACGCAGTCCATATCTCCCTTTATGAGTCGCCATCATCGTCCCTCGAGGCCCTGATATCATTGCATATGTGAGCCACAACCGGTATCTAATACCCATATGTTATGATCGAAGCAAGATTAACCTCAATGACAAACATACCGAAGAAGTCGAGGCAATGATGCCTTCTTCGCTTGATTCTTTCAGATAAACTTTGCGATTACGCCTCCAATGACCGTCTTACCAAGAATGGAAGCGGTACCTTTTGGTGTAGTCTCTTTGGTCTTTTTTTGCCTTTTGCTGCACTTCCTTTCGCTTCGAGCCTTTTTTTCTTCTGTTTTTTCTTCTTGGAACCGGAAGAAGAAGAATCCACCAATAGAACGCCTTGCTATCTTGCTTGACAAATTGTTTCATTGTCTTGAGCGATTGATCATTTCGAATTGTGGTGGATATTTGGTTCATTCGATAGTTCAACACAAACCGTGAATAACTATCCGACAAACCAACAAGAATTAAGTCTATACTTAACTCGTAATCCATCACAAAACCTAAGACGACCAACCTCTCAATATAGCCATTCATCTTCAATGCATATTGACCGCAGATGAACCAGAGTCATCTTCGTTGTAAAGAGCAACCTTGAGGTCTCGAACCGCTCGGACCGTGCTTGCTCATCAAACAACTCTAAGATGAAACACTATCGTGTGAGCATCCATAGACTCGTCACGCTTCGCAGCTCAGTGACATCGATGCAAGCATAATGCAGTGGCTATGTCACCGCTCTTTTAGATGCTTACGATATGCCTTCCGATCATCATCGAAGCTCCTTCAGAAGTGGATCCAAGCGTAAAATCAAGGATATATCCTAGATCCTCGATCGAGAACAATTCTCGATTCCACACCAATCAAGAAAATTTGGTCCGGTTAATTTGTTTGCATCCATTAGTGAGCTTAAGATTCACACTAGTCGACATCTTCAATCAACCTAAACGTAGAGAGAAAGAAAGTTAGAATAGGATTAAATGTATGCTCATAAGGACTTAAATGACATACATATGGCTCCTACTAGTTTCAACAGTAATCCATAACCCTCATCATGAATCCAAGAAACAAAATGGCACATCGACCTAGTGGGTCGACATCCGACATTACTAAGAATGACCTCGAGGTTAGCTCAACAAGTCACCTTAGGTCAATCGGTAGTATCGGTCATACCAATTGCATCATCGATGACCGACATTAAGAATGACCTCGAGGTTAGCTCAACAAGCCATCTTATGTCTCGGAGGTATCGACATACCAATTACATCTTAGACACAACTATCGAAGCAGTTATCAACAGGTTGATGTATGCACATACATTGGGTTATCAACACTTGATGCGCGCGTACATCCGATGTACACTACCCAACCGCCTCTGTCCACGCTGACCTTGAGGTTAGCTCAACAAATCAACGCTTCTAGGAAAACCGACCCATTAATCCGAAAATCATATTTTATGGTTTGAACATATTCAGATAGAGTGAGCTTGAGGTTAGCTCAACAACCCAACCCTATAAGAACTCGGTTCTTGCCATATTAATGGAAGGCGTTAGTTTTCATATTTTAAATGAGGGATTTTAGGTCTCATCTTTCTAATCTCATCCAAGGATCATAGTCACCATGACTATATGGTCGATTTAGGGCATTGCATCAATCACATTGAATTTATCTGAAAATCACCCATCATCCCACTAAGACATGATATAAGTCGACTTGTATATGTATAAGTCGACTTATGGCTCTATATAAGTCGACTTATGCATGTGTAAGTCGACTTGCAAGCAATCACACCTAACAAGTCGACTTGTACCATTATGCAAGTCGACTTATTAATCTGATGCATCAAACAAGTCGACTTATGAACATATAAGTCGACTTATTCATTGTCCATATGGAATTGCTATCTAATCGCTAATTCTCAATCCAAGCATTCCCAATTCACAACACCAATATAACAAGTATATTATCCTTTATATTAATGTGCTAATGAAACATTTTCATCAATACATGCATGCCATATAGTCTAACTATACGTGAAAACCTTGAAACCGATTAATCCACCATTAATCACTAGATTTCCACATAATTCAAGGACACCAAATAATCATGCTAAGTATCTCTAGGTAGGCTACACGTTATCAAGATTACTCCGCACTTGTCACAAAAATTGCGACGGCCAAAATAACCAAGATAACTAATAATCTAACGAGACGCTAAAGTGACCTATTTGATATCCAAAAATTATTGGAAACCTAAATTCAAGAATCTCAACTTGGGATGCATACCACATCAATATAACACATTTTTAATCACTATAAAAATGATTCATGGCATTGGAACAGAAAATAACACAACCAATCATTCCAAACAAAACAGCCCCAGCAAGTTTCTCAAAACTGCCAAGCTCAACATTTTGCTCAAAATGACCATTGAAACACTTTCAATAAATACTGAGAAAATTAAAGAGGTTAAAACATGTTCCCAAAATGCTCCATGAATTTTTCCAGGATTTATTTCCCACAAAAACTCATTGAACCTCAGCAATCTAACCGAACCAGAATCTGTGTTCTCCAACACAGACATTCCCATCAGCACACAAGAAATTCGGAAATAAATGGTAAATCACCTTGAAAACATTTTTCCATACACAGAGACATTCAAAAACATCTTAGGGACATGTCGGTGAAAACCAATCCAAAAAACAATTTTTCTAGAATTTCTTCTCGAATTTACCAGCATACCTGTTTCAGAAACTATCAACAAGGCAGCATCCAAAACTTGAGGGAATTAAATAGCAAAACCATATCAAATCAAATTGATAAATTCTCATATTTCACAAACATATTCTATAACATGTTATGAACAATTCTGAGCAAGAAATTTCGAAAACATGCATCTCTATACTGATTCGAAATTCACACAAATAACATGCATCAGCAGCTCATTCACTAAGGAACTCCGACCTAGTTATCATTTCGACTGTTTATACAACACAAGTGGCTCTGATACCACTGTAGGAAAATCCCGGGGTAGGCATCACATGCCTACAGTGCGGAATTTAAAATTTTAAGTCCCGGGATATTCCCGAAAGCCAGGATCCATGTGTAAGTACAAACAATCAAACCATAACGACCAAAGGAGACCGTCTCTAACGGTATCCACGCAGAGGTCGGAAAACCTAACCGGGACAAACTCTTTTGACCCGGGAATAGCTAGACTAAAGGGAAGAGTGCTAGCTCTTACCTTAGCCTTGGAGAGCAAATGAAATGATCTTGGTGGAGCCTTGGAGAAGTAGAAGCAAGTTGAATGGAGGAGATGAAGAAGATGAAACAATTTCAAAGCTTAACTCTTTTTAAGCATTTTCGACTCTTCTCTTCCATCAACCGTGCAAGCATTTTTCTTATATCTTCTTATATGTATTTTAACACTTAAATACATATCAAAGGCATGGTGGATGGGGCATCCACGTATATGGCATAAAAATGCCTTAAAATGCTAAATGATGATTAGGTTTGACTTTTCAAACCAAATTCTCTTCTCCATTTAATGGCTCCACAGAAAATCAACATATATATATATAATTAATTAATTATTTACTTAATTAATTAATATATATAATTGCTGAAGTGGTCTAGTCAAACTGGGGTCGGTCCTACCGGCTTGCCGGGCCCTACCGACGAAAAATCACCGAAACGGTTTTCAAAGAAAGTCGATGTCGCGATCTCATGGGACATATCCCAATCTCATCGGATCCATTTAATCCTATTGCTCTCCGATATCGGATCTCCGTCCAAACTATTTTCTGATTCTCCGAGTCACTCTTACGCGTGTGACCCATTAGGTTCCTGTTATGTTGGCCACTTAGATTAACACTTAACCGAGCAAGTCATGAGCGGTATCTAGAACACATCATGACCCCAATTGACCGAAAGTAATTGGTTTGACTAATGAAACCATATCACTAACCCTTCCATAGACAATTACCGTGCAATTCGTCCTTTCACCATGCTATACCCCACTTGGTTTGAGTATGGGCAATGTGTCAACTTTACTAGACCGATCCGATCAAATCTAGTCTAAGTGTAATCGTTCTCGCCCTAGGACTCATTACTTTATATGTCCATGAAGACCATCTTCATGACATATGTATGTCGGCGCCAGAGACTTCAAAGTAATGATCCCGATAAGAGGCCATGGGTATCTCTTCCGCTATAATGTAGTGGTGAATCCTCTATTGGCTACTCAATTACCTTGAATACCTCAAGTCGCACCCAATCACCACCCCATGAGCGACCTCTGAAAGGCAACAAGGAATGGAGTCAAAGCAGAATCAAGACTCAAGATATCCTTGAGTACCTCAACTCTAAGGATACTTGCACCATTGCTATGATGAGATTATCAACGACATTTGTATAGACATCCATGTGATGATCTCATAGCAGTCATCCAATGTACTTACTACCACTAGTAAGCATCCACATGTCAAATCTAAATATCTCAATATTTACGGTTTTCGAGATCTACCGCTGATCCAATCAAGGAGTTTGACATGTCTAGTCTATCGGATTAACGATGTCCAGCCTCATTAATCCTATGACTAGGATAATTTAGATATGACATAATTGCACATGATAGGAATCTCAATAGTATGATCACATCATAATTTCCTTCATGCTATGTCATGTATCAGGGACTTCATTAATTTGATTAAAGATCACTATCAATTCATAATAAAATGAACATCAAATAAATGAAATATGCCTTGCTTTATTTATTCATAAAGTCTGTACATGACTATGAACAAAATGCGCTAAAGGGGATTGCCTTTAGGGCACTACTCTAACAAAGAGGCCTAGTGATAGTCAGGGCAGTGCTAGTAGAGGGTTCAACAAGCGTCAGAGCAGGACCTTCAGGTCGTCTGGAGGAGGTAGACAATCCAGATTTGGGCAGAGGAGCAGATTTGCTCAGTCTAATGGTGGCCGTAGCGGTGCTAGAGGTTCAGGTCAGATGATCCCGCTATGTGAGTATTGTGAGAGGAGACACAGTGGGGAGTGCTGGAGGTTTACCAGAGCGTGTCTCAAGTGTGGTTCCATGGACCATCAGCTCCGAGAGTGTCCTTTCACTGTGGAGGCCCAGTCTGCTGCGACCGGTAGATCAGGCAGTGTTACCTCGGTGCAGCAGAGTCGTGGAGGTGGATCTGGTTGGAGAGGTCGAGGTCGAGGCCGAGGCCGAACTGAGGGATCTTTAGTGAGGTCTGAGTGACAGAGTAGCAGGCAGCAGTCCCAAGCTAGAGTCTATGCTATGACTCGGCAGGCGGCTCAGGAGTCTCCAGATGTTATTGCGGGTATGCTTCTGATTTCTGGTTTTGAAGCATATGCATTGATGGATCCTGGATCCACTCATTCTTTCATTGTACCGCATGTGGCATGTAGACTGCATTGTGAGAGGGAGAGATTGCAGTGTGGGTTGCAGGTGAGTACGCCTTTGGGTAGTACTACTGCCTTGGGTGAGGTCTGCAAGGGGTGTCCGATAGTGATTGATCAGGCAGAGTTGAGTGCAGACCTGATAGTTTTGCCCCTGAGAGAGATTGATCTCGATTCTGTGGATGGACCGCCATCGCATATGGGGTCGTGATGGACTGTTATATCAAGGAGGTTGTGTTAGAATCTCTTGGTCAGCCTAGAGTTATTTTTCGAGGTATTAGCCAAGCAGTGCCAGCTAGGATGATTTCGTTTATGAGTGCTTTGAGACTGATGTTGGGAGGTTGTGAGGCCTATCTAGCTCATGTGATTGATTCCAGGATTGAGCAGAGGTTGTAGGATATTCCCGTGATTAGGAAATTTTCGGATGTGTTCCCCGATGATTTATCGGGTTTGCCGCCGGATCGGGATACGGAGTTCGAGATAGACCTCTTTCCAAGTGCCGCTCCTATATCTATACCTCCATATAGGATGGCACCGGTGAAACTGAGGGAGCTTAAGGCTCAGTTGCAAGAGTTGTTGGATAAGGGGTTTATTAGACCAAAGTGTTTGCGTGGGGAGCTCCAAAGGTTGTTCGTGAAGAAGAAGGATGGGACTTTGAGGCTGTGCATCGATTATAGGCAGCTCAATCGGGTTACTGTCAAGAATAAGTATCCACTTCCTAGGATCGATGATCTATTTGATCAGTTGCAGGGAGCTCAAGTGTTTACCAAGTTGGATTTGAGATCTGGGTATTATCAGTTGAGGATAGCGGAGGCCGATGTGCCTAAGAGTGCTTTCAGGAGCAGGTATGGGCATTTCGAGTTCTTAGTGATGCCGTTTGGGTTGTCCAATGCCCCGGTAGCCTTCATGGCCTTGATGAATAAGGTATTTCAGCCCTACCTAGATCAGTTTGTGATTGTGTTCATTGACGATATTCTAGTGTATTCGAGGAGTAGACAGGATCATGCGGAGCATCTGAGGATTGTGTTACAGATCATGAGAGAGAGGCAGTTGTATGCCAAATTCACTAAGTGTGAATTTTGGCTGGATGAGGTGGTGTTCTTAGGACACATTGTGTCTGGTGAGGGTATCCGGGTGGATCCTCACAAGATTGAGGCAGTGCGGAGTTGGGAGGTTCCGAGGAACGTGTCAGAGTTGAGGAGTTTCCTCGGTTTAGCAGGATATTATCAGAAGTTTATCGAGGGGTTTTCAGTGATCTCAGCCCCTTTGACAAAACTTCTAAGGAAGAATGTGGCTTTTAGATGGACTGATGAGTGTCAGAGGAACTTTGAGGATCTTTGACATCGATTGACTATGGCACCAGTGTTAGCTTTGTCGTCAGGGTCCGGAGGTTTTGAGGTTTTCAATGATGCTTCGCAGCAGGGTTTAGGTTGTGTTCTGATGTAGTATGGGAGAGTTATAGCGTATGTCTCGAGACAGTTGAGGCCTCATGAGAGGAATTACCCAGTGCATGATTTAGAGTTGGCTGCAGTGGTGTTTGCTTTGAAGATCTGGAGACATTATTTGTATGGAGAGACGTTCCAGATCTTCACTGATCATAAGAGTCTGAGATATCTGTTGAGTCAGAGAGAGTCGAATCTGAGACAGAGGAGATGGATTGAGTTATTGAAGGACTATGACTGCACGATTGAGTATCATCCAGGGAAAGCCAATGTGGTGGCAGATGCGTTGAGTAGGAGATCTCATATCAGTATAGCTCAGATTCAGATTGAGAGATTGCCTAGTCTGATTCAGTTGAGAGCGCTTGATGTGCAGATGGATTTAGCTCAGGATGGAGCTTTGATTGCTACTCTGAGGCTGAGGCCGATGTTGCATGATCGGATCAGGAGAGTTCAGGATCAGGATCCAGTGATAGTGAGATTGATGGATAGAGTTAGAGTGGTCAGGTTGATTTTGAGTTGAGAGACGGGACTCTTTCGATGGGTCAGAGGTTGTGTGTGCCAGATGTTGATGATCTGAGACGAGAGATCCTAGAGGAGGTGCATGTGGCCACTTATGCCATGCATCCTGGCGTTACCAAGATGTATAATACCCTTAAGTTGCATTTCTGGTGGCCAGGCATGAAGAGGCAAGTGGCGTAATCGTTTCGGTGTTTGACGTACAAGAAGTCAAGGTCGAGCACCAGGCCCCAGTTGGGAGATTGCATTCGTTACCCATTCCAGAGTGGAAATGGGAGCGGATCACTATGGATTTTATTATGGGGTTGCCTAGGACGCCGAGGCAGCATGATGCGATCTGGGTCATAGTGGACCGGTTGACCAAATCGGCTTACTTCTTGCCAATGCGAGAGAATAATACTCTCGATCAGTTGGCCCAGAAGTATGTGACAGAGATTGTGCGACTGCATGGGGTCCCAGTATCGATAGTGTCAGATAGGGATCCCAGATTTACTTCGAGGTTCTGGAGGAGCCTACAGTCAGCTTTGGGTTCAAGGTTGAACTTTAGTACAACATTTCATCCTCGATGGATGGGCGAGTGAGAGGACGATCAAGACCGCTGAGGATATGCCGAGAGCTTCAGGTATTAGAGTTCAGAGGTGCTTGGGACCGATCTTGGCTCGATCGAGCTTTCGTACAATAATCGATGCAGAGCAAGATTGGATGGCACCGATGAGGCCTTGTATGGGAGACCATGTAGATCACCTCTTTACTTTGGGATGAAGAGGTGTGAGGATGCTTGAGGGCCCCGAGTGATCCAGATCTGATGGATAAAGTGAGACTGATTCGAGTCTCATCGGCGGCTCAGATAGATGTAAGAGTTATATGGATCAAGATCGGCGAGAGATGGAGTACAGCAGGAAGCGATGAGTGTTCCTCCGAGTGTCACCTTGGAGAGGAGTGCTGAGATTTGGCCGTAGGGGCAAGTTGAGTCCCCGGTATATCGGTCCGTATGAGATTACAGAGAGGATTGGACCGTTGGCCTATAGATTAGCGTTGCCGAGTGAGATGTCCCAGTTGCATGATATTTTTCATGTGAGTATGCCCCGGAGATACCGCTCAGACCCAACTCATGTGATTGCAGCTCAAGAGATTGAGATAGCTAGTGATCTGAGTTATGTTGAGGAGCCAATGCGTATTATCGGATCTCGGGTCAAGCAATTGAGGAGCAGGGTGATTCCATTGGTGAAAGTCCTATGGAAGAATCACTCGTCAGAGGAAGCGACTTGGGAGAGGCGAGGAGCACATGAGGAGGCAAGTACCTCATCTGCTCGACTGTCTGTATGAAATTTCGGGACGAAATTTTTATTTAGGAGGGGAGAATTGTAACATCCCGTTACCGATGCGATGAGCATATTGGTACGGGCAGTTTTGTTATTGCATGAATTGTGATCGAGTGCTTTGTGGCCTCTGATTATAATGAGATATATCATTTTGCACATGCATATACTTAGTGACATGCATTCATGATTGTTCCAGCATTTAATTGTGATTATGTGTTGAATTGTGAATTTTGAGATAATTGAGTTAGATTTGATTTAAAGTGAAATTAGGGATAATTTGAGTAGAATAGTGGTATTAGAGTGAGAATTGAATTTTAGAGAATTGGAAATTGAAAATTGAGTATGAGATCGAGTGTTTTATATTTTTGAGGAATTATGAAAATTTCTCTGGAATTTTTAGAGTTATGTGTTCGGACCGAGAAAATGACTTAGAGACTGATGATTGTGATTCCGGTTTCGAAAGTGAGTAGTAAATGGCTTGGAAAATTTAGATTTGTGAGTTTAAGAATTATTGTGAAGAGCCATTGAAATTTAGAGACTGAGATTGAATTAATTTGAGGACTTGTAGATTTTGGGTCTCGATTGAAATCAACCCTTTTTAATGTTCTTAGTTCAAATCCTCTTGGTTTTAACTTTGTAAAAACCTAAGGCAATTTCTTCTTCCTCCCGTCGACGATCTCACTTTTCCTCCTTGGGGATTTTGTGGTTTGTTCCTTATTGAGAAAGCCTTGTTTGTGATTGAGAGTTGATGATGTTTTCGTTTGGGTTGAGAGTGAAATCAGTGGGAGTTTGAGCTGGAGGATCTCGGACGCCACGATTTTAGGGCTTCGATCGAATCTGTGATTTGGTAACTTTATTGTGTTTTAATGTTGTATTTATGGTTATTTATGGCATTTATGGTATTTAATGTGTTAACTGGGGTAGTTGAATGTGTTTTATGGAGGTTTTAAGAGTATTAATGGCGGAAATGACGATCGGAGAAGATGATTGGGTCGCACGTCGCGACGTCTGTAATGGGGCCACGCCGCGGCGAGAAAAGGCGTGTTCGCCGTGGCGAGCCGCTTGAGACGTCGCGGCGAGCAAGCAATTTAGACGCCGCGATGAGTGATTGCTAGGCGCCGCAGCGAGGCGCAGAAGAGTTGTTCGCCGCGACGAACGTTCCCACGCCGCGGCGAGCGTCCCTTTATGCGCCGCGGCGAGAGGCTATAGGTCGCGACGAGGGACATAAATTTTAGAGAAATTGAATTATTTTTTAGGGTATATCTTTTAGTGTAGACCTCCAATTGGGGTAATTCTGGAGTTGTTATGATCTAGAGAAAGAGGTCTTTGAGTGAGGTAAATTATAAGAGTTCGAAATTAAATTAGCGAGTTCTCAATCATAGAAAAAGAGCTGATTATGGTTCCTTAAGTGACCTAAGAGTTATGTATTATCAATTGGAGTATAATTAGAGTTTAAATGAGAGATTTGTGAAATTTATGGATGTTATTGACCTAGTGAGTAGTGAATTTTAGTTGTGAATCGAGAGAAAGCGAAATGGGACTAAAGCGCTGGGAAATCATGATCATGCATCATATAATTTTAAATGTGAGACATGTGCATTAGTGAATCTTATTGATTGAGCATATGGTGATGAGAATGCGTTTGTATTGTTATAGAGGCACCGTTGGATCGTCATCCACGGATATTCTTTGGTACTTCCAGCAAGAGTTCGGAAGTTCTGGTGAGTAACCTAGTTGGTTCCTCGATCTTTGTGTGATAATCTGTCTTTGTGAATGTGTGAATCAATTGTCAATGTGAGTGATACAAATGTGAGATAAATGTGCTGCAAATATGAGTAAGTGTTCTGATTGTGAATGATTGTACTGAATGTGTTGCTAATGTAAATACTTGTGATTATGAATCAGTGTATAGTGTTACGAGTAAGTGTTCTGATCGTGACAAGTGAGTTAAGTGATAATATATGTGTTAGTGACTGTAAGTATTAGTGCATGCTAGGCATGATTATAAGGGTAATTAAACAACAGGATCAAGCATTCAAGGTGTGCGAGAACTTTAAGCTCGAATATCAGTGAATAGGCCTAAGGCCAAAAAGGGAAATAGTGCATATCCAAAGAGCTCTCATATCCCTAAAGTGAGTGGGCAGTAGTGCATACCTAGAGGGCTCTCCTACTTGCCGAAATTGTGATCATTGTGAAAAGTGCCCGAATCGGAAAGTGTAACGCCATTCACAACAATGACATAAAATGAGAAATTGCATACATTATGCATCCGATCACAGTGAAATTGAGAACGCGTGTGATGTATGACAATTGTGAAGTGATATGTTTGAGTTATGTTATCGTATAAATATGTAAATTGTGTACAAAGTGTTCTAAATTGCGTTAAGGTGTACTATGCGATATATTATGTGTATATGCATGAGTTGGGTGAACCATCGATGATGGTTTTCACCGAGTTCAGAACTCACCCAACATTGCTAATATCTTTCGTAAGGCGTTAGTAGGTTTCTAGCTCCCGAGATAGACGCCTTCCGCTGTGGCGAAGTTCTTGGTCAAGTGAAGCGATGACACACCTGGTCGGTCATTTGGGGCAACTTTTGAGGATGACCTAATATAGACGTTTTATCGGTTTCCTTTTCGTTCATCAGATTGAGACTTTAGGGGACTGATAGACTTGTCTATATTTTAGATTGATATTATGCAATGAAATTGGAGTTTTAAATTTTAGTGATTTGCTTATTGTGGTTTAATTATACTGATGTCATACGAGTATTTAGTGATAGTTGAAGCGGTAGCACTTCCTTCTTTGTGGGATATGCGTCAGCAGACGACCCACGAGTGTCCCGCAAAATTGTACCTATGAGGGGCGCTATAACTTGGATACAAGATAAAATATATATATAGATAATTTAGCAAGTCAATAAAATAATAAAAGATTCGTTACTTTAAAGTAATTAGAGAGAATATTTTATTGGTAGTAATTAAAGAGTTTTCTAGCAGAGTGAATGGACATTTGAAAAGTATTTTAAATATCAATTATAAATCAATTACTAATTGGCAAGAACTAAAATGATTGGATTTATAAAAGAGTAAACACTTTATCTATAATCATGTCTAATTGAAACATTGGATAACGAAAGGATTAAACTATACATCATAACTATTGGGTCAAACCGCTTTAATATTCCTAATACTTGAGTGGTCATGACATATTACTAGATGTCAATGTTAATTTATAATTATTTATTATTTAATTAGATATTTAAAGATTTTATAAAAGAATTTTAATTTAACTATTATAATTATGAATTATAATTATAATTTACAATCATTGCCAACATATCAAAAACCTAATAGATCAAACACAAGAAGCAATTAAAAGAAAAATTAAATTAAATTAAATTAGACTTAATTAAAATTTTGAGAAACTTCAGAATCAAATATGAGATATTTAATTTTTTAAAATTAAATTAAATTATAATTAGAGTCGACTTTAGTAATGATTAGAATATTTAATTTCAATAAAAATAAACCGAATATTTTTTATTTATAGGAAATAAGTATAAGGGGCTAGCAATCCTACTTGTTCCTATCAAAATTTGAGTTTTTTTTCTCTGTGAATATTATTAGAGACTGGATACTTGAATAATTTTTGGATGATACATCAAAATGATTTCAAAAGAAATTTCAAATTAGGTACGGTTCCTTTATATGATTCAATTATCAAGTTATTATTTAAGTATTGAGATTCGATTGAGAAATCTTACAAAATTTTGTTGTCACTACATCTGTGATTCGATCCCAGTTAGTTTACCAACAATAGACATCGAAGAAAGAGATAAAATGAAAGAGAAAGACACAGCTGTTAAGCATATATTCCTTTATAATAGCACCTAGACTCGTCGAGAGCCTTATGATATACTCCCTCCGTTTCATAATAAGAGTCGTTTTAGATACATTTTAATTATTCAAAATAAATGTCATTTTTGACTTTGCATGCATGTTTATAACTTTTCTTCCAAAATTAACCTTTCATTTCTCTCTCATCTTAATTATATAGATCACAATTTCAAGGCAATTTTTCTCACAATTTCATTTAAGATGCTGATTACCGAAGTAATTTTATGGAAGTATTAATAAGGGTATATCTATAATTTTATTAGCTTTCTTAATAAGCGTGTATTTTTCTAAAACGACTCTTATTATGAAACGGAGGAAGTATTTCTTATCCACCTTAACATTTTTCATTCTGGGTTTTATTTCGAGGCATATAATTGTTTATTCAACAGCATTAGTTATACGTTAAAGACAGCCTTTAAGACTTCATGGGCAGAAGACAACCTTGTAGCTTGTCCCACCAGGACAGTTGAATTTGCTTGCCTGATTATCCTGGGGATAACTAAAAGCATCAGGGCATCTATCCTTAAAAAACTTAGACAAAGGTGTTGGACCACAGGGCCCAGTATTGCAACAGTACTCATTGGTTTTGAACACTGTACAAGGATTGTTGCACCCATCTTGTGCTCTTAGCTGACTTGGGCACTGCCCGTTAATATCAGCATTACATTTGATGCTACTTGTGCACCCACCAGAAGTTGGGCTAAATTCCATAGGCACGTTGAAGCCATCAACAAGAGAAATATCAAAGAAATCACGGTTGTTGAATTGGTTCAATGCGTATTCGGCTAGTGTGTTTGGTGGTGAACCGTAGGCCTGGCATTTAAGCAAGCCACCGCAGTCACCGGTATTGCAGCGGCCACGTCCAGCTCCATTGAACTGACACCCGGTTCGAGCCCAAATTCGAGCCTCTTTTGTGCCAGCGTTTACGTTGAGAGGCCAGGATTGGCCGGAGTTGAGTTGCATGCCACCGCCAGGCACGGCAGCTGCCCACACTGTGTAGGGACAATTGTTTTTAATGTTGAAATTGGCTGCATGAGTTGAGGTAATCAAACATAGAGCAACAAGAAAATAAGAAGAGATCTTAAAGGAACTCATTTTTGGAAGCTAAGCTCGATATTGGCTGGGATTGTGGTGATCTTGAGTTGGAAAGTTGGGTTGAGCAGTGTGATATTTATAGGGTGTAGCTGAAGCTCAAAACACCAATTTCCACGTAGAAAAAACGATCGACAGTTTGGCGGAAAATTAAGACGACGCCAATCATCTTAGATTTTGCGTCAACCATTGAAAAGTATGAGTTGCGGAATTTTCCTTTGCTGACTCCAGCTGCAAAAGCATATCCTGGCATCCAACTTACATAATAACATCAGATATTTGGAAGGAAATTTGTTCTCTAATAAAAACCTACATATTTATTTAAGTATTTTTATACTTTTTTTGTAATATATTTCTTTTACATATTAATTCCAATACAAAATATATTTACACTTTTCATTTAAATTTTCTCATTTAATAATTAATATGTTATTTTCTAGAAATTGTGTAATGCACCAATAATTACTAAGAAAAAGAAATAGTTTATTTATAAAACGAAGTTTGTATTAAATTTCCTTCAATAATAACTAAATTGTTTGATTGTATAATCAAAGTGGCTTTTCTTATTTATCTTTCTTTAAGTTCATAATATTTTACAGATATCTTTCTCATTCATGATATTCACATAATTTTTATTTTAATTAATGAAAAAATAAGAAAAGCATAATATATAGGTTTTTATTGTTGTATTATTCTCTTGATTTAATATATTATCACATGTATAAAATATTTTCTTTCAGGACTTTTCCCTCAATTCTTTGGATATTTAATTCAAGTCCAAAACCATTAAATTATAATAGAACATCTGTGGTTAAATATGGGTAGAGATTTTTTTTAAAGTTTAGGGCTTTGTCAATTAAAGTTTTAGGTTGGAATAGCTTTTCATAAAGGTAAAGTCCTTTTACCAGTATTACTAAACTTTAGAATTTTGACACAAACTTTGACTTGGAAAGATACTTTTTACCAAATAATAATCAATTGTAACTAGTGAAGTACTTAAGCTTATACATTAGCGTACTTCAGTGTATACTACTACTTGCCTGTAACAGCGCCTAAACCTTTTTTATAGCCAATAAGTTGCAAAAGAACTTGGTGATATTAATGGCTTCACATATTTGAATTATAATAAGCGAGTGGAGATTCAAAATTGTAAATATTTTTGGCCCTCTTGAATCGTGCACAGTTGAACCACGTTCTGTCTCTAACTTTAATTGCTTTGCCCTGGGTACTTTTAATTTACTCAACCCAATGCACAAAACTTTATATTCCACTAGTCAGCTTTTCATTAATACGAAATTAGTAAATTTCTATCATTATCTTAAAGGTATGTTTTCTTGGTCATTGGATGGTTGTAAATATGAACTGTAGATAACGTGTGTATATTCTTCACGATTTTCTCTACATCAGTTGTAATACTTATTATATATCTTACCCACTCTATCATGTATCTTAACCGTGTATATCATGTAATCTGAGAACTTCTAGTTCTGTATAAATTTACGATATCAGTGATGAATAAAGTAACTCAATTTCTATATGGTAACAAAGCACTACTGATCCTCCCCCACCAAATTAAATAAAGTATGTTTTCTTGGTCATTGGATGGTTGTAAATATGAACTGTAGATAACGTGTGTATATTCTTCACGATTTTCTCTACATCAGTTGTAATACTTATCATATATCTTACCCACTCTATCATGTATCTTAACCGTGTATATCATGTAATCTGGGAACTTCTAGTTCTGTATAAATTTACGATATCAGTGATGAATAAAGTAACTCAATTTCTATATGGTAACAAAGCACTACTGATCCTCCCCCACCCCCCCTTCTTTTCAACCTTCAACATGTCTCAAAACTCGTCCACTTCCCCTACTCTTGACAACCCCACTGATCCAACTCATCCCATCGTTGTCCTCAACCCACCACCATTGTCAAGCTTAATGGTAATAATTACTTGACTCGAAAATTCGGGGTTTCAAGCAATCCTTCGAGGCTACGACCTTTTAGGTTATGTGGATGGCTCCATTACTTCCCCACCACAAACTATCATTGTCGACGGCACTGCTGTCCACAATTCTCGTTATGATACCTGGTTTCACCAGGATCAACTTATTTTGGCTGTCCTTGTGGGCTCTCTCACACCCACGGTTGCACCAAATATAAACACATCCCTCACTGCTCGCGATGTTTGGGATACTCTCGCAGCAACTTATGCTCTGCCATCACGTGGCCACATCAAGCAGTTACGTGATCAAATTTGGCGTCCTTCCCAGGCTAGTTGCTCCATCTCCGAATACATGAATTTTATCCGGAATAAAGCTGATGAACTTGCCATTCTTGGCAAACCCATAGATCAGGAAGATCTTGTTGACAGCATCCTAGATGGTCTCGATGAAGTCTACAAACCGATTGTTGATGCCATGCATGCACGAGACATTTCCCCTTCCTATGCCGAATTACTTGAAAAACTTCTCAATCATGAAGTTCTTCTTAGGTAGAACAACCTCCTGCCTTCGCCTGCTATGCCTATCAACGTCAATGCCACCAACTCGTCTGCTAGAGGAAAGCAGTGGCAGTCTTCTGGATATGTACCTTCTGCAGCTCCAAGAGCACGTTCCACTGGTCTCAAATCTTCAGGTCCTCGCCGTCCGTATCAAGGTTATTGTCAAGCCTGTGGGATCCAAGGTCACAAGGTACTTCAATGTCCACAGTTTGGTCAATTGTTTGGACAGTCTACTCCTGCTGGCAGTGGACCTCGACCATCTCCTCCCTCTTGGTCCTCCACTCCCAGAGCAGCTACACCGTGGCAGCCCACTACCCATTTTGCCGCACCTCTCCAGCCTCCGGATCAAACCTGGCTACTTGACAGTGGAGCTAGCCATCATGTTACGGCTGATCTGCAAAACTTGGCTCTACATACTCCATATCAAGCCTCGGATGATGTTCGCCTTGGTGATGGTTCCTCTCACTCCATAACCCACACTGGTTCCTCTACTCTTCCCTCTTCCTCTCATTTTCTGTTTACCCTTCATAATGTGTTATGTGTTCCTTCTTTAAACCGTAACTTAATTTCCGTTGCTCAATTCTGCTCTACAAATCATGTTTCCATTGAATTCACTCCTTTTGCTTTCTTTGTGAAGGATCTAACAACGGGCACAATCCTCCTGAAGGGTCTTCTTAAACATGGCTTGTATGAATGGCCCTCACTTTCCAATTCTACTGCTCCGGTGCTGCATCTCACTACTGTGCGTGCGCCACTCTCCTTTTGGCATAGCAGACTCGGTCATCCCGATCCTGTCATTGTCCGTCATGTTGCTCAAATTTTCAAAATTCCTGTTTCTTCTGTTTCTGATAATAAATCCTGCACTGCTTGTCTAAGTAGTAAAAGTCATAAATTGTCATTTTATCGATCTACATTGACATCTCATCATCCCTTGGAACTTATTTATTCAGATGTGTGGACTTCACCGCTTGTGTCTGTTGATCAGTTTAAGTACTATGTGGTTTTTATTGATCACCATACTCGATATATTTGGTATTTTCCGCTACAAAGAAAGTCTGATGTTTTGCCTGTTTTTAAAAAATTCAAACTTTTGGCTGAGAATTTGTTTTCTACCACAATTAAAACTCTCTATAGTGATAACAGTGGGGAGTATCTCGCCATGTCCTCTTTTTTATCTGACTCGGGCATCTCTCATTATACTAGCCCACCTCATACTCCAGAGCATAATGGCATTGCCGAACGTCGTCATAGACACATAGTTGAAACTGGGCTTTCACTATTACACCAAGCTCACATGCCACTTTCCTACTGGAACTATGCTTTTTCAACTGCTGTCTACTTAATAAATCGATTACCAACCCCAACTCTAGCCATGGACTCTCCTTACCTTCGGCTATTCCATCGTCTACCAAACTACGAAAAATTAAAAGTCTTTGGTTGCCTCGCTTCCTTGGTTACGCCCATACTCCCTCACAAACTAGCTTTCCGTTCCAAACCTTGTGTCTTCCTAGGCTATTCAGCATCTCAAAGTGCTTACTTATGCCTTGATTTATCCACCTCCTGTATTTTTACCTCCCGACATGTTCGTTTTGTTGAAAATGACTTTCCTATGCAATCCGTCACACCATCCCTTCCTCGTCCGGATGACGGCACTCCGGATTCTTGGCTCCCCCCATTCTTTATTCTACCTACGTCTACCACTCCTGCCAATCAAGTTCTAGACTCTCCGTTGCCTACTGCCACGACACACCCTCCCGTATCCAGCTCTTCTTCCACCATCGAGAATGCTCCACCTTCTGCCCATCCTATCCTCCCTCCATCCGCACCTAACACCCATCCCATGCAGACCCGATCAAAAAATCACATTCACAACCAAATCCTAAGTTTGCATACTCCATCACCTCTAGCTCTCTTCATCATCCTGAACCTCACAACATCACCGAGGCTCTTCGCGATGTCAAGTGGCGCTCTGCTATGGCTGAGGAATTTGATGCCCTCATCCGCAATGGTACCTGGGAATTGGTACCACCGGAGGAGGCCACCAATCTTGTTGGCTGTAAATGGATATTTCGAACTAAATATCTTTCCAATGGCAATGTTGACAGGTACAAAGCACACCTGGTAGCTAAGGGGTTTCATCAACGTCCTGGGGTCGACTACCACGATACCTTCAGTCCAGTCATCAAACCTACCACTATCCGAATTGTTTTGGCTATTGCGGTCAGCCAAGGGTGGAGCCTTCGACAACTAGACGTGAATAATGCCTTCCTCCAAGGTTGACTACATGAAGATGTCTACATGACTCAACCACCTGGCTTTGTTAACAAAGATGCTCCCACATATGTCTGCAAACTGCACAAAGCCATTTACGGTCTCAAACAGGCGCCTCGGGCCTGGTATTCTGAACTACGGCAATTTCTTCTGAACTTAGGATTTTCCAATTCTAAGTCGGACACATCATTATTCATCCTTCATCAGGCTGGCATTCATATGTATGTGTTAGTCTATGTTGATGACATCATTGTCACTAGTCCGGATCCTACCTTGGTTCAGCAATTCATTAACAGTGTCTCTACTAGGTTCTCTATTAAAGATCTTGGTCCCCTGACTTATTTTCTTGGCATTGAAGTCCTTCCACATCCCACAGGTCTATTTCTCTCCCAGCGCAAGTACATTGTTGATCTTCTCACTCGAGTACATATGCTTGACTCCAAACCGGCCCTTACTCCGATGGCGACTAACTCCCCACTTCAGCTCATGTCAGGGTCTCCATTGCCAGATCCATCTGAATATCGTTCGGTTATTGGTGGGCTTCAGTATCTCACTCTTACTCGCCCTGACATTGCCTTCGCTGTGAACAAGTTGTCGCAATTCATGCACCGTCCAACATCACTTCATTGGCTTGCCACTAAACGACTCCTTCGTTATCTTCGTGGCACATTGGACTTATCTCTTCCTATTCGGAGAACTCCCTCTCTTGATCTACATGCTTTTTCTGATGCGGACTGGGCTGGCAATCGTGATGATTACACCTCCACTGGAGCCTACTTAGTGTTTCTTGGCAGCACCCTCGTCTCCTGGAGCTCCAAGAAACAACGCACTGTCGCCAGATCATCCACCGAAGCTGAATATCGGTCCGTGGCCTCCATCGCCGCCAATCATACTGGGTATGCTCTCATCGATCGAACTTGGGATTATTACTCCCACTAGGCCTGTGATTTACTGTGACAATATCGGCACTACTCATCTTTGTTCGAATCCGGTGTTTCACTCTCGCATGAAACACATTGCCATCGATTTTCACTTTATTCGAGAGCAAGTCCATCAAAGTTCCCTACGGTTACGCTGCCTCCTCCAAAGATCACCATGGATGCCCTTACCAAACCACTATCTCGACCACCGCTTTCTTCGTTCGAGACAAGATTGGACTCTCCTCTAGGAGCTCCATCTTGAGGGGGGCAATGAACTGTAGATAACGTGTGTATATTCTCCACGATTTTCTCTATATCAGTTGTAATACTTATCATATATCTTACCCACTCTATCATGTATCTTAACCGTGTATATCATGTAATCTGGGAACTTCTAGTTGTGTATAAATTTACGATATCAGTGATGAATAAAGTAACTCAATTTCTATAGTAAAAAATTCTTAAGATATTTGAAAATGATTAAAGATATTTTCTTAATATATGAATGTTATCAATTCCCTACATCCATGGCAAATTTGAGATTTCAAAATCATCAAATTTAAAGTTCTCCATCCAAGAAGACCTACCTAAAGCAAAAGTTCATCTAATTGTCTGCTGCCTATCACAGTATCACCATAAATTTTGAAGACCCACCATAAATTTTGAAGACCCACGTATTGTCCTCTGTCTGAATTCCTAGTTAAAAAGCCCACCCGAGTCTTCCATCTAAATCTGAGTTGACCGTTGGACGTCCAGGTGACTCGCCGAACTTGACTTCCAAGTAAAAGCGTTCCAGAAATTTAGGCCCGCGCATGCAGGCGAACTTGGTCTAAAAGTCAGGAGGTATTGGCTTAATTTGTTTCCGAAGGCAATGACAACGCAATCATAGTATTTTCCTCTCTCGCTCTTTGGACTTAAAACTCGAGGTTTAACAATAATAATTTAAACAGTACATTTTCATCTATGCTGGATACGTTGAAATAAAATTATAAATGAAAATTTATCCAGTTTTATTATTAGAATATAAGATTTTCCTGCCACATAAAAAATTGGTAAATCTCCATCATTATACAAAGCGTAAGATCTAAGTCTAACATAATTTATTCAAAATTTGGTGAATAAAAAAAAATTGATTTCATTTTCGCGTTTTGACTCTCATTTCTTATTTCATTTGGTTAGCTTGCAATTTTTCTTTTAATGTAAATAAAGAATTTAATCCACTAAAGATTTACTTTTGCAATTTCATAACATAATGATTTTTTTATAAATATGCATGCATTTCTCGTAACAATATCATATCACATAATCATCATAATCACAAATAATAATGGAGGACTAACGAAGGCTATAACAAACCCTTTACCCATAGACTGTAGCCATAGGGGCTCTCTTGTTCAACACAGGTCATTTGATCCAATGTAGTGGATTATCGTCCGAGAGCCACATTCAATCGAACCACCACAGCTTTACTACGACATGATTGCCTTCCAAGAGCAAGCTTGACCGAAACGCCACAATCATGCTACCTCTCATGCACCATATATCTGTTAGCGTCCGAGAACAAGCTTGACCGAACTGCCCCAACGTGTCATATCTAAATCAATGGACCCAATCCTAACCCAAATCTATACCGTCTAATGACTCACTATGCGCATAACCTATTGATACCTACCATGTAACTCATACTATAACAATCCTCCACAGTATCACATAGCAAGACAAGCACAACATTGCACAACAAAAATATGTATACATTTGTCAATCCATATGTATGAATGTCATGTGTGCATATGGAAATGATGATGATTTTCATGATAAATATAAAATTCTAATGCACGTTCATAACCACGAATATTGACCCACAGTTAGAATGTGCTCCTTCGTGTTGAACTTAGTGTCTCAAAGTGGAGGATTCAGGTCCTGATTAATCTATAGAAAGAAAAGTCAAAATGACTATTAGGATTTAAAACCTTAACCAATTTTAGATACTCCGAGAATAAGACTATGACTCACAATTAAAAAGCTCTAATCTCTGTTTAAAAACAAAGATGTCACGTTTTACGAGTTTTGAAAATTTTCACACTATAAAATGGGCATCCTCCTTAAAAAAAAGGGTAATTCTTGCAATGAAAAGACACTTCTATAAATACCAGTAATCACAGGTCAATTTGGGCCTCCAATATACAAGTCTATGCCCAATTGAGTCCGCATTTACTCACAAAAATTTATAATAAATTCAATCATAATCCTAGTCTACCAATTTCATAACCCTTTTTAAATTTTTTTCTCATAAACTATGAAACATTTCAATACATTGCTTTTATGAAAATTGACTTACATAATATTTGAAATTTTTAAAATTTGAGGTTTAACAATAATAATCTAAACAATGCATATTCATCTATGTTGGATATGTTCAAATAAAATTATAAATGAAAATTTATCCAACATTATTATTAGACTAGAAGATTTCCCTACCACTGATAAAAAATTGGTAAATCTCTATCATTATCCAAAGCATAAGATCTAAGTCTAACATAATTTATTCAAAATTTGGTGAATATAAAAAATTTGATTTCATTTTCAAGTTTTGACTCTCATCTCTTATTTCATTTGGTTAGCTTACAATATTTCTTTTAATGTAAATAAAGAATTTTATCGACTCAAGATATGCTTTTGCAATATTACATTGTTACAGAGTGACATACATTTCATGAGAAAGTGACAAACCAAGTACATCACCTAGTTGTTAGAGATTCTATTTTATTCCCATTTGTAAGCTTACCTTTGTGTGGATATCATTCGGAATTTGTATTTCTCTTATCCAATTCAGAGTTTTATCAACTTGCTCATCTTTGTCCAACTCTGTCGTAGGATCGTGCATTATGTATTCTTACAAAACAAAATCCAAAGCATAAAATTGATGTATTCTTACAACTATTGATAATTGAATTATAGCATCTTTGGCAATATGGTGTTGAGACATATAATGTGTCTCTAAAACAAAATTATGTGTTGAGAGCGACTTTGATGTGGACCATTAGTGATTTTTCGGCATATGCCGCATTGTTTGGATGGAGCACAACAGGAAAATTAGGTTGTCCTTATTGTGGCAATGATTCTGATGCGTTTTATCTTCTAGATGAGGTAAAACATGTTAGTTTGATAACCACAGGAAATTTCTTCCTATAGATCAACCATTTAGATGCAATAAAAAAAAGTTCATTAAGAATAGGATGGTAAAAATACCTCCTTACCCTCACAAAGCTAGTGAAGAGATTTTGCAGGAGATTAAGGAATTAGGTTTGCTGAAAATTACAGAATTGGAAGCTGATAAGTTAATACAAACATTAGTAAAAACTTTGGTTGGAGAAAACGAAGCAACTTTTGGGTTTACCATATTGGAAAACTAATTTCATACATCATAATCTAGATGTGATGCATATTGAAAAAAAATATTTTTGACAATTTGTTCAATACCATAATGATCATTGAAGGGAGGATAAAAGACAATGCAAAATCATAAGCTGATTTGCAACTTTTTTGTAGAAGGAATGAGTTATATAAAGATCTTTGCATTGGTAAATATCTGAAAGCATGTTACACTTTAGACAAAAAACCAAAGAAAATATTATGTGAATGGTTGAAAAGCCTAAAGATTTCCGATTGTTATGTTTCAAACTTGGCGAGGTGTGTGGACATACGGAAGTACAAATTATTTAAGATGAAAAGTCATGATTGTCATATGTTTATGCAAAGGCTATTTCCAATTGCATTTTGGGAGTTGCTACCGACTAAGTTTTGGGAAGTAATAACATAATTAAGTTTGTTTTTCAAAGTTTAATATCATCTAAAATTATGTTGGCTTAAATGGAAAAACTAGAAAGGAAAATTCCAATAATTTTGTGCACGTCAGAAGGGATTTTTTCTCCAAGCTTCTTTGACTGTATGGAGCATTTACTTTTGCATCTAGCACATGAGGAAAAACTAGCTGGTCAAGTTCAATATCAATGGATGTATCCGTTTGAGAGGTAATTCAACAAAAATGATTGTAATTGAAGTAATAACATGTTTTAACAACTAAATTGTAATAACCATATTCGCTAATATAGGTATTTGCATCACTTGAAGAAAAATGTCAAAAACAAGGCTATAGTTGAAGGTTCAATATGTAATGCTTATTTAGTGGAAGAAGCTAGTACATTTTGTTCATATTATTTTCAGTCACATGTTTATACAAGAGAAAGAAAAGTTCCTTATAATGACGATAGGAGAGGAACGAGTAATGCTGATGATAACTTATCCATTTTCATATATTGTGGATGAAAATATGGACGTTCTATTAGACCTCGAACTTTTTTTGAAATTTTGAAGTATAATTTGACGTTAGATGAGGAATTTGTGGAGAATTATTCATGTGCAAAGAAAAAGATAATTCAAGAATGTGAATTGTTATATGTGATTAAGATAGGTGAAATATGCTTTTATTATTGATGTTTATGATTAATTATGGCCTAAAATGGTGTTTTGAGTTTAAATGGAATTGATAGTAAATGAATTGCTTTAAATGGAGTTGAAAAGCAAGAAATGATTAGTTAAAGTGTTAGATTTTGGAGAATTGAAAATCTGAAATTTTGAGGATGAATAGTAGCAAAAAATGGCAATTTGGATCTGAAATCTTTGTGAATTTTTTTTGGATTTATTTAGGCTGAATTTAAGAAAATGATCTTCATGAAACTTGTAGCTTCTGCTGAGAGCTTTCTATCGCCATGAAATATGATATTTTTTGATATCGGGATTGAAAGTTATGATCTTTCAAATTTAAGTTTTTTTGTTTTGTTTTTGAAAAATGCTCATTAGGGTAAGTTTGTGTGTACTGTGCTTTGAGGCCAATTTTGTACTGATGTAGTTTGAATTGGAGTAAGTGGTCTGTATGAAAGTTGTAGAGGAAGTTTATACCTTTTCAATGATGTAAAATATGTTATTTTTTATTGTGGAAATTGAAAAATGTGAAATTTGGAAGTTTGGATGTTGGTATAGGATGACCAATTCTGGCAAAAACTTTGACAGAAAAGTTGACCCAGTTAGAGGTTGAAATTTGCTTTTAAGTTCTTCATGAAAGTTTTAGATTATATTTTTATCTTTCCATTGATGTAAAGTATGACATTTTTTGGAACATGGAATAAGAAGTTAGGATTTTTACAAGTTACTGTTACTTTTCGGGAAGAGTATTAGTGGACAGGAAATTTGAAGTGATTTTTAACTCCCATAGAGGCCAAACTGATTTTTCTATCCTTCATGAAAGTTGTAGGTTGCTTTTTGATCTTTTCATTGATATAAAATATGACATTTTAGGACCTTGGAGTTGAAAGATAGAAATTTTCAAAGTTGAGTTATTGTTTAGGGAGATATTATTTTGACAGAAAGTTTGAGTAGGATTTTGATACCTTTAGAGATGGAATTGGCTTTCGAGTTTTTCATGGAAGTTGTAGAGCTTCCTTGTATCTTTCTATTGATACCGAATTTGTCAAGTTTGGAGTTCGGGACCAAGAGTTATGAATTTTGGAAAATTCTATTATATATTTATATATATATTTGAGAAAAAAAAGGAAATGAAAATGGACCAGGGCACTGCTCGCCCTCGTGAACGCTAACCCAAGGTGAGCTCGCCTCGAGGGCGTAGCGCTTCTCTCAATAAGATCGTCCCTCGCGCGGCGACGTCGTTTGTGATTCTCGCCACATGCAACCCGCTTTGCTTTCATTACAAGAAAACGCTTCGCTTTTGATCTCTTCGATTTTTGCCATTCTCCTCCCCTAATCCAACGCTAATTTTCCTAAGTTTTTGCTTTTTTCGGATGTTGGAAATTGCCCATAAGTTTGATTGAATCATTTTGGTTTCTTTGATTCTGAGTTTTTTGTAAATCCATCCCTTCGATTCCGCTATTGGAAATCCATTTCCATTTTATGATTTTCGAGCCTTTCGATTTTCTATGACTTCCGATCTGATTTGTGTTTTACTATTGTTTTGGCCCACTTTCGGTTTTGAGATCCGTTTGATTCATTTCCGCTTTGCCTATTTTTAGTTTTTTCGTTCGATTTCGATTCCGTTATCCGTTTTTTCGGTTGGGGTTTGGTTTCATGATCGGGTCCCAACATTTATGATATTAGAGCGCCATTATTAGGATCTTACATCGACGCATGTGTATAAGTGATATGCATGAAAAATTGAAAAGAGATTAAATGGATAGAATAGAATTAGTGAGAATGTGATATTGATGTGAATAAATTTTCATGACTTATTTGAAGAATCAAAGTGCTTGTTTAATTTAAGTGTCAAGAGTATGATTGACTATAAGAATGTGTTAATAGAAATTAAGATTAGAATATCATGATGAAATTGGATGAATTGCTTTCGGATATACATGTGTGAGATGCAATAAGGGATACTTGAAGGATGAGTTGAATGATAGAGATATAGATATGTACGGAAGTTCAAAAGGAAGGAATTGAATCGTATTGGTCCATATTAAGGTTATTAAGAATTGGACCATTAACTTGTGTAAATATATTAAGAAATATTGATTTGTGGATATAGTGATTTGATATGATATTGGTGGTATTTGATATAAGAAGTAAAAAATTGTAAATAAGTTGAGATATAAGTATGATGAGGAATTAGTTAAGAAAGTAATTGATTAGGGTCTTTTGGAAACAAATTAGTTAAGAGAATGTGTTACTTGGTGATTACTTAAGTTAGAATTTCGATGACGAAATTCTTTTAAGAGGGGAAGAAATGTTGTACCTCGAACTTTTCTTGAAATTTTGAAGTATAAATTGACATTAGATGAGGAATTTGTGGTGAATTGTTCATGTGCAAAGAAAAAGACAATTCAAGAATGTGAATTGTTATATGAGATTAAGATAGGTGAAATATGCTTTTGTTATTGATGTTTATGATTAATTATGGCCTAAAATGGTGTTTTGAGTTTAAATGGAATTGATAGTGAATGAATTGCTTTAAATGGAGTTAAAAAGCAAGAAATGATTAGTTAAAGTGTTAGATTTTGGAGAATTGAAAATCTGAAATTTTGAGGATGAATAGTAGCAGAAAATGGCAATTTGGATGTGACATCTTCGTGAATTTTTCTGGGTTGTTTTGGGCTGAATTTGTGAAAATTATCTTCATGAAACTTGTAGCTTCTGCTGGGAGCTTTCTATCTCAATGAAATATGATATTTTTCGATATCGGGATTGAAAGTTATGATCTTTCAAATTTAAGTTTTTTTGTTTTGTTTTTGGAAAATGCTCATTAGGGTAAGTTTGTGTGTACTATGCTTTGACGCCAATTTTGCACTGATATGGTTTGAATTGGAGTAAGTGATCTGCATGAAAGTTGTAGAGGAAGTTTATAGCTTTTCAAAGATGTAAAATATGTTATTTTTTATTTTGAAAATTGGAAGATGTGAAATTTGGATGTTTTGATGTTGGTATAGGATGACCAATTCTGGCAGAAACTTTGACAGAAAAGTTGACCTAGTTAGGGTTTGAAATTGTTTTTAAGTTCTTCATGAAAGTTTTTGATTATGTTTTAATCTTTCCATTGATATAAAGTATGGAATTTTTGGAACATGGAATAAGAAGTTATGATTTTTACAAGTTGCTGTTACTGTTTGGGAAGAATATTAGTGGATAGGAACTTTGAAGTGATTTTTAACTCCCTTAGAGGCCAAACAGATTTTTCTGTCCTTCATGAAAGTTGTAGGTTGCTTTTTGATCATTTCATTGATATAAAATATGACATTTTAGGACCTTGGAGTTGAAAGATAGAAATTTTCAAAGTTGAGTTATTGTTTAGGGAGATATTATTTTGATAGAAAGTTTGAGTAGGATTTTGATACCTTAAGAGATGGAATTGGCTTTCGAGTTTTTGATGGAAGTTGTAGAGCTTCCTTGTATCTTTCATTGATACAAAATTTGACAAATTTGGAGTTCGGGACCAAGATTTATGAATTTTGGAAAATTCTATTATATATTTATATATATATTTGAGAAAAAAAGGAAATGAAAATGGACCAGGGCACTGCTCGCCCTCATGAACGCTAGCCCAAGGCGAGCTCGCCCTCGCGAGGGCGAGCGCTTGCTCTCCAGCGCACTGTCGTTCCCTCGCTTGCGACGTCGTTTGTGATTCTCGCCCCATGCAACACCATTTTACTTCCGTTGCGCGCGCAAAACGTTTCTGTTTTGATCTCTTTGATTTTTGCCATTCTCCTCTCCTAATCCAACGCTAATTTTCCTAAGTTTTTGCTTTTTTCGGATGTTGGAAATTGCCCATAAGTTTGATTGAATCATTTTGGTTTCTTTGATTCTGAGTTTTTTGTAAATCCATCCCTTCGATTCCGCTATTGGAAATCCATTTTCGTTTTATGATTTTCGAGCCTTTCGATTTTCTATGACTTCCGATCTGATTTGTGTTTTGCTATTGTTTTGGCCCACTTTCGGTTTTGCGATCCGTTTGATTCATTTCCGCTTTGCCTTTTTTAAGTTTTTTTGTTCGATTTCGATTTCGTTATTCGTTTTTCCGGCTGGGGTCTGGTTTCAAGATCGGGTCCCAACATTTATGGTATTAGAGCGCCAGTATTAGGATCTTACATGGGCGCATGTGTATAAGTGATATGCATGAGAAATTGAAAAGAGATTAAATGGATAGAATAGAATTAGTGAGAATGTGATATTGATGTGAATAAATTTTCATGACTTATTTGAAGAATCAAAGTGCTTGTTTAATTTAAGTGTCAAGAGTATGATTGACTATAAGAATGTGTTAATAGAAATTAAGATTAGAATATCATGATGAAATTGGATGAATTGCTTTCGGATATACATGTGTGAGATGCAATAAGGGATACTTGAAGGATGAGTTGAATGATAAAGATATAGATATGTACGGAAGTTCAAAAGGAAGGAATTGAATGGTATTGGTCCATATTAAGGTTATTAAGAATTGGACCATTAACTTGTGTAAATATATTAAGAAATATTGATTTGTGGATATAGTGATTTGACATGATATTGGTGGTATTTGATATAAGAAGTAAAAAATTGTAAATAAGTTGATATATAAGTATGATGAGGAATTAGTTAAGAAAGTGATTGATTAGGGTCTTTTGGAAACAAATTAGTTAAGAGAATGTGTTACTTGGTGATTACTTAAGTTAGAATTTCGATGACGAAATTCTTTTAAGAGGGGAAGAAATGTTGTACCTCGAACTTTTCTTGAAATTTTGAAGTATAAATTGACATTAGATGAGGAATTTGTGGTGAATTGTTCATGTGCAAAGAAAAAGACAATTCAAGAATGTGAATTGTTATATGAGATTAAGATAGGTGAAATATGCTTTTGTTATTGATGTTTATGATTTATGACCTAAAATGGTGTTTTGAGTTTAAATGGAATTGATAGTAAATGAATTGCTTTAAATGGAGTTAAAAAGCAAGAAATGATTAGTTAAAGTGTTAGATATTGGAGAATTGAAAATCTGAAATTTTGAGGATGAATAGTAGCAGAAAATGGCAATTTGGATGTGACATCTTCGTGAATTTTTCTGGGTTGTTTTGGGCTGAATTTGAGAAAATTATCTTCATGAAACTTGTAGCTTCTGCCGGGAGTTTTCTATCTCCATGAAATATGATATTTTTCGATATCGGGATTGAAAGTTATGATCTTTCAAATTTAAGTTTTTTGTTTTGTTTTTGGAAAATGCTCATTAGGGTAAGTTTGTGTGTGCTATGCTTTTAGGCCAATTTTGCACTAATATGGTTTGAATTGGAGTAAGTGATCTGCATGAAAGTTGTAGAGAAAGTTTATAGCTTTTCAATGATGTAAAATATGTTATTTTTTATTGTGAAAATTGGAAGATGTGAAATTTGGATGTTTGGATGTTGGTATAGGATGACCAATTCTGGCAGAAAGTTTGACAGAAAAGTTGACCTAGTTAGGGTTTGAAATTGCTTTTAAGTTCTTCATGAAAGTTTTTGATTATGTTTTAATCTTTCCATTGATATAAAGTATGGAATTTTTGGAACATGGAATAAGAAGTTATGATTTTTACAAGTTACTGTTACTGTTTGGGAAGAGTATTAGTCGATAGGAACTTTGAAGTGATTTTTAACTCCCTTAAAGGCCAAACTGATTTTTCTATCCTTCATGAAAGTTGTAGGTTGCTTTTTGATCTTTTCATTGATATAAAATATGACATTTTAGGACCTTGGAGTTGAAAGATAGAAATTTTCAAAGTTGAGTTATTATTTAGGGAGATATTATCTTGACAGAAAGTTTGAGTAGGATTTTGATACCTTTAGAGATGGAATTGGCTTTCGAGTTTTTGATGGAAGTTGTAGAGCTTCCTTATATCTTTCTATTGATACCAAATTTGTCAAGTTTGGAGTTCGGAAACAAGAGTTATGAATTTTGGAAAATTCTATTATATATTTATATATATATTTGAGAAAAAAAGGAAATGAAAATGGACTAGGGCACTGCTCGCCCTCGTGAACGCTAGCCCAAGGCAAGCTCGGCCCTCGCGAGGGCGAGCGCTTGCTAGCCAGCGCACTGTCGTTCCCTCGCATGCGACGTCATTTGTGATTCTCGCCCCATGCAACGCCGTTTTGCTTCGCTTGAGCGCGCAAAACGTTTCTGTTTTGATCTCTTCGATTTTTGTCATTCTCCTCCCCTAATCCAACGCTAATTTACCTAAGTTTGTGCTTTTTTCGGATGTTGGAAATTGCCCATAAATTTGATTGAATCATTTTGGTTTCTTTGATTCTAAGTTTTTTGTAAATCCATCCCTTCGATTCCGCTATTGGAAATCCATTTCTGTTTAATGATTTTCGAGCCTTTCGATTTTCTATGACTTCCGATCTGATTTGTGTTTTGCTATTGTTTTGGCCCACTTTCGGTTTTGAGATCCGTTTCATTCATTTCCGCTTTGCCTTTTTTTAGTTTTTTCGTTCGATTTTGATTCCGTTATCCGTTTTTTCGGTTGGGGTCTAGTTTCAAGATCGGGTCCCAACATTTATGGTATTAGAGCGCCAATATTAGGATCTTACATGGGCGCATGTGTATAAGTGATATGCATGAGAAATTGAAAAGAGATTGAATGGATAGAATAGAATTAGTGAGAATGTGATATTGATGTGAATAAATTTTCATGACTTATTTGAAGAATCAAAGTGCTTGTTTAATTTAAGTGTCAAGAGTATGATTGACTATAAGAATGTGTTAATAGAAATTAAGATTAGAATATCATGATGAAAATGAATGAATTGCTTTCGGATATACATGTGTGAGATGCAATAAGGGATACTTGAAGGATGAGTTGAATGATAGAGATATAGATATGTACGGAAGTTCAAAAGGAAGGAATTGAATGGTATTGGTCCATATTAAGGTTATTAAGAATTGGACCATTAACTTGTGTAAATATATTAAGAAATATTGATTTGTGGATATAGTGATTTGATATGATATTGGTGGTATTTGATATAAGAAGTAAAAAATTGTAAATAAGTTGAGATATAAGTATGATGAGGAATTAGTTAAGAAAGTGATTGATTAGGGTCTTTTGGAAACAAATTAGTTAAGAGAATGTGTTATTTGGTGATTACTTAAGTTAGAATTTCGATGACGAAATTCTTTTAAGAGGGGAAGAAATGTTGTATCTCGAACTTTTCTTGAAAATTTGAAGTATAAATTGACATTAGATGAGGAATTTGTGGTGAATTGTTCATGTGCAAAGAAAAAGACAATTCAAGAATGTGAATTGTTATATGAGAATGCTCATTAGGGTAAGTTTGTGTGTGCTATGCTTTTAGGCCAATTTTGCACTGATATGGTTTGAATTGGAGTAAGTCATCTGCATGAAAGTTGTAGAGGAAGTTTATAGCTTTTCAATGATGTAAAATATGTTATTTTTTATTGTGAAAATTGGAAGATGTGAAATTTGGATGTTTGGATGTTGGTATAGGATGACAATTTCTGGCAGAAAGTTTGACAGAAAAGTTGACCTAGTTAGGGTTTGAAATTGTTTTTAAGTTCTTCATGAAAGTTTTTGATTATGTTTTAATCTTTCCATTGATATAAAGTATGGAATTTTTGGAACATGGAATAAGAAGTTATGATTTTTACAAGTTGTTGTTACTGTTTGGGAAGAGTATTAGTGGATAGGAACTTTCAAGTGATTTTTAACTACCTTAGAGGCCAAATTGATTTTTCTGTCCTGCATGAAAGTTGTAGGTTGCTTTTTGATCTTTTCATTGATATAAAATATGACATTTTAGGACCTTGGAGTTGAAAGATAGAAATTTTCAAAGTTGAGTTATTATTTAGGGAGATATTATTTTGACAGAAAGTTTGAGTAGGATTTTGATACCTTTAGAGATGGAATTGGCTTTCGAGTTTTTGATGGAAGTTGTAGAGCTTCCTTGTATCTTTCTATTGATACCAAATTTGTCAAGTTTGGAGTTCGGGAACAAGAGTTATGAATTTTGGAAATTCTATTATATATTTATATATATATTTGAGAAAAAAAAGGAAATGAAAGTGGACCAGGGCACTGCTCGCCCTCGTGAACGCTAGCCCAAGGCAAACTCGACCCTCGCGAGGGCGAGCGCTTGCTCGGCAGCGCACTGTTGTTCCCTCGCGTGCGACATTGTTAGTGATTCTGCTTGATGTAACGCCGCTTTGCTTCTCACTACAAGAAAACGCTTCGGTTTTAATCTCTTCGATTTTTGTTATTCTCCTCCCCTAATCTAACACTAATTTTCCTAAGTTTTTGCTTTTTTCGGATGTTGGAAATTGCCCATAAGTTTGATTGAATCATTTTGGTTTCTTTGATTCTGAGTTTTTTGTAAATCCATCCCTTCGATTCCGCTATTGGAAATCCATTTCCGTTTTATGATTTTCGAGCCTTTCGATTTTCTATGACTTCCGATCTGATTTGTGTTTTACTATTGTTTTGGCCCACTTTCGGTTTTGAGATCCGTTTGATTCATTTCCGCTTTGCCTATTTTTAGTTTTTTCGTTCGATTTCGATTCCGTTATCCGTTTTTTCGGTTGGGGTTTGGTTTCATGATCGGGTCCCAACATTTATGATATTAGAGCGCCATTATTAGGATCTTACATCGACGCATGTGTATAAGTGATATGCATGAGAAATTGAAAAGAGATTAAATGGATAGAATAGAATTAGTGAGAATGTGATATTGATGTGAATAAATTTTCATGACTTATTTGAAGAATCAAAGTGCTTGTTTAATTTAAGTGTCAAGAGTATGATTGACTATAAGAATGTGTTAATAGAAATTAAGATTAGAATATCATGATGAAATTGGATGAATTGCTTTCGGATATACATGTGTGAGATGCAATAAGGGATACTTGAAGGATGAGTTGAATGATAGAGATATAGATATGTACGGAAGTTCAAAAGGAAGGAATTGAATGGTATTGGTCCATATTAAGGTTATTAAGAATTGGACCATTAACTTGTGTAAATATATTAAGAAATATTGATTTGTGGATATAGTGATTTGATATGATATTGGTGGTATTTGATATAAGAAGTAAAAAATTGTAAATAAGTTGAGATATAAGTATGATGAGGAATTAGTTAAGAAAGTGATTGATTAGGGTCTTTTGGAAACAAATTAGTTAAGAGAATGTGTTATTTGGTGATTACTTAAGTTAGAATTTCGATGACGAAATTCTTTTAAGAGGGGAAGAAATGTTGTATCTCGAACTTTTCTTGAAAATTTGAAGTATAAATTGACATTAGATGAGGAATTTGTGGTGAATTGTTCATGTGCAAAGAAAAAGACAATTCAAGAATGTGAATTGTTATATGAGATTAAGATAGGTGAAATATGCTTTTGTTATTGATGTTTATGATTAATTATGGCCTAAAATGGTGTTTTGAGTTTAAATGGAATTGATAGTGAATGAATTGCTTTAAATGGAGTTAAAAAGCAAGAAATGATTAGTTAAAGTGTTAGATATTGGAGAATTGAAAATCTGAAATTTTGAGGATGAATAGTAGCAGAAAATGGCAATTTGGATGTGACATCTTCGTGAATTTTTCTGGGTTGTTTTGGGCTGAATTTGAGAAAATTATCTTCATGAAACTTGTAGCTTCTACTGGGAGCTTTCTATCTCAATGAAATATGATATTTTTCGATATCGGGATTGAAAGTTATGATCTTTCAAATTTAAGTTTTTTTGTTTTGTTTTTGGAGAATGTTCATTAGGGTAAGTTTGTGTGTACTATGCTGTGAGGCCAATTTTGCACTGATATGGTTTGAATTGGAGTAAGTCATCTGCATGAAAGTTGTAGAGGAAGTTTATAGCTTTTTAATGATGTAAAATATGTTGTTTTTTATTGTGAAAATTGGAAGATGTGAAATTTGGATGTTTGGATGTTGGTATAGGATGACAATTTCTGGCAGAAAGTTTGACAGAAAAGTTGACCTAGTTAGGGTTTGAAATTGTTTTTAAGTTCTTCATGAAAGTTTTTGATTATGTTTTAATCTTTCCATTGATATAAAGTATGGAATTTTGGAACATGGAATAAGAAGTTATGATTTTACAAGTTGTTGTTACTGCTTGGGAAGAGTATTAGTGGATAGGAACTTTCAAGTGATTTTTAACTACCTTAGAGGCCAAATTGATTTTTCTGTCCTGCATGAAAGTTGTAGGTTGCTTTTTGATCTTTTCATTGATATTAAATATGACATTTTAGGACCTTGGAGTTGAAAGATAGAAATTTTCAAAGTTGAGTTATTATTTAGGAGATATTATTTTGTGTAAAGTTTGAGTAGGATTTTGATACCTTTAGAGATGGAATTGGCTTTCGAGTTTTTGATGGAAGTTGTAGAGCTTCCTTGTATCTTTCTATTGATACCAAATTTGTCAAGTTTGGAGTTCGGGAACAAGAGTTATGAATTTTGGAAATTCTATTATATATTTATATATATATTTGAGAAAAAAAAGGAAATGAAAGTGGACCAGGGCACTGCTCGCCCTCGTGAACGCTAGCCCAAGGCAAACTCGACCCTCGCGAGGGCGAGCGCTTGCTCGCCAGCGCACTGTTGTTCCCTCGCGTGCGACATTGTTAGTGATTCTCGCCCCATGCAACGCCGTTTTGCTTCCCTTGCGCGCGCAAAACGTTTCTGTTTTAATCTCTTCGATTTTTGTTATTCTCCTCCCCTAATCTAACACTAATTTTCCTAAGTTTTTGCTTTTTTCGGATGTTGGAAATTGCCCATAAGTTTGATTGAATCATTTTGGTTTCTTTGATTCTCGAGTTTTTGTAAATCCATCCTTCGATTCCGCTTATTGGAAATCCATTTCGCTTTATGATTTTCGAGCCTTTCGATTTTCTATGACTTCGATCTGATTTGTGTTTTACTATTGTTTTGGCCCACTTTCGGTTTTGAGATCCGTTTGATTCATTTCCGCTTTGCCTATTTTTAGTTTTTTCGTTCGATTTCGATTCCGTTATCCGTTTTTTCGGTTGGGGTTTGGTTTCATGATCGGGTCCCAACATTTATGATATTAGAGCGCCATTATTAGGATCTTACATCGACGCATGTGTATAAGTGATATGCATGAGAAATTGAAAAGAGATTAAATGGATAGAATAGAATTAGTGAGAATGTGATATTGATGTGAATAAATTTTCATGACTTATTTGAAGAATCAAAGTGCTTGTTTAATTTAAGTGTCAAGAGTATGATTGACTATAAGAATGTGTTAATAGAAATTAAGATTAGAATATCATGATGAAATTGGATGAATTGCTTTCTGATATACATGTGTGAGATGCAATAAGGGATACTTGAAGGATGAGTTGAATGATAGAGATATAGATATGTACGGAAGTTCAAAAGGAAGGAATTGAATGGTATTGGTCCATATTAAGGTTATTAAGAATTGGACCATTAACTTGTGTAAATATATTAAGAAATATTGATTTGTGGATATAGTGATTTGATATGATATTGGTGGTATTTGATATAAGAAGTAAAAAATTGTAAATAAGTTGAGATATAAGTATGATGAGGAATTAGTTAAGAAAGTGATTGATTAGGGTCTTTTGGAAACAAATTAGTTAAGAGAATGTGTTATTTGGTGATTACTTAAGTTAGAATTTCGATGACGAAATTCTTTTAAGAGGGGAAGAAATGTTGTATCTCGAACTTTTCTTGAAAATTTGAAGTATAAATTGACATTAGATGAGGAATTTGTGGTTAATTGTTCATGTGCAAAGAAAAAGACAATTCAAGAATGTGAATTGTTATATGAGATTAAGATAGGTGAAATATGCTTTTGTTATTGATGTTTATGATTAATTATGGCCTAAAATGGTGTTTTGAGTTTAAATGGAATTGATAGTGAATGAATTGCTTTAAATGGAGTTAAAAAGCAAGAAATGATTAGTTAAAGTGTTAGATATTGGAGAATTGAAAATCTGAAATTTTGAGGATGAATAGTAGCAGAAAATGGCAATTTGGATGTGACATCTTCGTGAACTTTTCTGGGTTGTTTTGGGCTGAATTTGAGAAAATTATCTTCATGAAACTTGTAGATTCTGCTGGGAGCTTTCTATCTCAATGAAATATGATATTTTTCGATATCGGGATTGAAAGTTATGATCTTTCAAATTTAAGTTTTTTTGTTTTGTTTTTGGAAAATGTTCATTAGGGTAAGTTTGTGTGTACTATGCTTTGAGGCCAATTTTGCACTGATATGGTTTGAATTGGAGTAAGTGATCTACATGAAAGTTGTAGAGGAAGTTTATAGCTTTTCAATGATGTAAAATATGTTATTTGCTATTGTGAAAATTGGAAGATGTGAAATTTGGATGTTTGGATGTTGGTATAGGATGACCAATTCTGGTAGAAACTTTGACAGAAAAGTTGACCTAGTTAGGGTTTGAAATTGTTTTTAAGTTCTTCATGAAAGTTTTTTATTATGTTTTAATCTTTCCATTGATATAAAGTATGGAATTTTTGGAACATGGAAGAAGAAGTTATGATTTTTACAAGTTGTTGTTACTATTTGGGAAGAGTATTAGTGGATAGGAACTTTAAAGTGATTTTTAACTCCCTTAGAGGCCAAACTGATTTTTCTGTCCTTCATGAAAGTTGTAGATTGCTTTTTGATCTTTTCATTGATATAAAATATGACATTTTAAGACCTTAGAGTTGAAAGATAGAAATTTTCAAAGTTGAGTTATTATTTAGGGAGATGTTATTTGGATAAAAAGTTTGAGTGGGATTTTGATACCTTTAGAGAAGGAATTGGCTTTTGAGTTCTGCATGGAAGCTATAGAGCTTCCTTGGAGCTTTCCATTGATACTAAATTTGTCAAATTTGGAGTTCCGGAACAAGAGTTATGAATTTTGGAAAATTCTATTATATGTTTATATTTATATTTGAGAAAAAAAGGAAATGAAAATGGACCAGGGCACTGCTCGGCGAGCAAGCGAAAACTCTCACCCAAGGCGCGAGGGCGAGCGAGCGGAAACGCTCGCCCAAGGAGAGCTCACCCTCCTAAGCGCTCGCGAGGGCGAGCGCGCGCTCACCAGCGCGCTGTCATTCCCTCGCGTGTGACGTCGTCTGTGATTCTCGCGTCATGTGACCTCGTTTTTCTTCCCTTGCGCGCGCGAAATGCTGCCGTTTTGATCTCTTCGATTTTTTCCTTTCTCGTCCCCTAATCCGACCCTTGTTTAATCATTTGCTTATATCTTTTCCGTCCGACATCCGATTGACTTGGTTTTAAAAGAGTTGGATTCCTAAGACAATTATCTACATCAGCATTGGAAATTTATGATTTTTAAGATTAAATTGAGGATGATGGATTTAATCAAAGTGAGTTGGGAAATTTTCTGAACATAGTTCAGTATTTTAGTAAATTCTTGGTCTGTGGAGATCAAATTGAACTGACTCTAGTTGCAAAATAAAATAGAGACTTGGGGCTACAAGTTATCTGAAGACATCGAATTTCAATTTAGCCCCTAAGATTTTTAATTTCTAATTTGAAATCGGTTTTAGTGTTCAGTCTTGGATTAATAAGAGCTGAACGTATTTTGGCCATAACTTTTGCTCTAGTCAATAAAATGAGGTGATTCTTGATCTGGATTAAACTAGAAAACTAGGGGTACAAATGTTCTGAAGGATTCGAGTTTCAATTTTGTCTTTAAGAATGTCAATTTTCATATGGAAATAAATCGCTGGAAAATATTTTAGTATAGTGATAGTCTGAAATGTTTGGAGTATAACTTTTAGAGTAGTACACCAAATTAAAAGATTTTAGTGGCGTTATGAAATTGAGACTATAAGGAACATTTCTCAAGAAGTAAGTTTTAGCAAATTCCTTCAATTTTAATGATTTGAAAAATGTCCTAAGTTAAGCATGATTTGATGAATTTTGAGACTTTGTTATATTTTATATTTTTGATTAGCATGTTAAATTGAGTAAGAGCATATGGGATAAGTTGATTGGATTGAATTAAGTTAAAGTGTTAGACATTAAAGTGTTAGAAATGCATAAGGGCAAAATTGGAAGAATATTAAAGGTTTTAAGTTTTAAAGCTTTTAAGGAAGGCAATTGGGTCATTGATCGCGACTTATCGTTCAATCCTAAGATTGATCCTTGGAAACCGGTCAAAATCAATTTATACCAAGAATTGCAACACAGGGTGCAAACTCGGGTCGACTCTCAAGGAACCAGTGTAGAATTGATCTTAAGACTAGCCTAGTCTAATGATGCATGCAATTAAAGCAATTAAAGGGGGTTTTGGCTTGATCTTTTAAACTAAAGAAAGCAAAGCTGAATCAAATATTTTTTTGGGATTTTTGAAAGGCAAGACAATTTGAAATAATTAAGATTGAAAACAATTTACTAAAGTTCTCCTGAAAATACAGCTCGGGTCATCATCGTTCAAAATAAATGTCGGGGTTTGAAATCCACTAAGTTTCGAAAACACAACCTTAACAACTCGTTAAGTCCAAGATTTAATTGATCAACTCGATAAATTAAAACTTGTTAAAACCCTTAGTGTATGGTATGAAATGATTTATGCAATAAATCAATCAGATAATAACATAACCAACTTAACCAAACACAACTAGGCGATTAGGTTAATTAATGCAAAATCGATCGATATACATGAGACTTCATGTATTCAGCACAATATTCAACACAAACCAATCCTTAACATAGATCAAAGTTTAACATCCTACTAAACTATAGCAAGATTCATTCGGTCATACAATGCAATCTCCAACTCGGAGTTGTTACAAAACCATGACGTAAATTCAAAACAATGATCGATTACCCTTGGAACTTATGGAACTCGCACCGCTGTTACATCTTCAGGAGATCCGACGCCTTAGCCACGATGATGCCGGTGAGTCCATCATCGCTGGAATATCACCTCGGTCCATGACTCCAACGATTTAACAGTTGAGGTGAGTGCGATTTAACGATGGAAGAGATGAAGATGGTGATGGTGGACGTCGTCTGGAGGTGGCGCCGAATCTGCAAAACAGAGGAAACAAAACCTATCAGAAAAATAGAGAAGACGAAAGATGGAGAGCTACCTCGAGAATGCGGCTGTCCTCGTTTTAACCTAAAATGGAAGGTTTTATAGAGTCGTAAGCGGCCGGGTCGAATAAAGGCAAAATTTGCCATTTAAGGGTCGGTATCCGACGACCGTCACGACTAATGAATAAAGTTCGTCATGACGATAAAATGGTCACTCGTCATGATTTAACTAATTTATACCAAATAAATTTGTCGCGACGAATGGGAGTGTTGGTTCGTCCCGACGAATGGATGGCTTCTCACGACGTGTTGACTTTCTGGTTGACTCCATGTTCCTACGAAATGCAACACATTTGCAGTATCAATTGTCCCGATAAAAGTTATGCAGAAATTAGTATCAAATGACAACAAAATACTGGCAATGTGCAAATTATAAAAGCTCAATACGAGGACCCAACTTAAGCACAAAAATCATAAATTAGGAGTCAACAAGTGCATAATTACTTAAGAAAACAGGGCCAATTTATAGTATAAATTTGGCTCAATCAAATTCCCCCACACTTAGACCTTTGTACTCCTGGACAAAGTTTACAAGAGTCAAAAAGGTACAAGAGTAAAAGAAAATTCCGCCCATGCTCAAATAATAACAGAATTGACACAATCCACTTCATCAGAATTTAAACGCAGCAAATTGAAAGAGTGCTAATAAAACAAACACTGAAAGAATTTAAGCACATGAGATTGAACAACAGAGAATCACTCGGGATATGGTGTTTAAGCTCAACTCACTTGTGTTTAAGGATATTTGCTCTCAATCTGTTTAATGCATCTCCTACCATAGGCTTGTATCAATTCTATTTCTCCACTACAAGGATTATCATTTTGAAGATCAAGAGGTCTTTCAGGGTTGTAATGAGCGGAGGGCTAGATGAATGGATGAAGTGAAAGAAGAAAAATATGATCATGCGCACTAAATGAGGAATTGATGTCAACAGCCAAACTAAAACTAAACACTGAAATAAATTGAATACACACTTTTTTTTTTGGCTATCTCATTTTGAGATACAATCCCTTTTTGGGATACACTAGACGAACACTTTTTCTATTTTTCAACTCTTTTTTTTTTGAAATAAAAACAAAACACAGACTACCGACATCATCTAGATATATCTGCAAATGCTCATAACAAAAAGGCTCAAGGGGCTAGCAAAGGGAAAAGTGTTTAAGGGTTGGTGTTTGGGGAAAGGGCTGAAAGAAGGAACGCCTCTATCATATCAACAAAATTCTAGTCCATCAAGCTTTGAGTAAAAGTTGACACAAGTTCTGGAGAAGTATGAACTAAGCAGATGCACACATAAAGATATAGAAGAAAAATTTTGGCTCGAATATCCTTCCAACAAGGGCTTTGTCCCAATGATCAATCTCAAGTCTTAAAAACTAAAAATGCTACCTTGTTAGCATGCTCCCACTCACTTTGTTTTGAAAACTTCAAAAGTAAAATTTTTGCCAAAACCAATTATCATTCAAAGAATGGAAAGTATTTTCTAAAAAAGAAAAAACTCAAGTATCAGTTTTTGAAACTTGTAAATGATTTGCATGCAAGGGCATAAAAGAACAGGTGCAGAAAATGTTTGATTGAGTTTCAAATTTATCAGTAAAAGCAGCGGGCCCACAAAATTATGCACAAATTCTAATAGGCATGCAATGCAAAATATAAGAAGGGAACTAGCTCCCCCACACTTAAACATGGCATTGTCCACAATGGCAGAAGTAGCAAGGCACACAATAGAAGCATGAAACAAGAATTGACAAAAGAGAAATGGGGATATATCATTAAGCTCAAAATGACAAGTTGCGCAACATGGAGGATCCAAAGAACCAACCAAAACAATACATCAAGGAAAAGAAAAAAAAATTCATCAAACACAAAATACAAACGAAAGCAGAGACAGCCGACTAAACAGGAGGGTCATCAACTGGCGGGAGAGGCAAGCCGAGGTGTGCCGCAATCAAAGTGAGCAGCGAATGAGTGGCGGCGGCCTGAGCCTAAGTAGCGGTTGTAAGTGATAAGTCGACTTGTACCATGTGTAAGTCGACTTACACATGTTCGGTACCGATAAGTCGACTTGTTCATTGGATAAGTCGACTTTTCAAGGCTCAGATTGTTTATTTGTGCCCTAAAGGCAATCCCTTTAGCTGCTTTTATTCAAAGTCGCAGTGCACTTTATGAATAAATAAAGAAAAGGCATTATTCATTAATTTGATATTCATAAACATTGTTTATGAATTGATTTGATCTTTATCAAATTAATGAAGTCCATGATATATGACATAGCATGAAGGAAATTATGATGTGATCATACTATCGAGATTCCTATCATGTGCAATTATGTCAAGATTCAAATTCTCCTAGTCATAGGATTAATGAGACCGACATCATTAATCCGGATAGACTAGCACATGTCATATTCCTTGATTGGATCAAGCAAAGGATCTCGTAAACCGTAAATATGAGATATTTAGAATTGACATGTGGATGCTTACTAGCAGTAGTAAGTTCATTCGATGACCCGCCATGAGATCATCACATGGATATCTTATCTAAGTGTCGATAATAATCTCATCATAGCAATGGTGCAAGTATCCTTAGACTTGAGGTACTCAAGGATATCTTGATACCGATCCTGCTTTGACTCCATTCCTTGTTGCCTTCCGAGGTAACTCATAGGTGGTGCTTGGGTACACTTGAGGTATTCAAGATAATTGAGTAGCCAATAAAGGATTCACCACTTTTGGATTAGCGAAGAGATACCCATGGCCTCTTGTCGATCATTACTAAGGTCTGGCCAAGATGTATGTCATGAAGAGTGTCTTCATTAATATATAGAGTAATGAGTCCCGTGACGAGAACCGATATCACTGGGCTAGACTCGCCTAGTGAGAGTCGACGCTTGACCATACTCATAACCAAGTGGGGTATAGGATGGTGAAAGGACTAATTGCACGGTAATTGTCATGGAAGGGTTCGTGATCCGTTCGTGATGAATATATCAAACCGATTACTTCCGGTCAATTGGGGTCATGATGTGTTGCTAGATACCGCCATGACTTGCTCAGATTAATTGTTAATCTAAGTGGCCAACATAACCGGAACCTAAAGGGTCACACGATAAGAGTGTTTCAGAGAATCTGTAAAATAGTAATTGGACAGAGTTTCAATTATGGAGAGCAAATGGATTAAATGGATCCCGATGAGATTGGGATATGTCCCGATGAGATCGTGACATCGATATTGCTAAGAAAGGTTTCCGGTCGTTTCAAAGACGGGGCCCAAGAGTAGTAGGACCAACCCCGCTTGATCGACCTCTTAATAATTATATATATATGTTAATTAATTAATTAAGTAATTAATTATATATATATTTATATGTCATGTACGTTGGAATGGGAGGAGAGGATAAGTATTTGACTTTTTCAAAGCTTATACATTATTCATTAAAAATGAAAGGCCATCAATCATCCACTTGGCAAACTCTTATGGAAGCCTTTTTAAGTGTTAAAAATCTACATAAGAAGCTTGTCTTGGGTGGGTGTGTCGGTCGATGCTTGAGGCTTGGGGAGGAAGAACAATTTTCCTTAAAGTGTTAAGGTTGCAAAGTTGAAAAAGTTATCAAGTTTCTTCTTCTCCTTTAGGCATCAACGAACTCTCCTTCTCCAAGCACATGGGCCAACATTTCTCTCCAGCTCTCCAGGACAGAGGTAGGCTCTAGCAGGCTTTAATCTGTTCTAGTTATTCCCGGGTCAAAGGGGTTTGACTCGGTTAGGTTTTCTGATCTCTGCGTGGATCACCTTTAGAGATAGTCTCTTTTGGCTATTTAGGTTGATGTCTTCATACCGATACCGGATCCTGGATTCGGAAAGTCCTGGGAACAAAATTTTGTTTTCCGCTGCCGTACATGTGATGTACCTCCGGGATTTTCCTACAGTGGTATCAGAGCGCCCTGTATCCCGTATGAAGCTAAAACCTAAGCGAGATCGTAAACCCTAATGGAATTTGTTGTTGATGCATGCTATCTGCTCAGATTTCGAATTTATATTGTGATATGCTTTTCGAAATTTTTCTGCCCAGAATTGTTCATAACATGTTAGAGAATATGTCTATGAATTTTCAGAATTTATCGATTTGATTTGATATAGTTTTGCTAATTAATCCCCTAAGGTTACAGATGCTGTTTTGTGAAACGATTCTGGAACAGGCATGAGTATAAAATCGAGAATAAATTCTAGAAAAATGGTTTTTCAGATTTTCCTTAACCTACATGTCTCTAAGATGTTGGTGAATGTCTGTGAGCATGGAAATTGGATTTCAAGGTGATTGGATATTTATTCACGAATTTATTCTATGCTGTTGGGAATTGTTGTGCTGATGAACACAGATTTTGAATCGGTTTTGTTATTTAGGTTGGCCTAAAATCCTGAAAAAATTCATGTAGCATGTTATGAACATGTAGTAACCTATGTAATTTTCTCAGAATTTATTGAAATTGTTTCATTGATCATTTCGAGCAATGTACAGAACTGGACAGTTTTGTGAAAATTGTTGGGACCGCTTTTGCTTGGCTCGATTGAGTGTGCTTTTTCAGTTCCAATGCCTTGCACCATTTTTAATGTGATTAAAAATGTGTTATCTTGATGTAGTATGATTGCCAAACTGAATTGCTTGAAGTTGCTTTTCCAAGAATTTTTGAATGCCGAATTGATCACATTAGCGTCTCGGTAGTATCTTGCATTATCTTGTTTGTTTTGACCGTCATATTTTTATGGCATGTGCTGAAGTAAATTTGATAATGTATGTGCTAGCTAGAGATGCTTAGGATGATGATTTGGGTGTTCCTAAATTATTTGGAAATTAATGAGTTTTGACTCATTTCAAGTTTTTCATATAGTTTGACTATTTAAGGCATTCATGAATCAATGAAGTGTTCATTGAGGCATCAATTCACGATATTACCTTAGGTATGATGGTGTTGAGAATTGGAATTGTACTGATTGAGGAATTAGCCGATTAGAGATTTTAGCAAAATTCCTGAATAAGTCGATTTGTATATGGTATAAGTTGACTTGTTCAAGATTTTGGATAAGTCGACTGTGGATGTAATAAGTCCACTTGTTCAAGATTCAAGATAAGCTTCCACTTGTAGTACCTTGTAAGTCCACTTGTTCACGGGCAGATGATATAAGTCCACTTGTGTCATACAAGTCGACTTGTGTGTGGCAGAGCACAAGCTTCCACTTGCATTTGATGAAAGTCGACTTGTGGCATGCATAGTGGGATGATGGATGATTTTAGGTATGACTCAATGTGATTGATGAAATGCCCTAAATCATATCATATAGTCATGGTGACTATAATCCCACGGCTTGGAGAAGAAGTAGTCGAGACCCAAATCCTCCTCGGTATATGAAAACTAACGCTTCCATTAATATGGTAAGAACCGTAGTTTTATAGGTGGGTTGTTGAGCTAACCTCAAGCTCACTCTATACTTAATATGTTCGAACCATGAAAATAAGATTTTCGGATTAATGGGTCGGTTTTCCTAGAAGCGTTGATTTGTTGAGCTAACCTCAAGGTCAACGTGACAGAGGAGAAATTGGGTAGCATACATCGATGTACGCGCATCAAAGAGTTGATACCCAATGGGTGCATACATCAACAAGTTGATAACACCGATCGATAGTCAGTGTCTAAGATGTAATTGGTATATCCGATACCTCCCGAGACATAAGGTGGCTTGTTGAGCAAACTCAAGGTCATTCTTAATGCTCTGCTATCGATGATACAATTGGTATGACCGATACCACCGATTGACCTAAGTCAGGCTTCATTGGTAAACCCAAGGTCACTCTTAGCAATGTCTGATATCGACCCACCAGGACATTATGTCACTATGTTTCTCCTGGATTCAGAAAGAGGGTTATGGATTCTAGGAAACTAGTGGGAGCCATATGCATGTCATGCAAGTCCTTATGATCACGCAGCATTTCTATTCTATCATTTCTTCTCTCTATCGCCAGGTTGATTCAAGAAGTCTTTCAAAGGTGAATTTTTGCTCTCTATTCGGATCGAATTTTCTTGATTGGCCGAGGAATCGAGAATTGTTCTTAGATCCGAGGAATCGATACGCCCTAGATGTTCCACTTCCAACAGCACTGCTGTCGATGCTTCGATAAGGATCGAAAGCATATTGTAAGCATCTAAAGGACGTTGATATGGATACTTGCTTTATGCTTGCCTCGATGTCACCAGAGCTGCAGGAGCAAAGACGAGTCCATGGATGCTCACTCTATAGTATTTCATCTTAGGGAGCTGTTTGATGAGTAAGCTCGGTCCTCAAAGGTTCGAGACCTCAAGGCTTCTCTTCACCATTAAAGATGGCTCTGTGGATATCTCATGCAAGATGCCCCAAGATGAATGTCTATATTGAGAGATTGGCTGTCTTAGGATTTGTAATGGATTATGAGTTAAGTAGAGACTTAATTCTAGTTGGATTGTCGATGGTTATTCACGGCCAGGATAAACTATCGGATAAACCAAATATCCACAACAATTCCTCGAATGATCAATCTGCCAAGACAAATGAGCAGCTATCAAGAAGGATAGCAAGCAAGTGTTAATGGTGGATGCTTCTTCTTCTAGTTCAAAGAAGAAAAGGCTAAGAAACCAAAGGAAGTGCCATCAAGGAAAAACCAAAGATTCGCCCCAAAAGGATTTTGCTTATTGTGGCAAGTCTAGCCACCAGAGGCTAAATCAGTAAAATCTATCTCGAGTCTTTGAAGGTAAGAAGGCATCGATGCCTTTACTTCTTCAAATATGTTTGTCATTGAGGTTAATACTATTCTGATCAAAACATATCGGTATTTGATACCGGATGTGGCTCATACATATGAAATGATATGCGGGGCCTCGTGATGAGAAAGCTCATTCAAGGAGAACTAGACCTTCGTAGGTAATGCAGCAAGAGTTGCTACATTAGCCGTGAGACACTTATGTCTTGTTCCTCCCTAGTGGGCTTATATTCAAATTGGATGATTGACATTTTGTACCTGTTTTAAACAAAGAACATATTGTATGTTTTATGTTTAAATAGAGCTTATTTCCATTGGACTTTTAGTAGCAATTGTTGTTCTATTAGTTCGAATGGAAGGCTCTATGCTACTGGTACATTATGCAATTGAATTGACATATTAGATATGTCATATCCAGTTCTGAATGTCAATGACGAGGAAAGACATAATCGAGATAATTTAAAATCAACTTACTTATGGCATTGTCGGCTTGGCCATAAATAAATGAGACACGCATCGCTAAGCTCCATAAGAGTGGATGTTTAGGGTCATTTGATTATGAATCATATGACACATGCGAATCTTGTTTATTAGGCAAGATGACTAAGTTATCCTTTAAGGGAAGGGTAAACGAGTGAATGGAATATTAGACCTAATACATTCGGATGTATGTGGTCCGATGTCCATCCATGCCATAAGTGGTTGTTTTTACTTCATTACTTTTATCGGTGATTATTCACGATATAGGTATCTCAGATTCGATGAGATACAAATCTGAAGCATTTGAATAGTTCAAATAATTCGTAAATGAAGTAGAAAACTAACTTGGTAAAAGTATGAATATATTACGATCTGATCGTGGTGGAAAATGCTTAGACCAATAGTTTTTGATTATCTCAGAGATAATGAGATTTTATCTCAGTATACTCCACCTTACAAGCCGCAGCACAATGGTGTGGCTGAAAGGAGAAATCGAACCTTGTTAGACATGGTGCGATTGATGATAGGTTTTGCAGTTTTGGGAATACGCGCCAAGACAATTTGCTTACTTGCTAAACAGAGTTCCATTAAAGACAGTTGTGGTTACTCCATATGGAGATATGGACTAACCGAAAGCCCTATCTTTCTTATCTGAAAGTTTGGGATTGTCTCGCCACGTGAAGCGGACACGCTAGATACATTTGATGTAAAAGTCGACAAGTGTTTGTTCGTGGAATATCAATTCTACCTTGCTTAGAACAAAAGTTGTTTGTTTCCAAGCATGCTGTTTTCTTAAAGAAAGAGTTTCTTTTACAAGAGGACAAGGGGAACAAAGTTGAACTTGGAGAAGTTCAAGATGCTCGAACAAACATAGAGCAATCGTCAATCAAACTCGTGAACTCATATAGATGAGGTAACAGCTCAACCTTCTACTACACACGAATTTCAGAGGTTAAGTGAGGATACGACCGCTCCCGAGAGATATGAATTTCTTGTAAGTGAATGTAATGGCGTATTGCTCATATGAGATGATGCTACTACTACCTATGAAAGTTCTCAAAAGTTCGAGTCCGAACATGGCTTGTGCCATGAAATCAAATGGATTCCATGTATGAAAACCAAGTATGGACTTTGGTTGTTACACTGAAGGGATAAAACCCATTGTGGTGCAAAGGAGTTTTCGTAAGAAAACAAACATGGATGGTAATTTGAGTATCTATAAAGCAATGCTTCGTTAAAGGATTTCGCCACGCATAAAGAGTTGACTATGACAAAACCTTCATTTCGTAGCAATGCTTAAATCCATTAGAATACTCCTAGCCATTGCCACTCATTATGATTATGAGATATGGCAATGGATGTGAAGACAATTTTCCCGAGAGGAATTCACCCGAGGATGTGTATGACACAACCCGAGGGCTTCACTTCCATCGATGGCGAAAAGGTATGCAAGCTTCGTAAATCCATGTTTGGATCAAGCAAGCATCCAGAGTTCAATATCCGCTTTGATGAGGTACTCAAAGAGTTTGATTTCTCACAAAACCGGATGATCATTGTGTGTATAAGAAGGTTAATGGGACCGCAATCGATTCCTGTGTTGTATGTAGATGACATATCGTAACTAGGAAACGATGTCTCTATGCTACAATCCGCTAAAATTTGGTTGTCCAATCAATTTGTGATGAAAGACCTTGTGAAGCAACTTATATCCTAAGGATATAGATTTATAGAGATAAATCAAAAGGTTGCTTGGTCTTTCACAATCATCGTGACATAGATGAGATGCTAAAGAGGTTTAGCATGGAACAATATTTATGTACGAGGTCCGATGTATCGTATGCTCTAAGTGTTACGAAAGCGATACCAATCGGATCCTCGTGAGGGTCATGGGTGGTGTCAAGAATATCCTCAAGTACTTCGAAGCATTAAGGATGTTTTCGATCTATGGAGATGGAAATCTCCAGTGAGCGCATTCAGATGCTAGTATTTAACTGATAAGGATAATTCAATCACAATCGTGTTATATACATTCACACCGAATAGCGTGGCGGTCGGTTGAAAAGTTCCAAACAAGAGAGGATCGCTGATTCATCAACCGAGGCAGAGTACATTGCCGCATGAGATGCGCAGCGAAGCGGTTTGGATCAAGAAGTTCATTATCGAACATGATCCGTCCCTACCGTGATGGGCCCATAGGATTGTATCAGGATACAAACGGGCTAGGCGCAGCAAAGGAACCAAGGTCTTATCTACGATCCGAACTCGATTTCGCCAATTCGGGAGATCATTAGTCGAGATGATATCCTAATAGAGAATTCCACAGAGCAAAGTGTTGTTTCGCTGACAAAGCCATTGTCACAGGAGAATTGTGATTCTCATAGACTCGCTTATGGTATTAGATACTAAGGCGATTGACTTTAGGTCAGTGGGAGATTTGTAAGTGATAAGTCGATTTGTACCATGTGTAAGTCGACTTATTACATGTTCGGCATCGATAAGTCGACTTGTTCATTGGATAAGTCGACTTGTTCAAGGTCAGATTGTTTATTTGTGCCCTAAAGGCAATCCCTTTAGCTGCTTTTATTCAAAGTCGCAGTGCAGACTTTATGAATAAATAAAGAAAAGGCATTATTCATTAATTTGATATTCATAAACATTGTTTATGAATTGATTTGATCTTTAATCAAATTAATGAAGTCCATGATATATGACATAGCATGAAGGAAATTATGATGTGATCATACTATCGAGATTCCTATCATGTGCAATTATGTCAAGATTCAAATTCTTCCTAGTCATAGGATTAATGAGACCGACATCATTAATCCGGATAGACTAGCACATGTCATATTCCTCGATTGGATCAAGCAAAGGATCTCGTAAACCGTAAATATGAGATATTTAGAATTGACACGTGGATGCTTACTAGCGGTAGTAAGTTCATGGATGACCCGCCATGAGATCATCACATGGATATCTTATCTAAGTGTCGGTGCTAATCTCATCATAACAATGGTGCAAGTATCCTTAGACTTGAGGTACTCAAGGATATCTTGGATATCGATCCGTGCTTTGACTCCATTCCTTGTTGCCTTCCGAGGTAACTCATGGTGGTGCTTGGGTACAGCCGAGGTATTCAAGATAATTGAGTAGCCAATAAAGGATTCACCACTTCGGATTAGCGTAAGAGATACCCATGACCACTTGTCGATCATTACTAAGGTCGGTTAAAGATGTATGTCATGAAGAGTGTCTTCATTGACATATAGAGTAATGAGTCCCGTGACGAGAACCGATATCACTGGGCTAGACTCGGCCTAGGAGAGTTGACACTTGACCATACTCATAACCAAGTGGGGTATAGGATGGTGAAAGGACGAATTGCACGGTAATTGTCTATGGAAGGGTTCGTGATCTGGTTCGTGATGAATACATCAAACCGATTACTTTCCGGTCAATTGGGGGTCATAATGTGTTGCTAGATACCGCTCATGACTTGCTCAGATTAATTGTTAATCTAAGTGGCCAACATAACCGGGAACCTAAAGGGTCACACGCATAAGAGTGTTTCAGAGAATCTGTAAAATAGTAATTGGACAGAGTTTCAATTATGGAGAGAAAATGGATTAAATGGATCCCGATTAGATTGGGATATGTCCCGATGAGATCGCGACATCGATATTGCTAAGAAAGGTTTCGGTCGTTTAAAGATCGGGGCCCAAAGAGTTCGGTAGGACCAACCCCGCTTGATCGACCTCTTAGTAATTATATATATATGTTAATTAATTAAGTAATTAATTAATTATATATATATTTATATGTCATGTACGTTGGAATGGGAGGAGAGGATAAGTATTTGACTTTTTCAAAGCTTATACATTATTCATTAAAAATGAAAGGCCATCAATCATCCACTTGGCAAACTCTTATGGAAGCCTTTTTAAGTGTTAAAAATCTACATAAGAAGCTTGTCTTGGGTGGGTGTGTCGGTCGATGCTTGAGGCTTGGGAGGAAGAACAATTTTCCTTAAAGTGTTAAGGTTGCAAAGTCAAAAAGTTATCAAGTTTCTTCTTCTCCTTTAGGCATCAACGAACTCTCCTTCTCCAAGCACACGGGCCAACGCTTTCCTCCAAATTCTAGGACAGAGGTAGGCTCTAGCAGCTTTAATCGTTTCTAGCTATTCCCGGTCAAAGGGTTTGACTCGGTTAGGTTTTCTCGATCTCTGCGTGGATCACCTTTAGAGATAGTCTCTTTCGCTATTTAGGTTGATGTCTTCATACCGATACTGGATCCCGGATTCGGAAAGTCCCGGGAACAAAATTTTGTTTTCCGCCGCCGGTACATGTGATGTATCTCCGGGATTTTCCTACAATGTGAGTTGCGCCAAGCCGGTGGACGCCCCCGCAGCAGAAGAGCAATCTCGAGGGGGGGGGTAATCGGAGTAGGATACGAGGCGAGAGGGAACATGAGGAAGGACTGGAGGGCTAGTAGGAGGAGAGGGTGACGAAGGAGTCATGGAGCAAAGTCAGTGGGGGGAGGAGGGGGTGGAAGGTCGCGAGGGCGCACCGAGACGGACGTAAACAAAAGGAAGGGCAGGGAGAAAAGGAGATCGGTAGGATGCTCCGGACTCGACAGTCTTAACAGTCGAAATGAGGTGGGGAAAAGAAGTTTGTGTTTAATGTTGGTGGCTATGATGCAATCAAGTGAGGGCGGTGGATATGGCGAGGCTAGATCAACAGTATGCCACCATTAGCAGTAGATATAAAGGGCTGCTCCTTGGGAATGTTGGTGAGGTGGAGGGTAGGGTGATATTGTGACATATGAAATGTAACTGTGCACGAAGCTTGAGGAAGGAGGGTAGTACGACGGATATACCGCTGAGAACCCCGGGTTGATACCACTGAATCCTCATGGCAAGTAGAGTACCAATGACATCATCCCATGGGTAGTCACGGATGAGATCAAAGTAGGTACAGTGGGGGACAACAGGAAGGTGTTAATGCTCCCGGATTATGGTAGAAGTGAAAGCATCAGGAATAGAGACACCCCGGAAATTAATTCCGTAGGTGTGGGAGTAGCGAGCATGGGAATAGTATTGGCGAACGAAGGAGAGGTTTCCAACCGTTCTTGGTTGAGCGAGGCCGGTCAACTCGATTTGAAAGAGCTGACCCACAAAAGGGTTGGTTGCTGGGATAAGGGGAAATGGTTTCTCCTCGAGATTTTTGGCCGGCAACTCGAGTTGCCACCGATAATACTCTGGATCCACCGATGAGAGGAAGAAGGGGAGGATGCGAAGAAGAGAAAGGGTGCAATCGGTAGAATCGAAGATGAAAAGGAAAGCCGCTGCTCGGGTCAGAGGCCTCGCTTCATTCGAGGCATGATCCCGCACACAACGTTAGAAACAATTAATTTATCGAGAAATCTACACGTAATCAGCCTCCTCGTCGCAGCCTAATGTTCATTCGTCATGAAGAGTCGAGGTCCTTCCCATTCGCCGTGACGAACATGAGAGTTCGCTATGACGAGGGAAGTCCTCTTCCATTCGCCGCGATTTACAGGATGTTCGCCGCAATGAATCGGGCACACGCTGTCATTGCGTGGCGAGGTATGAACTCGTCATGATTTAACGCATTTATTCTCATGAACAGACGTGGCTAACAGCGCCACTCTTCGCCCTAAATCTAACAAATAACAACGAGAATGGACAAAATGAAAGAATAAGAACACTTACCTAAGGTCGAAACGAAGATGGGAGAAGATTTTGAGAAAGTTGGGAGCTTCAAACGCAAGGGCACAAATGGGAGCGACGGCGAAGGCAAGCGAAGGAAGAAGCGAGGAAAAGGAGAGAAAAGAGAAGGAGAAGAAGAAATAAGGCGGAGGCGCATTTAAAAGACGCTAAGGGAAAAGATGAAAAGGGCCCGGACAACAGAGAAGTTCAATGGTCAAGAGGGCAAATCGGGCTTATTCGTCATGACGAGGCAATCGTTAGCCGCAGAATAACAAAACAGAAAAACCCTAGATACGTCGCGATTTAACAGCGATGTTCATTGTATAACCACCCAAAACAGTAACAAAATTTCTAAGGATCCTACACAAATTGCACAAACATTCAATTTATCAATCCACATATCACTCAATCTCATTAATCTATTTCATGCTTCATCGAACAAGGAACATGCGGAGCTAACAAGAGGGAATCAATTTATTAAAACAGAAATGAAAATCTTACTTAACTATAGCTATTCCTACTGGATGGGTTGCTCCCCCCACACTTAATCAACACATTCATGCAACACAACATTTCAAGTCAAATCAAATAATGTGCACAAATATATTGAAAATGCAGGAAAAGAAACACCTGGTGCTCACGGTGGATCTTGTAGCTCGGGATGGACGTGCAGTTGATATCCAAGCTCCATGTCAACAGCTTGGGTCCTGGGCAGCTCCATGTCCATTCCCGTATCCGAATAAGCACCTGCACTATCATCAAAATAGAAACTGCCTCCAAAGAGATCATTAGTGGTCGGGGTTAGAGTTTCTGCAAATTCAGAACAAGCATCATCAATCAAAACATCAAGCATATTCACCCGTGCAAGGAGTAATCCTCGTTAGGGTGCTTCATAGCTTCATACATGTTGAAGCTAACGTGTTGATCACCAACCTCCATGGTGATCTTCCTTCCTTCATACCGATCATTGTACTTGCCGTCCAAGGAAGAGTCGCCCAAGGATTAGAGAAGTGTCCCGCACCACTTCAAGAGACATATCCAAAGACGTAAAAATCGGCAGGAACACTAATCCTTTCACTTGGACCGAATGTCCTCGATGATGCCCACAGGATGTCGGAAGGATCTCACAACCAACCGTAACACTACCAAGTAGGTTTTACGCCTAACTCCTGTGGCTTCATAAATGATTTCGCATCACATTGATTGCCGCTCCCAAATCTAGCAACGCTCTTCCAATTGTCACCTTCCTATGACACAAGGAATGGTGAACGATCCCGGTCTTGACACTTTACCGAATTTGGGGCTTAAACAAAGTCGACACGCTTGAGCTCACCGACTCTCTCATTCGGCCTAAACTTACGCTTGTTTGTGCACAAGTCCTTCAAATATTTAGCGAAGTTCGAATCCTCTTCACCAGTCCAAGCAGGGCACATTCACTTCCACCTTCCAAACAGGTCAATAATTTCTTTTTCATGTTTGAGCTCGTTGACCTTCTTACTCATCAAGTAAGAATTTGGAAAAGGAGATCCTTTAAGTTCACTTCCCTACCGGGTTACTTCACTTCTACTAGATTTTTCCTTTGCAAGACTTTCACCGGACCGCTGATGGTTGCTCTGCTTCTCAATGGTTGATTTCTTCTTCTCTTCACAATTCTTCTTCGCGATCACTCGATCGATCGACCTTCTTTTCTCTTACTTGAGGTGTCTCTTCAACCTCAATTTCTTTGGCGATTATTCTTCTTCGTGGATGCTAAATTACACTTTCTTTCCACTCCTTAATTCAATTGCGCTTAGGCTTTTCGGATTTATGACCGTGTTGGAGGAATTGATCTGCTACTCCTCGCTTGATTTTCACTCAAGTTGTTGGATAACCGAGGACGATGAGTTCGTGTTTTCGCCTTGGTCTCCCATTGATCCATTCGCTTCCAAGGCAAGAAACGCGCAAGATTCTTCGAGGAGTCCCTTTGGATTAAGTTTGCGATGGCATTGAACCGATTAGTCAGAGGTTGTTTCTTCCTTCATCAACGCCATCATACCATGCGAAGCTGGTTGGTGTCCTCCTTCGTGGTTGTGGTTGCACCGCCAATGCTTGCCGATCCGAACTGGTTTGTGGATGGTCCGCCCACCTCCTTGTTGAAAGCGGTTGGGTGCTCTTCCTCATTATTCCTCCAACTGAAATTCGGATGGGATCTCCATCCCTCATTGTACGTGCTGGAGTACGGGTCCCACTTAGGATTTTGTCTTCCCGGGTAGACAACATAAACTTCTTCATACCTTCCGGGGCAGACACTAGAAATGTGCATCACCGACCCACAAGATTCGCAACTGGGTGCGGTCAATTCAGTAGAAGATGAAGGGCGATGCACATTCAAATTCTTCAGCTCAGCCGTAATCGAGGACAACTGTGAAGTTATCCTATGCTCTAGGGAATCCACCTTTGATTCCAGGCTTTCCATCCTTTTTGTCTGAGCCGACATGGCTCCTACTTCATGAACATTCCCGAATCACGTAACACTATATCGCCGATGGTCGAGGGCCATCCTCTTGATCAAGGCCCACGCTTGAGATGCGGTGAGGTCGATCAACGATCCTCCCGGCAAAGATCTAACATTCCCTTTCCTCGATTCTTCACCCCATCATAGAAATATTGAACAAGTCGCTCATCGTGAATTTGATGATGGGGCACCGAGACAACAGATCCCAAATTGCTCCAAAATCATACAAGGACTCGTCATAGTCTTGCTTGGCGTAATAGATTTCTTTCCTCATTGACGACGTTCTCGAGGCTGGAAAATACTTTTCCAGAAAGCTTTTCTCAAGTTGGCCCAACTATGGTAGGTATTCGCGACATGCCTGGGAGGCTCATGTACCACTCCCTGCCTTTCCTTCTAGGGATAAGTGAAACACCTTCCACAAAGACATGATCTAGGGAGTTCTTACGGTTTCATGCTTTGACAAATCATTGTCGCCATGTAAATGCATGTAGGATCTTCTCCCGCCAAACCGTGAAATTTGGGAGAGAATTGATCAATAGCCCTTAACTTCAAATTCACGCCAAGTTCGGGCAAGCTGCGTGAAGGGTCATAATTGACGCCCGAGGTCGTAGCTTCTCGATCGTTTCACGCCTGTTGTTCCCTATGTTCTCATCGACTCTTTCCGATTACCATTTAATCCATGATCTCCGCTCCTAGGTTGGTGACCGGAAATTTTGACGCCACCATTTCTCCTACTGATGTTCTAGTGTGCTAAGGGTTGCTTGCTCTCTCTCGTCCTTCCTACACTTCCTTAAGTATCGCCGATTTCAGGTTGAAAATGAACTAACCTAAGTCTACGGGCATGCACAAAAAATTCTCCTAAATTAGCTCACTAAAACGACAATGATAAAACGAGGCTGAAATTACACTTGCTCGTCATGCTCAGTAGGAACTCTCGCTGGCGAATAGAGAAAATTCAAAAGTCGTCATGATTTAATAGATGAACTCGTATGATTTAATGATGAACTCGTCGCAGCCAAGAATCGAGCAAAGCACAATCACCAAATTAAGAACAATAAACCAAACAATCGAACTAAACACTTAAAGCAAAAAGAATCGAAATCACAAAACACAAGCAAATAAACCAACACTTAAGAGATGCAAATAATGAAAATTAACATGTAAACTAAAACAAATAAGATGCAGAAACAAAATGACTTGCTAACCTAGAAAACCAATTAATTTGGTTCCCGCAACTAGCGCCTAATTTGATCATGGCTTATCGCTCAATCCTAAGATTGATCCTTGAAACCAGTCAAAATCAATTTATACCAAGAATTGCAACACAGGTGCAACCTCGGCCGACTCTCAATGAACCAAGGTAGAATTGATCTTAAGACTAGCCTAGTCTAATGATGCATGCAATTAAAGCAATTAAAGGGGTTTTGGCTCGATCTTTAAACTAAAGAAAGCAAAGTCAATCAAATATTTTTGGGATTTTTGAAAGGCAAGACAATTTGAAATAATTAAGATTGAAAACAATTTACTAAAGTTCTCCGAAAATACAAATCGGGTCATCATCGCTCAAAATAAATGTCGGGTTTGAAATCCACTAAGTTTCAAAACACAACCTTAATAACTCGTTAAGTCCAAGATTTAATTGATCAACTCGATAAATTAAAACTTGTTAAAACCCTTAGTGTATGGTATGAAATGATTTATGCAATAAATCAATCGATAATAACATAACCAACTTAACCAAACACAACTAGGCGTATTAGGTTAATTAATGCAAAATCGATCGATATACATGAGACTTCATGTATTCAGCACAATATTCAACACAAACCAATCCTTAACATAGATCAAAGTTTAACATCCTACTAAACTATAGCAAGATTCATTCGGTCATACAATGCAATCTCCAACTCTGAGTTGTTACAAAACCATGACAAATTCAAAACAATGATCGATTACCCTCGAAGCTCATGGAACTCGCATCTGCTACATCTTCAGAGATCCGACGCCTTAGCCACGCATGATGCCGGGTGAGTCCACCATCGCTGGAATATCACCTCGGTCCATGACTCCAATGACGAACAGCTGAGGGTGAGTGCGATTTAACGATGGAAGAGATGAAGATGGTGATGGTGGACGCCGTTCTGAGGTGGCGCCGAATCTGCAAAACAGAGGAAACAAAACCTATCAGAAAATAGAGAAGACGAAAGATGGAGAGCTACCTCGGGAATGCGGTCGTCCTCATTTTAACCTAAAATGGAAGGTTTTATAGGAGTCGTAAGCGGCCGGGCCGAATAAAGGCAAAATTTTGCCATTTAAGGGCCGGGTATCTGACGGTCGTTGTGACTAATGAATAAAGTTCGTCATGACGATAAAATGGTCACTGTCGTGATTTAACTAATTTATACCAAATAAATTTGTCGCGATTTAATGGAGTGTTGGTTCGTCCCGACGAATGGATGGCTTCTCATGACGTGTTGACTTTCTCGTTGACTCCATGTTCCTATTTAAATGCAACACATTTGCAGATCAATTGTCCCGATAAAAGTTATGCAGAAATTAGTATCAAATGACAACAAAATACTGGCAATGTGTAAATTATAAAAGCTCAATACAAGGACCCAACTTAAGCACAAAAATCATAAATTAGGAGTCAACAAGTGCATAATTACTTAAGAAAACAGGGCCAATTTATAGTATAAATTTGGCTCAATCAGTCATTTAGCATTCACTAAAGACAAGAGGAGTGGGTTGTCATTTTTAAGGGAAGGAAGGCACGAAATTAAAAGAGAGGAAGAAAGAAAAGAAGAAAAAGAGAGAGGAGGAAGGAGAATTTTGGTGGAGATAAAAGAGAAAGAAGAGGAAACTTTTAGGTTTTGATTTTTAAAAGGTTTGCAGGGTGATTTTGAAGAAGATTCAAGGGCGAAATGAAGAGAAGCTCAAGAGCTTTATTTTGATCCAAGAAAATCCAAAAATGATAAAGAATAAAGGTAAGAGGAATTTTTACTTTGTTAAATTGTGAAAGGATTTTGGTTTAGATAGCTTGGATATGGTATGGGTTTGTAATTTCTAAGCCAAATTTTGGTGATTATGCCTTGTGTGATGTTGAATTTTGGTGATTATGAATTAGGAATTTTTGTCATAGATTAGGGTATTGAAGTGAGGCTTTGGACAAATTGATGCTTGGGACAAGTTACAAGCATGGAAATGAGGTGGGTAACATGTTTATATTTTGAAATATAAGCTATGTATGTGTTTTTGAAAAATTAAGAAAGTGAAATGGTTTTTAAATTATTATTTTCGAATGATTGAATTCCTTGCTTTTGGAATGATTTTAGCAATTGTTATAATGGTACATTCATTTTTTGGAATGATTTAAGAATTGCAATAATTATTGAATTCATTATTTTTCGAATGATTTGAATAATTTGATAAATGTCTATAATTGATGATTTCATTGTTTTGAATGAATGGGATTTTTGATTGACGTATGATTTTGATGATGTTGCTAAAATATTGCATTCATTGTGTTTGTATGATTAAGAATGTGTTATGTGAATTGGTTTGATATTGTAAATTTTTTAATGTGAATGAGTATTAAATATGATATGATATGAAAACAGGATTTTCAAAATGTGCCTTCGGACAATCCGTTTTCTCAAGTGTGAAATGTGTTATGTGGGTTTGGTTAGGTCCCATAAGTTTGAGTCAAGTGCACTTGTCTTCTTTTTATAGGCTTCGCCAGCCTGCCCGCTATTGGCATTGGAGATCCATTACGGACTCTCATAAGTTCACGGCTACATTAGACCGCTATGCGGGAAAGTATAGTACGTTCTGTTTAAGACTGCACAGGATCGCTATGCGGAAATGTGCAGTACGTTCTGTTTTGGACCGACCCAAACCATTCTGATGTGTTTATGCGTTTTTAATTTTGTTTATATGTGATGCATTTATAATGTGTTGCATTCATCTTTCGGAATTGTTCATAAAGTTGTGAGAAATTTAAGAATTTTGAGAAATGAAAATTTGAGGTTTTCAACCGTCAAATTTTGGAAATTGCTTATGAATGATTTGAAAAGTTGAAAAGTTAAGAAATAAGCTTTTGATGAATTTTCTACCGTGGGATTTTTATAAAAGGGCAAAAGTTTTGAGAAATGATTTTTGCTTATTTTTTTATTTATAAATATGATATCTACGAGCTGTAAAGCTCACCCCCTCCTTTCATCTCCATCTCCTGGTATCGAGCAGGAGATCGGATGAAAGAAAGTCAAGGCATTTTGATCGATTTTTGCATAGCTTGTAATTTGAGTAATTTGGCTTTTGTTATTTGGTTTGTAAATGGCGCAGAATGCCATTAATATTTTTGTAAGCATTTATATCATGATGTAAATGAATTATGGACTTATGTATGGAATTGAGATATAGATTTGTGTATGGTGATGATATATGAATGGGATTGATTGAATTATGGATTTGTATATGAAATAGAATAGTGAATTATGGTTTTATATATATATTGAATATTGATTGTGTTGGGATTCCGGATGGGAGGTTCGATGATTCTAGTTATTGATTGAGAATTATTGAAGTGTTATAGGTTTAGAAATGTGTTTGATTATGTTGGGATTCCGGACAGGAGGTCTGATGAATTGTGTTGTTTGAGCTGAAATATTGAAGTGACTTTTTGTGTATGAATTGTGGATTTAGAGATATGTGTTTTAAGTGTCTTTTGGCAAAAGAAAAATAAGATCTGGTTAAAAAGAAGAATTATGAGATAAGTATGAATGTGAAAGATAAAATATTTGAGTTTATGGAATTGATAAATTCCAAATGGGAAATTGGAATGGTTTTGAATAAATATGAAAAAGAAAAAATAATTATACCAGTTTCGAATAGGTTTAGTCTAAGGTTTCCAACTAGATGTTTTTCTAAAGCATGAGTTTACGGATGTCAAAAATTTGATTGAGTTCGTTTGAACCGTTTGTGTGCTTTGATTTGATTCGTTTTCGATTCTTTCGCCTTTGATCCAATTTGCTTTCTTTGACTTTCGCCTTATGTTCCTGCTTAGGATTCTTTCGCGCTTGATGTTGAATCCGTTCTTTTGTTTCGGATTCGTTCTTTGGTTTCGTTTTTTGTTTCGTTTTTCATTTTTCCGATTGGGGTTCGATTCTAAAATTGGGTCCCAACACGTTCATTAAGAAGAATACTAATAGGGGAAGAAATTGATGTTGCCCATGGATAAATCTAAATGAACTGTGAAGAGGTTCAACCTTTCGTGCAGTAAGATGAAGAAGATTGAGACAATTTAAACCTTTCGTGTTGGCAATGCAAGCGATTCAGGCATATTATGTCCCCTTAATCAGCTTACGATGAGATAAGTCAGATTGGTTGGCCATTTGTAAAGTTAAACTTAGAGGGGTTTTTCAATCACATGGAAAAGGAGAACAGAGAATTGAAAGTGAAGCATTTCAGGAAGATGCTTATGAAATAATGCATCTGTCATATATGAAGATAATGAATCTTTAAATGATCCATCTAATGAATATGTTGAAATTTCATCTAGAAAGGATGACGAGGGCCAGAAATATAAAGAGGAGCCTAAGTTTGATTCTTATTCTTCAGAAAAAAAAATATGATTTTAATTTACAATTAATTGATAATAGCAATTAATTTGTGTTTGTAATTGAATATTATATTCAACTAATCAATTATTTCCTTTCCAATATATTGAGTAAAATATTGAATTCAAATTCTTATATTTATAGAAAATTCAATCAAATATGAATTTCAGGTTGAAATATGCCCCCAAAGAAAAAACATGATATAATGTGACCAAAGTTCAGACAACGATTTGTAGGTACTTACTCTCTAGGTGAACCGTCACATTTTGCAGTGGAACTGAATCACCTCCTCCCCCTACTGCTACTACACTTGTAGATAAGGTATCACCTTCATACCTACTGCTACTCCATCTATCACCCTTACATCATCCACTACTCCTGTAGGGACAGAGATATCACGGGTAAATGATGCGGATAAAGGAGACGGCCCCAGCTTGGAGCTAAGGGACCTGGTGGAAGAACTTACATCACAATTATCAATATTCTATAAGTGAAAATACATGAAACACTATATGTTTATAATTAAGTTACAGGTTTAAATTTTAAAAATGGTATAAAATTATTTGTTTTTATATTAGGTTGCTTCCGTCTGGATCGTGCTTAAGAAACATGACATCCAAATTTAAGGAGAAGATTGATCTTGAGGGTTATATATGGAAGAATATCTCTCAGGCCACAAAAGAATTTCACTATCAGGAGTTTGAGGTATATTAAAAAATATTTTTTTAATTGATGTTTATACATTAATTAGATAAATATTATTACATTATATGTATTTATCAAATATTTCTCCTTTTCTTTCAGAAAGAATTTTTTAAGGATTATGAGTTTGCCACGATCAAGTATGGAAGAGATAAGCACGTACACGTTATCAAAACTTTGTTGGCATGATACACAGGCTGGTGTACAACTGTCTTATATTTCTAAACAAATTTGGAGTCGTTGGCAATAGTGTTGAACATCACCTGAGATAATGTCCATTTCAGAGCGTAATTCTACCAACAGACGTGGAGGACCGAGAGGAGAGAGTCTTCCTGCACATACGAGAGGATTTATTACTCACCATAAGTATGTAGAGGGACTTGTAAGTATTTACACTTTACATTTATATTCCGATTTTTTCACTTTGCTGTATTTCAATTTAAATTGATGTGTGAATTTTGGAATGAAAATATTTGTATTATGGATAATGATAATGTTATAAATGCCTGATGCCATATATGGTTGTGTTGTTCTAATGTCGTATATGGCTGTGTTGTTAAGTTCATTTCTTTGCTCAACAGGAGGTAAAAATCATAAAATTAGAGAAAACTGCCAAAATTTTTATAAATTCTAGTTGACTTATAACATTTTATTCTTATGCAGAAAAAGTCTATGAGCATGAGACCTACACCCCTCAGCTCTTTTTGCACACTCACATTAAGAAGCATGATAGTGTGATATTCGTCAACACCCGATGTAGAAAATTAAATGTATGTTAAATTTATGGTTTAATATTAATGCTTAATAATTATCACTTACTAATATAAATTGCCTTTTGATAAGATCAAATACAAGACAGTATTCAACGACAGTCTCAGCAGTTTGAAGATATTGATGAGACTCAAACTTATCTTCATATCGTGGGTGGTAGGGACCGTCGTGGAAGGATATTCGGCTTAGCTTCATTTTTGAACACATGTTATTCGCAATCTTCCACGTCTAGTACAACAACATCTAGTCAGCGGTCCACAACTAATGAAGACAATGAGTTTCGGAGCACAGTGCAAACATTGGCAACTCAGTTGTAACAATCGATAGATTATATAGCTCAGCTCCATAATGAGATAGACGAGTTAAAGGAGAAGGTTAGCACCTCATTGTAGCAATTAGAGCATCTGCGTTCACCAAATGAATAGTATACATGTAGTCATTTCATTTGAATTACAAATACTTATTATGTACAATTTAATGTTTTATTATCAATTAAGATAATTTTAACTTTATATCATCAATCAACTTTCTGTTCAAACAAATTAAATGTATAAACAAATCAAAATATTATGCACAGATAATTCACAACTGTTTAAATTATGCATCAACCATAAGATCATCAAATAAAATTTAATGATGGATTTTTTAAAATTAAAATATTTATCGACGGAAAAAATAAATACATCGGTAAAATTAATTATATTTACCGACAGAACACAACAAATTGTCAATAATATTTGTCAATTTTACCAACAAGATTTGTCATAAAAAATGGTCAGTAATGTTGTAATAAAATTACCAACGAAATAATCAATACTGTTTATAAATTTGCCGACAAAAAATCTTGACCGTTGAAAATTTACCGACGGTAGACTAAACAAATAACCATCGGTATATTCATCGACAGTTACATAAAATGTGTTGGCCCCTGAATTTTTCTTGTTAAATAAAGCATGATTTAAATAAATTATGAGGTTTAACGGATAAAGTTTTGGATCTACTTGTTATGTAAATGTTAGTAGAATTTATTATATGGTTTGGTTGTATTAAAAGTGGTAGGAATGCATAAGGGCAAATTGGGCATGACACTTAAGGTTATAAGATATAAGGCTTTTATTGAAAGGTAAAATGGACTTTTTAGAATATTAAAGGGTATAAAAAGAAGAAGTTATTGTGTTTTGCTTGAAGAGGGAAGAAGAAATCGTGGAAGAGAGGAGAAGAAGAGAAAAACTAGGGTTTTCGGAGATCTTGAAGAATTTTGACAAATCTTGGAGCTAAATAAGTAAGTACAAGATTCAACCCTTCTTGAGTTATTGAATGAATCATGTTAGTGATAGCTAGAAGTGAAAAATGGGGTTGAATGTGTGTAGGATTTTATTGTTGAAAGATGTTCTAAGGTTAATGAGTATGTTGTATTTGTGAATGATTTTTGTGTTGAAATGAGTTTAAAAATGAAGTAGGAATGATGATTTAGGGTTAAGATGAGTTAATTATGAAATATGGGAAGAATGTAGATGAAGAATGCCAAAAAACGAGTTTTCGGGAGGTCTCTGGTCACCCACATCACGACGTGCCCAAGAGTCCACATCGCGGCGTGCGCAGGAGTTCACGTCGTAGCGGGCGCAGGAGTTCACGTCGCGGCGCGCGAGCGTCCTCATCGAGGTGAGCGGGTTTCGCCGCGGCAAGCTCAACTTTCCTCTACAGACATATTTTGGTATTTTGGGCATAACTTTTGATGTAGATGTCCAAATGAGGTGATTTTTAATTCGTTGTAAACTAGAGACAAAGGTATACAAGTTTTATGAAGAAAGAAAGTTTTGAATCAGTTTTTAAAGTTCTCAAATTTTGGATGGAAGTTGAGTATAGATTCTTGTTTCAACATAAGGATAGTCCCAATATGTTTGGAGTATAACTTTCGGATTTCTGAAACAAATTGAATGATTTTGGAGTCATTAGAAACTTAAGACAATGGGGAACATTTTCTAGAAGAGAATATTACCAGATTTTGTCATTTACTTGATCATCGTGATCATGGAAAATTGACCCGAATGTTTGGACTTTTGGAAGAGTTTGAGTTTTTAAAATTTATCTTAGTGAATATGCAATATTTGGGTCCTCAAATTGTATTCCTATTGAATGGGAAATCAAGAGGAGAGGCATCTTTTAAGCATGTATCCAAGCAAGGAATTCAGGTGGGTTTCATGTTTATAATTTAGTAATGGGCCAATAATGTTTTCTTCCAAATCAAGAATGATTTCAATTACTTCATAAATGTTGTTTTTTTTCTTTTGAATGATTTGCAAAATTGCTACATGTTTCAGTATATAAACTTTGTTGATGAATTTTAAATAAAGATGGGGATGCATTGAAACATTTTATGTTATGCCTTGAAAAATGTCATGGCATTTTGCATGGATGAAAAGAAAGAAAAGAGCATGAAAAGCATGAAAGCATTTGATAAAATGATTTGAGCATGATTATGTGCTTCTGTTTGGGTGAGAGTGGAACCATTTTGTTTATCACGTGCACATCGACAAAAGCCTTCTCCCGGCTGCTCGCTTGTGGCATATGAGCTCCGAAAATGGACTCATTCTATTCAGGGTGTAAACTTTAGTTTCTCCCTTCTGTTTCTATGGAACCCTCTAGCCATTTGTTTGCGCATTGCATCTTTGAATGGTCAAGTATGTTGCATAAATTGATTATTTTGTATTGACGGTTAAATGGATATGCTGTGTTGATGTGATGACATTTTTAACTATGAGTTTTGAGTTCAAATTTTAGATTTGACTGAGAATTTGGGAATAAAGCATTTTATGAACTCATTATGATTTTTATATGACAAATGAACACTTCAACGGTTTTGCTTATTCTTCATTATAAGCATGTTACCCACGAGGTATAAGCTCACCCGCCTTCCGTCCCCACCTTCAAGTGTTGAGCAAGAGATGGAGTGAAAGAGAGTCAAGGCATCACTTCCATTTGCTTATGTTGTAATTTGAGTTATTTATGTAAAATACAAGGATTTGTCACTTTTCAAGGATTTCTAATTCGTGTAACTTTTGTCTTTTGAGATTTTGGATTATTGTTGTAATTGTGGCTTGGAATGCCTTTAGAGCTCGTAAAACTCTATTCTTTGATGTTAAGGAATTATGAATTGTGTATGGATGATGTTGAGTGGAAGTATGCATTTGTGTATATAGATCAGGTTGAGTGGAAATTCGGTATACTTGAGGAAGTTATCGATTTGATATGAATATGTGAATTGTTGTTACATACATATATATATATATGAGTGAGATGTGTTATGGAAAAAGGAACATAAAAATGGCATGAGACTTTAAGCTTCATGATTTTTTTGGATTATGCCAACGTTTATGGTTCAATGGTTGGACTCCAAAAACGAGGCTCATCATGTTTGGTATCAGAGTAAGAAAAGATTATAAGGAACCACGCTTAAGTATGATAGTATTTTGTTTAAAGTTGGATTCTGGAAATGGGATCCAGCATTTGTGGTATCAAAGTCAATATTATGATCTTACATGGGTGCATGTGTATGGGTTACACGCATAAGCAATGGTTAAGAATTTGAGGTGAGAAAATGATGATACTCTTTCATGATATGAGAAAAAGAAAGTTGCGGATAATTAGAAAGGAGAAATAGTGGATGGGTAAACAGATAATGATTCAATGCAATTATATTGGAGGATGTACTATTGAACATGACAGTAATTTTGTACTGTGGTGATATGCTTTCGAAAGTGATATAGATACAAATGTATTGCCATGGATTGTTTGAGAAATATAGAGATATAAGTACACATGATGAGATTAGAGTGTACAAGTAGAGTGCAATGGAAACATAACTTTGTTATGATCTTAAGACGAGGAAATTGGAACCGAAGTGGTTGTTCAATTAATACGACAAGAGTTATGATTCGCAGTAAGAAGAAATTAGTGGAATTGAGGTCAGAATTTCATAATGATTATGCATCGATAATTTCGAATTAATTAAGGATATACATGTGGAAGATGAAATAAATAATAATTGGAAAATGAGATAGAATTAAGGAAATAGAGAAAGGGAAATGAAATAGACATAAATGACTTTATATGTGATGAATGAAATGATATGTAGTGTGGGGAAAATTTTAAAAGTGCGTATAAGATGGGATCTTATGCATGAATGAGATTAAGGAAAAGGATGAAGAACTAAATGAGAAGAGTATATGCACTCAATATGGTAATTGACTCATTATGAAATGATATAGCATCAGAAAAGGTGAATTCTGGAAAAACAAGAATAAAATTGGTGTTAGTATGTTTGATAAAGAGAGAATTGTTGTCTAAGATCAATGAAGATTGAGGTATCAATTGTGTAAGATATAAATTGGTGATTTTAAGGAGTAAATTTGTGGACATAATGGCATGACTTTGATGATGCCCAGCCAAGCTTATGCGATAGCAAGTATGTTCATTACTCCATTGAGTTTTGAGTGACTTGAACATTATCACCTTATGAGGATGAGAGAAATTGGTCTTCTCGAGGGATTAAAAGTAGTTGATGATGTGGTAATGATAGCAGGTGATTGATAAATATTTTTATGAATAATATATATGATAGTAGCAAGAAATTCTCTTTTGAAGAAGAATTTCACTAAGTTAGATTCAGCAGATTAGATAGTTTATATTAAGAATGATCAATGAAAGAACTGATCAAAAAGGAATATGTAATGATTCAAAAGTGAATATTGGAGTCTTATCCCTAACGGAGACTCAGGAAAAAGAGGTAGAATATATTACTGAGAATGTATGTATTTTTGTTTGATGTAAAGGATCCAACTATGCGAGTGGATTCCTAAATTTGAGGAGACATTAATGGCCAATATAAGGAGCATATAGGTTCACGTTAGGTTCTGGGTAAATATGTTCGGGAGATGCAAGGTTTATTCAATGAAAGTGTGACAAGCATAGGAAGCTAAGATTGCAAAGAAACTAGAGTGTATGGAGAAACGGGTATAAATGAGCAGACATTAGAATACGTCAATGCGAAATATGAGGAAATCTAAAGAATGGAGAAAATCAGTCAAAAAAGGTAAGACAATTGGGAAATTGAAAATAACAAGAGGTAATATTACCTCATTGAGGAATCAGTTATTTGAGGAATTACTAGAACCAATTGTGGACATATGGAGTTTGATAATATTTGTTCAAGTTAACAAATTCCCCGACAATACTATGGTATTGAAGATTAAAGCGATCCAAGCAAAGTTTGATGATATGTTTAGTGTATTCGAAGAGTTGAAAAGAATAGTCTGAATACTTGAGGAAAAAATGAGTAAATCGTAAGTAGAACGAAGGTAAAGAAAATTTTGAGGAATGATAGCACCGATATTAATTATATCGTCTGGATTTGGAGATTCATAGTATACAATGATGTTTGCATAAGAGATCAGGATAAGATCCACGCAGTAAAATGAAGTGAATTCATGTGCATGGAGACAATTGAAACCTCATAGATTGATTATTGATACATGAATTGAAACTTGCTGCTGTAGTGATTGCTTGAAAGTTGGAGACATTATATGTACATAAATATTTTGACTGTGTGTAAGATATACAGATCATGAAACTTAAGGTACTTATTGAGTTGAAAGAATTGACTACGAGGCTAAGACAATGGATAGAGTTACTGGAAGATTATGTTGTATAAATGATTACAAAAATCAGATCTAATGCAATAAAGAGTGCTGAATGGAGTCAAATTTAGGGCAAAATGAAGTACCATTAGTCACTGAAAATGTAAGATCAGTTTCACATGAACAAAGCTCAATTGAGGGTTCAGAAATTGTGAACCTTACCAAAGGATCATAAATGAATGTGAATTTTGAGTTCGAGTAGGAAAAATGATACTGGGTGATTGAGATAAGAAGTATGCGTACTGGCAAGTATGATTGAGCAAAGAGACTGTCAGAAAAGTACAAGTGGTGATTTAAGCTATCCATCCTAGAAGAAATATGTCAAGTGACTGAAAATTTGAATTGTTGACAGTCTTAACTATCGGAGATATGCTTGAAGTTTATAGTTTGGAGTTCATAGGAACATGAGACCAATGTATAGTTCTATTTGACTTTAAGCATCACAATCGTTGCCATCGTGATTTCAATAGAATACTGTATGAAGAGTTTGATGATAGAAAGAGTCATTGCTTTTGTATTATGATGAGTAAGGCCTACTGGTCATTGAAGGCTAGAACTGGAGATGATATAGTTCAGGTTGAGTGGAAATTCGGTATACTTGAGGAAGTTATCGATTTGATATGAATATGTGAATTGTTGTTACTTACATATATATATATATATATGAGTGAGATGTGTTATGGAAAAAGGAACATAGAAATGGTATGAGACTTTAATCTTCATGATTTCTTTGAATTACGCCAACGTTTATGGTTCAATGGTTGGACTCAAAAAATGGGGCTCATCATGTTTGGTATCAGAATAAGAAAAGATTACAAGGAAACACACTTAAGTATGATGGTATTTTGTTTAGAGTTGGATTTTGGAAACGGGATCCAGCAAAATGTCCGTCGAGAAATTTATTGATGGACATTCTATTATTCGTCGAAAATTATTACCTACGACTATTTTTAGGATGCCTTTGTCCATCGCTAAATTTCATTGCCAATCTGACTTCCCAACATAATCCTTAGGTTTTCTATCAATAATATCCGTTGCTAAATGACATTTTTCTTGTCATAAATCTAATTATAAAGATCTGAAATAGAATATAATTTATAGTTTATGGATTTCCTTATCATGATTGTTGTATAATTGATATTTGGACTTGAGATACCAAAGCATTTCATATGAGAATTACTGTATTTTGATGCTATTTATGATCTATCCCATTTAGGGTAGCTTAGTTGATAGTGATTGGATGCCATATAAATATATATTTATATAGTTTAGCAAGTCAATAAAGGATTTGTTACTTTAAAATAATTAGAGAGAATGTTTTAATATTCTTTATTGGTGGTGATTAAAGGAGTTCTCTAGCCCGAGTGAATGGATATTTGAAAAATATTTTCAAATATCAATTATAAATTAATTACTAATTACCAAAAACTAAAATGATTAGATTTGAAAAGAGTAGACACTTTATCCATAATCATGTCCAATTGAAACATTAGATGATGAAAGGATTAAACTATATATCATAATTATTGGGTCAAACCGCTTTAATATTCCTAATACTTAGGTGGTCATAACATGTCACCGGATGTTAATAAATCTATTATTATATATTGTTTAATTAGAGATTCAAAGATAAATTAGAAAAGTTTTAATTTAACAATTCTAATTATGAATTATAATTATAATTTGTAGTCATTGCTAACTTATTAAAACCTAATAAATCAAACACAAAGAGCAATAAAAAGAAAACTAATTTAAATTAAAATTTGACTTAATTAAAAAGTTTGAAAAATTTCAGGATCAAATATGAGATATTTAATTTTATTAAAATTAAATTATTAAATTATAATTAGAGTTTGACTTTAGTTATGATTAGAATATTTAATTTTAATAAAAATAAACCTAATATTTTTATTTATAGGAAATAAGCACAATGGAGCTAGTAATCCTACTTATTCTTATCAAAATTTGAGTTTTTTTTTTCTCTACTACGTGATGCCAGTAGAGACTAAACACTTGAATAACTTGTAGATGATAATTCGAGAAGGTTTCAACAGAAATTTCGAATTAGGTACGATTCCTTTATATGATTCAATTATCAAGTTATTATTCAAGTATTGAGATTCAATTGAGAAATCTTACAAAATTTTATTTTGTTACTACGTATGTACGTGATTCGATCTCAGTTAGTTTACCAACAATAGACATCGAAGCAAGAGAAAAATTGAAAGAGAGAGATATAGCTGTCAAGCATATATTCCTTTATAATAGCATGTAGACTCATCCAGAGCCTTATGATATATTTCTTATCCAGCATAACATTTTTCATTCTGGGTTTTATGTCGAGGCATATAATTGTTTATTCAACAGCATTAGTTATACGTTAAAGACAGCCATTAAGACTTCATGGGCAGAAGACAACCTTGTAGTTAGTCCCACCAGGACAGGTGAATGTGCTTGTCTGATCATCCTTGGGATAACTATAAGCATCAGGGCATCTATCCTTAAAAAACATAGACAAAGGTGTTGGACCACAGCTCCCAGTATTGCAACAGTATTCGTTGGTTTTGTACACTGTACAAGGATTGTTGCACCCATCTTGTGTTCTTAGCTGACTTGGGCACTGCTCGTTAATAGGAGCATTACATGTGATGCCCCTTGTGCACCCACCAGAAGTTGGGCTAAATTCCATGGGCACGTTGAAACCATCAACAAGAGAAATATCAAAGAAATCAAGGTTGTTGAATTGGTTCAATGCGTATTCGGCTAGTGTGTTTGGCGGTGAACCGTAGGCCTGGCATTGAAGCAAGCCACCGCAGTCACCGGTAGTGCAGCGGCCACGTCCAGCTCCATCGAACTGACACCCGGTTCGAGCCCAAATTCGAGCCCCCGTCGTGCCAGCGTTCACGTTGAGAGACCAGGATTGGCCGGAGTTGAGTTGCATGCCACCTCCAGGCACGGCAGCTGCCCACACTGTGCTGGGACAATTGTTTCTAATGTCGAAAAGGGCTGCATGAGTTGAGGTAATCAAACATAGAGCAACAAGAAAATAAGAAGAGATCTTAAAGGAACTCATTTTTGGAAGCAAAGCTAGCTATTGGTTGGGATTGTGGTGATCTTGTGTTGGAAAGTAGGTTTGAGAAGTGTGATATTTATAGGGTGTAGCTGAAGCTCAGGACACCAATTTCCAGGTAGAAAAAACGATCGAGAGTTCGGCGGAAAATTAAGACGACGCCAATCATTTTAGTTTTGTGTCAACCATTGAAAAGTATGAGTTGCGGAATTTTCCTTTGCTGTCTCCATCTGCAAAAGCGTATGGAGTCAGAGCCCAAAGAAGAGGATCACTAGACTTTTCTTGGGCAGCCTTGGTTATATCTATCACGCCATCCCAAGTGCTAGTTTCCATAGGCATGGCCATGAGAGGCCGATGTAGAATACAAGGGAAAGATGGTCAAGGGTTCTGAGCTTGAAGGTCCGACAGAGGGAGAAGGGTAATGGTGGGAATATAAAATTCATGTTATGGTTTTATTAATTTAAGAAAAATTGCGTGGGACAGCCAAACTCTGATTGTATTCCATTGCTTTGATGTTATCCTAATTTCATTTGGCTGCAACATGCAATATATAACATGTATAATCAGTTGAGAGTGATGAAGTTTCAAATTCCAATTTATGTTTTCAAGAAAATATAAACTCCTCTTGAATCATTATTCAAGTACAGTAGCAAAAAAAGGGTAATAGACAAAGCAAAGTACAAAATGTTTATTTTTGTTAATTAAGAGGAAAATTTGAAAGTGGTTGTGGTTTGGTGGAGATGATGACATGATGGCACAACTCCAACCACAATGTTAACTTTTTCAAACTACACAAACAACTTATTCCTTCCATTAAGTATTAAGTACACTACTTCTACCCTTCACATCGCAAGTATTAAATATTCCTTCTCCTTTGGTTTATAAGAAAATAAAACATGAGATGCATATATATAATTTCACTTCTATTGTTATAAACATTTTAATTACAAATAAATAATAGTAATTTGGTTGATCATAAAATTTTGATCTATCAGAACATTTGGTTCTGAAAGTCTTACCAATGTTTTGAATAAAATCGCTTTGTTTAAGTCTATAAAAGTTCACCCCATTCCTTCATAAACACCAGACTCTTTGTTAATTGACTCTTAAAGAATTTAAAGTACTTTATCAAGTGAAGAAGCATAAATCTTGTGTAGTTGATGCTGCTACATTATCTTTTATATTTTCCAGAGATTTAAAATTTTTGGGGACTCATTTTCTGACACCTCAACGATGCAATATGATTACATCTTAACATAGAGAAACTTCTTCTCTAATAGAATTACCGGATCATTTCTCTAAAGATTATTACATCCCTGTTACGTTGCAAACCAAATGTCAGTCCAAATTTGATTTCGTAATTAATTAAATATCTTATTTTAGGTGTCAAAATTTTAACAAACTATATGTTAAAAAATCAAGACAGGATCTAATCTTAGCTATATGTCAAATTTTGTAATCTGATTAAAGTATCTATATAATAAGAACAAACATAAATTATACCTTATTATAAAACTTCATCTTTTTCTTGCTAGCTCTCCTCCATCTGATCCCTAAAACAAGTTCATCACCACCATTATAGTCACATAAACATCCGGCGTCTAACAGTAACTACTAAAATTGATTAACAAAACTCTATAAGAGATATAGAGAAGAGTAAAGAAAGAGTGATAACTCCTTTAAAGCCTACACTTCTTTATAGTAGGATTTAGACATTTTGGTATTTTAGTTGAAATATAATTCTAATCTCCATTAAACTTTTTAAGAATGAGAAAATATATATTAAGGCATTGAAAAAAAACTAGTGCACAAAATAGTTTGCCTTAATTTTAATTAAACTTTAATTAGAATTATAATTAATTTTAATTAAATACTAATTAGATTTAAATAAAATCTGATATCTTATATTAGTCCTTATTTGTTAAGTACAACATATTTAATCTTCAAGTTTTTCAAATTTTACAATCAAGTCTAACTTAATTAAATTATCTTTCTCTCTTGAACAACTTTTGTTGGACACATTAGAATCCTAAATATATTGAAAATAAATATAAATAATAAACTTAACTTGTATATAAGATTAGATAAATTAAACTAGTTTAATTTATATTTAATTCCTAATTAAATAATCTATAATCATAAATCAATATATATTAGTGTTAAACAATACATCATGACGATCTAAATATTAATAATCTTAAGGTAATTTTGACTAACTTTTGTACATAATTTTATTGTGTAACTTAATCTCTTTATCATTTAATATCTTGATTAGACATAAAGTATAAAATTAATGTCTATTTTATTTGAGTTCAATTATATTAGTTCCTCACCATTAGTAATTGATTATATTAATGACATTTGAAAAGTATTTTCAAAGTATTATTCCATCTTAGTCAATAAGTTCTGAATTAATATTAATCAATAACAACGGAATATTATCGTTAATCATTTTAAGGTGACTAATCATATATTGATTACTTAACTACCTTTATATTGTTCATGTTATATCTAATAGCTACCAATTGAGCTATCTTTGACTATGATAGGTCTACATAATATCAAATTACAACAATCACTACGTGAGATACTTTAGAGATCGTAAGTTAAAAGATCACTTAATTATACTATCATCATAATAAGATTTTCATAGATATGTTAATAATATTCCAAATAGAATTCTAATATCGAGTAAGTTTAGGAAATTTGTTCTCTAATAAAGACCTATACATTTATTTAAGTATCTCTATACTTTTGTAATATATTTCTTTTACAAATTAATTCCAATACTGAAATATATTTACGTTTTCAATTAAATTTTCTCATTTAATAATTAATATATTATTTTCTAGAAATTGTGTAATGCACTAATAACTACTAAGAAAAACGAAATAGTTTATTTATAAAACAAAGTTTATATTAAATTTCCTTCAATAATAACTAAAATTGTTTGATTGTATAATCAAAATGGCTTTTCTTATTTTTCTTTCTTTTAAATTCATAATATTTTGCATATATCTTTCTTATTCATATTATTCACATAATTTTTATTTTAATTAATGAAAAGATAAGAAGAGGCATGATATGCAAGTGTTTTGTTGTTGTATTATTCTCTTGATTTAATATATTATCACGTGTATAAAATATTTTCTTTCAGGACTTTTGTAACATCCCACCCCCTATTGGAAGTATAAAATAGTAAATTGGCTAGGGGTAAGAGTGATTAGGACTGCTTTGACATTGTTATGCATACTGGTACTGGTGCTCAGTGAAAATAGTGCACATGAAATAACTGTACATGCATTCATGATTATTTCCCAGTATTGGGTCTAAATGGATTTTTAAAGTGAATAATATGGAAATTGTGCTTGAAAAATTTATTGGAGTGATCCATTGTGTGTTTTACATTTTAAGGGATTTTTGAAAATTTTTCTGGACTTTTTCGGAGAAAATTCCCGAACCGGACATATCGTCAAGTGGCGAACCGGTTGATTTTCGGTAGCGAAAATTTCTACCCAGTGGCACTGTATTATTGAGTATATTTTTTTGGGATTGAAACTAGGGTCATTGGAATTGATTGGGTTAATTTTGGATTAGGTTTAATTGATTAAAGTATTAATATGTTGACTTTTCCTCACCATTTGTTTAACTAATCCTATAATGCCACCTTGCCTCCATTTAATGCTGTCTTACCTCTTAATTTTTGGTGATGTTGCCTATAAGAAGATGGAAAGAATGAATTATTTGGTTGAAACTTCTCCATCACCGAAAATTGGATTTGATTAAAGAATGATTTTGTTGACTTTTCTTTTCCATGGAACCAATGACCTCTTTCCACCTTTCTCCTTCATTTAATGTCCACTTATGGCTTTTATTGGTTTTATCTAGTGATGCCTACGTTTATGCCTTAATCAATTGATGAAAGAGGATTTTTGAATGGCTTATTTACTTCTCATCGAAAGCAACTCACCCTCATTCTTACCTCCATCGATTTCATCCTTTCACTCATCCTTTCTCCCAAATTCAAGGCTTTTCTTCTATACAATTAAGTTCTTGCCTTGCCTTGAATGATGATGTATTTACTTGGAGTTAGAAGAAGTGGTTAGCAAGGGTAGTTAAGAAGGAAGTAAAGATTGGAAGCTTGATAGGTAAGGTTTCTTTTAAGTTTTTCAATGATGTTTTCATTAGGTATTGAATGCCATGGTAGTTAGGAGCAGTTAATGGGAGGGCTAGTGTATTGATTATGTTTCTTGATGTAGTAAATTGATGACTTTAATGGCTTGAATTAATGGGTATAAGATTAGGGTTAGTTATGAATTGAAAGTAGTATGATAGAAGTGGTTGTAGCTTGAGTGAAATGGCATTTTGATGATGAATTTTGTGCATATGAATTGAGAAATTAAGTACTGAAAATTTTAAATATTAGCCCTAGTGCGTGTATGAATGTGGTAAGAACTAATTTGTGTTCATTTCGATGCTTAAGGATGTGTTTTTGGCATTGGAAATGATAGAAGCTAAGGTTAGGAAAAAGCTGGAAAAATTAGGGTTTTAACTGATTGTACTGTTGTTAGCATAAATAATTTTTTCGGAATGCAAATGAGGTGAGGTTTGTGCCCAATTAAACTATGGGATGCTGGTTACATTTTTGTGTGAAATAAGTGTTGTCTAATTTTAGCTTTAAGATGGTGAATTTCTGCATGGAAGGTTACTGCTTTTGACTGGAATGAATAGTACCTGAAACCATAACCTAGAGTTTTGCTAATTTTTCTAAATTAATTGAGAAGGACTAAGAATAACTGGACTAAATGAAAGTTGAAGCCTATTAAGTTATCTTTCCAATGCCACTGATTTTGCAATTTTTCGATATGTATAGTAGGAGTTATGGACTGATGACTATTGACTGTTTTCATGCATTGAATGAAACCTAGCTGGAATGTCAAATTTGGTGCACATTATGATTTAGAGAAATTTTAGCAATTTATTTGAACAGAATTGGTGAGAGTGATCTTCTGAAAAGTTGTAGAGGAAGGAATTATCTTGAGAATGATATATGGCATGTAATGTTTGGTTGTCAGATTTGAGAGAAATGAATTTGCAAATACTGAATCTGCATTAGGTTGTGAATTGCTGATCATGGCAGAAACTTGCATAACAGTTTTGAAATTGTTAGAGATCGAATTGGATTCTGAGTTCTTCATGAAAATTGAAGTTTGAGATCTTATCTTTTCAGGGATATAAGGTAGTGAATTTGGTGACATTTTTGCTAAGAGATATACTGTTGTGAAATGTGCTGTTCAGATTGGGAAAATTCTGAGGGCTGATGTTTTGGTGAATTGTTGGACATAGTTAGCAAGTGAATCTGATTTTGGGTTGTTCATGAAAGTTTTAGATAACATTGTGATCTTGATGAGAATATTTATTGTGTAATTTTTGACTGAAGAGAATGAAAGTTACTGAATTTACAAGATACTTTACTGTGTTGAGTGACTTTGAGTGAGCAGTAGCTTTCATGGGGTTTTGACACCCTTAGGGGTGGAATTACTTTGAATGGTCTAAATGAAATTTGTAGAGGGTTTCATTATCTTTCCAATGAGATATGGTTTATAATTCCCTAAATTGTGTGCAAAGAGTTATGGATGTTGGAAGTTTGGTTGGAAATCAGAAAAAAGGGGAAATAAGTGTTATATATATATATATATATATATATAGATATTAATTGCTTAAAGTGAATTTTGGTTTCTTTCGGGAATAACTTTTCCGTCCGACGTCCGATTGACCTGATTCTTGAGGCATCGGATTCACTGAATATTTGATTTCATTTTTTGAGAGATTGGGAATTTTTGGACGGGAAATTGATGGGTGTCCGGATAATGCCACTGTTTTATTTAATTGGGGACCTAAAGAGGTGCAAATTGAGCGCCGTCAGCGCCGTTAGATTTCTAATTTTAAACGGATCTTTCTAATGGAAAAAAAATTGGATTAAGGCCGGGAATATCATGAACATGCATTGTGCACCTTCTAAGTGTTACATGTGCATTCTGAAATAGTTCTGATTGAACAATTGATAATGTTTATATACTGTCACTGTTATAGAGTCACACTTGGAGCGTCGATCCACCGACGTCACTGAGACTTCCAGATTTTAGCTCGGAATTACAGGTGAGTAACCTAGGTGGTTACCTCAATCTATGTGTTTACTGTGACTTGGCGCCTACGGGGATTCTTGTGCTTAGGAATTATGGATCGTGAATTAGGAATTATGGGATCGCAATGTGATTACTTATGCGATATGGACCGTTAATTGGTGATTGATCGCGAAATATTAATCGTTAATTAGCGTAGATCATCGATCATTGTGAATTATATCTTGTTATGTGATCGTTCAAATGGGCATGTGCATCCATACACAAATGCATAAACCGATAAAGAATAATTGTGGTCGAGTCGCCATCGACATCGATATCGCAAGCTTTGAGCTCAAGGAGTCCTACTCCTAGACGCCAAGCGCTCATCGATCGACATCAAAAAGAGCTTCGAGCTCGAAGGGAGTTCTACCTCCTGCACGCTAAGCGTCTCGCATCTTATTATGCACTTTCGGCCACAACATCGTAATAACCGGAAAGAGTCACATGTGCATCGCACATTGTCATGAATGCCCGAAATGACCGTATGACTACCGTGATTGAATGTAATCGCCGACATCGTAAATTGTTATATGATGCATGAATTGGGAGAACCATCGATGATGGTTTCTCATTGAGTTATAAATTCATCCAAAATTGCAATCTATTTTTCAGGACTAGAAGAGTACCCCGTTTGACACGGGAGTATGTCTGATGCAAGTTGAGATAGAGGTCGGGATCAGTTCGCGTCTGCTTTTGTGTTTCCTAAGTTTGTAGTCCGCAATTGTTGTAACTGATTTGTAGTTGTACTTTATGGTTACTGTAAAATATTATTAAATGATTGTATCTACTGTAAAAGATTTACTACTGTTTACTGCTTGTTCTGCGTAATTGTGAAATGACTGAAACTGCTTCCTTTTAACATGGAATGAACGGTATTTCAAAAAAAAAGTATACCAAGTTTTACCGATCGACTGATGTAGTACGCCACCCTCGTGGGGCACGGACTCGTATATCACCAATGATATCGGGTTCGGGTCACTCGGGAGTGGGGTGTTACATTTAGGTGGTATCGAGCCCGATGAGTACGTAATGTATCCGGGCACGATCAAACATAGGGTGCATGCATTTGAGTCGTGTCATTGCGAGCATCGTGGTAATTGATCCCTGTTCGAGTCGCACGAGGATAAATCCTACGTGTGCATATGTGTTAAGTGACTAAGTGAGAGAAAAGTGAGTTATGGGCAATGAGGAATGGGAAAAAGGAAACATAAATAATGAGAATTATAATGTACTGTGGTTAGAATGACTATGTTGGCTTAGACTGATTTAGGAAAGAAGTGATATCGTAAGTACTTCCCGGATTAAAATGGCAAGATTTCGGTGATAGGAAACGAATATGTCTAGAACTGAAAGAAGTCCACTGGAGATATGAGACGCATATAGTAGACCGAAGTGAGATGAAAAGTCCGAGATGATTAAGAAATTAGAGTTCTGACTGTAGACACGATGAAATGGGACACATTGGAACTGAGTAAAACGTAGATGGTCCGATCAGGCAGATATTGATTCACTGCATTTGTGTTCGATATCAGTAGATATCAGAGATAGATGATGATAGTGAGATTGTAATAAGAGCAATATTGTATCGTAATGGTCTACCTAGAACTGAAAGAACTGAAAGAGCAAAGTGTCTAGTAGGGTAAGAAAAAGCAGAAGTAGTAAGATAAAAGTGTATAGGTAAATTGAAATGAACTCGTGAAATGGTTGTGATCATGAGCGCATAAGCTTGAAACTGAAATGGTTATGCGAATGTGGTGCTAAGAGTTTGGAAATCAGTATAACAAGATCATAAGGGAAAAAGACAGATTGATAATTTCTACTGATTGTACATCGGGAAATTTTGGATTGGTGGAATATGTGGATTTGGACACAGAAATGAAAAATGGATGAGTAACTAGATAAATGGATGGAGATACAGTGGAGTTGTATCAACGATCTTGTCGACTATTGGGGACTGTGAATACCTTATCATAGACTGTTTGAGGAAAATAAAGAGAGACGTAGTAATAAGGAGATGACAGTGTATAAGTCAAGCTGTTATGACCTCACAAGGTCAAGCTTGCACGTGACGAATATGGAAATAAAATGATGAGACATATAGTTCAATGATACGTGGAAAATGAGACAATGATAGTGATATATGATATGAAAAGAGTTGTCACAGTTAAGTCGATTTACCGTTGGGAGTATCTATTGGACAGTAAAGTTGATCATGATTAATGAAACGTAAGTGAAAGATACATGGAAGTAACAGAGGAGATGATCGGTGAATGGCTATAAGTGTAACGTTCATAATGGGTTAAAGTAAGACATAGGAGGACTGAATGCACCTGTATGAGTCCTTTATTCGAGGATTAGCATAAACGGAAAGGATTTTATGGAAGTCTGAATTGTATAGGTTACTAATTGGTTTCCAGATAATATGGAGAGAAAAAAATTTCTGCTGAGGTGTAGATTACTGACTAAGTGTTAAAGAAAGTGTTTAGGTGATTGTCACACGGAACCTTAGTGCAAGGAATGTTCTGATCTTTAAATTATGACATAAAATTGTTCTGACTGAGATAGTGCGTAGAGTTAAGAATGATTTACAAGCAATTAGGGACACTAATTGGCTGACGAGACTTTCGTGAACAGTATAAAGATGGTATCAAAACTAATGGTCAAACGAAAAGAAGTATGGATGAAATCAAAAGTGAAATTGAGTCATATCTCAATAGGAGCTTTAGACATAACAAGGGAAGCATACGACTGAGGTTATCTGCATTGTTTGTATGGAAATGTAGAGTATCCAACGACATAAGTGGAATTTAAATTGAGGCGATTTTATTGCAATGTGAAGTGACCAGATCTCCCTATGTGATGCAACACTGTTGGGAAATCTTGATTTGAAACTAAGAATAAAATAGTCCTGAACTGCGAAGTGAAATACTCAAAATGAAGTGGAAATTATGGAAGTCCAGGTACGGATGACTAGGTATTGGCATATCTCGATGTTAAGGACAGGAAATCAATGGAAAAGAGAAAATGAGTAGAGACAAGAAGTCCTAAAGGGGAACTGACAATGACGTGATGTATAATGGGATTATAAATAGATTAATTGTGGACTCAATGAAAAAGTGCAATGATGTATGGTAAAGTCAACAAGACCCTAATAGGGAATGATGTGAGGTAAGCAAATGGTAGTGACTACGTTTATTGACGGAATGTGTTTGAAAGGGGTGAACAGTGAAAAGTAAAAAGAACTATATGAATAATTGAGGAATTTGATACTGATGAGAAGCATACCATTGGTGAGTGGGTAGTGTGTGATGAACTGGAACAATTTTGATAAAACGGTATAAGATAACGTGAATTGACTTTGATAAATGGTATTGGTGTTATGATCGTAATTGTTTTTAGATTTTTATAAGAATACATTGTGATAACTCGAGAAAAAAGACGGGCATAAATGACTACTATACCGAGACAATTCGGACTACTAAACCCAAATAGTGAACAGATACTGCTACGATGAACAGACCAATTCCAGATAGTGGGATTTCAAAGAATGTCAAGTAGATTATGGGTATTTAGGAAGTGTTACTAGAAAATTGAAGTCGTAGATCTAGTGATAGCAGAAAGGTTTAAAGTGCAGGAGTTAAAGTAGTGAGTCCTATTATGAGTTTGAATATGTGAGGGAAGTCGAAAATAAAATAAAATAAAATATTGCATGATTCAAAAAAGAAGTATGCGTACCCGAAAAAAAGTGATAGAATAAGAAAGTGAACAGTCGAAGCTAGACATTCTAGTAAACATATGCGGAAAGGAAAATTGAATAACTGTGGGTATAGAATGAAGTGACTATTGATTCAATTGCTTATAGGAAAAATGCTTGATAATGATCGTGTTATAGAGTTCTGATTTACTGTAGGGATATACTGCTACACTACACAGTGCCTAACGGGAGTTAAATACCATAATGGATTTGAGGTTGTGATGAGTGAAACAAAGGAAAGTGACGCAGGAAAGCTGAATGGGTTAAGTACATATCCGAATAAAGTGCGTTAACACTTTAGAACAGTGAAGAACAGTGAATTGTCTAAGGAGAGTTGAGTTTGAATACAAAGCGAATGGAATATAAAGAATGACTGCATTAGGTAAATTAACACTGGTTATAGCGAGATGGATCTAAATGTCACTGTAGTGGTACGAAGGAAAGTGAATCGTCAGGGACGAGATAAAGAAGGTTATGGTAAGTATCACCTTGACAAGCTGTACTCAGAAGTGATAAAAAGGGGTATCAATGGAACACGAATTAGTCTACATGTTACTGGCGAAAAAGGTATTGGATTGATATAATATGATAAGTGAGCAGGTTCGGAATAAATGAACTGAGTCATGGTATCGAAACTAAGGGTAGTGGCTACTCTAAAAATCGCAAATGAGATAGTTAAGATAGCGAGATTGCTAGCTGACAGCCTTGTTGAATCCATCTACTGTGATGAGTGATGATTAGTTAGCCAAATAAGTGACGGAACAACTGACTAAAAGTGGTTACTGTGACCTTTCAGAAAATGAATCATTGAGTGGAAAAGTGTATGGGATATGTAGGGACATTTGTTAACTGTCATAGTGAACCGTTGAATGAGAATTTCACGGACAAAATTTTTATAAGGAGGAGGGAATTGTAACATCTCACCCCCTACTGGAAGGGTAAAATAGTAAATTGGCTAGGGGTAAGAGTGATTAGGACTGCTTTGACATTGTTATGCATCTGCATCTTGGTGCTCAAAGTGAAAATAGTGCACATGAAATAACTGTACATGCATTCATGATTATTTCCCGGTATTGGGTCTAAATGGACTTTTACAGTGAATAATATGGAAATTGTTCTTGAAAAATTTATTGGAGTGATCCATTGTGTGTTTTACATTTTAAGGGATTTTTGAGAATTTTTCTGGACTTTTAGTAGAAAATTCTTGATGGGACATATCGCCAAGTGGCGAACCGGTTGATTTTTGGTAGCGAAAATTTCTACCCAATGGCACTGTATTATTGGGTATATTATTTTGGGATTGAAACTAGGGTCATTGGAATTGATTGGGTTAATTTTGGACTAGGTTTAATTGATTAAAGTATTAATATGTTGACTTTTCCTCACCATTTGTTTAACTAATCCTATAATGCCACCTTGCCTCCATTTAATGCTTTCTTACCTCTTAATTTTCGGTGATGTTGCCTATAAGAAGATGGAAAGAATGAATTATTTGGTTGAAACTTCTCCATCACCGAAAATTGGATTTGATTAAAGAATGATTTTGTTGACTTTTCTTTTCCATGGAACCAATGACCTCTTTCCACCTTTCTCCTTCATTTAATGTCCACTTATGGCTTTTATTGGTTTTATCTAGTGATGCCTACGTTTATGCCTTAATCAATTGATGAAAGAGGATTTTTGAATGGCTTATTTACTTCTCATCCGAAAGCAACTCACCCCTCATTCTTACCTCCATCAATTTCATCCTTTCACTCATCCTTTCTCCCAAATTCAAGGCTTTCTCTTCTATACAATTAAGTTCTTGCCTTGCCTTGAATGATGATGTATTTACTTGGAGTTAGAAGAAGTGGTTAGCAAGGGTAGTTAAGAAGGAAGTAAAGATTGGAAGCTTGATAGGTAAGGTTTCTTTTAAGTTTTTCAATGATGTTTTCATTAGGTATTGAATGCCATGGTAGTTAGGAGCAGTTAATGGGAGGGCTAGTGTATTGATTATGTTTCTTGATGTAGTAAATTGATGACTTTAATGGCTTGAATTAATGGGTATAAGATTAGGGTTAGTTATGAATTAAAAGTAGTATGATAGAAGTGGTTGTAGCTTGAGTGAAATGACATTTTGATGATGAATTTTGTGCATATGAATTGAGAAATTAAGTACTGAAAATTTTAAATATTATCCCTAGTGCGTGTATGAATGTGGTAAGAACTAATTTGTGTTCATTTGGATGCTTAAGGATGTGTTTTTGGCATTGGAAATGATAGAAGCTAAGGTTAGGAAAAAGCTGGAAAAATTAGGGTTTTAACTGATTGTACTGTTGTTAGCATAAATAATTTTGTCGGAATGCAAATGAGGTGAGGTTTGTGCCCAATTAAACTTTGGGATGTTGGTTACATTTTTGTGTGAAATAAGTGTTGTCTAATTTTAGCTTTAAGATGGTGAATTTCTGCATGGAAGGTTACTGCTTTTGACTGGAATGAATAGTACCCGAAACCATAACCTAGAGTTTTGCTAATTTTTCTAAATTAATTGAGAAGGACTAAGAACAACTGGAATAAATGAAAGTTGAAGCCTATTAAGTTATCTTTCCAATGCCACTGATTTTTCAATTTTTCGATATGTATAGTAGGAGTTATGGACCGATGACTATTGACTGTTTTCATGCATTGAATGAAACCTAGCTGGAATGTCAAATTTGGTGCACATTATGATTTAGAGCAAGTGAGAGTGATCTTCTGAAAAGTTGTAGAGGAAGGAATTATATTGAGAATGATATATGGCATTTAATTTTTGGTTTTCAGATTTGAGAGAAATGAATTTGTAAATACTGAATCTGCATTAGGTTGTGAATTGCTGATCATGGCAGAAACTTGCATAACAGTTTTGAAATTGTTAGAGATCGAATTGGATTCTGAGTTCTTCATGAACATTGAAGTTTGAGATCTTATCTTTTCAGGGATATAAGGTAGTGAATTTGGTGACATTTGTGCTAAGAGATATACTGTTGTGAAATGTGCTGTTCAGATTGGGAAAATTTTGAGGGCTGATGTTTTGGTGAATTGTTTGACATAGTTAGCAAGTGAATCTGATTTTGGGTTGTTCATAAAAGGTTTAGATAACATTGTGATCTTGATGAGCATATTTATTGTGTAATTTTTGACTGAAGAGAATGAATGTTACTGAATTTACAAGATCTTGCATCTTGTGTTGAGTGACTTTGAGTGAGCAGTAGCTTTCATGGGGTTTTGACACCTTAGGGGTGGAATTACTTTGAATGGTCTAAATGAAACTTGTAGAGGGTTTCATTATCTTTCCAATGAGATATGGTTTATAATTCCCTGAATTGTGTGCAAAGAGTTATGGATGTTGGAAGTTTGGTTGGAAATCGAAAAAAGGAAATAAGGGTTATATATATATAGATATTAATTGCTTAAAGTGAATTTTGGTTTCTTTCGTGAATAACTTTTTCGTCCGACGTCCGATTGACCTGATTCTTGAGGCATCGGATTCACTGAATATTTGATTTCATTTTCTGAGAGATTAGGAATTTTTGAACGGGAAATTGACGGGTGTCCGGATAATGTCACTGTTTTATTTAAATGGGGACCTAAAGAGGTCCAAATTGAGCGCCGTCAGCGCCATTGGATTTCTAATTTTAAACGGATCTTTCTAATGGAAAAAAATTGGATTAAGGCCGGGAATATCATGAACATGCATTGTGCACCTTCTAAGTGTTACATGTGCATTCTAAAATAGTTCTGATTGAACAATTGATAATGTTTATATACTGTTACTGTTATAGAGTCATACTTGGAGCGTCGGTCCATCGACATCACTGAGACTTTCAGATTTTGACTCGGAATTACAGGTGAGTAACCTAGGTGGTTACCTCAATCTATGTGTTTACTGTGACTTGACTACCCTACGGAGATTACTGTGCTTAGGAATTATGGACTGTGAATTAGGAATTATGGACTGTGCAATGTGATTACTTATGCGATATGGACTGTTAATTGACTGATTGACTGCGAAATATTAACTGTTAATTAACTATAGATCACTGATCATTGTGAATTATATACTGTTATGTGACTGTTCAAATGGGCATGTGCATCCATACACAGATGCATAAACTGATAAAGAATAATTGTGAACCGAAGTCGCCATCGACATCGATCATCGTCGAAGTTTTGAGCTCGAAGGAGTCCTACTCCTGACGCCAAGCGTCTCGACCGATCTTGAAAAAGAGCTTGAGCTCGAAGGAGTTCTACCTCCCGGACACTAGCGTCTCATCGTTTATCGTTATGCGCTTCGGTCACAACATCGTAATAAGCGAAAAGAGTCACATGTGCATTACATCTTGTCATGAATGCCGAAATGATTGTATGACTACCGTGATTGATCAGAATCGCTGATTCTTGTAAATTGTTATATGATGCATGAATTGGGAGAACCATCGATGATGGTTTCTCATTGAGTTCGCAAACTCATCCAAAATTGCAATCTATTTTTCAGGACTAGAAGAGTACCCCGTTTGACACGGGAGTATGTATGATGCAAGTTGAGATAGAGGTCGGGATCAGTTCGCGTCTTCTTTTGTGTTTTCTAAGTTTGTAGTCCGCAATTGTTGTAACTGATTTGTAGTTGTACTTTATGGTTACTGTAAAATATTATTAAATGATTGTATCTACTGTAAAAGATTTACTACTGTTTACTGCTTGTTCCGCGTAATTGTGAAATGAATGAAACTGCTTCCTTTTAACATGGAATGAACGGTATTTAAAAAAAAAGTATACCAAGTTTTACCGATCGACTGATGTAGTACGCCACCCTCGTGGGGCAAGGACTCGGATATCACCAACGATATCAGGTTCGGGTCACTCGGGAGTGGGGTGTTACAACTTTTCCCTCAATTTTTTGGATATTTAAGTCAAGTCTAAAACCATTAAATTATAATAGAATGTCTCTTGTTAAATATGGGTAGATATTTTTAAAAAGTTTAGGGCTTTGCCAATTTAAAGTTTTAAGTTGGAACGGCTTTTCATAAAGGTAAAGTCCTTTTCCATTATTACTAAATTTCAGAATTTTGACACAAACTTTGACTTGGAAAGATACTTTTTACTAAATAATAATCAATTATAACTAGTTAAGTACTTAAGCTTATACATTAGCATATACTACTACCTAACTGTAACAACGCCTAAACCTTTTTTATAGTCAATAAATTGCAAAAGAACTTGGTGATGTTATTGGCTTCACATATTTGAATTATAATAAGTGAGTGGATGTAACATCCCATCCCCAATGAGAAGGGTAAATTGGTCAATTAGGACAGGTTAGTAGTTTGCATTGCATATTATGATTTGTTCATACAGTTGGCTCTAATTATAGAGGAATGAGTCTTTTTGCACATGCACATATAGGTACATGCATTTCTGACATTCCTGACATTTAATTGTGAAAATGATATGATTATGATTTAATAGAAATTATGGAATAATGGGGTTTGAATGATTGAATTGGGACTGTATTAGAGTGATCGTCAATTGTTAATGAACCTTAGAAATTTTTCTGGAATTCGAGAGAAAATGTCCGGACCGGAAATTTTCCGAGTAACGGACTGATTGACTTTATATTACCGTCATAAATGTCCAATGGTAATGTGGAAAATAGATACTTGATTTTAGGAATAAAAATGTGGAATCATTGAAAATTTGAGATATCTTAGACTAGAAATGAATTAGAAAAGATTAAGAATTTTTATTAAGTTTGAGGATTGGCATGTGGCAAAGGGATGAAGGCTTGAATAGTATTTAAGGCCTTAGGTTTTAAAACTTAGCAGAAAACTTCTCCTTCCTCCTAGGGCACGATTTTTTTCCTCCTCTCTTCCTCCTTAAGAGATCTCTTGCTGTTCTCTTGCTTATTTCTCCCTTGTTGCTTGAGCCAACCCTAATCCATGAGAAGATGAAGATGTTGAGGTTTGGTGTGGCTATGGGAGAGAACCGAAGGTGTAGGGCTTGGAGAAGAAAATTTCGGAGAAATTAAAGATTTGAAGCTTCATTGGTAAGTAAATTGGCTTTAATGTTGTTTTATAGTTGTTTGATGCATTTATTATAGTTAATATGAAAGATTGGGGTAGTTGAGAGTGAGTTATGGTTGAATTTTAGAGAGAGAAAGGAAAAAAAATAAAAGGAATCGGAGAAGACGAACAAGGACTGCACGTCGCGACGAGGGGATAATTGGACGTCGCGACGAGCGTACGCCGCAACGTGCGTAGACGCTGCGACAAGCGTATGCCGCGACGAATAGTTCGCCGCGACGAGCGGGACGTCGCGACGAGTGATAAGTTGGACGTCGCGACGAGCCACTGTGGAGATGCCGCGGCGAGTGACTCCAAGACGCCGCGGCGAGAGCCTTGAGGCCGAGATGAGGACATTTTTCTGGATTGCTTTAATTTAGTTTTTGGGACATAACTAACGATGTAGACCTCTAATTGAAGTGATGTTTGATTCGTTATGACCTAGAGAAAGAGGTATACGATTGATGTGAAGAAAGAAAGTATAGAATGAAAAGTGAGAATAGGTGCTATTGCAACCTAAGGGTTGTTTCTTGATAATTGGGGTATCATTGTGAGATTTCTGAATCTAAGGAAATGCCATTGGATTTATAGAAACTGAGCATAATGGGTGAATTTTTGATTTAGAGAATAGTGACCCTGGTTTTGAGGTTTTCTTGGGAATATTTTAGTGTGCAATATGGTGAATTGAACTGAATATTAGAAAAAAAATTTGTGGAGTTCCATGACATGTTATTGAATTGAAGTGAGTCATTATTGAGCAATTGAGCGAAAAGTTAGAATTTGACAAAAGAAAGTGGAATTTGGGAAATAGCACCGGGAAGGTCATGAACATGCATCATACATCTTTTCTTTAAGACATGTGCATCATTGAATCTTTCGGATTGAGCATTTAGTAATGGGAAGCTATTTGACTGTTATAGAGGCACCGTTGGATCGTCATTCCACAGATATTGCTGGGACTTCCAGGCAGTAGCTCGGAAGTTACAGGTGAGTAACCTAGTTGGTTCCTCGATTTTTGACTGTTAAATGTTCTATACTTGGAATTCTGTGTTAAATAATGATGAGTATATGAATTGTTATGTTTGAAATCTCGGACCAAGGTTCCAAGGGATTGAGTTATTGGATATGTCATTATGATTGTTTGTGATTGTGAAAAATTGTCTATGACTGAAATACCGGACCGAAGGTCCGAGGAAATGGGAATTTGACATTGAAGTGTTAATTGATTGAGATTGAGAAACTTTTATGTTTCCAATGTGATATGACTGTTTCAATAAATTGGTTTTGACTGTATTGTGATATATTGGGCATATTGCATTTCATGCACAGATACATGAACACATAATGATAGTTGTGACCTGAGTCGCCACTGATACTGAAAAAAAAAAGTGCCTCGAGCTTGAACACTGATACTGAAACAAGCCTTGAGCTCGAAGGGAATTAGTGCATACCCAGAGGGCTCTCCTACTCCCTAGACGCGTCTACTGAATACTGATCACTGTTTATGCGCTCGGTCACAACACTGTAACAAAATGGGAAAGAGTTTCATATGCATTGCATACACATTGTGATGATTGAATATAGTGAATGGGAAATAGGTAAGAGTGCATGAGAATCTGTAAACTGCTGTATGGTTTTCTGAATGTGTTATGGTGATATGTTGTACGCTATGTGCGTAATGCATAAATTGAGTAAACCATTGATGATGGTTTCTCATTGAGTTCGCAAACTCACCCAAAATTGCATCTATTTTTTAGGATAAGAAGAATACCCCGTTAGGTCAACGGGAGGATGCTTACAGCTTTCAAGTGACGAATAGAGGTCGAGATCAATTCGCGTCTGCATTAACCTGCATTAGTGTATTGTATTTTCTGAATCTTTGTATGACTGATTAGGTCAAATTGTAAATGCACTGACTGCTTTAAATGAAGTTTATGAAAAGGCCCCTGAGGCCATTAAATTATTCATATATTTTGTCTCCTCTTAAATACTGATGTGGATGTGTTTGAGAAGAAAACAAAAAGCATACTTTGTTTTGACTGATTGATGTAATACGCCACTCTCGCGGGGCACGGACTCGGATATCACCATCGATGTCGGGTCCGGGTCTTGAGGGAGTGGGGTGTTAGATTTAGGTGGTATTAGAGCCCAGAAGTACAATCTTATATGGGCGTTCTGAAATAGGTGTCAAGCATGTATTAGTCATGTCAAAGCAAACAGCGACAACTGATCCCCAGTATGAGTCACATGCATGAGCATTCCATTAAGAGTTGAGTTGTTAGAAGCATTAAGAGAAATGATGATCTGACTGAATGTGAGAAAGTAAGGTTTATGGACATAGTGAACATGAGAAATCGTATTTGGTTTTGCATAGTAGATAAGAGTCCCCCACAAAAGGGTGCATATCCTTGAGGGTGATATATCCTTTGGGGGTGAAATAATTGTGAATCGACATATTTCCATAAATCGATTGGAGAAAATAAGGATGTAAACAGAAATGAGGAGACTATGTGTACAGACATAATGAAAGGAAATCATAAAACTGACATGATCACCTAAGGGTGAATTTAGAATTGAAATGGATATGTGAGTGTTGTGCTAAGAGTCTGTAATTCAGTATAGTAGAAAAATATATATGTATTCTTGAGACCGAAAATTCATAATATTTAAGCTTCGAAACTTTTGGAATTGGGTTTGGATATAATGGATAAAGATTCATTGTAATTGTATCGATGGAAATATTAGTGAATATGAAATTGAAATTCCAATCGGGTAATATGTTCTCAAATGCGATATAAATGTAAATACACTGTCATGGATTGTTGAGGAAAAATAGGGATATAAGTAGATATAATAAGGTGAAAGTGTATAAGCCAAGTTGACATGACCTCGAAAGATTGCATTTGGACTTAGCATGATTGTGTGATTATCGATATAAGGGTTTCAGATTTAGTGGGAGAACATGTCTATGGAAGTGGAGGATTAAGCTCCACTTGGGTTATGCCCTTACCATTATAAATTGATTGAGACTAAAGATGTGTGCGATGGAATAAATGGCAGTTGGAAGATGAGATGATATTAGTGATGTACGAAAAAGTTGTTGAGTTCAGATTAAATTGTCATTGTGAGTGTACATCTGATAGTGGGATCACTGTAACTGGTGAATTATTAAGCAAATGTGAATAACATGCGTGAAAATGATATAGGAAGTAATATGTGACTTATTGAATTAGTGCCAATCATGATTCTCATAGTTCAAAGTTCAAGATAGAGTAAGACATGAGGGTACTTGTAGTGATCAATTTGGGAAGGAATTGAGATTGTTTAAGTTCATGATGATAACTTAGGTAATGGGTTTGAAGGACATGAAGAGGGACATGATTATAGCAAAGTCCCCTTGATCGAGATTTGGCACAAAAAGAGAAAGGTTATCTAGAGTTAAATGGGATTAAAGTGTCCTTAGTAGTATAGCTTATTAATTGGTAAATTGATGTGAATGCATCTCCGGATAAGATGTGATGATTTTGGCGTTGTATGCCAAGATATTAGAATAAATGGAATTGTTTAAGAGCCCTATAGAGCCTCATTATAAGGGACGTTTTGATCATGCAAGCCCTGACATCAATTGATCGTATTGAGATATTATGCATAGTTGAAATTGATCTTCTCGAGGTATTAAGAATGATTGATATATAGTGATGAAAAATAGTTGATTGATAAGGTTATTATGAATAGTATTAAGGATTGTAGTAAGAAATCTTCTTTCAAAGAAGAATTTTCCCTAAATTGAGTTCAGTTGATCTAACGATTCGATCTGAGAGTAATCATTGAAGTGATAAATCTGAAATGAATTAAAAATTTATGTTTGGGAGTCCTAATCCTAGTGGAAACTTATGTTGATGTAAAGAATCCGATTATGTAACTAGTTTATTGGACTATGGAGACACTAAATTGTGAAAAGGAGAAGAATATAGGTTCATGTATATTTTGTGTAAATGTGTTCAGGAAGTACAAAGTTGATATAATGAATGTATTACCAACCAGGGAGTATCGATCGAAAATAAATTGATGTATGTGGAGAAATTAGTGAAAAAGGGCAGACGTAAAAAAACGTCAATGTGAAACTGAGAAAAATATAAGAGAATTGTTCCTCATTGGATAAATTCGATATTTAAAGAAAGTTATAAGAATCAATCATGGGTATAAGGAGTTTATTATACTACTAAAGAGTGAAGTGTCTCAATTGTGTTTCGAGTAGATAGTGACTATGGTCGTCGATGATTGATTTAATGTATTTAAAGAGTGGAGAAGAATATTTTTCATAGATGAAGAAATCTCTATACCATAAAAGTTCATTAAAAAATGAATCTTAGCTTGATCAAATAAATTGTGGGTGAACTAGTATTTGAACTTGGTACATTGGAAGACTAAATGGCAATAGAGGTGTCGATAAAATGCGAGATTGCAAGGGATATATATGAAATTTGGAGTTATTTAGAACTAGTTGTATGTTAGATATGTCAGAAGTTGTTAAAGGTTTTCTGGTCTCAGCTCTTTGACGATAATGTTTGAAGAAAAACGTGTAAATCGTATGACTGATAAATGTAAAAAGGGACATTTGAGAAATTTTCAACTCGAGTATTGATTGTATCACTTTAGTTGGAGATTTGGCAATATTTACCGAAGTGTCCCAGTAAAGATTATGACGCAGTCTGTTGATATAGTGTAGTGTGGTTTTATGTACATGGGGACAAGTATAAACTTATGGAGGGGCATTGTGATTGATGATTTGAATTTATTGTACTGAGTTTTACCTTGAAAGCTTGGAGACGCTATTCGTACAGAAACATTTTGGATATATCTATGAGGATGCAAATCGATAATGGTTGAGGTTTTTGTGAGTTTGAAAGAATTGAAAAGGGTTATACGATTGATTATGTCATAAGAAAGCTAGTGCTGCAATTCAATGTATTGAATAGAAAATGTAATAGCAGAAGATTACAATTTGGGCGATAAGGATATTAAATCTAGTGTAATACTGAATGCAAATTATCGACCTATCAAAGGGGCAAAAAGAAAGTATTATTATTAGTTATTGGAATTCCAAATCAGGTGTTTATTAAAGGATTGGCAAAGCTTAAATTGAGGATTTAGAAAATGTGGACCTTATCGAGGAATTAAAATGAATCCAACTTTTGAGAAAGTGATATTTATGACTGGATTTAGAAGTTTGTGTATTACCCTCTAAAGGAGACTGTTAGAGAAAGCTCAAGGAACAATCGAACTTTTATGTTCTAGTAAGAGTGCATTGAAAGAGTAATTGATGGTTTAGAATGTAAAATCGAATGATTATATGTGTTTTTAGCTAACAGACTTGACTGTTAGAGACAAGTGTAAAACTGATATTTTTGGGAGTTCATTGGGATTTGAGATTGATGTATAGTTCAGATTGATTGTGGGCATTAAAAAAATCGTTATATTGGTGACACCATTCAAATAGCGTATAAGGGGTCTTACAGTAAAAAAAAAATTGTTCATCCCGGTATTAAAGCGATCAGGGCCTTTAAATAGTCAAAGGCCATGATTGATTTGAGATAATGTTGATTAGTGGAATGAATATGTAATGGGGGTTAAAAGATCCAAGTTAATGACAATGAGTCGAGTTGATTGATATTGAGATTACGGAATTCTACGAGATTAGTGTTTTAACACTATAAAGATGTAATCTGATAAGCGATAAAGGAAATGCTTCGAAGTGTATCGCCTCGGCCATGATACACGTAGATGGAGATAAATAAGTAATTAGGGGAAACTGAATTCGTTTTAAAGTAGCCTCTATGTGACTGTGGTATGAATAGATTGGTAAGTCAGTTAACACCTAAGAGATGATTCAGATTCTCAAAGTGTTTCATCGACAGGGTTAGGAAATATTGTTATGATCTGATTTATGTGTTACTGATACCGAAAGTGAAGAATTGCGAGTAATCATGAGAAAACAGTTAAGATAATGTAAAAGAGGTGATTGATTATGTTGATTGCAGTTAATTGGCAGAAATTGGTCATGTAGTGAATTAAGTGGGAAACAGAATATGCATGAATGAAGCATTTCCCCTGCCTTCCTGATCAATCTTGTATGAAATTTCGAGGACGAAAATTTTTTTTAGGAGGGGAGAATTGTAACATCCCATCCCCGATGGGAAAGGTAAATTGGTCAATTGGGACAGGCTAGTAGTTTGCATTTCATATTATGATTTGTTCATACAGTTGGCCTCTAATTATAGCGGAATGAGTCTTTTTGCACATGCACATATAGGTACATGCATTTCTGACATTTCCGGCATTTAATTGTGAAAATGATATGATTATGATTTATTGGAAATTATGGAATAATGGGGTTTGAATGATTGAATTGGGACTGTATTAGAGTGATCTTCAGTTGTTAGTGAACTTTAGAAATTTTTCTGGAATTCGGGAGAAAATGTCCGGACCAAAAAATTTTCGAGTAACGGACTGATTGACTTTATATTACCGTCATAAATGTCCAATGGTAATGTGGAAAATAGATACTTGATTTTAGGAATGAAAATGTGGAATCATTGAAATTTTGAGATATCTTAGACTAGAAATGAATTAGAAAAGAGTAAGAATTTTTATTAAGTTTGAGGATTGGCATGTGGAAAAGGGATGGAGGCTTGAATAGTATTTAAGGCCTTAGGTTTTAAAACTTGGCAGAAAACTTCTCCTTCCTCCTAGGGCACGATTTTTTTCTCCTCTCTTCCTCCTTATGAGATCTCTTGCTGTTCTCTTACTTACTTCTCCCTTGTTGCTTGAGCCAACCCTCATCCATGAGAAGATGAAGATGTTGAGGTTTGGTGTGGCTATGGGAGAGAACCGAAGGTGTAGGGCTTGGAGAAGACAATTTCGGAGAAATTAAAGATTTGAGGCTTGATTGGTAAGTAAATTGGCTTTAATGTTGTTTTATAGTTGTTTGATCTATTTATTATAGTTAATATGAAAGATTGGGTAGTTGAGAGTGAGTTATGGTTGAATTTTAGAGAGAGAAAGGAAAAAAATAAAAGGAATTAGAGAAGACGAACCAGGACCGCACGTTGCGACGAGGGGATAATTGGACGTCGCGACGAGCGTACACCGCGACGTGCGTAGACGCCGCGAAGAGCGTACGCCGCGACGAGCGGGACGTCGCGACGAGTGGTAAGTTGGACGTCGCAACCAGCCACTGTGGAGACGCCGCGACGAGTGACTCCAGGACGCCGCGGCGAGAGCCTTGAGGCCACGGCGAGGACATTTTTCTGGATTGGTTTAATTTAGTTTTTGGGACATAACTAACGATGTAGACCTCTAATTGAAGTGATGTTTGATTCGTTATGACCTAGAGAAAGAGGTCTACAATTGATGTAAAGAAAGAAAGTATAGAATGAAAAGTGAGAATAGGTGCTATTGCAACCTAAGGGTTGTTTCTTGATTATTGGGGTATAATTGTGAGATTTTTGAATCTAAGGAAATGCCATTGGGGTTTTAGAAACTGAGCATAATGGGTGAATTTTTGATCTAGAGAATAGTGACCCTAGTTTTGAGGTTTTCTTGGGAATATTTTAGTGTGTAATATGGTGAATTGAACTGAATATTAGAAAAGAAATTTGTGGAGTTCCATGACATGTTATTGAATTGAAGTGAGTTATTATTGAGCAATTGAGCGAAAAGTTAGAATTTGACAAAAGAAAGTGGAATTTGGGAAATAGCATCGGGAAGATCATGAACATGCATCGTACATCTTTTCTTTAAGACATGTGCATCATTGAATCTTTCGGATTGAGCATCTAGTAATGGGAAGCTATTTGACTGTTATAGAGGCACCGTTGGATCGTCATTCCACGGATATTGCTGGGACTTCCAGGCAGTAGCTCGAAAGTTACAGGTGAGTAACCCAGTTGGTTCCTCAATTTTTGACTGTTAAATGTTCTATACTTGGAATTCTGTGTTGAATAATGATGAGCATGTGAATTGTTATGTTTGAAATCTCGGACCAAGGGTCCAAGGGATTGAGTTATTGGATATGCCATTGTGATTGTTTGTGAATGTGAAAAATTGTCTATGACTGAAATACCGGACCGAAGGTCCGAGGAAATGGGAATTTGACATTGAAGTGTTAATTGACTGAGATTGAGAAACTTTTATGTTTCCAATGTGATATGACTGTTTCAATAAATTGGTTTTGACTGTATTATGATATATTGGGCATATTGCATTTCATGCACAAATACATGAACACATAATGATAGTTGTGACCTGAGTCGCCACTGATACTAAAAAAAAGAGCCTCAAGCTCGAACATTGATACTGAAATGAGCCTTGAGCTCGAAGGGAGTTAGTGCATACCCAGAGGGCTCTCCTACTCCCTAGACGCGTCTACCGAATACTGATAACTGTTTATGCGCTCGGTCACAACACTGTAACAAAATGGGAAAGAGTCTCATATGTATTGCATACACATTGTGATGATTGAATATAGTGTATGGGAAATAGGTAAGAGTGCATGAGAATCTGTAAACTGCTATATGGTTTTCTGAATGTGTTATGGTGATATGTTGTACGCTATGTGCGTAATGCATGAATTGAGTGAACCATCGATGATGGTTTCTCATTGAGTTCGCAAACTCACCCAAAATTGCATCTATTTTTCAAGATAAGAAGAATACCCCGTTAGGTCAACGGGAGTATGCTTACAGCTTTCAAGTGACGGATAGAGGTCGGAATCAGTTCGCGTCTGCATTAGCCTGCATTAGTGTATTGTATTTTTTGAATCTTTGTATGACTGATTAGGTCAAATTGTAAATGCACTGACTGCTATAAATGGAGTTTATGAAAAGGGCCCTGAGGCCATTAAATTATTCATATATTTTGTCTCCGCATAAATACTGATGTGGATGTGTTTGAGAAGAAAACAAAAAGCATACTGTGTTTTGACTGATTGATGTAATACGCCACCTCATGGGACACGGACTCGGATATCACCATCGATGTCGGGTCCGGGTCTTGCGGGAGTGGGGTGTTACAGTGGAGATATATGTCATATTTGCAATAGGGATGTAAATTAGGGATAAGTGATACTACCAATTAATTAGAAAAATTAAGATCAACATATGTTTTAGTATGTGTGGCTTAATAGAATGTTAAAGTAAATAGAACGGGCAAAGCAATGTGAAAGTGATGTGAGAGAGCGATAGAGAGCAGCAAAGCACCCAATACTTTGCAGATCATCGGAACATTATGAACCCTTCGTCCATGGTTTCGTCTCCTTCTTCTCTCCCTTCTCCTTCTTGTTTATCCTTAGCCCGCTCCCCATCTCAAAAAATCCCCCTTTCGACCCTTTTGCCTAACCCTAATGCCTAAAACACTGACCTAAATTGCCCCAACATGCCACCTATTAAGACTCCCCTAGGATGCACTATTCGGTTGAAACTTTCAATGTCAGAGACTATCTTACTTAACCCTGGCCAAGACCGATAGTCTCTTAGAGCTCTTCCTAAGACTTGGAAATTTGTCATAGCTGACGGTGTGAAGGAAGCCTCTAACGTCAAGGCTCTGGCCTATTATCTTATGGAACTTAAGGAAGACCAAATTTTCCTCATTCCACCGCTTGAATTAGCCCAACAAGGAACACAGAAGCTTTGGCATGCCCTAATAGGTTTTTTCAATAGTAAGCGCCCTACCTTCCTAGTAGTTCAGCGATCCTTGTCCAAGGTATGGTTAGCATGCGGGTTAACTGAAATATTAGTGACCAGTTTAAACAAGTTTCTATTCAAATTTGACTCTGAATGAGATGTTGGAAAAGGGGCGTTGGCACATTCAAGGAAAGCCCCTGTTCTTGCGAAAATGGAGCTTACATGTGGGAGAGTAGGAGAATGTGCGATACGCCCCTGTCTGGATCATATTTCTTAACATCCCTTACGAGTACTGGAACACTGAGGGGTTGGGTAGGATTGCCAGTGCAGTGGGACATCCTTTGTTGATGGACTCTCACACAAGAAAAATGTCCAAAATCTTATATGCTTAACTGTGTGTAGAACTGGATCTGGAAAAGAAATGGGCTTCATCTTTTTAGTTGGCAACCTATGATGATGAGGGAAATATGTCTTTCAAAGAGATTGCAATAGAATATGAATGGCAACCTGAGAAGGCAACTTAGAAACAGGAATGGCATCCAACTGGTTGTATGTTTGAAATTGGGTTCCAAGCTGAATTGTAAAAGGACAATAATTCTCTACCTTCTAGTGGACACCAATCGAAGGACAATGACCTGAAGACAAGCCCTACCAAGGCCCAAAATAGTCCTGAGATAATGAAGTTAGATAGTACCCCAATTGAGTAGAGTAAAGGAAAAGAAGTGTAGCAAAAATAGGATGCCCATTCAGTCAACCTTGAAGATGCTCCTTGTCTTAGTATATGTCAATCAGGCAACTCTATTACTTCTCCTAACTCTAGTGTGGTTCCTAATATTTCTAATGAAGCTCAGAGCTCGATTTTAATGGAAGGGGTAGAGGAGGACTTTACCATTAGGAGTGGTAGGAAATCTAGAAGGAAACAAAAACAATAGTGTTATCCTTTTGTCTTCTGCTATGGATTTAGGGGTCTTAATAATAATAAAAAACAGCTAGCTGTGAAATCTTTCCTTAAGATGTCTGTTTCTTTTGTGTGTTTGATAGAATCTAGGATTAAATCTCTTCCCCTTTTGAATACTATCTGCTCTTATATGTTCCCTACATGGATTTTCTGTAGTAACCTAGGCCAAGCTTTTGTGCTAGGTTAGTGATACTTTGGAATCCTGACCGTTATGTTTGCACCCCTATTATTTCTACTGACCAATTGATTCTTTTGGAAGTGTCTCCTGTGAATTGTGATTCTGTTTTCTTTGTTACTTGTGTTTATGGCATAAACAACCTCAATCATAGGAAACACCTTTGGGAAAACATTTCTATCATCAAACTCTCTGTTGGAAACCAAGCTTGGTTATTGGTAGGAGACTTTAACACAATTATATTCCCTCACGAGGTAGATCCTCTTAACTCCTCCACTATTAGTGGCATGAGAGATTTTAGGAAATGTGTAGAGGACTGTGAAGAGTTTGACCTTAACTCTTGTGGTCCAACTTTCATATGGTCCAACAAGCAATCTGGTGATCTCCATATAAGTAGGAAACTAGATACGTCTCTAATTAACTCAAAATGGAGCTCTTAACCTCCCAAATCCTTTAGAGAGATCCTTAACCCTAATATTTCTAATCACTCTCCAATAGTGATAAGGACTTTAACTGTCTTACAAAGGAGACATTCTCCTTTCAGATTTTCCAACTTCTTAGTCTCTCAACCCAACTTCCTTCAAACCATAGAAGAGGCTTGGAACTCTCAAATCCAAGGGACTCCTATGTTCTATGTTGTGACAAACTCAAACTAATCAAAGCTACCCTCAGATCCCTAAATTCAGTCCCGGTAGGAGATTTAAATAAAAGAGTTGAGACTTGTCAAGCCAAATTGAATTCCTTCCAAGATCACATGAGGCTTTTGCCTAATCTGACCCAGCTTGTTTCTGAAGGGCATGAGGCTATGACCAACCTGTTTAATGCCTTAAATGACCAAAAATTTTTCTACAAACAAGCATCTCGTATTAAATGGCTTAGGGAGGGGGGGGGGGTGGAAAAACTAAGTTTTTTCACAATTTCATCTTGTCAAATAGGAACAGAAACACAATCCACTCTCTTCTGGTAAGCAATGGCCAAAGGATCATGACCCTAAAAGCAATTCAAAAAAACCTTTTTGAATTTTTTCCAAAACTCTCTAGGTAAAAAAAAGACCTAGCTCATGTTAAGGATTATGTGACTCCTCTATTTCCTCACCCTCTTCCTGAGCACCTTAGAAACAATCTTGTAGCTGAAGTTACTCCTTAGGAGATTAGGGAAGTCTTCTTTTCCTTCAATTCCGATAAGGCCCTGGTCCAGACAGGTTTAATGGATTCTTTTTTAAACATACTTGCCCTATTGTTGGTAATGAGATTACTAGGGCAATTCAAGACTTTTTCCAACATAGGAATCTCCTCAAAGAGCTTAATTCCACTTTTATCTCTTTAGTTCCAAAAAAGAACCAACCTTCCACTGTTTTTAACTACAGACCTATTTCTTATTGTAGCATGCTTTATAAGGTGATCACAAAAATCTTGGCTAATAGATTCAAACAGATTTTCCCCTCATCATTAGTCCAACCTAAAGCCTTCATCCCAAATCATCGTATAGGGGACAACATCCTCTTAGCTCAAGAAATCTTCAAAAACTATCACCTTTCAAATAGCCATAAGAGATGTGCTTTCAAAATAGACTTGAAAAAAGCTTACGATTCTATTTAATGGGATTTTCTCCTCACGGTCCTCTTTGTTGTAGGACTCCCTCCTATGTTTATTAAACGGATTGAAGATTGTATAACCACTCCTTCATACTTTATCCTCATTAATAGGTCTCCTACAAATTTTTTTCGTAGGAAATCAGGATTAAGACAAGATGGTCTCCTTTCTCCATACTTGTTCATTATCTATATGGAGATCCTTTCTCAGAGTCTGAATGATTCAATAGAAAGGGAACCTACTTTTACATTCCACTAGAGATGCAAAACTCTCAAACTTTCCCATCTTTTATTTGTTGATCACTTGTTACTATTTTTCCATATTGATTTGACCTCTATAAATGTCTTGCTTAGTTTCTTGAACACTTTCTCTAAATTCTCTAACTTATATATGAATCTAAATAAGAGTCAATTCTTCTTATCTTTTGATATGAATCATTGGCCAATCAATTATAAACTCTTTCGGGTCTGAAAAGAGGTCAATTCCCTATGAAATATCTAGGTGTGCCTCTATCAACAGGTAAATTGACTAGAAGGACCTGTTGGATAAAATAGACTCCAGAGTTAAAAAATGGATAAATAAGAATTTATCTTATGCTGGTAGGCTCCAGTTGGTAATTTCTATTTTTTCTACCTTCCTAGTCTACTAGTCTAGGCATTTCATTCTTCCTACTTCTATTACTAAAGATATTGAGTCTAAACTTAGGAACTTTTTGTGGTCTAGGAAGGTCGAGTCAAAAACACATGCCAAGGTTAAATGGTCTAATCTTTATAGACCTAAAATGGAGGGTGGCCTAGGGATCAAACACCTATCCACTTGGAATAACATTTTGTTAGGAAAAAGGATCTGGATCCTCTCTACTGATAGGGAAGCCTTGTGGTTCAAATGGGTTCACACTATAATTCTTAGAAGAAATAATTTCTAGAGTGCTCAAACAACTTGTAATAGCTCTTGGAGCTGGAGGAAATAATTCAAATCAGGAATATTCTAGGGAACCACTTTATATTGAGGATAGGGAATGGTGTCACCAATTTCTTATGGCAAGACCCGTGGCATCATCAAGGCATCCTGAAGGATCTCTCAACCCTTAGGATTATTAATAGTTCAGAGCTCCCAATGAATGCAAAAGTTGCTGAAGTTATCATTGACAATACCTAGAACTGGCAAGCTACCACAATTGATGCCATTCGTACGCTAAAACCATTAACCTGTCAACTTGATGCTTCTTAACCGGATAGACTAGAATGAATTGCCAGCCCCACTAAAACCTACACAAACACTTCAGCATACCCCTTATTGAGACCTCCCTCTCTGAGAGTTCCTTGGTATAAATTGGTGTGGTATCAAGGTATAAACCCAAGGCATGCCTTTATGTGGCACCCTACTCCCGCATGACCCGAACCTGTCATCGACGGTGATAACCGAGTCCGTGCCCCGCGAGGGTGACGGGCTACAACACTCAGTCAAAACTCAGTAAAAAAAAATTTTAACGCACATACATACACATCACATATTATGCGGAAAACAATTTACATAAACAATTCAATGGCCTCGGGGCCCTTTTCATAAATACAATTTATTCCAGTCTGTTGACTTTACAAATTGGACTAAACATTAATACAAAAATTAAAAAAAAATACAAATACACTAATGCAGACACGAACTGATCCCGACCACTTCTCTATTTCAATAACCAGCAGATGTCATACGCCCGTTGCTTAACGGGGTATTCTTCTGAGTCCTGAAAATAATTGCAAATTTTGGGTGAGTTTTGCGAACTCAGTGAGAAACCATCATCGATGGTTCACTCAATTCATTTAACACATCGTTCCACATAACATGTATTCACATTGTTGCATATTCAATCACATTGTACAATTTCACTTGAACATAAACCATTTATACATTCCATACAGTTGGACGTACATAACCAATTGCATTTATAAACATCCATAATTCACATTCAGAAATATCACAGAAGCATAAGACAATTAGCCTTTCGCCCAATCAAAGAGACTAAAATCAGATACATATGACATGCGCATGCATTTCTATTTTATTTCGGTGTTGTGACCGAGTGCCTCAACTGTCCCAATAAGGGCACATTAATCGTTGAGCCAGAGGCTCTAAAACTGTCCCAATATGGGCGCATTAATCGTTGAGCCAAAGGCTCTGGATCACTGTGGGGCTCGAGGCCCAATATAAACGTTGAGCTTATAGCTCTCGATGGCTGCTCCGGTCACAACTCTCATTAACTGATCATGCATTCATGCATGGAATGCATGTGTCATAATTAAACAATATTATATCACAATCGGATCCAAATTATCACCTTCAAACAACGGTTTCACAACAATTCACAGTATAATCACAATCACGATTTATAATCACAATTAACACATTCATACAATTGGTTCACAAACAATCACATTCCAATCACAATCACCAGTAAAACACTCCTATGTCATAATCTCCCACATACATCGGACACCTTCGGTCCGGAATATTGGCACAAACAAACGTAAGAGTCCCTCCATTATTCTCTACAGTTGTATAAGTGCGAAATATAACCAAATAATAAATGAGGAACCATCTAGGTTACTCACCTTTTCTTCCGAAGCTAAAGCCTGGAAGTCTCGGCAACGTCTGTGAAATGACGTTGCAAATGCGTCTCTAAAACAGTCCAAATATCCAACATTACCAAATTGGCAATCAAAAACATTTAATAATGCACATGTAGCAATTAAATGTGTACAATGCATGTTCGTGACATTCCCGGCACTATTACACAATTTCCCATCATCAAATTTTTTTCTAAAAGTTAGAAACCCATTGTCACCGAAATCACTCAATTCGGACCTCTATAGGTCCAATTATAAATAAAACACGGCTTAGAAAAATTCTTACCCGGACCCCTCACTTCGACCTAACCAATTGCCGTCAATTTCGGCTCTAAAAATTCCCAATTTCACAAATAAACGAAATTAAATATTATACGAATCCGATGCCTCAAAATTCAGGTTAATCGGACGTTGGATGCGAAAGTAATTGACAAAAGAAATAATTAGGTCACATAAATCCCAAATTTCCTTCTTTTTCCAAATTTCCAATTTTCACTAACTACCTTCTCCTCTTTCAAAACCCTTATCTATTTACACAAGTGTCTAAAAATTCCAAATTTGATCTCGTTGGAAAGTTCTCAGAAGACCTGACAAGTTTCATGAAGAGTGAAAAATCCAATTTCACCCCTAAGGGTGTCAAAAATGCACTCAAAACTTCTGTCAAATTACAAAATTACCACAACAGTTCAGTACTATACCAAAAATCATAACTTTTTATCCCCTTAGCTAAAAATTCCACATTTTATGTCAATCAAAAGAGAAAAACAAGGGCTACAATTTTTATGAACAAACTGAAAGCCAAATCCCTCATTAAACAATCAATTTCTCAACCAAAGCTTCAGCCTATCCAAATCATTCTCAATAGCAACACATTCTTCCAAATTTCATAACTTTCAATCCCATGTTCGAAAAATTACATGCTCTATATCCCTGAAAAGATCAGACAACAAGCTACACTTCTTATGAAGGGCTCAGAGACAATTTCCTTCACTAACTAGTTCAAATTTGTTCATTAATATGACTGTCCTGTTAAACTTGTTCAAACAGCATAAAACCTAAAGCATATCCGAAATTGAAAAATTCCTAAATTTCAATCCAGATATGCTAAATTCGCATAAAATATCTCATTAGAAAGCTACAACAATCCTCTACAAGTTTCCAGCAGATTACTTAAGCCAATTTCCCCATTTACAGTCCCAAATAAATATCAGAACACAAACAGCCCAAAACCTATTCACTTAGAGCATTGCACAACAAAGGCTGAATTTCCACTTGAACATTAACAGACCATAACTCTCAATTTACACATCGAAAAATATCATACTTAGTGGCGTTAGAAAGCTAACACAAAAATATTCAACTTTCATTAAGACCAATTTCACCAATTCACCCTACATCAATTTAGGAAAATGCATCAAAGTTTCAGGTCATCAAGCTCTGCACTGCTCACACAACCTCACAATTCACTTTGCATGCCAAAATTAAAATCCTTAAAGTCAGAATTGGATAAATCTTTCTTCATATGAAATCTAGCCATACTTCTTAAGTTTAATTTAAAACAAATCTCACTCAATTGGACAACCATATCAAAAGTTATAAAGCAAAATCTAAAACCTACACAAAATCACAATTTCCATATTTCATACTAAACTCAACTCCATTCATCCACACATCCATACCACATCACCTAACATCCCAATTAGCCTCTAATTCAGCCACAAGTTCATCACAACATTTACTTGCATAATTTAGCATAAGTGGCAGCAACGACATACACAACTTCCTTACTTCATTTTCATTCATCTAACATCATAAACAAGCCAAAACTCTTAATTCACATACATCACCTACCATGTCATTTATCCTTGTAAAAATATACACTTATACCCATACAATCAACACACAAATCCCATTAAATTAATGCACTATAAAACACAATAAGTGCATCTAACTACCAATAAAGGAACATAAAACAAATCCCTCACCAAACAAGCTTCAAACTTCAACTCTTCCAAACTTCCACAATTCTCCTAATCTTTTCCACCATTCATGACCATCATCTACATCTTGAGAGGGTGAGGTTTAAAGCAAAGTGAAAGGAAGAGAAAAAAGATGAGTAAACTTGTCAAGGTAGCAAGGAAGAAGAAGACCAATGATGAAGAGTAGAGGAGAAGCTATGTACGAGAACAATTTTCAAAAGAGAAAGGAAGCATCCACGGGAGAGAAGAGAGAGCATTTTAAAATTCCCCTTTTCCTCTTTCACACTTAGAATCTCGTAGAAGCTCTCACCTTTTAGGATGTGTATAAACCTTAAAATATAAGACCAAGTAGGCAAGTGACATGTGTCACTTGCCACTTGTCCAGATATTAAGTACTCTCCAAGTCTTTGCCCAAATGCAATTTAAATTTCTACTCCAAATTCCAATGGCTCAAGGTATGAAATCCTAAAATCATGTATCTAATTTTTTTCAGTGCCATTAGAAAGTCATTTTCGGTACCAGAAGCCAAATCAGTTTGTCACTTGTAAAATTTTCGGTCCGGAAAGGTGTCCCGAAAAATTCCTAAATTTTCACAAAAATGTAAAACACACAAAAATCCACTTCAATTCCATGTTCAAGCACCAATTCATATTTTTTTTTACAATAAACACATATGTCAGGAAATGTCAGGAATACATGTACAATCATGTGCATTTACAAAAATTACAATTTATGCATATATGGAGGCCATATTATGCATGAATATACCGAGAGTAGTTTACACACTCATAACCCGTCCCGAATTACCATTTTACCCTTCCAATCGGTGATGGGATGTTACAATTCTCCCCTCATAATAAAAATTTCGTCATCGAAATTCATTTTTGATACCGAATAAGGTAGGGGGTACTGTTACCTCCTACACTCAATCGTTTCCTATCAATTCTTTATTTAGCTATCATTCTTCCTCAAGTATAACCTTGAGGAGTTTCAAAGTACTTAATTCTTTCCTTTCAGTTCCAAAAACCACATATTTCAGATGATAACAATACTAATCATAAAATCACTCATAATGCCTTAGTCTCATTTTTTTCCCTCATTCTATAAGGACCGCTTGCTGTCCCATTTAGCTTCCCCTATTTCCTTTGTACCTCATCTAACATCATAACCTTCATTGAAAAAACTAAATTCACTTCATCTATTCACTTCTAATTCATGATTCGTCAATCATCAATCAATCAAAGACTTAACTTATCCATATAGTCAATGCACAATTTCATGTAATCCACCAAAATCCATTCGTCTATCAAAACCACTTTATTTAGATTTTCAATTCATTTTACTCACTAACGGTATTCCAACTTGTTCTGACTTTTACCCAAGGTGATCGACTCTTTTTGTCGCCTCACTAGGAAAATGATGATTTTTACTTTTAGTTACTTTGCACTATACATTCATCTTATATGCTGAAACATTCCATACATATAAGCTTTATATCTGTCTCTAATAGTCAAGACTGCAAGAAACTCTCATATATATTCACTCAGTTCGATATTCTTAGCCAACAAGTGCTCTTTTGAGGTACACATTACTAGGAAACAAACTTTATTCCTAAAATCCTTGATTTGGACTTTCCAAATTCCTGTTTGCAAATCTGATGTTACTTTTCCCATAACTAAACAGATTCCCTTTTTGTTCTACTTTAAACTCGTCACAATACCCTATTTGTTTCACTAGATTGAGTAATCTAATATCCAAATATGTGATCCTCTGCTATGAAATGTGCTATTCGATACAGGTGATTATAACACCAGCTTTATTAGGACGGGCCCCTCTGTACAATCCTTTCAATCTTTTCCAATTCCAGTCTTACCTTAGTTTCTACTCATCTATCTATTCATATATATATATTCGATATGTTTCTGTACACATCATGATTCCAAACTTTCAAACCAACTATTATTGCAGAAATTTCCAAGTCATGTATCTAATTTAGTTCATGAAGCTATATTTTTTTGCAAGGTACACAAAATCACCTTATACATTACAACCAATTCTCTCTTTGTCTCGATTGGGAACCTCTATTGTGGATACTATAAAATCTCCAAAGCATACCTAATACTATACTTATTTTGTTTTCATTTATCACTGACGCGACTTACATCTTTTTCCCCCAAGTATTCAAAATTTCATCTACTTTTGTCAATATGATCATAGTCACTCAGTAATACCATGTTGCTTGGCTCACATGAACCTTCAATAACATAAGCTTATCAGGGTATGGTTAACTCCAATAGATAAAACCTCAAACTCAATATGCTTTTATTTAGTTCTTGTAATTCCTTGAGTAACTAATTCCTCAGTGCAGTAGTAGTATCACATGCTATCCTAAAAAAAAAATTCATTAGTTTTCATTGAACTTCCTTTTTTCGACGGATTTCAGTAGTTCTTTTTCTTTCCTAATGATTATATCTGTTCATTTATGCCTATTACTCTACACATTTCAATCTATCTACAAACATAACTTCCTGTGTTGGAAAACCCATCATTAAAAATACTTTGTGGTTCCCAAACATATTTCCACAACCTCCGATGTGGACTAGATTTCACCACACAGTAATAAGACTGTTTCCTCGAATTGCTAAAATCCTCTTCCTCTTCTTTACATCAACAAAATAGGGTATACACTCCCAATAGCTTTTTCCATCTCTCATACTAGAGTCTTTGTTATAGATGTAACCCCAATATTCTCATCATTTTTATTTTTCATTTTTTTAAAGAAGACAGCACGTCAACAACTTTTTCGAGAGACTTGTCATTTTATTTCAAAATTCCCTCCATGGCATCTATCGGTTCCTTTCTGAAGCAAACCCGGTTAAATCAAGCAAGGGGCCTATGACCTCTATGGAAAACTTGCCAGATTCCATTGTTGAATCGAGAGAAGAGCTTATGATCTCTACTATTGGTCATGGAATCAGTGCTAGGCTTTCTTACTCTATCTCAGTGATTCTAGGTACAAACCTCGATATTGTTTATAATTCTTTGTCAATCACCTCTTGCTCATAAATATTTATTAGTCATTTTTACTACTTCCTGAAAAATCCCTTTCAACATTTCATATTATCTTGAAAGATCAATTCATATCATGACTTCAATGGTCAATACATCCGTGAGAATGAAGCTCAAAGAGGCATTAAGCACTTTCATTTACATTAACACCCTGGCAGATACCATCCAAAATCCTTACATCTTACTGACGGTTGTGTTTATATCACGTAGACACGTACTCACATTTGCTACTGTTACTTACATTCCAATTACTCTAGATAACCTTTCTATCCTTGTCCCTGCCTATGGCTAGAATTTCCTATCTGATCATTACAGGAACCTATTTTGTAAGCCAATAAAGTGGCTTGCACTCCTTCCTCACATTAACACATATGTTGACAGCGATTCTATTTCAGTTTTTCCAGTATTTAACTCTTCTTTGAATACAACATCCTATCACTATCACATCGTGAGTGCATTCACTCTTTTCCGTTGAGTTATCCTCTTTTTCATATTCGCATGCATAAATACAATCCAACCTAAGCGCATTTCAGGTATCCCGTTTCATCACTTGTACAATCCTATTCCTATTATTTCATCATCCATATGTATATTCTCAACCCATTCAGAATTATAATTGCAAGATCCTCAAGAAATGTAATCTCCTTATCACAAACATCTTATTACACCAAATCATAACTTTTTACCACATTTCAAATCCAAATCTATCCTTTCACAGCCATAGAACAATTATTTCTTTTGATCGGCTTGTACGCCTTAATCTCATCATTTCAATTTCTTCCTGGCAATATCTTCATTTACAATACTATATATTCTATAATACACACATCAACACAACTGCACTTTATTTACCTTCTCGAACCCTGTACTCTTTTTCTCATTTCCAATTATCCCCATTTTATTGGACATACCAAACAGAATCTAAAATACCGAGTCATCCCGAACTTTTTGATCTCATGTAGACATATTCACTCATACTCCTATCACTTTTTAACCAATATTCCTTTCATGTCCATATTTAACCTGTCTAGACTATCGTAAATGTCGTTTTCTTTTCTACACGTTAAGTCTCATTAGTCATTTTGATGTCACTACTTTTCCCAAATCAGTCCATGCCACTGTATTCACATTCAAATCACAATCGAGGGGTTATAACCACATCAAAATATGAATATCAGTATTTGTTTTTCTTTTTCCCATTCCTAATTGCCCATCACCCTTGTTTGGCTCATATTCTGACATATCATCACTTTCCTCGCTCTGAATCACTTAACACATGTCCATGCATATGACTCATATTCATACGACTCAATGTTGGGACCCGATCCGGAGATCGGCGCCCCAACCCAAAAACGGAAGCCAAAACGAATAAAACAAATTGATCACAAAGCGAAACAAAACTAATTTCCAATACGTAACAAAACGGAGCCGACATCCATGAACAAATATTTTGGGAATCACTGTCGCGTTGCATTGGAAACCCTAAGACTGTCCAATCTGAAAAATCCGGTATAATAAAAAAAATTCTCTTTCTTTTCTTTATAACCATTTTTTATTCAAACTCATGCAAATCCATACGATTCCCTTTTTCCTTGGAAGTTATCCTCAATTCAATATACCAATCTCATAATCATATTCAAATCCATCTATAACTCAATTCCATACCCAAATCTATAATTTAATTACATAACCCAATTTCATAATCATGCACAAACTAAATTTTCTATATGAAATACATCTATCATCTACATATCCCTGTACAATACCATAACTCAATAGCCTCATCCAAATCTCATAATTCAATTACAATTCATACACCCTTTCACATATCCAAGCTTTATACATATCATAGTGGCATTTTCAAGCCTCATATACAATTTCCACTGATCAAAATCTAGATTATACAATGCACAATAATTCTAACACATGCAAACAGAAATCTTCTTTTTCTTTCACCCGATCTTCTTCTCATCTCCTGTGGATGGGAATAAAGGGGGTGAGCTTTACAGCCCGCAGGTAACAGTTTATAACAAATATATAAGCAAAAATCCTTAAAATTCTTTTTCTTTTCTAGTCTTAGAAAACATTTCTTTGAAATCCGTAAGGCACATTTTCTAAAAGTTCCGCTCTTGCTGTAGTCAAATCACAATTGCAAGACGTGTAATTTTTTTTAGGCTTTTAGCCATAAACCCATATGTTGCAAAACATGAATGCATCAACTTGATAATTCATAAATGCAATGGCAAATCACATATGCAATGCACACAATTGGCTCGAGAGTTCCATAAACACGACGGAAATCGAAGTTTACCGTAAACACGACGAGCCCATTTTTCGGATCTCGTAAGCCTCAAGCAGGCAGCCAGGAGAAGGTTAAAGGGGGTCAACGTGCACGTGACTTAACGAAATAGGTTCTCTCTCGCCCACACAAAAACACATATCATGCTCAAATCAATTTATCGAATACTCTTTTACGAATATACACAATGTCATGAAATCTTTCGAGGCATAACACAAATGTATTTTGCAATTCATCAAAAGTTCATGTATTGAATCAATAATGATTTTTCAAATCATTCATGCAACATTTATGATGCAATTGAATCAGAAAATCTCTTTGTTTAAAGAAAGCAGTAATGGCTTATAAATTCTATTATAAACAGGTACCCACCTCGAATCGATGCTAGAAACTTATTCCTCGCTCCAATTTGTCCATTGATTCCTTCTTTCTTCCAATTTAACTTCACCTAAAGCAATTTCACCCAAATTCAACATTAAAAAAAATCATAATCCTCACAATTGAGCTTAGAAACACTAATCCCTCATATATTCAAGCTTTTTAAATCACAAATTTTCAAAATCCCCAAATTCCAAATTTGGGCATAAACCCTAATTAATTTCCATCCAAAATTAAACCCATAATATTAAGCAATCAACAAAATTAACTTCATACTCCACAAACCCATTCCATCTTCCATGATTCTAACCCAAAACTTCAAGAGAAACTCAAATCTTAAAAACTGCTCTTACCTCATTTCTCCTCCATTTTCGGATTTTCTTTGTTCAAGATGAAGCTCTCTTCATCCTCCACCTTTATCTCTCTTGGAATGACATCAAAATCTCTCTTCAAGTGGTAGAAAATCGAGCCCTAGCTTTCTCCCCTTTTTTTCCACCGAAGCTTGCTCTCCCTTCTCTCTTCTCTCTTCTCTCTTATTTTTTTCTTTCCTTTTGTTCAAGTGTCGTGCCTCCCTTAATAAAAACAACAGCTCAATCCTTTTTATAGTGTCATATAATTTAATGAATGGGGAATGACCCATAAGCCCCTCCATTTAAGCTTATAAACTCAACCCTTTAAGTAAACTTCCAAAATTGCCCTTTCATTGGTCTTTAAAACTGACATCTTGTCTGATTATTTCGATCAAGTAAATTAAGCCATTTGATAAAAATTTCTTCTATATAAATGTTCCTCTATGTCTTACGAATCCAACCCTTCAAGAATCGGATCAATCGGAGTTCTATAGCTCAGGATATCTCCAAAATACTGAAGTTTGTTCTTCAGACTCAAGGCTGAACACTACACCTAACTTCCGACCTGAATTTGGAAGTCTTAGAGGCTACATTGCTAATCGCTTCCTTCATAAAAATTGTAGCTCCATGTCTCTAGTTCCCCACGAATCAAGAATCATCTCATTTTGATTTCTATAAATCAATATATCATCAAAACACTGAAGTATGTTCAGTGGGATAACACCAGTTCATATCCTTTAAGAGTACACTCACTGTACCCGTCCCACCTTTTCCACTTAATATTTCTCCCTTCTATTAAGATAGATTCTAGTTTTGGTGGAGATGAAGATAAAGGTCTTAAGAATCCAATGGTTCAAGAATCAAGTCATTCGGAGGTCTAGAGAAGAAGTTATGGTGAAAAGAAGTAACCATGTTTATGACCTCAATCGTACTGAACCTGTTTCGGGAAAACAGCTATAACTTTCTGTAGAACTGTCTGATTGAGGTGTTATTAGAATGGTTCAAAAGAGGACATAAAGAGCTACAACTTTCATGAAACTCTCAAAGGCCAAATCTTTCATCTGTGGGGTCAAAATAAAAGTAGAGGATGATGATGTCATTTTAAGATGATGATGACATCATCAGACGATACAGATTGGAAAATCTTCATAACTTTCCCTACAGATATTGGATTAAAGTATTCTTTATATGGTTGGAAAGATAATTTCAAGAGCTACAACTATTATGAAGACCTTAAAGGCCAATTCTAATGTTTCAAGGATGTAAAATGAATCAGAAGGTAACAATGTGTAGTAAGTGAGACAGTCAAACTCAGACGCAAAAAGTCAACTGAGACAATGAACAGTAACTGAGACCATAAGAAGTAGACAATGAAAAACAGACGATGAACAAGAATGGCGAGACGATGAACAATAATCGAGACGATGAACGATGGCGGGGCGATGAGCGAGAATCGAGGCGATGAATAGTACACGAGGCGATGAGCGATGGCGAGGCGATGAACAATAACTGAGACGATGAACAGTACTTTGTCTCATTCTATGAACAATAACTGAGATGGTCAAACTAAGACGCAAAAAGTCAAACTAAGACGATAGGGTGGACAGTAACTTCGTCTGACTTTTTCTCCAGAACGTCTTAACTTATAAGACGCATAACTTTTGACTCAGAACTCCAAATTTGACAAACTTGGTGTCTATAGAAAGGTAAAAGAACCCTCTACAACTTTCATGAAGGTCTTAAAAATCAGATCGACCTCTAAATGGGTCAAAAACTCCACAAAAACAGACTGGTCGATCAGCTTCACACTAAACAGTATCAAAACTTCTAAAAATCATAACTTTCTACTCTCTTGTCCAAAATTTTCGTGCTTTACATCGATGGAAAGATAAAAACAAGCTCTACAATATTCATGAAGAACTCTGAAGCAAATTCAACCTCTAGCTAAGTTAATTTTTCAATCAAAGGTTCTGCCCTGATAGCAATCACCTAAGAAATGTCCAAATTTCACATTATCATATCTTTCAACCTCCACAACTAAGAATTGCATATTATACATCATTTTAAAGTTATTCTAATTCTCTATAACTTTCACATAAACCATTTACTCCAACTCAAACCACATCCGTCCAGAAATCGCCTCAAACATAACATATACAATCCTACACTTAGAGCATTTCCCAAAACCAAAGCAAAATACACTTAACTTTCAAAGATCATAACTTTCAATCCCGATATCGAAAAATAGCATATTTTATGGCTACGGAAAGCTCTCAACATAAGCTACAATTTTTATTAAGATCATTTCCTCAAAATCTGCCTAAATCAAAAGTCAACTCTTTACTCCAAAAAATCAAACTTTCTGATTTCTTCAAAATATAACACTTTCACTAATCATTTCTTGCTTTTCAACTTCCATTTCAATCAACAATTCATTTTGACTTTCATAACTCATACAACTGTACTAAATTTTCAAAGTCATCAAAATCAATCACTTCATTTCTCATCAATCTCCTTTAAGTACAATAACATCTATAACACAATACCTATACAAACACACTCATTTAATTACATTTGATATTTCTAATTTCTATCGAAAGATTGGGGTCCAACACTCAGACTAGGGATCAGTTGCTACGGTCTACTCTGACATGACTTTAATGTATGTGACTTAACCCATAGTTCAGACAATGCCCACATAAGCTCGTACTTCTGGGCTCTGATACTACTTAAATGTAGCACCCCACTCTCGCATGACCCGAACCCGTCATCGACGGTGATAACCGAGTCCGTGTCCCGCGAGGGTGGCTTGCTATAACACTCAGTCAAAACTCAGTAAAAAAATTTTTAACGCACATACATACACATCACATATTATGCGGAAAAGAATTTACATAAACAATTCAATGGCCTCGAGGCCCTTTTCATAAATACAATTCATTCCATTCTGTTAACTTTACAAATTGACCTAAACATTAATACAAAAATTTAGAAAAAATACAAATACACTAATGCAGACGCGAACTGATCCCGACCACTTCTCTATTTCAATAACCAGCAGATGTCATACGCCCGTTGCTTAACGGGGTATTCTTCTGAGTCTTGAAAAATAATTGCAAATTTTGGGTGAGTTTTGCGAACTCAGTGAGAAACCATCATCGATGGTTCACTCAATTCATTTAACACATCGTTCCACATAACATGTATTCACATTGTTGCATATTCAATCACATTGTACAATTTCACTTGAACATAAACCATTTATACATTTCATACAGTTGGACGTACATAACCAATTGCATTCATAAACATCCATAATTCACATTCAGAAATATCACAGAAGCATAAGGCAATTAGCCTTTCGCCCAATCAAAGAGACTAAAATCAGATACATATGACATGCGCATGCATTTCTATTTTATTTCGGTGTTGTGACCGAGTGCCTCAACTGTCCCAATAAGGGCACATTAATCGTTGAGCCAGAGGCTCTGAAACTGTCCCAATATGGGCGCATTAATCGTTGAGCCAAAGGCTCTGGATCACTGTGGGGCTCGAGGCCCAATATAAACGTTTAGCTTATAGCTCTCAGTGGCTGCTCCGGTCACAACTCTCATTAACTGATCATGCATTCATGCATGGAATGCATGTGTCACAATTAAACAATATTATACCACAATCGGATCCAAATTATCACCTTCAAACAACGGTTTCACTACAATTCATAAAATATAATCACAATCACGATTTATAATCACAATTAACACATTCATACAATTGGTTCACAAACATTCACATTCCAATCACAATCACCAGTAAAACACTCCTATGTCATAATCTCCCACATACATCGGACACCTTCGGTCCGGAATATTGGCACAAACAAACGCAAGAGTCCCTCCATTATTCTCCACAGTTGTATAAGTGCGAAATATAACCAAATAATAAATGAGGAACCATCTAGGTTACTCACTTTGCTTCGAAGCTAAAGCTCGGAAGTCTCGCAACGCGTCTGTGAAATGACGTTCCAAATGCGTCTTTAAAACAGTCCAAATATCCAACATTACCAAATTGGCAATCAGAAACATTTAATAATGCACATATAACAATTAAATATGTACAATGCATATTCGTGACATTCCCAGCACTATTACACAATTTCCCGTCATCAAAATTTTCTCTAAAAGTTAGAAACCCATTGACACCGAAATCACTCAATTCGGACCTCTATAGGTCCAATTATAAATAAAACACGGCTTAGGAAAATCCTTACACGGACCCCTCACTTCGACCTAACCAATTCCCGTCAATTTCGGCTCTAAAAATTCCCAATTTCACAAATAAACGAAATTAAATATTATATGAATCCGATGCCTCAAAATTCAGGTTAATCGGACGTTAGATGCGAAAGTAATTGACAAAAGAAATAATTAGGTCACATAAATCCCAAATTTCCTTCTTTTTCCAAATTTTATGTCAATCAAAAGAGAAAAACAAGGGCTACAATTTTCATGAACAAACTGAAAGCCAAATCCCTCATTAAACAATCAATTTCTCAATCAAAGCTTCAGCCTATCCAAATCATTCTCAACAGCAACACATTCTTCCAAATTTCATAACTTTCAATCCCATGTTCGAAAAATTACATGCTCTATATCCCTGAAAATATCAGACAACAAGCTACACTTCTTATGAAGGGCTCAGAGACAATTTCCTTCACTAACTAGTTCAAATTTGTCCATTAATATGTCTGTCCTGTTAAACTTGTTCAAACAGCATAAAACCTAAAGCATATCCAAAATTGAAAATTTCCTAAATTTCAATCCAGATATGCTAAATTCGCATAAAATATCTCATTAGAAAGCTACAACAATCCTCTACAAGTTTCCAGCAGATTACTTAAACCAATTTCCCCATTTACAGTCCCAAATAAATATCAGAACACAAACAGCCCAAAACCTATTCACTTAGAGCATTGCACAACAAAGGCTGAATTTCCACTTGAATATTAACAGACCATAACTCTCAATTTACACATCGAAAAATATCATACTTAGTGGCGTTAGAAAGCTAACACAAAAATATTCAACTTTCATTAAGACCAATTTCACCAATTCACCCTACATCAATTTAGGAAAATGCATCAAAGTTTCAGGTCATCAAGCTCGGGTACTGTTCATACAGCACCTCACAATTCACTTTTCATGCCAAAATTAAAATCCTTAAAGTCAGAATTGGATAAATCTTTCTTCATATGAAATCTAGCCATACTTCTTAAGTTTAATTTAAAACAAATCTCAGCTCAATTGGACAACCATATCAAAAGTTATAAAGCAAAATCTGAAACCTACACAAAATCACAATTTCCAGATTTCATACTAAACCCAACTCCATTCATGCACACATCCATACCACATCACCTAACATCCCAATTAGCCTCTAATTCAGCCACAAGTTCATCAAAACATTTACTTGCATAATTTAGCGTAAGTGGCAGCAACCACATAAACAACTTCCTTACTTCATTTTCATTCATCTAACATCATAAACAAGCCAAAACTCTTAATTCACATACATCACCTACCATGTCATTTATCCTTGTAAAAATATACACTTATACCCATACAATCAACACACAAATCCCATTAATTTAATGCACTATAAAACACAATAAGTGCATCTAACTACCAATAAAGGAACATAAAACAAATCCCTCACCAAACAAGCTTCAAACTTCAACTCTTCCAAACTTCCACAATTCTCCTAATCTTTTCCACCATTCATGACCATCATCTACATCTTGAGAGGGTGAGTTTTAAAGAAAAGTGAAAGGAAGAGAAAAAAGATGAGTAAACTTGTCAAGGTAGCAAGGAAGAAGAAGACCAACGATGAAGAGTAGAGGAGAAGCTATGTATGAGAACAAATTTCAAAAGAGAAAGGAAGCATCCACGGGAGAGAAGAGAGAAAGCATTTTAAAATTCCCCTTTTCCTCTTTCACACTTAGAATCTCGTAGAAGCTCTCACCTTTTAGGATGTGTATAAACCTTAAAATATAAGACCAAGTAGGCAAGTGGCATGTGTCACTTGCCACTTGTCCAGATATTAAGCACTCTCCAGGTCTTTGCCCAAATGCAATTTAAATTTCTACTCCAAATTCCAATGGCTCAAGATATGAAATCCTAAAATCATGTATCTAATTTTTTCCAGTGCCATTGGAAAGTCATTTTCGGTACCAGAAACTAAATCAGTTTGTCACTTGTAAAATTTTTGGTTCGGAAAGGTGTCCCGAAAAATTCCTAAATTTTCACAAAAATGTAAAACACACAAAAATCCACTTCAATTCCATGTTCAAGCACCAATTCATATTTTTTTTACAATAAACACATATGCCGGGAAATGTCATGAATGCATGTACAATCATGTGCATTTACAAAAATTACAATTTATGCATATATGGAGGCCATATTATGCATGAATATACCGAGACTAGTTTACACACTCATAATCCGTCCCGAATTACCATTTTACCCTTCCCATCGGTGATGGGATGTTACACTTTATCTTATGATTAGCTTTCCATAATAAGCTACAAACAAAAGACCTACTATTTTATACTTTTGCCCCTAATCATTGCTCGCTCTGCTCTTCGGACAATGAATATCTTAAGCACCTTTTCTTTAAATCTCCCTTTTCTAAATCAATTTGGTTCCACTGCCTTAATCATTTTTTGTAACATCCTATTACCCATATTAAGGCTAAAATAGTAAATGTGAGAGATTACTGAGAAATTAGGAAACACATTTTCTGCTCATGCATTATATTATATGCACAAACACGTGAATATTGAATCTTTGAGCATAAAAATAATTGTACATGCATTCATTGACAATTTCTAAGTATAATTGTTTATATATGTGAGTATATTGAGAAATGTGATTTTATGTGTTGAAAAATTGATTTAGAGAGCATATTTGTTGATTTAAAAGTTTTGGAGAAATTTATGAAATTTTTTGGGTATTTTAGCTAGGAAAAATTACCATATGGCAAAACAATTGTTAAATGGTATTAGAAATTGCTGTCTAATGGCAATAGAAATTTTGATAAATGAATTTAGGGTTATTGACAAGAGCCATTAAAAATTGGGGGATAATTGAAGTAGAAATTGAAATTGATTGAACTAGTTAAATGAAAGAAACCAATCTAATGCTTTAGAAATGGGACATATGGGTCACTTGCCCAAAATATCTTAAGTCATTAATGTTAATTAAAAGAAAGCCCCCCTATTGTCTTTCACGATGCTTCTCTCTACAAAGGGGAAATTGGTGCTTTGCTTTGGTTCTTTTCTTCTCTCCTTCATTTTCGTAGCCTCTCTTCAAATCTCCATTCACCTTAAACCCAACCCTCTTATCTTTTAGGCTACTCTCTCACCTTGCTTTCTCTTTCATTCTAGAAGATGATGATCGTGGGATATTGGTGAAGTTAGGGATTTTTTATTTTCTTGAAGAGTTTGAAGATTTGGTAGCTAAATCAAGTAAGTCATGTTTTAAATTTTATGGGTTTGGTTAAATGAAGCATTTGTGATGATAGTTAAAGGTTAATCTTATGAAATGGTGTTTTTTGAGTATGTGGGTGTCGTGAATGGTGAAAGGCGTGTAAATTTCTTGCTTTTATTGATGAGTAATAATTTATAGAAATGTTTTAGAGGTTGAATGATCATGATAATGAGTTTTATATATGCTAGAATGTTGATGAAGAAATGAACATATATATATATATATATATATATATATATATATATATATATATATATATGTATGATGTTTTGTTTCATATAAATGCTAAATAATGGGTTAGGATTTATTTATGGATGATTGATGTTGTATATGATGAGTAAGAGACTATGAGTTATGCTACACATGTTTTAAAGATGAATTGGTTGTGAAAGGGATGTTGTAATGAGAATTGGAGGTTGATGAGTATAGAAATGCATTTATAACCTATTTATGTTAATGGATGAGTGTATAACTGAGTTGAAATAGAGTTGAGAATGAGTAGTAGATGGAGTAGAAAAGGGATCTCTGTATGAGTTGTGTTAGGGTAAGATTTGGAAACAAAATTGGTAGTTGAGCTGGAAAATTGTAGCAGCAACAAGATCTCTGAGTATGCTTCAGTTTTTTAGCCATAACTTTTTCCCTAGTTATCCAAAGGGGATGATTCTTAATTTGAATTAAACTAGAGACATAGAGCTACATTGTTCATGAATACATCCAATTTAAATTCTATCTTTAAGAGTCCTAAAATTTGACATGAAATTGAGAACTAGGCATAATATATTGTTGGATGAATGTATAAGTTGTGTTTTGTTTTGAATATATGAGAATATGTTATATTTTGATTTATTTATGATCAATTACGGAATATTAAATGTGTGTGGATGATGTTGAGTTGAAATTAGGTATATTTGAAGAAGTTATCTACTTGAGATGATGAATCAAATGAGAGAATTGAGAGTGAATGAAATCTAATTGGTGTTTGAATTGTTGTGGAATGATATTGCATTAGAAGAGGTGAATTTGAGAATATTATGAGTGAAAGTGATGTTAGAATGGGTGTAGGATCCATTGGAGGGGTCTTGGAGAAGGGGAATTGAGGAAAACCAGAAGGATACACGGTCAAGTTGTGTAAATTGACACAGACGGTGTGTTCTTGATGCAAAAACAGCACCAGACCCGAAAGAAACACGGGTTGCCCATGTGGTTTCACACAGCCGTGTGTTTACCCTCCAAATGGTAAAATTCCATTTTTGAGTCTTCACAAAAGTTGTAGATCTAGAAATTCTCTTCGAAACCGTTCTAAGATGACATTAATCCAAGATCTACAGCAAAAGTTATGGCATTTTTCCCAAGAGATGTTTGTTTATGAATGATTGACTTATCAATGTTGTTCAATTAGATGTTTAGGCTTGTTAATGATATCAAATGAGCCTAATTAAAGTAGGATTGAGTTATTAACATTCTAATTGAAATAGGATTGAGTTATTAACATAAAAAGAGTGTTCTAGGTGTTAAGGAATGAATCAAAGATCTTGATAATTGGTTATAAGACATGTATTAAGGGCATATACTCGGGAATTTCATTAAACATGCATTGTACATATTTAATATACATATGTGCGCATCAATAGAAACTTATACAATTGTGAAAAAATGTGATATGTGTGTGTTTTGCATAATATAGAGGAATATAAAGAGCATCTTCATCCAAATGTTTCCAGGCCTTGGAAGCAAATGCTAAATCGGAGCATACTGTGAGTAGACCTAGATGGTCTTACTTTATTGTTGTTTTATTTATATTATGAATTGAATGATTATGCAATGTGAATGTGATGGTTCTGGATAATATATGTCCGAGGAGTTTGATAAATGTGAGAATATTTATGTGCTTCCTATATGTGAATTTGAATGAAATAAGTGTACATAATTTGATTGCTAAATGTTGGACTACGGTCCGATGATAAATGTGTTCTGAATGTACATTTGCATATGAACAAAAAGTGATTCTCAACTTTAATGTTGAATACCAGACTAGGGTCCAATGATATGTAAAAGTGAATAACTAATTATATGTGATTAAGGCGCTTCATTACATGAATGCATGAAAGATAAAGGTAGTTATGACTAAAGTAGCCACTGAAAAAGAGCTTAAAGCTCAGAATGTTTAAAAAAATCTCGAGCTCAGAAAGTGATTAAGAGCTAAAGACTCACTATGTAAAATGAGTCCGGTATCCCAAATGATATGGGATAGTTATTAATGAGCTCGATATCTATAATAGATATGGGACAGTTATAGGCACTCGATCACAACAAAGTAATAATTGAAAGTGAGTCTCATGAGCACTGCATATGCATATGATATGTATGTTTTAAATAGGTTGAATGATTTCTAAATGTTATAAGTGTTTGAAAGATAAATGGATACTAATGCAATTAAGTGAATTACATGATTATATGAACTGTACATGTTATGTGATTGAGTGAGCCATCAAGGATGGTCATTCAATGAGTTTACAAAACTCACCCAAAATTGACAATATTTTTCAGGCTCAGAAGAGTACCTCGTTAGGCAAACGAGAGTATACCTACTGCGTACAAGTTAAAGATAGAGGTCGGGATTAGTTTGCATCTGTATAAAATTTTCTATTAGTTTTTGTATTAAGGAATGTATTCCAAAATTATTGTACAATGTGTATGAGAATGCCTTTATATTGTAATGACATTATGATTATGAGTGTTTTGTATTTGTAACAGTCCTAAGCGACTATTGAAATTCTGATGATTGTATTGCTGCGATTGAAAATATTTCTGAATAAAAGTGGGCCCGATCTGATTGTTGATTTATGCATATGTTTGTTGTTTCAAAAAAAATTATAATGAGATTTTACTGACTAGCTGTGCTAGCATGCCACCCTCGCGGGGCAAGTTCTCAGGCATCATTGAGAATGTCGAGTACGTGTCTTACGAGAGTAAGGTGCTACATTTTCAGCTAAACATCCCCTACCTTTTAAACCTTCACTCCATTCAAACTTGGTTCAACCAAACCCCGAACCCCAATAAATTTGACCTACTACCTTTCTTATCTTGCTATCTGTAGTTGTTTATAGCCTTTGGTCTGAGAGAAACCTCAAAACCTTCAAATACAAAGCCTTTGATGTGGGGAGCTTTAACGCTAAAGTGATCTTCCAAGTAATGGGGCAGCTTTGCTTAAACACCGAGAGTAGGTAAATTGAGCTTTTTGGTTTACATTCTCTTCAGGTCTAGAGTGGAGTGGAATTCATCATCCTCGTGGAAACCAATTTAGTCAATCATATGTTACTACTAGAAATGTAAGGATGATACCTATAAGCATTAGTGAAGAGCATGGTGTCACACAAGGCAACATTCCCATCCTTGGGCACTCCAACAGTAGCAATGCAATGATTCCAGCTTCTGTCAGTAAGAGAGTAAAAAAATCACAAGTAGGAACAACATGGGTGCAAGTAACAACCCATAAGGGATTTTCTTATCACCCTCGGGTTTTTACTAAGGAGCATTGTAAATTTGAATCAATGCCTGGTTATGTTGCTTAACAAACATGATGAGGCTATATATGGGGCTGAGTTTAGACTTAGCAGGAACAAGATGAATCCCTTATGTGCTTGCGTTATGGTAATCAGCGAATAGTTATGTTGTTGGTTAGGTTATACCTCCTATTAGATCCTCTTCTTGGTAGTCTTATTAGCTTGATTGTAATGGTAAGTTAGGCTCTTATGGCAAAGTTGAATTTTGTATATTAGCAGGGCCTTTTTGGCAGTGGTAAAGAATTGATTCGAGTTGTCCCCATAGCTTGTACATAATTTCTATTTATTTCGATCAATTTACAAAATTACCAAAAAAAAGTTAAAGTAGATTTAATAATATATAGTTGTATCATAGTATATGCTCATGTACACATTTTTAGTTTTGTTTTTTCACTTAAAACGATAAGTGTAAAAATTATACTAGCTAGAACATCCACAACTTTTTTTTTCTCCCATCAAACTATTAGATTCAAATTTAATATATAAACAAACCATGAAAATTTATCTCTTCTCATCATCATCATCGCACCTAGTCTAAAATCCCGCAGTAAAGCGGGTCTGAGGAGGTTATATAGTATGCAGCCTTACCCCTACATAGTAGAGAGACTATTTTCAGTAGACTTACATGTAGATGTGACATGCAAAATAATGATGCAGGACACAGATGAAATAAGGGAAAAAGTACAAAAATATTGTCAGGACCTTACACCTTATAGAGACTGGCTCTTTTATTTTTTATATTTATAAAATACGTATACAAATAGAAAACATTTATAATAATTATAATGAATATTAGTGATGACTATTAGGCGTAGCGGGTGTATTTTGTGAAAAGGAAAAATAAAATGAGTAAAATGGACAAAGAATATTTAACGTGGTTCACCCTTAATTTTAAGCTACATTTACGAACAAAACCCATAATAATTCTTCCACTATTACAAATAGTATGTATACAAAGATAACATCAAAATAGTGGCTCACAAGGTATTTCCCAACCTAAAAATACTAACCTCATTATTTTGTCACCCACTAACCCTTTAAGAAAATTTTTCCTAACTTCAGAGCATTATTTTGCTCTAGTTTTGTGCTATGTTTTTTCTATTGTTGCATATTTTTCTGAAGCAGGGAGTGCCTTCTATAGGCACTCCAAGCAGTTGTCTTCTTCCATTTATTCAACAAAAGCAGCAAATCGATGCTGCAATTGTGGACATGGAGTCCCTCCATGTGAAAGGGACCCATATCTAACAAATCTCCCCCTCCCGATTACATAGAGGGCTCTATCAAGCCTACTACTGATCGAAAATAGTCGAACTTGCCTTTTGGTAGAATCTTGGTTAACTGTCTGATCCATTCTCATTAGTATGGATCTTTTCTAACTGTAATTGTTTCGTCTCTATCACATCTCTAATCCAGTGATATCTCACATCAATGTATTTTGATCATGAGTGAAACGAGGCATTCTTATCAAGGTGAATAGCGCTCTGACTGTCACAGAACAACTGATACTATTCTTTCTTGATACCAAGTTCATTAAAGAACTTCTTCATCCATAGCAACTCCTTACAGGCTTCTGTTCCTACAATAAACTCCGCTTTAGTTGTAGAAAGTGCAACACACTTCTGTAACTTTGACTGCCATGTTACAGCTCCCCCTACAAAAGTAATCAAGTAACCTGATGAAGACTTTCTCGTGCCAACATATCCTGCCATATCTGCATCTGTGTAACTAGCTAACATAGGTTCTAGTCTTCCAAAACATAAGCATATTTTGGATGACCCTTGAAGATACCTGAGAATCCACTTGACTGCAACCCAATGTTCCTTTATAGGACTTGAAAGGAAACGACTCACAACTCCAACTACAGGAGCAATATCTAGTCGTGTACAAACCATGGCATACATCAAACTTTCAACTGCTGAAGCATATGGAATTCTAGACATTTCTTCCTTCTCTTCATCTGTAGAAGGGCACTCTCTAGAACTCAATTTAAAGTGACTAGCAAGAGGACAACTAACCGCTTTAGCTTTTTCCAGTTTGAATCTCTGAAGTACTTTATCAATGTATTTCTTTTTTGACAACCATAATTTCTTGGCACTTCTATCTCTAATAATTTGCATGCCAATAATCTGCTTTGCTGATCCCAAGTCCTTCATGGAAAAAGACTTATCTAGCTATTTCTTCAGATTGTTGATTCTAGAAACATTCTTACTAGCAATCAACATATCTTCCACATAGAGCAATGAAATAATGAAATCATTATCAGAGAATTTCTTCACAAATACACGGTGATTTGAAATAGTCTTCTTGTAGCCTTGCTCCCCCATAATAGATTTGAACTTCTTATACCATTGTCTTGATGCCTATTTTAGACCATATAGACTCTTCTTCAATTTACAAACATAGTCTTCTTTCCCCTTTTTCACGAAACCCTTTGGTTGCTCCATATATATCTCTTCTTCCAAATCCCTATGTAGGAAGGCAATTTTGACATCCATTTGTTCAACCTCCAGGTTAAAACTTGCGGCTAGCCCTAGCACTGTACATCTAAATGTCATTTTCACCATCGGTGAAAATATCTTGTCAAAGTCAATACCCTTCTTTTGGCTGAATCCTTTGACTACTAATCTTGCTTTGAATCGAGGATGCTTGTTGTGTTCTTTATGCTTGATTCTAAACACCCATTTATTCTTTAATGCTCTTTTGCCTTCTGGAAACTTCACTAGCTCAAATGTTTTATTCTCATGCAAGGATTTCATCTCGTCTTGCATGGCTTCTTTCCATTTCTTCTTGTGTTCATCATTCATGGCTTCATCAAAGCTTTTTGGTTCTCCCCCGTCAGTTAACATTACATAATAATCAACTGGATATCTAGTATATGGTTGTCTATTTCTACTAGATCTTCGTAATGGGACTAGAGAATCTTTAATTGCTGGTGATTGAATGTGAATACCATCATCATCCTCTGGTTCAACTTCATTGGGGGCATAAACTTCTAGCTGATCATTCTGCACTTCATCTCCAACTTATCTAGGCACCACTGTTGGAGAATTCAATCGAAAGCTTTTTGAGTCATCATCGAAGCTTGGAACTTCCTCCTCCCCCTTGTTGATATCTCCAATAGTTTAATCTTCAATAAACATAGCATCATGACTCCAGATAAGTCTTTTCTGCACCGGATCATAAAACCTATAGCCAAATTAATCTTAACCATAGCTAATGAATACACACTATCATTTCTTAACATTAAGCTTTTTCGTTTCATCTTTAGGAATGTAGACAAAGGCCTTGCAATCAAAAACCTACAAATGATCATAGGAAACATCCTTTCCTGACCACACCTTTTCTGGAACTTCATACTGGAGAGGAACATATGGTGAACGATTTGATGCATACACAACTACAAGTAAAGCTTCACCCCAAAATGCCTTAGGAAACTATGAATGTGAAAGTAGACATCTGACTCTTTCCATCAAAGTCCTGTTCATCCTCTCAGCTACGCTATTCAATTGCAGTGTTTTTATTGGTGTCATTTGAAGTCAAATACCATGCTCTTTATAGTAAGCATTAACTAATCCAATGTACTCTCCACCATTGTCTGTCCGAATGCACTTCAGCTTCTTCCCAGTTTGTTTCTCAACTGAGGCGTGAAATTGTTTGAACACATCTAGCACTTGATCTTTAATCTTCAGAGTATAGACCCACGTTTTCTTGGAATGATTATCAATAAAAGTCATAAAATACTGTGCGTTACCGAGTGACTTTGGCAATGGTCCGCACAAATATGAGTGAATCAGATCTAGAACATTCTTCATTCTGAATGAAGGAGAACTCTGGAAAGAAACCCTGTTTTGTTTCCCTACTAGACAATCTACACATTTCTTCTGATATATCTTGTTTAGACCAACCAACATATTCCATTTTACAAGCTGAGTCATCCCTTTCTCACCAATGTGACCTAGTCTTTTATGCCACAAATCAACTGTATTATCATTTTCCACTATATTGACAACATCACTGGAAAGCTTTTCCTGCATAATATAGATTCTTAAATGCTTCTGACCTCTGGCCATTAATAAGGAGCCCTTAGTAAGCTTCCATTTTACTTTTCCAAAAGTATTTGGGAAACCTTAATCATCTAGCCTGTTTATAGAAATCAAATTCATACGCATATCAGGAATGTACCTGACATCTTTCAGCAATAGTCTTGAACCATTCACTATCTCTAAAGAAACATCTCCTTTGCCAACAACGTTTGACATATTTCCGTTTTCCATCTTAACAACGCTATAATTCCCAATTGTATAGGATGAGAAAAATTGTATGTGAGATGTAACATGAACAGTAGCTCCACTGTCAACTATCCAAATTGTTTCTTGTGACATCAAGCTGGCTATCTCTATATTAATAACAAGGTTGAATACGTCAACAAAGTTACTTTGTTCATCATCACTGCTTTCGTCTTTCCTCACATCTTTGCCTTTTTCCTTCTTCAACTTTCAGCAAAATTTCATGATGTGGCCTTTCTTCTTACAATAATGGCATTTCACATTTGCATATCTGTTTGACTTTTCTCTGCTCTTGTCTCTGAACTTTGGACCTCTAGATTGACTCCTTCCTCTATTTTCTGTCAGCAGAATATCTAAATGTGATGAAGAGGCTGCATGTTTTGATTTACGTCTTATCTCTTCATTTAATATACTACTTTTAATAGACTCCATATTTAATATGCCATTTGGTGCAGTATTTGTCAAAGACACCTTCAAAGTCTCCTAAGACTCTAGTAATAAAGCTAGCATCATTAGAGCAATCACCTCGTCGTCAAACTTTATGCCCATCTTTGATAACTGATCAACTATCCCTTCCATATTGTTTAAATGATCAGTTATAGAAGTATCCTCCTGGTATTTTACCTGCATCAATTTTGTCAAATAAAATAATTTGTTATTGCCGATCTTCGAAGCATACAGCTACTCCAGTTTACTCCACAACGTTCTTGTATGAGTCTCGTTACAAATGTGATTGTACACTTTATCATCGACAAACTGTCGAATATAACCATATGCTTCCCCTTCAATTTAGTTGTCGAAAATACCGGCAAATGCAACTTTGTAATCATCAAGAGGTCATATATCTTAGTTCACCATATACGGTAGTTAATATTGTTTATATTGATCATTTTGCTCATCTTCACATCCATTTGCCAAATTAAGCCAAATTTGAGAAAAACCGAACTCAAAGATAAAACCAGGATGTTAAAATTTGGAAAAAAAAGATATTATCTGAATTTTTACCACGGGATCAGAATAGTATCGTCGGACCCTACTGAAATAGTATTACGGCGCCTGGTAAATAGTAACTTATGAATAGTACTCACCGGAATAGTATAGTTGGACCCCATTAGAATAGTACCACGGTACTCGATAAATAGTAACTTGTGAATAGTGCTCACTAGAATAGTATCGTCGGACCCATTGGAATAGTACCGCAAGATCCAGTAAATAGTAACTTATGAATAGTACCGCAAATAGTATCGCAGGACCTAGTTACTATTGCTACATAATGTCGTAATTTATTAAAACAACTTTAGAGTACTATTCATCACGTTTGCCGTTTTACGTCAACTTTTCGAATGGATCACGCTAAAAAATTCATTGTAATTTTATCTTCCCGATGACATGCTTCTTTTCAAAAAATATCTTTAATGAAAGCATAGCTTTGATATCACTTGTTATGCGCAGTGGGTGTATTTTGTGAAAAGAAAAAATAAAATGAACACATAATATTTAACGTGGTTCACCCTTAATTTTGGGTTATGTCTACGGACAAAACTCAAAATAATTCTTCCACTATTACAAATAGTATGTATACAGAGATAAAATCAAAATAGTGGCTCATAAGGTGTTTCCCAACCTAAAAATACTAACTTCACTATTTTGTCACTCATTAATCCTTTAAAAAAAATCTAACTTTAGAGTATTATTTTGCTCATTTTATTTTTCCTTCTTTACAAAATATACCCGTTGCGCCCAAACAATGATATCCTCTATGATTATAACTATTAAATGTGATATTTGTTATGATAAATTGTTTAGGTACCCATGAAATTAATAAGATTGTTTATTTAGAAAGATAATTTTATTTTCAGATAAATGAATGTGCAAGTTTAATATCCTTATCCCAAACTAATGCAACCCAATTCGCTTTAGTTTGTTGATCATTCAATTTTATTATTAGAAACAAAAGTTTGATTTTATTACAAGAACAAATGTAACATCCCACCCCCTCCTCGAAGGGTAAAATAGTAAAGTTGGCATAGGATGAGATTGATAAGGAATAATTAGAACTGTTCATGCATAATAGGATTGATACACAGTATCAATCGTGTACATGGAATTACAGTAAATGCATTCATGACATTCCCGGTAATTGGGCCTAACGGTATTTTATTGTGATTAACGTGGTTATGGGATTTGAAAAATTGTTCGAAAGCGCCATTGAGCGTTTTACATTTTTGGGATTTATAGAAATTTTTCGGAATTTTAGGAGAAAATTCCGGATAAACAAAATCGCCAGAATCAGCCTAAACTTGTTTTTTTTTGTGATTGAAAAATTATTTGGAGTGCACTGTTACCTGTTTTATAATTTTAGGGAATTTCATTAATTCTCAGAAAAATAAATCGGGGAAATTCTCGGACCAGATAAATCGTCAATTGGCGAACCCATTCGTTTCTAGTAGCAAAAATCGCTACCTTTGGTATCTTGTACTATTGGGTATATTATTTTGGGACTGAAAGTAGGGCCATTGGAGTGAAATGGAGTAAAATTTTGGACTGAATTAAATAAATATACTTTGAATTTTCTTATAATAATAAACCAATCATTTGTTGCCATTTAAAAGGCATCATTTAATGCCTCTCTTCTTTGCTTTCGGACGTGTATGGTTATTAAACAAGGAAAGGAAATGGATTGTTTTAAAGGCTTGGTTATTAACTCATCCGAAACTCACACAACTTAAACTCTTCTTTATAAACCATCGAAAAATTTTGCTCCCTTCTCATCTTTCTCCACAACTGTAACCTACCACCTCTTGTGTCTCATCAAAGTTAGATGATGGGTTTTGAGTATACTTGAGAAGGAAAGGGAGGTTGGTATTGTGGTGAAGAAGTATGAGTTGGAGTTGGAAGCTTTTAGTAGGTAAGGTTTTAAGTTTGTTTTCAATGATGTTTTGATTATGTAGTTCATAAATCATGATTAATGGGTGCATTTAAAGGGGGTTATTGTTCATTTATTTTGAGTGATGATGGTTAAATGTTATGAAAAAGATAGTTTGAATTGTTGAGTTATGATTTGAGGAAGCTAGCTTGAAAGATGTGTTGTTAACTTGAGTTTGAAGTGAATATAGATAATTATTTGAGAAATTGAATTGAGGAATTAAATGCTATAAATTTTTCAGTATTAACCCTAGTATATGTATGACTGTATAAAAATTTAATTTGTATTTATTTTGATGTCTAGTGATGTGAAAAAGGTATTGGAAGTGGTTGAACTAAGGTTAACCTGAAATCTGGAAAGTTGGAATTATAATTGATATTACTGTTTTATTCATAACTTATTGTGTAGAAATGTAAATGAGGTAAGGTTAGTGGCCACTGAAACTTTGGAATGTTGGCTTCAATTTAGTGTGAAATAGGTGTTGTTGAATTTCAATGATAGAAGGGTGAATTTTTGAATGGGAAAGTTCCTGTTCCATTGCCTATGAACAGTAACCGCAACCATAACATCTGAGTTTTGTTGATTGTTATGAATTAATTGAAATGGAATTAGGGAGAATGGTCTTCATGGAAGTTGTAGCATATTTGATTATATTTCCATTGCTACTGATCTTGCTATTTTTAGAATTGTGTATTTGGAGATATGAATTGATTACTAATGACTGGTTTTGAGCATTTTTGATGAAACCTAGCTTAAGTGTGATTTTGTGAGTTTACTGATTGGAGGCAATTTTAACATTTTATGTGGACTGAATTGGTGTGAGTGAGCTTCTGAAAAGTTGTAGAGGAAAAGATTACCTTGAAAATGACATATGGTTTGTAATTTTTAGAAGTCAGAATTGGGAGTTATGATTTTTCAAAAACTGACCCTACATTAGGTTATGAATGGCTGATCATAACAGAAACTTCCATAATAGTTCTGAAATTGATAGAAATCGAATTGGATAAAGAGTGCTTCATGAAAAATGAAGTTTATGATGTTATCTTTACAGGGATATAAAGTTCTGAATTTATTGACTTGTATACTGGAAGTTATACCTCTTGTAAGGTTACTGCCCAAATTGAAGGGTTTCAGGGACAGTGACATTGAATGAATTAATTGACTAGTTTAGAAATAGAATTTGATTTTGGGTTGTTCATGAAAGTTGTAAAGGACATTGTGAACTTATTGACCATATTTTTGTGGTAATTTATTACTGAAGAATCAGTGAGTTATGAAATTGTAAATGTACTGCCCTGAGTTGATGGAAATTGAGTAGGCAGAAGGTTTGATGGGTTATTTGATACCCTTAGGGTTGGAATTGATTTTTATGGTCTTCTTGAGAATTGTAGAGCTTTTCATAAGCTTTCCAATGAGGTATAGTGGGCATTTTTCTGATTTGTGTGCTAAAAGTTAGAGTAGTTGGAAATTAGGAATTGAAATCTGGAAAAAAAGAAAAGGGCAAGCGGGGAACTATTGTCTCATGAGGCGACTTCTCGCCTCGCGAGGGTGAGATAATTGTCCTGGTCGCGAGGGCTACGGCTCGCCCTCGCGACGAAGAAGGGTGATTCAACCTCGCGAGGGCAACGTCTCGCCCCCGCGAGGCAGGCGTATGGAGATATATATATATATATTATTGTTTTGATTATTATTTGGTATTAATTGATCCGATTGTTCTTTTGTCAATTTCTTTCCCGTCCGACGTCCGATTGACCTGATTCTAGAGGCATCGGATTCGTTGAATATTTAATTTTATTTTCTGAGAAAACGGGAATTTTTAGACGGGAATTTGACGTAGCCCCTATTGACGGAACATGTAAACACTGTTTTATTTAATTGAGGACCTATAGAGGTCCGAATTGCGCACCGTCAGCGCCTATGGATTTCTAATTTTTTATAGAATTTTATTATGGGAAAATATTGAATTAGGACCGGGAATTCATGAACATGCATATCTCATCAACATGAGCACAAATTTCATATTTAGTGACTCGTACTTTTCTCGATTCATATAGAGGTCCAATTGGGCGTCGATTGACCGACGTCACGAGGTTTTCGGTATTAGCTCGGAAGTAATAGGTGAGTAACCTAGTTGGTTTCTCAAATTTCTGGTTGTTTACATGCTTAACGTGAATTACGTGCAAAAGTGAATTGAATGAGCACTGTATGACTACTGGCATGTATGAGATTGTATTGTATGATTTTACCGACATCGATAGATCGGGCTTTATAGCCATCATCTTGAATCTTGGTGATACTTTGGGCTTTATAGCCATATTGTGGATTGGTGATACTTTGGGCTTTATAGCCATATTGTGGATTCTTGATACTTTGGGCTTTATAGCCAAATCTTGCATATTTACTAAATCATTGCATCGCATGCATAATTGCATGATCGGATAATGGGCGTGTCCTAAGTTGCTATTATTCGATAAGAGCTTGAGCTCTCACATCAGTCTTGACCGCCTCGAGCCCGAGGGGAAAATCACGACGCGTCCCCACCGAACACCGACCGAGCACTTGGGCAATCTTGAATAAGCGGAAAGAGTCACATATGCATTGCATTCGCATAAATGACTATTTTGTGATAAATCTTGCTTTCGTGATGGTATGTATTCTTGTGAATGGTTTATTATTCATGGATATGGTTATTGATCGCTTATTGGTAATTGATGATTCTTTCAGATTGCATCAGACGCCATGGGCGAATGCATGATTTGAGTGAACCATCGATGATGGTTTCTCACCGAGTTCGCAAAACTCACCCAAAATTTGCATCTATTTTCAGGTCTGAAGAATACCCGGTTGACACGGAGTATGTCTCTGTAGACGAGTAAAGGTTAGAGGTCGGGATCGGTTAGGTATGCGCATTAGTGTCTTAGTAAACTGTATTCGCAATCTTTGTATAACAAGGCTTTATATTTTCTTGAGCCATTGTGGTATTAATGTTTTACTGCATTGACTGATTGTAATTATTACTGGATGACTATAATAACTGAAACGGGTTTATCTTGAATACGGATTTTATTTACTTACTGTGTTTGCCGTGTGAACGTGGAGTTAATGGCTCCAAAAAGGAAAAAAAATGTATACTGAATTTTAAATCGACTGATGTAGTACGCCACTCTCGTGGGACACGGACTCGGATATCACCAACGATATCGGGTTTGGGTCTTACGGGAGTGAGGTGTTACAACAAAAGAGTAGTTAATTAAACAAAACTTGCTTTTATGCTGTTGTGTATTTTCAAGGCATCTTATCTTATGTCTAATAACATCTGTTATTGTGGACATCATAAAATGGAGGAATTATTACCTCTTATTTCTTATCTAATGGAAGCTTTTGTTATCCAAACTACACTCTCTTTAGAGCTTGAAAGGTTTTAGAATTTTGAAAAGGTAGCAATAACCTCTAACCATTGTACACAAAATTTCCAAAAGCAAGGAATTAAGGAATTGTTTAGGTTCACTTGTCAGTTTTTTCAATTTAACTGGGCCTACCACATTTACGTCTTGACATTACCATACACTCAAAAGACCTACCTTTTTTTTTTAAATGACTAAGAAGACCTACCTAAAGCTAAAGACCTCCATCTAATTGTCTGTCATCACCATAAACTTTGAAGGCCAACTTATTGTCCTCTGTGACTCTGTCTGAATTCCTACTTAAAAGCCACCCGAGTCTACCACTAAATTTGAGTTGACCATTGGACGTTCGAGTGAACTGCCCAACTTGACATGCACTATCTCTTATTGGGGACATCATAAAATGGGGGAATTATTCCCTCTTATTTCGTATCTAATGGAAGCTTTTGTTATCCAAACTACACTATCTTTAGAGCTTGAAAGGTTTTAGAATTTTGAAAAGGTCGTAACAACCTCCAACCATTGTACACACAATTTCCAAATGCAAGAAATTAAGTTAAAGTTCTCCATCCAACTTACGTCTTGACATTGCTATACACTAAGAAGACCTACCCATCACCATAAATTTTGAAAGGCCTACTTATTATCCTCTGTCTGAATTTCTTTTGTCTACACTATCTTTAGAGCTTGAAAGGTTTTAGAATTTTGAAAAGGTCGCAACAACCTCCAACCATTGTGCACAAAATTTCCAAATGCAAGAAATTAAGTTAAAGTTCTCCATCCAACTTACGTCTTGACATTACCATACACTAAGAAGACTTACCCATCACTATAAATTTTGAAGGCCTACTTATTGTCCTGTGTCTGAATTCCTCTGATACCACTCGTAAGCCCTATGGTCCATTATAGGGTAGACACAGGGAATACAGACAGAAACTATGACCTTTGTCTGTTAATCCTCACTAGATTAATGCTTCACAACTAAACCACTCACTGGTTGAAGACATCGACCTAACCAAGTCAGATTGGAAGTGTGTATCACTACATAGTTGTTCCAGTTATCAGAGACTTACACCCCTCAACGCCCTCCCTAGGCTTACATGGGCCTTACTGCTTACGCCTCTTAGGAACCCTACTTCACTCACACACTCTTACTCTTCATTCTCCGTTAAATGCTTCTGACTCAAGGCAGCAGAATTTAGAAGCTAACAGTGTTTCTAGACTGTCATAGATGTTCTAATACACAAGATCCTTTTGGAAGGCAAGTGTAGAGCATACTTATATCTACAATCTTTCCACTCAAAGGTAAGGGATAACAAGGTATCAAAGAAGAGACACTATTTTTGTGAAGAAAGATTCTTCATTTTTCATATATCAAACTAAGCAATTGAAGTCTGAGTACAACTAAGACGAAGCTTGCTTAAATAAGCAAAGCGAAGGACATAAACGTAAACTATCCTAGAGACAAAATAATACAACTTTTAAAAAGTAAACCTAACCTTATCGCTAATGCATCTACTTTACAGCTTTCATCTAACTTTACACCGAAAGTAAACAACTTTAACAAAAGTCTAAAAGCAAATAGTAGTAAAGGTACTACTTTACAAAAAGGTGAAAGAGAAAGATGATCAGATGGAATCTTCATGATGTTGAAGTGATCTGTGGAACCCATCTATCATCACGTCAGTTGTCTCTTTGCTTACTTTACAAGTGTAAAGTAAGATCTTCTGTCTTCTTCTCACAATAATGGATCCAAAGTATCCAAAGCTAATGATAGTGTTTTAGCGAATGTCAACTCTGAAGATTGGATGGGGCATTTGGATCACTAGAGTCGTCATTATCAGAAAGATAGGGTCACTTTCCCTTGATTTGATGAAGCTCTACCATGTGTAGCTGATGCAGGAACTGATCTAACTTATTTTCGTCAATGTTGTCATCATAGTCATAAGGATCCTGAGCATCTTGGAAAATAGTAGTGTCAGATATCTGTGATGGTCTTGCTTCTTGTGAGATGTTAGGAACTTCATCTTCTCCTGAATTAGAATATTCAGGACTATTGGGACCAGGAATGTTGACTTCTGGTGCTTCTGATAAATTCTCCAATTAAAGGTCCAATAGATGTAGTTAACTATGGAGATCCTGGAAAGTGATTAATTTCTTTAAGCTGTTGCCTTAAAGAATTAAGCACATTTTCTTTATGTCTTGGCCAGTATAAAGCAGTATGCTAAAACTGGACATGTTGTTCAGTGTATAGGATTCCAGTAGAGGTTTCTCTGTAAGGACGATGAACAACAAAGAAACATTGAGTGTTGTGTCGTCTTGCTGAAGCAGACTAAAGACGGTGTTGGTCAATAATAATTCCGAGTTGCTTCTTCCATTGGCTGAGAGGTTGGAACCATTCTAAGAATGTCCAAATTAATGAGCTGCCATTATCTGGATTACAGAGATGCTGGTACAAATGAAGAGGTGAGACAGTAAAAGCACATGCATATAAGGCAGATAATGCCCAAAGATACCATAATGTGTTTTCAGGAAGATGGTCTTGAATAGACGTCACATTTAGGTATGGTGCTTTAATGTTGAACATATATGGAGTGCCATGAGAGTTATGTTCAAACAGAAAGAGATGCAGGTAATAGAATAAACTACTACGTGCAGTAGAGGCAACTTCAGAAATACTACGAAGATGCCTAACAAAAGGTGGAAAAGCTTTCTTAGTGAGAGCAAAATTGTTGCTATCCATGCTAATTGAATAAGAAGGCTCAAAAGAAATGCAAATCTTTTTGTGATTTTTCTGAAGTAAGGAAGGATACTTATAGACAGGAAAAGTATCTAGAGGCCAAGGTGGATGTTGTCAAAGTTGTGTGGCCAAGGTTGAAATTTTCTCAGTAGGATGTTGGACAACTGTCAGTGTCTGAATGTTGGACAACCGTATAGGAGAAAGATGCTGACAGATGTTCTTTAGATAGCTAAGAGCTTTGGTTTGTTCACCTTCCCATTTTGGTAGATTCTTACGTAATAGCTTAGATAAGCTTAACGTATAGGCTGCCACATGTGGAATAAAATCTCTAATATAATTAACAATTCCAAGAAATTGTTGAATTTGTTTTACCATGAGATTTTCATCTGGAAATTGCAATAACTCTTTTGCCATATATGGGCCTAGCTGATAGAATCCATCTTTGAATTGCATCCCAAGGAATTCGATTTCCTTTGTACCAATTACGTTCTTTGATGCTGAGAGCATAATACCATACTGCTGTGTAAGGTCCAAAAATCTTTGGAGTAAGGCCTGATGTTCCTCATGGGTCTTTGAGAACAGTAAGATGTCATCAATGTAGATCAATGCACTGTTGAGGATAGGCTCATAGATTTTCGTAATAGACTTCTGAAACAGTGATGGTGCAACCTTTAATCCAAAAGGCATCACAGTCCATTGGTACTGTGCAGTAGGAATGCAAAATGCAGTCTTGTATAATTCTGTGGGATGAATACCCAGTTGCCAAAATCCTGCTTTGAGGTCAAACTTTGAAAATATGCAAGCTTCCTTGAGAAATAGTACCTGTGTACTGATTTTAGGTAATGGAAACTTATCATCTTGCAAGAATGCATTTAGAGGTTTGTAGTCTATCACTAGACGTTTCTTTCCTCGTTTCTGTTATGAACGCTTGTTGACATAGAACGCTTGGCAAGCCCAATCCGACTTTGTGGGCTCTATTAAGCCTTGCTGCAATAGTATAGCACACTCATCTTGTGCGAGCTTTAGATCATCAGGGTTCATCCCTGGATGTGTCGCTTTAGTTGGATTGATATCCTCATTCTTCTTAAATGGTAGACTTATGAAAAAGTCTGGGTTCTTCCATAGAGGATTATCATGAGTAAACTGTGCATGAGACTCTGGACAGTAGCTCAACAGTTTATCTCGTAGTTCAGTATAACATGTAGGAACCTGTGTCAGTTCAAACACGTTTTTTATGTCAGTGTATGGACTTATAAGGTTTCGATACCTGAGGCTTGTGGGTAATATCTGTAGATGTTTAGCTTGACAGTAAACATCTATTCCAATTAAGACATCTGGGCCTGGTAAGTTGCTTCCAATAACTTTAGTCCAAACTGTACACTGAGGAATGAAGCGGATGCCAATTATGCTTCTTGTATTTAACCCAATTTTGAAAGTGTTCCCATAAGCTACAGTGAAATATTCATCATGTGATTGCCATGCTTCTGCTGGTAAGATGTTGGGTTTTATGATCGTACGACTAAAACCTGTATCCATGAATCCAATAGCCTTAATGGGCCGATCATATTTATCCTGTTGGAAGATCTGGATCTAGACATATGGTCGTTTCACATTTGATATACGATCAATCTTCATACAATTTTGCCGCATCATCAAGAGAGAATCATCATCTGATGAAGGAGATGAATCCTGAGATTCTTCCTCTGATGTAGACATAGTAACAGCAAATTGTGTTTCACTGTCCTCACTCAATTGTTCTTCGAGTACCTCCTCAATGTTGTCATGAGGATGGATAGGCAACAGATTTTCAATCTTCTCCAAGAACTTGACATCTTTCTTGGTTGCCTTAGGACATTTGTTAGCCAAATGCTCAGTGCTTCCACAGATAAAACATCTAAGTCTCCCTTTCTGTCTATGGGATGACTTCTTGAAGAACCTCATATGTCTGTATTTGTTGGATTAGTTCTTCTGTTTAAAGTTCTGCTTCCAAGGCTTATTGCCTTCCTTTCTGTGGAACTTCTTCTTATGTCTCCTTTCGTAGTAAACTTGAGATTGATGAGCTTTCATGCTACTATGACACTTACAAGTCTTTTCATCTTTACATTTGATCTGGAGATAAGGCTTCTTGCAAGCTTGTTTCAGAACTGGTCCTCCTTTGAGGATATTCTTGAACAAAGTATGATAGTCATATAATTTGTCAAGAGAAGCTATAGTAAGCTGATAGATCTCACCAAGAGAAATTGTAGACATATCTCTTTGAAGAGAAGCTATGGTCCTTTGCAATTCTGGTTGTATTTCATCTGGAAGGGATGAGATAAAGGTGTAACGCAAGTTAATATCATTCAATCCATTCAGAAGATAATACCTTTCCGTCATCCTTTTGTAATGCTTTTGAAGATCACACTTATCAAGAGAACAACATTTCACTTGAAATATTCCTGACGGATTTGTTTGTCAATCAACTGGAAGTCACCAATAAATTCTTTGTGAATGACTCCAAGTAGTGCTCCAACTATAGTAACTTGGATATACTGAAGCTGTTTATACTAACTAACACTTTGCCACCATTCTCGCAAAGTACCAGTAAACCTGGATGTGAATTCAGACAAAATATCTTGAAGAGGATGATTTGGTCTGGTCATTTGTAAATCAATCTATGCACCGAACTCATGAAGTCTATCTCGCCATTTCTTTGGAGGTAGATCATCAAAAGTAAACCAAGGACCTGAAGTAGGCTTGGTAGACGGCTGTGCAGCTGCCGTAGCTGGTGTTTCCTGAGGTGCAGCTTCTGGTCTGAAAGGTTCAGTACTAGTGGATTCAGCTTCACTGATTTCTGGTTCAACTTCAGTATATTGAGGCATAGTCATCAGAACATTGGATAGTTCTGAAAGATCAGCAAGATTTGCTGAAGAGTCAGATGATGGTGAAACATCTGGTTCATATGATGACTCTGAAGACGGTTGTTCTTCTGAAGCAATGAGGATTTTCTCATCTGAACAACTTGATGGTGTTGCAGATAATTCAGATATGTTGCTTTCCGAATCAATTCTCTCTACATTAGAACTGGAAGATTCTGCAAGAGTTGAAGAACTAGATAGTTCTTTAAGAGGCATCAGTACCTCTGATGTTGAAGTAGCTATATACTCTGTCTGCTTGGCTTTATCCTTCCCAAAAGAAGTAGTGGAAGGTTGAACTGGTGTTGGTGGTGGAGACTCTGGAGGAGTATGAATCCTTAAAGGCTTTCTCCACTGTTCTTCAGTTGGTTCGAAAGGCTTATATGAAGTAGAAGCTTCATGAACCTTTGAAGAATGATCAGAAGGATGATCAAACACTCTATACTTATACATGCGATCAGATGTAGGCTTTGACTTTGATCATTGAAGTTTTTCCTAAGTTGTCTGAGGATGAACATACTGTCTAATCAAAGGATAATTGAATTAAAAAACCTTTGAGTAGTCAGCTTCTTCTAGATACCATTGATACGCAGGTGTTGGATATGATGGCTGAAGAGTAGAGAAATCTGAAGAAATTGAGCCATATATCTGCTGAGATTGAGAAGCATGCATGTCTGTTTCCATTTGTTGTACAGTCCTTTGTATCTCTTGTATCTTTCTAACCTTCAAGTTAAAATCTGGCCCAATATGACGGGCTGCGATGTATTGTTTAAGTTCAGCATCCAAGTGTTGGATCTGGGCTTTGTAAGACCGATACATCTTTTAGATCTGTTCCACAATAGTATTGACTTGTTTATGCGTAGCAGTATTTTGTTGTCTGATTCCATCCAGCTTGGAATCTATTCTTTTCAGAACTTTGTTCTATGCTACTGCATTCGAATTTTGCTAGTTAAGGACTTCATCACTAGGATTTGATACCAGTGTACCTTGTGATGTAATTCCTGACGCTCTAATATAAGGGTTGAAAATAACCCACTGTGAATCATCAATACTCCTTGAAAGTTGAGGAAAGTTATCCTCCTCTGATAAGACCATCATGCAAGGTTGAGGAGTAGGAGGTTGAACAGGAATTGCAGGCTTAACTATTTGCAACATAGATCTGCATGATCCACCAGTAGATCTGCAAGGATTTGACTTCTGATAGACAGACGAACCGAGCATCTTCATAGTAGAAGACTTTGGTCTGGATGGTACAGTGAATAGACCATTATGATCGTCTGGATCTGAATCCTTTCCAAGAGAAGAATAGTCACGAGAAGGCAAGCATCTAGATCTGGGCTTGGATTTCTTCTTCCTTTTCCTGTGATATCTAGGATCATCGTCGTCTGAGTCTGACTCTGGGTTGAGACAGATCTCACAATCTGGTTCACACATTGATAGGTCGGCATCCCATACAAAATGTCCATGATGATAACTTACATAGACAGGTTCTCCATTGTGCTTGAAATAATGGATAGGAGGACCGTCTTGACCTTCCATATGTGAGAATATGGGCTGGATCTTAAGGCTTTGATCCCCAACTGATAGATCTGGTCGATATGAAGTGCTGGGCTTAGAACATGAGGCCTTTAAAGATAAATCTGCTAGATCTTGAGGTTCAATAGGCTGGATCATCAGGATGGATCCTGATGTAGAAGGACCAGGCATGTCGTTGCAAGGTCGAGTGTAGATGGACTTTACTGAGCCATCTTTCAGTGTCCTCAAAATTGGAGTTGTAGTATGAAAAGAATGTCAATGAGGCATATGGAATACCTTTTGGTAATTGGTAATCCATTCAGTAGGCATGATCTTTTCAAGCTCCTATGCTGGTAACTGCTTCGGTATTTGGAGGATAGTTGTCTGATTGTTTAGAGTATCAGTAACCATGTACAGTGCATCCGAAGTAGAGTTAGGAAAGTTGACATCCAACGCATGATTCTAAAGGCGATAGATCATCTGGTGATGAAGAGTAGCCATGATGGTTGTCAGATCTTGATCTGCTCCAGTGATCTGAATCTGAACTTGTAGACGTTCAGATAAAGTAGGATCATCCAACCTGATGTTGAAATCAGGTGTTATGGTCAGTATCACACTCCCTTTGTCTAGAGTTATCAGCAAGGTACCAATCAAAGCATTTTGGTACATTGTGTAGGCAGTGTCTAAGAGAGAGATCCTGGCTGTCGCAGGTATTCCCTTTCTTCCATGTAAGGTAAGAACAAGGCGTATAGCTCCAACATGAAGATGTGTATGGCTTTATTCCCTCCAAAGAGAGATCAGCTCCTTTCGTATTTCAAGCTTTGCGTATTGTTCTACTGTTGTAGATTTGAGACCACACTGTTCCAGTTTGGAACTCTGGATGATTTCTTTTACACGAGGTCGACTAGTAGAAAACACTCCTAATACTTCTCGTCCATGAACGGTCACGAGAATATATGTTGTAAGGACTAAGCAAAGGCAAAGAAGACTCACAAACACGGTTTTCTACAGGCACATGAGTAATCTCAACAAGATTTTCTATTTTTTGTGATAAAACACACTTTACATTTCTAGGTAATGAGGCTAAAGATAAGCTAGAAGATAGATGAACTGGATCTGAAGAATCCATCGCTCTTATACAACTCTCTTCTTTTACTCCCTTGTTAGAAGTTCCCCCCTTTAGGAAAAGAAGTGAGGTATGTTTCCAAGGAATTCACAAGCAGTAGTGAAAACCTAATCGAGAAGTAGATATACTTCAAGGGATATCTCAAGTGTATTCTGCATTACAGACTCTACCTGACAAGCCACTAACATCACTTAGTATGGGAAATGTTGAAACAGTAAAAGCGTTTCAGAAATTTAGGCCCGCGCATGCTAGCGAACTTAGGCCTATTCAATTGTGTATTTAATATATGTTATAATAAATCTAGAATGTTAGCTCATAATCTGATTACATAACATAGAGATTGAGAAATCCTGTGTACAAATAGAACTACCATAATTGAAAGGAGTTTATTGCAAAACTAGAGATGGGTAGATATAAATCTTCTAGATTATGATTAAAACTAATAGTGAAATTCACAAAGCGATAAACAATCTTAATACCTTTAACCTGAATAATATCGGTTGATAATTTTAAGATTAGTTGCTAGTAATCTTAGGTGAGTTATTAGTATACCATAGGAATTTTCTCGGTACAATAGTTAATAAAAAATTGCATAATAAAAGGTCAACCATTTAAGGGTTTTTAGGGGAAATTGTGACCTAAACACTAATTCTTGATATCAATAGTTTTCTTAATGATTTCTTTCGTTTCTGTGTTCAATATTATTGCCTATTTTATTTTAATTGTTAAGTTTTATTTTCTTAACTGATAACCAAAAATATAATTCGTAGGCTAGATAGTATGAGAAAGGTAATTACGAGTAATCGCTCTCTTCGTGGATTGACCTGTGCTTATAGATACTAGCTATAACTATAATGTGCACTTATGATAAATTATATTGGTATAGAAATAACCAAAAAGTGTTACGTGAAAAATTATCAAAAAAATGGCTTCGACAAACTAAACAAAGGAACCATGGATTTAAAAAATTATGATACACTTGCCCCATGTTAGGAGACAACGTTTATGGTAAACATTGCTATGCATGCGACAATCAATGCGTAAAGCTTGACTTTGCACGTGTGCTAGTCAATAAAAGGACATTAGCTGAGGTGGAAGATTGCACACGCCAGACAGTTCCCAGAACCCTTTTATTTTATTATATATTTTTAAAACCTTTAATTTCAATTAAATTAATTTAGTGGAGATTAAATTAGTTTAAACTCTTAATAAATTTTAAAATGTTTTTTAATTATTTGGAAACTATTTTCAAATGGTTATTTTGTTAGGAATACTTAGGAATTTAGTTTAATTTTCCAAGGAATTGAATTATGAAATTAATTTTTGGGGTCCGATCCGAAAACTGGACCCCAACCGGAAAACAAAATAGAAAACAATAGCGAGAGCGAAACTAAGAGACAGAGATGCGATCAAACACGTGTGGAAATAACCAAACAAAAGAATCGAATCCGGAAAACATAAGGCGAAAAACCAATTAGCGGAACAAATCGCACAGTTGATCGCGGCTTATCGTTCAATCCGAAGATTGATCCTTGGAAACCGGTCAAAATCAATTTATACCAAGAATTGCAACACAGGGTGCAACCTCGGGTCGACTCTCAAGGAACCAAAGTAAAGATTGATCTTAAGACTAGCCTAGTCTAATGATGCATGTAATTAAAGCAATTAAAGGGGGGTTTTGGCTTGATCTTTAAAATTAAAGAAAGCTAAGTATGAAATAAATGTTTTTGGGATTTTTAAAGGACAAGACAATTTGAAATAATTAAGATTGAAAACAATTAACTAAAGTTCTCCTGAAAATGCGGCTCGGGTCATCATCGTTCAAAATAAATGTTGGGGTTTGAAATCCACTAAGTTTCGAAAGCTCAACCTTAACAACTCGTTAAGTCCAAGATTTAATTAATCAACTCGATTAACTAAATCTTGTTTAAACCATTAGTGTATGCTATGAAATGATTAATGCAATAAATCAATCGAATAACAACATGACTAACTCAATCAAACACAACTAGGCAGATTAGGTTAATCAATGTAAATCCAAGCGATATACATGAGACTTCATGTATTGAGCACAATATTCAACACAAACCAGTCCTTAACATATATCAAAGTTTAACATCCTACTAAACTATAGCAAGATTCATTCGGTCATACAATGCAATCTCCAACTCGGAGTTGTTACAAAAATACGACAAAAATCTAAAACTAAGATCGATTACCCCATGTTGAGCTCTGGAACTCCAACCGTTGCTACATCTTCAGGAGATCCAACGCCTAGCCACGCATGATCGGGTGAGTCCATCATCGCTGGAATATCACCTCGGTCCATGACTCCAACGACGAACAGTTGAGAATGGGTGCGACGAATGATGGAAGAGATGAAGATGATGATGGTGGACGTCATCTGGAGGTGGCGCCGAATCTGCAAAACAGAGGAAACAAAAACTATTAGAAAAATGGAGAAGACGAAGGATGGAGAGCTACCTCGGGAATGCGGCCGTCGTCAATTAACCTAAAACAGAAGGTTTTATAAGAAGTCTGTGTGGGCGGAATTGGACGGTGGATAATTTTGCTATTTAAGGGCCGGGGTATCCGACATTCATCGCGACTAATGAATAAAGTTCGTCGCGACGCATAAAAATGGTCACTCGTCGCGACGAATTAATTTATACCAAATAAATTCGTCGCGGCGAATGTCTGCGTTGGTTCGTCCCGACTAATGGATGGCTTCTCACGACGTGTTGACTCCATTGTTCCTGCAAAAATACAACACCCTTGCAGTATCAATTGTCCCAATAAAAGTTATACAGAAATTAATATCAAATGACAACAAAATACTGACAATGTGCAAATTATAAAAGCTCGATATGAGGAACCAATTTAAGCACAAAAATCATAAATTAGGAGTCAACAAGTGCATAATTACTTAAGAAAACAGGGCCAATTTATAGTATAAATTTGGCTCAATCAAATTCCCCCACACTTAGACCTTTGTACTCCTGGACAAAGTTTACAAGAGTCAAAAAGGTACAAGAGTGAAAGAAAATTCCGCCCATGCTCAAATAATAACAGAAATGACGCAATCCACTTCATCAGAATTCACACGCAGCAAATTGAAAGAGTGCTAATAAAACAGACACTGAAAGAATTTAAGCACATGAGATTGAACAAAAGAGGATCACTCGGGATGTGGTGTTTACGCTCAACTCACTTGTGTTTAAGGATATTTTCTCTCCATCTGCTTAATGCATCTCCTACCATAGGCTTGTATCAATTTTATTTCTCCACTACAAGGACTATTATTTTAAAGATCAAGAGGTCTTTCAGGGTTGTAATGAGCGGAGGGCTAGTTGAATGGATGGAGTGAAAGAAAGAAAAATATGAGCATGCGCTAAATGAGGAACTGATGTCAACAGCCAAACTAAAACTAAACACTGAAATAAATTGAATATACACATTTTTTTTCACATTTTGGCTATCTCATTTTGAGATGCTAATCCCTTTTTGGGATACAACGCATTATTATCCCTTTTTGGGATACACAAGACTAACACTTTTCCATTTTCCAACATTTTTTTTAACCTAATAACAAAACACATACTACCGACATCATCTGAATATGTATGCAAATGCTCATAGAGTAAAGGCTCAAGGGGCTAGCAAAGGGAAAAGTGTTTAAGGGTTGGTGTTTGGGGAAAGAAATTTGAAAGAAGGAACGCTCTATCATATCAACAAAATTCTAGTCCATCAAGCTTTGAGTAAAATTGACACAAGTTCTAGAGAAGTATGAACCAAGCGGATGCACACACAAAGATATAGAAGAAGAATTTGGCTCGAATATCCTTCCAACAAGGGTTTTGTCCCAATGATCAATCTCAAGTCTTAAAAACTGATAATACTATCTTGTTAGCATGCTCCCATTCACTTTGTTTTGAAAACTTCAAAAGTTAAAATTTTGCCAGATCCAATTATCGTTCGAAGAATGGAGAGTATTTTCAAAAACTCAAGTATCAGTTTTTTGAAACTTGTAAATGATTTGCATGCAAGGGCACAAAAGAACAGGTGCAGTAAAATTTGAAAGGGCCCACAAAATTATGCACAAATTCTAATAGGCATACAATGCAAAATATAAGAAGGGAACTAGCTCCCCCACACTTAAACCTGGCATTGTCCATAATGGCAGAAGTAGCAAGGCACATATAGAAGCATGAAACAAAAATTGACAAAAGAGAAATGGGGATATATCATTAAGCCCAAAAGGTAAATGTACAAAAAGGGAGGATCCGAAGAACTAGCTAAAAATTACAACAAAGAGAAGAAAATAGAGAAAAACAACAACAAGAAAGGAAAACAAACAGTCTAAACTATGCTGCAGGATCGGCAGCTGGCGGATCCGGAGGGGCAGCGGCAGAGGAACTAGGAGCAGCAGCAGAGACCGGAGCGGGAAGCGAAAGGGGCAACCCAAGGTGAGCTGCAATCATGGAGAGCATGGCGCTATTGAATTCACGATCAGCAGCCAGCTGCGCCTGGACGGAAGTGAGCAGGGCACGATTAGCGGCCAGTTGGGCCTCAAGCCGGTGGATGTCGTCTCGGAGCAGAGCCACCTCGGAAGGAGCAGGGGGGCGGTAGGTGGGGAAGACACCGGAGAAGAGACACGAGGCGGAGAAGGGACATGAAGCGGAGCCTCGGGGGAAACTGGATGGACAGGAGGATCGGGTGTAACACCCCACTCCCGTAAGACCCGAATCAGATATCGTTGGTGATATCCGAGTCCGTGCCCCGCGAGAGTGGCGTACTACATCAGTCGATTTAAAACTCAGTATACATTTTTTTTAAGCCATTGATTCCACGTTAACACGACCAACACAATAAGTAATTAAAATCCGTGTTCAATAAAACCAGCCAGTTATTACGGTCATCCGGTAATAATTTACAATCATCAATCGAAGAAACATCAAAACCACAATGGGCTCAAGAAAATACAAAGCCTTGTTATACGGTGATTCGGAACACAATTTACTAAGACACAATGTAGACGCGAATCGATCCGATCTCTAACCTTTACTCGTCTACAGTGAGACATACTCCCGTGTCAACCGGGTATTCTTGAGACCTAAAAATAGATGCAAATTTTGGGTGAGTTTTGCGAACTCAAGAAGAAACCATCATCGATGGTTCACTTAATCATGCATTACGCCCATGGCGACAAAGATCCAAAGAATAATCAATTACCGATGGCGATTAATAACAATGTCCGAGAATGTAAAGCCATTCACAAGAACACATACCATCACGAGGCGGTACTTATCACGTAAGCGATTACTTATGCGAATGCAATGCATATGTGACTCTTTCCGGTTATTCAAGATTGTGTCCAAGTGCTCGAGCAGTGTTGATGGGGGACGCGTCGAGATTTCTCCCTCGGGCTCGAGGTCCGATCGATCTGATATGAGAGCTTGAAGCTCTTATCAAGAAAATAGCAACTGGGGCACATCCATTATCCGATCATGCAATTATGCATGCGGTGCGAGATTCGATGAATGTACGGTGTTTGGCTATAAAGCCCGTGTAGCGAGAAGTCAATGATATGGCTATAAAGCCCGGTATAGCGATGTTCAAAGATATGATGGCTATAAAGCCCGATCTATCGATGTCGGTATCATTCGAGACAAAGTAAAATCATACAATACAATCCCATACACGCCAAGAGTCATGCGGTGATCATTCAATTCACTTTTGCACGTAATTCACGTTGAGCATGTAAACAACCAGAAATTTGAGAAACCAACTAGGTTACTCACCTATTACTTCGAGCTAATGCCGGAAGTCTCGTGACGTCGGTCAATCGACGCCCAATTGGCCTCTATATGAATCGGAAAAGTACGAGTCACTAAATATGAAATTTGTGCTCATGTTGATGATATATGCATGTTCATGAATTCCCGGCCCTAATCCCCTTTTTCCATTATAAAAATTCATCAAAAATTCAGAAACCTATTGGCGCTGACGGTGCGCAATTCGGACCTCTATAGGTCCCCAATTAAATAAAATAGTGATTAAAAGTTCCGTCACCGGGGCCACGTCAATTTCCGTCTAAAATTCCCAATTTCTTATAAATGAAATTCAATATTCAATGAATCCGATGCCTCTAGAATCAGGTCAATCGGACGTCGAACGGAAAAGTTATTCACAAAAGAAATCAAAATTCAACAAGTAATATATATAAATATTGCCCTTATTTTTCCCTTTATTTTCTGATTTCCAACCAAACTTCCAACACCCATAACTCTTTCTATACATTTCTGAAAAATGCAACCTATACCTTGTTGGAGAGCTTATGAAAAGCTCTACAATTCTCAAGAGGACCATAAAAATCAATTCCAAACCTAAGGGTGTCAAATATCCCATCAAACCTTCTGCCTACTCAATTCCCATTAACACAGGGCAGTACCTTGACACTTTCATAACTCACTGATTCTTCAGAAATAAATTACCACAAAAATATGGTCAATAAGTTCACATTGTCCTCAACAATTTTCATGAACAATCCAAAATCAGATTCTATTTCTAAGCAAGTCCATTAATTCATTTAATGTTACTGTCCCTGCAATCCTTCAATTTGGGCAGTAACCTTACAACAAGCATATCTCCCTATACACAAGTCAGTAAAATCAGAACTTTATATCCCTGTAAAGATAACATCTCAAACTTCAATTTTCATGAAGCACTCATCATCCAACTCGATCTCTAACAATTTTAAAACTGTTATGGAAGCTACTGTTATGATCAGCCATTCATAACCTAATGTAGGGTTCATTTTTACAAAATCATAACTCCCAATTCTAACTTCTAAAAATTACAAACCATATATCAATTTCAAGGTAATATCTTCCTCTACAACTTTTCAGAAGCTCACTCACACCAATTCAGTCCACATAGAATGTTAAAATTGCCTCCAATCAGTAAACTCACAAAATCACACTAAAGCTAGGTTTCATCCAAAATGCTCAAAACCAGTCATTAGTAATCAATTCATATCTCCAAATATACAATTCTAAAAATAACAATATCAGAATCAATGGAAAGATAATTCAATATGCTACAACTTCCATGAAGACCATTTTCCCTAATTCCATCTCAATTAATTCTGAAAAATCAACAAAACTCAGATGTCATGGTTGCGGTTACTGTTTACAGGCAATGGAACAGTAACTTTCCATACAGAAATTGACCCTTCTATCATTGGAATTCAACAACACCTATTTCACACTAAATTGAAGCCAACATCCCAAAGTTTCATTGGGCACAAACCTTGCCTCATTTGAACATCTACACAATTAGTTATGAACAAAACATGACAGTAGGTTCAAAACTCAATTTCCAGCTTAAATCAACAATCTAACTTCTATCACTTCTAACATCAATAACATATCACTAAGCATCCATTCCTACCTCTAATTCAACCCCAAACTCATCACAACATACACTTCTACAATGACACAAAAATTGGCAGCACACCTATACACAATTCCCATACTTTGTTTCCATGTATTAAGACATCATTAAAACAAAGAACTTCAAAGAACCTTACCTATCAAGCTTCCAATCTTTATTTCCTTCTTAACTTCTTTACTTTCTACCTTCACTAATCACTTCTTCCACCACCATACATATGCAGTTCATCATCATGGGAAGACTATAGCTTGGTAAGTGTTTGGAGGAAGATGAAAACAAGAAGAAGAAAATTGATGGTTAAAGATGGAGAGGAAAATGGATAGGTTTCCTCTTTCGGATGAGAGAAGATGTATAAGTATAATAAAGCTTTCAAGTGGTCCCTTTATTGAAAAACACTAGAAGAGTCGTGGATGATGATAGGAAGAAGACAAAATGCATTAAGAAAAGGGACACTTGGCTTTTAAGACATGGAAAGACAAAACTAACTAATTAACCTACTTTAATTACAAACTTTCATTAATCCTACTTAAACACTAATCATGACTCTAATCATGACACTAAAATAATTCCCTAACATCAGTTATCCACTAATTTCATGCCATTAGGCAATCCTGTTCGGTACAAAACAGTTCACTCAGTCAGTCAGTTGGAATTTTCCGGTCCGGGAAAGAACCCCGAAAAATTTCAGAAAAATTCCCATAAATCTCTAAAAATAGAAAAGCGATTTATGGCGACTCGAATAATTTTCAAACCCGATAACCCGTTAATCACAATGAAATTACATTAGGCACAAAATCGGAATGTCATGTATGCATGTGCGGTAAGTTTACGTGCACGATTGTGACTATGTAGCAATCCTATTATGCATGAGCAATCTGTGAATCCCGATCTAACGCATACTATGCCAATTTACTATTTTACCCTTCCAGGTAGGGGTGGGATGTTACATCGGAGAGGTGAGGAAGGAGTTCAGGAGCAGTCAAGGTGAGGAGGAGGGTGGAAGGTTGCGAGGCGCACCGAGACAGACGTAAACAAAAGGAGAAGCGGGCTCGAAGGTGAGATCGCGGAATGCTCCGAACTCGAAAGGCCCTTAGCAGTCGGAAATGAGGTGGGGAAAAAGAAGGTAATGCCAGATATTGGTGGCCAGAACACATTGGCGGAGGGCAAAGGCTATGGCTGTGGCAAGATTGACAGGCGGCCGACCATGAGAAGGTATATGTATAGGGCCTGTTCTTTAGGGATATTTGTGAGGTGGAGGGTAGGAAGGATGTTGTTGCATATGAAATGCAACCAAGTGCGAGCTTGAGGGTGGAGGTCGGAACGACGGATATACCGTTGAGAGCCCCGGGGTTGAAGCCACTGAGTCCCTGCAGGGCAGAGAGTACTAATGACATCATCCCAGGGGTAGTTACGGATGAGGTCTAGATAATGGCAACGAGAGACAACAGGGAGATGGAAATGTTCTCGGATGATAACAGAGGAGAAAGCATCAGGGATAGAGACACCCCGAAAACTAATTCCGTAGGTGTGGGAATAGCGAGCATAGGAGTAATATTGGCGGACGAAGGTGAGGTTGTCAACTGTTCGAGGCTGGGCAAGGCCGGTCAACTCGAGTTGGAAGAGTTGTCCCACAAAAGGGTTGGTTGCTGGAGTGAGAGGGAAAGGTTTTTCTTTGAGTATATCCTGGCTGGCAACACGAGTGGCCAGCTGATCATACTCGGGATCCATCAGGCGAGAGGGGAAAGGATCGGAAAAACGAGGATGACGGGGAGGTTGCGAAGAAGGGGAATGAGTGTGGTCGGAGGAATCGGAAGAGGAAGGCTGCTGCTCGGGTCGAGAGGCCTGCTTCATTCGAGGCATGATCCTGCACACACAACGTTAGAAACAAGTAAGTTACTGAGAAAACTACACAGAATCAGCCTCCTCGTCGCGGCTAATGATCATTCGTCACGACGAATCGAGGTCCTCCCCATTCGTCGTGACGAACATGAGAGTTCGCTGCGACGAGGGAAGTCCTCTTCCATTCGCTGCGATCTACAGGATGTTATTGCGTGAATCTGGCACACACGTTCATGGCGAGGTATGAAACTCATTGCGAAGAACGGTGATTCTGCGAACAGACGCGGCGAACAGCGCTCGCTGTTCGTCCTAAATCTAACAAATAACAACGAGAATGGACAAAATGAAAGAATAAGAACACTTACCTAAGGTCGAAAACGAAGATGGGAGAAGATTTGAGAAGGTTGGGAGCTTCAAACGCAAGGGCACAAACTGGGAGCGGCGACGGCGGCTGCGAAGGAGAAGCGAGGAAGAAGAAGAAAAAGAGAAAAGAGAAGGAGAAGAAGAAGAAATAAGGTGGGAAGCAGACGAAAAGACGCGAAGGAGAAAAGACTGAAAAGGGCTCCGGACAAAAGAGAAGTCCAACAGTTCAGAGGGGCAAACTAGGAACTATTCGTGGCGACCAACGGCGCGTTTATCGCGACGAAAAAGAGACAAGCCCTAGAAGAGTCGCGACGAGCAGGTACGTTCGTTGCGACGAACCGCCCAAACAAAATGCAAATTCTAAGGATCCTATTCGAATTGCACAAACATTCAATCAATCACTTCACATGCACAAATCAACCATTCTCTTTGATCTATATCATGCTTCACTACAAGAAACATGCAGAGCCAACAGAAAGGGATCAATTTATTGAGACAGAAAATAGAAATCATACCTGACTACAGCTATTCCTACTGGATGGTTCTCTCCCCCACACTTAAATAATATAATCATGCTCAACAATATGCACGTTGGTATCAAACATAAGCACAATTATATAGTAAATGAAGGAAAGAGAAAACCTGGCACTCAAGGTGGGTCTTGTAGCTCGAGATGGACGTGCAGTTGATATCCAAGCTTCATGTCAACAGCTTGGGTCCTGGGCAGCTCCATTTCCATTCCCGTTTCCGAATAAGCACCTGCACTATCATCAAAATAGAAACAGCCTCCAAAGAGATCATTAGTGGTCGGGGTTAAAGTTTCTGCAAATTCAGAACAAGCATCATCGATTACAACATCAAGCATATTCACCCCAAGAAAGGAGTAATCCTCGTTAGGGTGTTTCATAGCTTCATACATGTTGAAGCTGACGTGTTGATCACCAACCTCCATGGTGATCTTCCCTTCCTTCATACTGATCATTGTACTTGTCGTCCGAAGGAAGGGTCATCCATGATTGAGAAGTGTCTGCACCACTTCAAGAGACATATCCAAAGACGTAAAAATCGGCGGGAACACTAATCCTTTCACTTGGACCGTAATGTCCTCAATGATGCCTGAGGTGTCGGAAGGATCTGTCAGCCAACTGTAACACTACCGAAGTAGGTTTTACGCTCTTAACCCCCAGGGCTTCATAGACAGATTTTGGCATCACATTGATTGCCGCTCCCAAATCCAGCAACGCTCTTCCAATTGTCACCTTTCCTATGACACAAGGAATGGTGAACGATCCTGGATCCTGACACTTCACAGGAATTTGGGGCTTGAATAATGCGGACACGTTTGAGCTCACCTGGACTCTCTCATTCGGCCTAAACTTACGCTTGTTTGTGCATAAGTCCTTCAAATATTTAGCGTAGGCCGGAACTCTCTTAACCAGGTCCAAAAGGGACACATTCACTTTCACCTTCCCAAATAGGTCAATAATTTCCTTTTCATGTTTCAGTTCGTTGACCTTCTTGCTCATCAAGTAGGAATTTGGGAAGGGAAGGCCCTTTAGATTGACTTCCCTTTATGTTGCTTCATTTCCACTAGATTTTTCCTTTGCAGCACTTTCTCCTGGACTGTTTGATGGTTGCTCTGTTTCCTCAATGGTTAATTTCTTCTTTTTCTTCAGCAATTCCTCTTCGCGATCACTCTCTGATCGCACAACCTTCTTTTCTCTTACTTGAGGTGTCTCTTCAACCTCAATTTCTTCGGCGCATTCTTCTTCTTCAGGAATGCTAAATTGCACTTTCTTTCCACTCCTTAATTCAATTGCGTTCAGGCTTTTCGGATTTATGACCGTTTTGGAGGGAATTGATCCGCTACTCCTTGCTTGATTTTCACTCAAGTTGTTGGATAATTGAGTGACGTATGAGTTCAGGTTTTCTGCCTTGGTTTCCCATTGATCCATTCGCTTTTCCAAGGCAGTAAAACGCGCAGCATTCTTCGAGGAGTCCTGCTGGATTAAGTTTGCGATGGCGTTGAACTGATTAGCCGTAGAGGCTCTTTCTTCCTTCATCAACGTCATTATACCATGTAGTAGTTGGTTGGTGTCCTCTTTTGGCGGTTGTGGTTGCACCGTCAATGCTTGTTGATCAGGGAACTGGTTTGTAGATGTTCCAGCTCCACTCCCTTATTGAAAACGGTTGGGTGCTCTTCCCTCATTACTCCTCCAACTAAAGTTAGGATGAGATCTCCATCCTTCATTATACGTGTTGGAGTACGGATCCCACTTAGGATTTTGTCTCCCCGGATACACTGCAGAGACTTCTTCATACCTCCCGGACGGAATAATCGGTTATGTGCATCATCGATCCGCAAGATTCGCAACTAAGTGCGGCGATTCGATGGAAGATGAAGGCGATGCACATTCAAATTCTTCACTCACCGCAATCGAGGACAACCGTGAAGTTATCCTATGCTCAGTGGAATCCACCTTTGATTCTAGGCTTTCCATCCTTTTGTGCGAGCCGACATGGCTCCTACTTCATGAACATTCCGGAATCACGAGCACTATATCTGCTGCGATGGTTGAGGCCATCCTCTTGATCAAGGCCCACGCTTGGTGCGGTGAGGTCAATCAACGATCCTCCGAGCAAGCAAAGATCTAACATTCCCTTTCTCGATTCTTCACCCCATCATAAAAATATTGAACAAGTTGCTCATCGAATTTGATGATGGGGCACCGAGACAACAGATCCTCAAATTGCTCCAAAAGTCATACAAGGACTCGTCATAATCTTGCTTGGCAGAATAGATTTCTTTCCTCATTGATGACGTCCTCGAGGCTGGAAAATACTTTTCCAGGAAAGCTTTTCTCAAGTTGGCCCAACTATGGTAGGCATTCGCGACATGCCTTGGGAGGCTAATGTACCACTCCCTGGCTTTTCCTTCTAGGGATAAGTGAAACACCTTCCACAGCATATGATCTAGGGGAGATCCTACGGGTTTCATGCTTTGACAAATCATTGTCAGCGCTTGTAAATGCATGTAGGGATCTTCTCCCGCCAAACCGTGAAATTTGGGGAGAGAATTGATCAATAGCCCCTTAACTTCGAAATTCACGTTGAAGTTCGGGCAGGCTGCAGTGAAGGGGTCATAATTGACGTCCGAGGTCGTAGCTTCTCTGATCGTTCTACGCCTATTGTTCCCTATGTTCTCATCGACTCTTTCCTGATCACCATTTAATCCATGATCTCCGTTCCTAGGTTGGTGACCGGGAAATTCTTGATGCTCAGCCATTTCTCCTACTTGATGCTCTAATGTGTTAAGGGTTGCTTGCTCTCTTCTGTCCTTCCTATGCTTCCTTAAGTATCGCTCGATTTCAGGTTGAAAATGAACTAACCTAAGTTTACGGGGCATGCACAAAAGAAGTTCTCCTAAATTAGCTCACTAAAACGACAGCGAACAGAAAGGGTTTAATTCACAACTGTTCGTCGCGACTCCTAGGAACTCGCTGCGGCGAACAGAACAAAATTGCGAATATTAGTCGCGACGAATGTATTAACTCGTTGCGACGAACGATGAACTCGTTGCGACGAATGATGAACTTGTCGCAGCCAAGAATCACAGCAAAGCACAATAACTCGAAATTAGGCACAATAAACAGGAACAATCAAACTAAACACTTAAAGCAAAACAGAATTAACACTAAAAAGATAGAAGCAAACAAAATAAAACAAAATTATTAAATGCAAAACAGAATGCAAACAACAAAACTATAATGTAAAACAAATACTTGGCTAACCTAGAAAACCAATTACTTTGGTTCCCAACAACGACGCCAATTTGATCGACTTATCGCTCAATCCAAGATTGATCCTTGAAACCGTCAAAATCAATTTATACCAAGAATTGCAACACAGGTGCAACCTCGGGTCGACTCAAGGAACCAAGCAAAGATTGATCTTAAGACTAGCCTAGTCTAATGATGCATGTAATTAAAGCAATTAAAGGGGGTTTTGGCTTGATCTTTAAAATTAAAGAAAGCTAAGTATGAAATAAAGGTTTTGGGATTTTAAAAGACAAGACAATTTGAAATAATTAAGATTGAAAACAATTAACTAAAGTTCTCCGAAAATGCGGCTCGGTCATCATCGCTCAAAATAAATGTGGGGTTTGAAATCCACTAAGTTTCGAAAGCTCAACCTTAACAACTCGTTAAGTCCAAGATTTAATTAATCAACTCGATTAACTAAATCTTGTTTAAACCATTAGTGTATGCTATGAAATGATTAATGCAATAAATCAATCGAATAACAACATGACTAACTCAATCAAACACAACTAGGCAAATTAGGTTAATCAATGTAAAATCCAACTGATATACATGAGACTTCATGTATTCAGGCACAATATTCAACACAAACCAGTCCTTAACATAGATCAAAGTTTAACATCCTACTAAACTATAGCAAGATTCATTCGGTCATACAATACAATCTCCAACTCGGAGTTGTTACAAAAATACGACAGAAATCTAAAACTAAGATCGATTACCCACGTTGAGCTCGAACTCCAACCGTTGCTACATCTTCGGAGATCCAACGCCTAGCCACGCATGATGCCGGGTGAGTCCATCATCGCTGGAATATCACCTCGGTCCATGACTCCAACGACGAGCAGATTGAGAATGGGTGCGATTTAATGATGGAAGAGATGAAGATGATGATGGTGGACGTCGTGCGGAGGTGGCGCCGAATCTGCAAAACAGAGGAAACAAAACTATTAGAAAATGGAGAAGACGAAGGATGGAGAGCTACCTCGGAATGCGGCGTCGTCATTTAACCTAAAAGTAAGGTTTTATAGGAAGTCTGCGCGGGCCGGGCCGGAACAATGGATAATTTTGCTATTTAAGGACTGGGGTATTCGACATTCGTCATGACATAAAATGGTCACTCGTCACATTTAATTAATTTATACCAAATAAATTCGTCGCGGCGAATGTCTGCGTTAGTTCGTCCCGACTAATGGATGGCTTCTCACGACGTGTTGACTCCATTGTTCCTGCAAAAATACAACACCCTTGCAGTATCAATTGTCCCAATAAAAGTTATGCAGAAATTAATATCAAATGACAACAAAATACTGACAATGTGCAAATTATAAAAGCTCGATATGAGGAACCAATTTAAGCACAAAAATCATGAATTAGGAGTCAACAAGTGCATAATTACTTAAGAAAATAGGGCCAATTTATAGTATAAATTTGGCTCAATCAAATTCCCCCACACTTAGACCTTTGTACTCCTGGACAAAGTTTACAAGAGTCAAAAAGGTACAAGAGTGAAAGAAAATTCTGCCCATGCTCAAATAATAACAGAAATGACGCAATCCACTTCATCAGAATTCACACGCAGCAAATTGAAAGAGTGCTAATAAAACAGACACTGAAAGAATTTAAGCACATGAGATTGAACAAAAGAGGATCACTCGGGATGTGGTGTTTACGCTCAACTCACTTGTGTTTAAGGATATTTTCTCTCCATTTGCTTAATGCATCTCCTACCATAGGCTTGTATCAATTTTATTTCTCCACTACAAGGACTATTATTTTAAAGATCAAGAGGTCTTTCAGGGTTGTAATGAACGAAGGGCTAGTTGAATGGATGGAGTGAAAGAAAGAAAAATATGAGCATGCGCTAAATGAGGAACTGATGTCAACAGCCAAACTAAAACTAAACACTGAAATAAATTGAATATACACATTTTTTCACATTTTGGCTATCTCATTTTGAGATGCTAATCCCTTTTTGGGATACAACACATTATTATCCCTTTTTGGGATACACAAGACTAACACTTTTCCATTTTCCAACATTTTTTTTTAACCTAATGACAAAACACATACTACCGACATCATCTGAATATGTATGCAAATGCTCATAGAGTAAAGGCTCAAGGGGCTAGCAAAGGGAAAAGTGTTTAAGGGTTGGTGTTTGGGGAAAGGGCTGAAAGAAGGAACGTGTAACACCCCACTCCCGCAAGACCTGAACCCGACATCGACGGTGATATCCAGGTCCGTGACCCGCGAGGGTGGCGTGCTACATCACTCAGTAGAAAACTCAGTATAACTTTTTTTTTCTTAACACATACTCACACATATCATCGTGAATGCGAAAACAATTTATATAAACAATTCAATGGCCTTGGGGCCCTTTTTACATTTACAATTTATTTGGTCAATTGACTTTACAACTTGTCCAACTTAGTAATACAAAAGTCCAAGAATAGAAATACTAAGATGACGCGAACCGATCCCGACCACTTCTACGCTTCCTCAACCAACAGATGTCATACGCCTGCTGCCTAACGGGTATTCTTCTCGATCTGAAAATAGATGCAAATTTTGGGTGAGTTTTGCGAACTCGGTGAGAAACCATCATCAATGGTTCACTCAATTCATGCATGTTCAATCACTTACCAAATATCACATACGATCACGATTCACAAATGTAATCTCAAATAATACATACCATTACATTTCACAAATGTAAGGCATATCACCTTTCATACAATCCAAATTCAATCATACCATATATGCAATGCACATGAGACCCTTTCTATTTTCATTACGTTGTTGTGACTGCTACCAAATCGTCCCAAGAATGGGCACATTGCGTTGAGCCGTGGGTTTCAAACATTGGGCTTGAAGCCTAATACATTGAGCCCGAGGCTCAATACGTTGGACTGAGGTCTGTGCATTGAAATGAAAGCTCATATCGTTAGGCGTGATATGCCCCGATACGATGTTGCTCCGGCCACAACCGCTTTTTCTCGATCATGTCCTTATGCATGAATGCATATGTTCCAATTTCCATTTACAGTTATTTCTATCACTTACATTCAATGCCATTTCCTATTTCTTCGGACCTTCGGTCCGGTATTTCAATCATATATTTTTCCAATTTATTGCATCATACCATATCGCATTTAAAAGTCAAATCCAATGTATTGAAAATGATAATTAACACTTCAATATCAATTTTCATTTCCTCGGACCTTTGGTCCGAGATCTCCAATATAAACATTCACACGATTACACACAAGTAGCACTTCGTTATCTCATTCCAAATATTTCAGACACCTATGGTCCGAAATCAATCAAAATCAAACACACATAAACCCTCCATTATCTCCACATGGCATAATTGCAAAATCTTAAACACATAAAGGTTGAGGAACCAACTAGGTTACTCACCTGTACTTCCGAGCTAACATCTGGAAGTTTCGAGAACGCCGGTAGATCGACGCCCAAATGTGCCTCTATAACAAATGAGAGGAATCCGATCACTAATTATCCAATCCGAACTAATATAATGCACATGTAAGTGTATAATGTATGTTCATGAGATTTCCGGCCCTAAATCCAAATTTTTCCCGTCATAAAAATTCCATCAAAAATTAGAAAACTATAGCCACTGACAGCACTCAATTCGGATCTCGATCGGTCCAAAAATAAATAAAACAGTGACCATAGAACAATTACCCGGGGCCACGTCAATTTCCCATCCAAAAATTCCCAATTTATCAAAAAATGAAATTCAATATTTCACTAATCCGATGCCTCAAGAATCAGGTCAATCGGACGTCGGACGGAAAAGAAATTGACAAAAGAATCACCAAATACCAAATAATCAAATAATAAAAAATTAAAAAAAATAAAAAAAAATCAGAGGCCTCGTCACTAGGGGAGGCGTCGCCTAGTGATTCGGCTGATCCAGCCTCGTCACTAGGCGGCGACGACGCCTAGTGATGCTGGACAATCGAGCCTCGCCACTAGGCGGCGCCACCCTAGTGACCAGGCGCAATCCACTTCCCATTTCCCCTTTTTCCTGATTTCCCAATCCAACTTCCAACACTCATAATTCTCAGCACACAATTCAGAAAAATACAAATTATATCTTGTTGGAAAGATAAAGAAACCCTCTACAATTCTCAAGAAGACCATAAAAATCAATCCCACCCCTAAGGGTGTCAAAAATCCCTTCAAAGCTACTCCCTACTCAAATCCCATTAAAACAGAACAGTACATTGCAAATTTCATAACTCTCTGATTTTTCAGCCAAAAACATTACCACATAAATATGCTCAATAAGTTCACAATGTCATCTACAACTTTCATGAACAACCCAAAATCAAATTCCATAACCAACTAGGTCAAACAATTCAACAAAGAATTTGTATACATAAATTAACCAATCTGAACAGTACATTTCACATCGGTATATCTCTTAGCACAAATGTCACTAAATTCACTACCTTATATCCCTGAAAAGATAAGATCTCAAACTTCAATTTTCATGAAGAACTCAAAATCCAATTCAATTTCTAACAATTTCAAAACTGTCATGCAAGTTACTGCCATGATCAGTAGTTCATAACCCAATGCAGGTTCAATGTTTGCAAAATCATAACTCCCAAATCTGACCTCTAAAAATTACATGCCATATATCATTTTCAAGATAATTCCTTCCTTTACAACTTTGCAGAAGATCACTCACACCAATTCAGTTCACATAATTTGCTAAAATTGCTTCCAATCCGCAAGCTCACAAACTCAACACTTAGGCTAGGTTTCATCAAAATGCTCAAAACCAGTCAATAGTAATCAGTTCATATCTCCCAATATAAAACTCGAAAATTAGCAATATCAGTGGAAATGTAAAGATAACTCAATATGCTACAACTTTCATGAAGACCATTCTCCCAAATTCCATCACAATTAATTTAGAAAAATCATCAAAGTCATCAGGTCATATATACGGTTACTGTTCACAGACCCTACAAACAAAAACTTCCCATGCAAAGATTCACCCTTCTAACATTACAATTTAACAATACCTATTTCACACAAATTTGAAGCTAACATCCCAAAGTTTAATTGGGCACAAACCTCACCTCATTTACACACCTACAAAATTAGTTATGATCAAAACATTACAATAGGTCAAACTCACATTTTCAGCTATACTATACAATTCCTCTTCCTATCATGCCAATTGAACTTCTAACACCATATGCATTTCAATAAAGCATAAAAATCAGTATTCCTAACATTCATACATTCACTAGGGCTAACATTCACGAATTGGCAACACTCAATTCTTCATTTTTAAGTAAAATCAATCATCAATATGTAATCAAAATCAAGTTAAAAACACTCATTCCTACTACTTCATCAAATCTTACTTCAACCTAACTTTATACCCATCATTTCCACCTATAAGTTTCATTAAATTCATGCATCAATACTCATAATAAATGCACCATAACTCCAATTAAATACATCTAACAACCATGATTCAATACTACATAATTAAAGCTTAATTAAAAATTAACTTCAAACCTTACCTACTTAAACTTCCAATCTTCACTTCCTTTCAAATCTTTGCTTCCTACCTTCTCTAACAACTTCTCCTAACACCAAGCAAGGGCAAGCTCTCCATGGCAAGAAAATAACTTGATTTCATGAAGGAGCTCTTAAGGTTTGGAGGGAGGTTTGAGAGAGGAAGAAGAAAATCGATGGTGAGAGGAACAAAGGAAGAAGGTTTTCGGATGGTTGCAAAAGAAAGCAAGGCAACTTGACTTTTCATGCTTTAATTCAATGAATTTCGGATGGAGATGAAAAAAAACAAGGCATTTGGTCTTTTATTCAATGAGTTCCCGTAATATACAAGCTAACCATTCATTCTAAGGTGGGACACTTGGCAATTTAAAAGAAGAAAAGACAAAATGAGTTAATCTCAATTAATTAAGCACTAATCCCACTTAAGCACTAAACATGGCACTAACATAATTCCCACAATTATTTATTCACTAAATAATTTTCCGGTCCGGGCAAGAACCCCGAAAAATTCCAGAAAAATTTCCATAAATTTCTAAAAATGGGAAACAATTTATGACACACTCCAAATAATTTTCCAAATACTATTATCCCATAAATTTCACAAAAGGTCTCAATTTGAAACCTAAGCCGGAAAATGTCATGAATGCATGTTACCATGTGCATATGCAAAACAATCATCAGTCATAGAGGCTAAATGTTGTATGCGCATGCCGAGTTCTAATTCCATACTCCTAACTCGTCCCAATTTACCAAAATATCCTTCCCATAGGAGATGGGATGTTACAGAACGCCTCTATCATATCAACAAAATTCTAGTCCATCAAGCTTTGAGTAAAAATTGACACAAGTTCTAGAGAAGTATGAACTAAGCAGATGCACACACAAAGATATAGAAGAAGAATTTGGCTCGAATATCCTTCCAACAAGGGTTTTGTCCCAATGATCAATCTCAAGTCTTAAAAACTGACAATACTATCTTGTTAGCATGCTCCCATTCACTTTGTTTTGAAAACTTCAAAAGTTAAAATTTTGCCAGATCCAATTATCGTTCGAAGAATGGAGAGTATTTTCAAAAACTCAAGTATCAGTTTTTGAAACTTGTAAATGATTTGCATGCAAGGGCACAAAAGAACAGGTGCAGTAAAATTTGAAAGGGCCCACAAAATTATGCACAAATTCTAATAGGCATACAATGCAAAATATAAGAAGGGAACTAGCTCCCCCACACTTAAACCTGGCATTGTCCACAATGGCAGAAGTAGCAAGGCACATATAGAAGCATGAAACAAAAATTGACAAAAGAGAAATGGGGATATATCATTAAGCCCAAAAGGTAAATGTACAAAAAGGGAGGATCCGAAGAACTAGCTAAAAATTACAACAAAGAGAAGAAAATAGAGGAAAACAACAACAAGAAAGGAAAACAAACAGTCTAAACTATGCTGCAGGATCGGCAGCAGGCAGATCCGGAGGGGCAGCGGAATGCTCTGGAACTCGAAAGGCCCAGAACAGGTCGGAAATGAGTTAGGGAAAAAGAAGGTAATGCCAGATATTGGTGGCCAGAACACATTGGCGGAGGGCAGAGGCTATGGATGTGGCAAGATTGACAGGGCGGCCGACCATGAGAAGGTATATGTATAGGGCCTGTTCTTTAGGGATATTTGTGAGGTGGAGGGTAGGAAGGATGTTGTTGCATATGAAATGCAACCAAGTGCGAGCTTGAGGGTGGAGGTCGGAACGACGGATATACCGTTGAGAGCCCCGGGGTTGAAGCCACTGAGTCCCTGCAGGGCAGAGAGTACTAATGACATCATCCCAGGGGTAGTTACGGATGAGGTCTAGATAATGGCAACGAGAGACAACAGGGAGATGGAAATGTTCTCGGATGATAACAGAGGAGAAAGCGTCAGGGATAGAGACAACTAGGCAGATTAGGTTAATCAATGTAAAATCCAACTGATATACATGAGACTTCATGTATTCAGGCACAATATTCAACACAAACCAGTCCTTAACATAGATCAAAGTTTAACATCTTACTAAACTATAGCAAGATTCATTCGGTCATACAATGCAATCTCCAACTCGGAGTTGTTACAAAAATAAGACAGAAATCTAAAACTAAGATCGATTACCCCATGTTGAGCTCTGGAACTCCAACCGTTGCTACATCTTCAGGAGATCCAACGCCCTAGCCACGCATGATACCGGGTGAGTCCATCACTGCTGGAATATCACCTCGGTCCATGACTCCAACGACGAACAGTTGAGAATGGGTGCGACGAATGATGGAAGAGATGAAGATGATGATGGTGGACGTCATCTGGAGGTGGCGCCGAATCTGCAAAATAGAGGAAACAAAAACTATCAGAAAAATGGAGAAGACGAAGGATGGAGAGCTACCTCGGGAATGCGGCCGTCGTCATTTAACCTAAAACATAAGGTTTTATAGGAAGTCTGCGCGGGCCGGGTCGGAACAGTGGATAATTTTGCTATTTAAGGGCCGGGGTATTCGACATTCGTCGCGACTAATGAATAAAGTTCGTCATGACGATAAAATGGTCACCGTCCCGATTTAATTAATTTATACCAAATAAATTGTCATGGCGAATGTCTGCGATAGTTCGTCCCGACTAATGGATGGCTTCTCACGACGTGTTGACTCCATTGTTCTGCAAAATACAACACCTTGCAGATCAATTGTCCCAATAAAAGTTATGCGAAATTAATATCAAATGACAACAAAATATCGACAATGTGCAAATTATAAAAGCTCGATATGAGGAACCAATTTAAGCACAAAATCATGAATTAGGAGTCAACAAGTGCATAATTACTTAAGAAAACAGGGCCAATTTATAGTATAAATTTGGCTCAATCAACAGTGAAAACAAACGGATCTTAAAACGAACTGAACCAATTTCTGACATCCGAGAACTCAAACTCTAAATGAAAACAACAGGGTCGCGCTGCAGACCTTAAACTAAAACAAATCCGAATTCCGGTATAATTTTTTTTTTCAATATTTCTTTTTTATTTCTTTCATCTTTAATTAACCTTATACAATCAAAACAGAATAATTCATCCTCGTGCAAATCTCAAATCATCATCTTATACAAACATACACATCCCAAAATTTTATCCATATACCAAAATTCTTATCTCATTTATAACAAAACCTATTCTATTTCTTACTTTGCCATAACCCGATTTTCGATAAAATTGGGCAGCATAACAGCTGTATTTTGTACAGCCCAAAAATCTGAAAAATAAATTATACACTTCTATAATTTCCAAACACAACACATAATCATCGGACCTCCCGTCCGGAATCCAAAACATCAGCAGAACACACATCTATACCTAACACTTCCATAATTCTCAATCTAATTCATAAATCAATCCAAACACAATCCAATCATAAGTATATACTTTTACTATTCATAAACAAATCCATTCATATTCACCTCAATACAAAATACAACTCCATAATTGACTTACATATTTCAATTTCATGTTCATACACAAACTCAAATCCATCCTCAATTTCAGCATTTGTTTACAATCCGAAAAGAATACACTAACATCAAACTTTAAACATAAATACAAAACATGCACAAATCGAACTGAAGTCGTGATCGTCTTCCATCCGATCTCCTGCTCGAAAACCTGGAGATGGGGATGAAAGGGGGGTGAGCTTTCGCTCCGTGGATAACATATTTATACTCGAAAATAAGCAAAAATCATTTCGTAAAATGTTTATCATTTATAAACATTTCAAGAGTAAGAATTTCAAAACTTAGCTCTTAGGCCTTTCAATTTATTCAAAACATTCTTAATCAATTTCCAAAATTCTCACGATTTCAAAACTCATTTCTCAAAATCTCACAATTGTTCTTCCAAATTATAAACAATTTCGAAAACATGAATGCATCGCAAACATAAAAACAAAACAAAACACATAACACATCAAATGGTTTGGGTCGGTCCTAACAGAACGCATCGCACATTCTCAAGATAGCGTTCAGGTACCGTGAACCGAGGCGCTCAAATCGAAACTCCTAAGCCACTTGCAAATCGGGAGAAGGCTATCGAGGAGACACAGCAATCGACTCTTACGGAGGGAACCTAACCAAACCCACATAATTTACATATTCATACTAAACAAAAATCAAATTGCCCGAAGGCACATTTCGAAATTTCAATTTTTTCATGTTGTGTCTTACAAGACACATTCACATTCACAAAGTCATCACATCGAAGCAATTCATATAACATAGCACCAATTTTAACATTCATCAGATGGTTAGACAACATGACATTTCCAAAAAATGCACATAATTTCACATAGAACTTCTCACATAGCAAATTCGCAAATTATTTTAAAATGCTCGCACAATTAGAACACTGATTGAAACCTTCAAACATAATTCAACAATTATTTCAATATTATCAAAACATTCAAAATCAATGAATGTACAATGAAGAACATTTTATTTAAATCATCCAGAACTATTTTCATAATTTATCAAATTTGTCGACAATAACGAATTTAACAATTTAAGCGATTTCTTAAATCATTATAACATAAATGAATTTCAGAATCTTTCTTAATTTCTCAATTTATTTTAAAACTCGTAACATTTTCCAAAACATTCGAAAACAATAAAATTCAATACTCTCAAAATTTTCAATCAATTTCACAAATCATTTGAAGATAAGAAATTGAACCTTTGTATCGTTCTTCGTAATCTCATAAATTTCCTTAATTTATCAAACATTCACAACTTGCAACAATTCTTAAAAACATTTGAAATCAAGTATTGCATTTTCAACCATTTACAAACTCACTACTTTATAACGAATTCAAAATAGTCAAAAATCATAACCTTTCTTTATAACCCTCCCAAAAGAATCAACTCAATTGGAGCTCCACAGCTCCCGAATTTCTCAAAATACTGAACCATATTCAGAAAATTTATCTAACTCATAACCTTTTACCAATCCTCTCACTTAGGTTCAATCAATCTCTTTCCATTTAATCTCCTAAAAATCATAAGTCCACAAGAAAATGTATCTAAATATCTTAGGAATCCAACGCTTCAAAAATCGAATGAATCGGATGTCGGGCGAAGGAATTATAAGCAAAAGATTGAAAAAGAGTCGGATTAGAAGTAAAAGAAAAGAATTTCAATTTTATTGATAAAATCGAATTTTCCAAAAATTATAACTCTTGATTCCGAACTCCAAATTTTACAAATTTGGTGTCAATGGAAAGATAAAAGGAAGTTCTACAACTTCTATGAAGAACTCGAAAATCAGTTCCATCTCTAAAGGGGTCAAAAACTCAATCAAAGTTACTGCCCTAATCAGCTTTTCCTAAACAACTTCCAAATTTCAGTCGATCATAACTCCTAACCCCGATATCAAAAAATTGCAAACTTTATGGTGTTAGAAAGATTGAAAGACAAGCTACAACTTTTATTAAAGCCATTTACTCCAATTCAGCTTAAATCCTTACGACGAGTGGCCTCGAAGCATAGAATACACAAATCTATACTTAATAGCATTTTCAAAAACAAAGCAAAAGAATCTTATCTTCGGAAAATCATATCTTCCACTCCCGATATCGAAAAATTGCGTGCTTTATGGCGACAAAGCTTTTAACAGACACTACAAGTTTCATGTAGATCATTTTCTCAAATTATGTCTAAATTAAAAAGTCAACTTTTAACCCAAAAAAGTCAAACTTTTCTTAATTCTTCAAATTTTTACACTTTTCTCTTTATTTCTTAATTTTCAACTTCCATTTCAAATCAACCTAAACGATATTTTTATACAATTTCTAAAACATTCGAAAATCATCATTTTTCAAACACTTTTATAAACACTATTTTATAACCAATTCCGAAAGTATTAGGAAATCTCAAATTTTTCAAACCTTTTCATAAACTCCTTTTTTTTATATACTTCCAAAAGTATTTGGAAATCCCAATTTTTCAAACCTTTACATAAACAATATTTTATAAACACTTTCAAAAATATTCGAAATTCTAATTTTTCAAACCTTTACGTAACCAACATTTGAATTCATTTACAACACAAAGAATGCAAGTCTTTTGAAGTAATCCATTTATCAAAACAATCAAAACATGTAATTTAACAATTACTTCATTTTTATCAAAACATTTAAAAATCAAGGAAGATAATCAATTGAATCATTTTGTTTACATTGTCCAAACAAAACAATTTCGTAAATAATTCAAACATAATGGATAATAATTCCTTAAATAAATTTTAGAAATCCTTTTTTATTTTTCAAAACATAATTTCCTTCAAATTTCAAAGATCATAAATTAACACTTTCTTCAAGAACTTTCAAATCAATAAATATAACACTGTTTCATAATTTATCAATTCTTTCATAATTAAAGAAAATTTTGGAAATTTTATCAATTTTATCAAATTATCCAAAACAATTTTAATAATTTATGTAATCATTTCTAAAACATCAAATAACACATATTGTATCATCTTCTTGATTTTTCAAACATAGACAATAATTTTTTCAAAACATTTTCATTCTTGATTTCTCAAAATTCATACAAAACTTATAATTCAAAGTATAAATACATTATCCACCTCGAAATGATGCTAAAAGCTTATCCGACTCGTAAATTTGCCCAAAGCTTCTTCCTTTATACCGACTTAAAATTACCTATACCAAATCTGTTGGGCCCCAAAATTTTGTTTTCTTGAAGTTATTAAGTATGAATTAATTTGATTTATGATTTATGGTATAGTTTGATTTTATTGAGAATATTCATGGAAATTTTGGATTTAATTGAGTTTAGTGTGGAATAAGTGTTTATGAAAGAGTAGAAATGGTTGAGGCAAATGGACAAGCCACCCAAGGGTAAGAGGTTTTAGGCTTAACTTGAAGGGCATTTTAGTCATTGCTTTTTCTTGTAGGTTAAAGGAGTTAAAAGATAGAAAAGAAAAGAAGAAAAGAAAGGGAAAATAGAAAGAAGAGAAAAGAAGAAGAAGAGAAGGTCGTAGGGAGAGGAGAAAGAAGAGGGAGAAGAAGAGGAATCTAAGTTTTGACGTTTCCGACAAATTCGAAGCATCCTTAAGGTAAGTTATACTCTTCTACTCTTGTTTAGGTTGAATCTAAGCTTAGTATTGTTTGGTTTGAGTAGAAATCGATGGTTTAGGGTTTGGGGTGAACTTTGGTAGATTTGCTTGGATTTTGTGTTTATGTTGATGATTGTGAGTTAGAATGAGGTTATAATGACAGAATATGACTTGATTCATGAGTTAAATGTGTTGTAGTTGAGAAATGGAAGGATTTAAGGTTTGAAAAATGGCAAAAACTGGTTCTGGAGACGAAGCTCCGCCCGCACGTCGCGACGAGCTTCAAGGCGCACGCCGCGACGTGTAGAAGGCCGCACATCGCGACGTGCGTTCGAATTTAGAATAACACGCCACGACGTGTATGCGTTTTAAGGGCCGCACGCCGCGACGTGCCAGCCATTCGTCGCGGCGAGCGCAACTCTCGTCGCGGCGAGGGACAATTTTTCCAGCAAGTTAATTTTTAGTGTTTTGCTCATATCTTTTGGTACAGAAGTCCTTTTGGGGTGATTTTAGAGGCGTAGTGAACTAGAGAAATAGATCTACAAGTGTTGTGAAGAGATGAATTGATGAATCAATTCCTAAGAATATGAAATTTGAGACGGAAGTTAGGAATGACATTATGGTTTCAGCATGAGTTTTTGAATAAGATTTTGGTTCTTATTTTAGGAGATCAAGAGAGGCAAGAGGATCAAGAGGCTCTAGAGGAAACTCATTCCTAGGCAAGAACAAGCAAGGAAATCAGGTGGGTTCATGTTTATAATAAAGTAATTAAGTACTCATTGTTTAGTTCAAATCAAGCAAGATCTCATGCATATACATTACATCATCCACGATCGCATTGCATACTATCATGAATGATTATATTCTGCATTGCGATTTGCATTCATGATTATTATCAAGATTTTCACAAAGGAGTGTTCTCCTTTTACGAATACAAGTGCATGAAATCAAGTTTTACGAAATACATGACAAGCAAGATTACAAGCAAGTGCCATTTTGGAAACAAGTTTATAAGAACATGCTTATGTGGGTTTGTGGTGTCCCTCATGATAGTCAAGTGCACATTGACTCATGAAAAGGCTTCTCCCGCCTGCCCGACTGTGGCACTGAGTTTCCCACAAGGATTCCCCTCACAAAACTACGTCTACACATCAACATTTTGATGGCATGTGTAGTACGTCACGAACTCGGGACACCCAAACCATCATGTTATGTGTTATGTGTTATTATGTGACATGCATCATGATTTATTCAAGAATCAAGCATTTTCAAGAAACGATACATGCACGTTCAATTGATATGATTTCAATAAGTATCACGGCAATGAGATATTTTGAATACTTTTGCTTATTACTATATTATAGATATGTTCCCACGAGCTTTATAGCTCACCCCCTCTAATCTCCCTCATTCAGGTGACGAGCCAGAGATCGAGTGAATCACGAGTACGGCAGCACTCCAGTTTCTTTTGTTTATTTTCAATGTTATATTGTTAAATGGCAAGACTTTGATTACATTTCAAGTATTATGGGTTCAAGAGTGTTTTGTATTTTTTGGCTCTTGAACTCATGGATTGTATTTGGGTTGTGATATTCTAAAAGCTTTATGAAACTCATCTTTTGGAGCATGAATTATGGTTATGTTTGTTTTAAGAGCATGAAAGTTTCATGATGGGTCCGTTGAACTTCCAATGGGTTGAAAACTCATCTTTTGATTAATGAATTATGCATGTGTTGGTTTTCACTTCAATGAAAGCAAGTTTCAAGTTTGTTTTCCAGCAGGCCCATTAACTTTCCGCGGGTCTTTTCCATAAATGTAAAAATAGCATGTTTCACGCCACGCTCTCATGTCAGACGTTGGGCTCCGGCAGCGGGGTCCAACAAAATCACCCAAATTCAATATCATAAATCACATAATTCTCAAAATTAACTTAGGAATTCACCAATTTATCATATTTCGAAATTATCTAACTCAACAATTTTCAAAAACCTCAATTCCCAAAATTTGGGCATAAACCCTAGTTCACATTAATTCAAAATTAATCATCAATCATAGCAAAATCACTAAAATCAACCTTAGAATCTCAAATCCATAACCTTTCCAAGCCAAAGCAATCAATATCTCACTACAAAATTCAAAATCAAACAAACCTCTCTCTTACCTTCTCTCTCTTCATTTTCGACATCCTCAAGGTCCAAAGGAAGCTTTCACTTTCTTCTCTCCATTTCTCTTGAAGCAAGATCGAAAACCCCTAAGAAATACACAAAAACCGAACCTTGCTTCCTCCTACTTCTTCTTCTTCGCACGACTTCTCCTTCTTCTCTCCCTCTCTAACGTTTTCTTCTTCTTTTTGTTTCTTATTTTCGAAACTTCTGGTAGCATACACGACAGCCACCTCCCTTCATGCCATGTCATTTAAAAATGAGAGCCAATTGACCATTTTGCCCCTCCATCTTAAGTGATGTTCCATATTTGCCCCTGAAAACAGCCATCTTGCTTCCTGATTTTGGGCAGCTAAACGACATAATTTGACAAAACTTTCTTCTTGAAAAATGTTCCTCTATGTTTCATATTTAAAATGACACCAAGAACGCTCAATTCGGATCAGAATTGAGGAAGTTATGGCCAAAATACTCATTCAGCTCTTGTTAATTCGAGACTGAAATCAACACCAACTTTGATCCCGAAATTGACACTCTTAAGAACTAAATTGAACTTCGTTCCCTTCACATGACTTGTAGCCCCATGTCTAATTTTATTTTTCCTCAAGAATCAACTCAATCGGAGCTCCACAACTCCCGAATTTCTCAAAATACTGAACCATGTTCAGAAAATTTATCTAACTCATAACCTTTAACCAATCCTCTCACTTAGGTTCAATCAATCTCTTTCCATTTAATCTCCTAAAAATCATAAGTCCACAAGAAACTGTATCTAAATATCTTAGGAATCCAAAGCTTCAAAATTCGAATGAATTGGATGTCGGACGAATGAATTATAAGCAAAAGATTGAAAAAGGGTCGGATCAGAAGCAAAAGAACAGAATTTCAATTTTATTGATAAAACTGAATTTTTCAAAAATAATAACTCTTGATTCCGAACTCTGAATTTTATAAATTTTGTGTCAATGGAAAGATAAAAGGAAGCTCTACAACTTCCATGAAGAACTCAAAAATCAGTTCCATCTCTAAAGGGGTCAAAAACCCAATCAAAGTTACTGCCCTAATCAGCTTTTCCTAAACAACTTCCAAATTTTAGTCGATCATAACTTCTAACCCCGATATCAAAAAATTGCAAACTTTATGGTTTTAGAAAGATAGAAAGACAAGCTACAACTTTCATTAAGGCCATTTACTCCAATTCAGCTTAAATCCTCACGACGAGTGGCCTCGAAGCATAGAATACACAAATCTATACTTAATAGCATTTTCAAAAACAAAGCAAAAGAATCTTATCTTCGGAAAATCATATCTTCCACTCCCGATATCAAAAAATTGCATGCTTTATGGCGACATAAAGCTTTTAACAGACACTACAAGTTTCATGTAGATCATTTTCTCAAATTATGCCTAAATCAAACAATCAACTTTTAACCCAAAAAGTCAAACTTTTCTTAATTCTTCAAATTTTTACACTTTTTTCTTTATTTCTTAATTTTCAACTTACATTTCAAATCAACCTAAACGATATTTTTATACAATTTCTAAAACATTCGAAAATCATCATTTTTCAAACACTTTTATAAACACTATTTTATAACCAATTCTGAAAGTATTCGGAAATCTCAAAATTTTCAAACCTTTTCATAAACTCCTTTTTTTATATACTTCCAAAAGTATTTGGAAATCCCAATTTTTCAAACCTTTACATAAACGATATTTTATAAACACTTTCAAAAATATTCAGAAATTCTAATTTTTCAAACCTTTTCGTAACCAACATTTGAATTCATTTACAACACAAAGAATTACTCAACAAAGAATGCAAGTCTTTTGGAAGTAATCCATTTATCAAAACAATCAAAACATGTAATTTAACAATTACTTCATTTTTATCAAAACATTTAAAAATCAAGGAAGATAATCAATTGAATCATTTTGTTTACATTGTCCAAACAAAACAATTTCAGTAAATAATTCAAACATAATGGATAATAATTCCTTAAATAAATTTTCAAATCCTTTTTTATTTTTCAAAACATAATTTCCTTCTAAATTTCAAAGATCATAAAGTAACACTTTCTTCAGTAAACTTTCAAATCAATAAATATAACCTTCGTTTCATAATTTATCAATTCTTTCATAATTAAAGAAAATTTGAAAATTTTATCAATTTTATCAAATTATCCAAAACGATTTTAATAATTTATGTAATCATTTCTAAAACATCAAATAACACATATTGTATCATCTTCTTGATTTTTCAAACATAGACAATAATTTTTTTCAAAACATTTTTCATTCTTGATTTCTCAAAAATTCATACAAAACTTATAATTCAAAGTATAAATACATTATCCACCTCGAAACGATGCTAAAAGCTTATCCGACTCGTAAATTTGCCCAAAGCTTCTTCCTTTATACCGACTTAAAATTACCTATACCAAATCACTCAAATTCAATATCATAAATCACATAATTCTCAAAATTAACTTAGGAATTCACCAATTTATCATATTTCCAAATTATCTAACTCAACAATTTTCAAAAACCCCCAATTCTCAAAATTTGGGCATAAACCCTAGTTCACATTAATTCAAAATTAATCATCAATCATAGCAAAATCACTAAAATCAACCTTAGAATCTCAAATCCATAACCTTTCCAAGCCAAAGCAATCAATATCTCACTACAAAATTCAAAATCAAACAAACCTCTCTCTTACCTTCTCTCTCTTCATTTTCGACATCCTCAAGGTCCAAAGGAAGCTTTCACTTTCTTCTCTCCATTTCTCTTGAAGCAAGATCAAAAACCCCTAAGAAATACACAAAAACCGAACCTTGCTTCCTCCTTCTTCTTCTTCTTCTTCGCACGACTTCTCCTTCTTCTCTCCCTCTCTAACGTTTTCTTCTTCTTTTTGTTTCTTATTTTCGAAACATCTGGTAGCATACACGACAGCCACCTCCCTTCATGCCATGTCATTAAATATGAGAGCCAATTGACCATTTTGCCCCTCCAACTTAAGTGATGTTTCATATTTGCCCTTGAAAACAGCCATCTTGCTTCCTGATTTTGGGCAGCTAAACGACATAATTTGACAAAACTTTCTTCTTGAAAAATGTTCCTCTATGTTTCATATTTAAAATGGCACCAAGAACGCTCAATTCGGATCAGAATTGAGGAATTTATGGCCAAAATACTCATTCAGCTCTTGTTAATTCGAGACTGAAATCAACACCAACTTTGATCCCGAAATTGACACTCTTAAGAACTAAATTGAGCTTCGTTCCCTTCACATGATTTGTAGCTCTGTTAGACCCCGAATATTTTTCTTTTGATGATTAAGCATGCATTGTTGATAATTATGAGTTTATGGTTTAGTTTGATTTAATTGGGCTTGATATTGATTAGTTGGAGTATAATTGAGGTTTAATTAATAAATTAGAGGATTAAATTGTGTAAGGGTATTTCGGAAAGTTCACTTAAGTTGAATTGGAGTTAGGCTTAAAAGGAGGGGTAGGTTGGTCTTTGACCATCCCTAGGTTTTAAAAGACCTAGATATAAAAAGGAAAAGAAAAGAAGAAAGAAAATAGAAATAGAAAGAAAAGAAGAAGAGAGGTTGCCGTCGGTGAGGAGAAGAGAGGAAGAGAAGGATTCGCGACTTCGGCCGATTTCGAAGGATTTAGTGCTTCAGTCGGTAAGTCTATGACCTTTCTATCTTATTTCTGAATGGATTAAGCATTGAGATTGTTGGGATTAAGAGAAAACGATGATTAGGGTTTTAGGATGAGAAATTGGAGAAAATCCTTAGATTGATGATTTTAGGACGAATTGGAAGCAGAGAACGGGTTAGAACTGTGGTAGAAGGTTGGATCTATGGCTTGGGAGTATTACATCTGAGTTTGGAACGATTGGGAGTTGAAAATCTAGAGATTTTGTGGTTCGGGAACGAAATCCCGATCCGCACGTCGCGGCGTGCAAATTTTGTGCACGCCGCGTGCTGGTCGCGGCGTGCCAAGGGGACTCGCGTCGCAGTAAGACGACGCGCGCGTCTTGCGACGACGCTTTCGGGCGCGCATGGTGAAGGCTAGCCTTCGTCATGCGACGCTACCCGCGCATAACTCCCTTTCCGAAATTTGCTTATTTGATTTCCGAAGCTTTTTGATTAATTTTCTTTGATTATCATTTGATTTAAGGCTTGGTTTAATATAGGCAACCAAGCAAATCAGTTTCCATCGCAAGAGGACGGTCATCAGTAGTCGGATTCTCGTGCGATTCTAGGTGGGTGATATACTTATAGTTATTGCGTGATTAGGCAATTTCTTGACTATGCATGAGTATATGTTGTCTAATATGCATGTATAATAAATGATATGGATTTCTTATGTCATGAAATAAGCATGAATTATGATTCTGAGCATGTTATGTCGGGACCTCGGTCACGGCATTTTGATGAAATGATTACGAATATGAGTATGTGTTTTATTTGGGCGAGAGTGGAACCATTTCGTTAGTCACGCACGCCGACAAAAGCCTTCTCCCGGCTGCCCGCTTGTGGCTATGAGCTCGAATGGACTCATTTCGTTCGAGATGTAAACTTGGTTTCTTCCTTTTGTTTGAGGATGCAAACGGTTTCTTCCTTTTGATTCCATGGACCTCGAGCCATTGTTTTGTAATTGCATATTTGAATTGCACTTAATGAAGCTTATATCGTGACATGTGGTGAATTTTCGTATTGCTTAATGTGCATGTGAACATTAGAACTGCTATAAGTATATTAGTATAATATATATTTATACATATGCTTGATTTTTGCTAATTGCCGATGGCTATAATTATATTAGCCACTGAGCTGTGTAGCTCAACCCATTATCTTGCCCTCCTCAGGTGCAACTCAAGACCTCGGTGATTCTCGCAGACTTCAAGAACTCTGTAGTAGTTAAAGACTATTTCATTAAGTTAGTATTTTAGTTGGCCCCCTGAGCATGTTATCATGGAGCATATATCTCGTATTTTGGATTTCCTTTTGATTTAGTATGGCGTTATGACAATAATTGTTGAATTTCATTTTTTTTTTGGATTGATATGACTTTTAGCCCCGAATTACGGGGTGTTTATTTAAATGATTATGAGAATGATTTTGTTATAAATTGCATGTCGAATCGATTGTTGGCAAATGTTGGGATCGGGTCCGACGGTTGGGTCGCCTGTCAGCGCAATGAGGGGTCACCTCGAGATTAAGTTACGGGCTCGGGCCCAACATGTTTGGTATCAAAGCCTTAGGTTAGTGTGTCTTGGCATAGAATGCATCGTAGGATGAATTGTGTGTTATGTGTTGCATTTGATTTATTGCATTAAGTGACATGCATAACATGCATACATATAGGATTTCGATCGATAGCTAATCCGTAGTGTTTTCCTTTGAAGGATTACGATGTCACTCGTAGAAGAACCCGAGGAGTTCTGCAAGGATCAGTTGCACCTGACTCTCCGATTAGAGAGGAGAGAACCGATGAGTCAAGAGTCTGTGGAATGTCGAGGCTTCGTAGGGTTAGCGGTGAGCCTATGTCGTCGCAATCGCAGAATCGCCGATTCGCAGAACAAGTGCCTCAATTCGATCAGGGGATGTTTCAGGCTTTCACCCAGGCGTTTGTTCAGGCTATGGGCCAGATGCCTCAGCCGTCTACTCCGGCCCCAGTTAAGAGGGGGAAACAGTTTGATAAGTTGAGGAAATTTGGAGCTGTTGACTTCTTCAGATGCAGATCCCGAGGAAGCCGAGACGTGGTTACGGAGGACGAGCGGGTCTTTGGATCGATGGAGTGTGAGGAGGAGGATCGGGTGTGTATGCTGCCGGTTTACTTGTGGAGATGCCTGCATTGGTGGGAGATGCGTGCATACCAAAGAAGACCGATAGTATTGGCATGGCAGACTTCTGGTCGCATTCAGAAGAAGTACATGTCAGAGGTTTATGTCCAGCAGAAGCAGAGGGAGTTTCTGAGCCTTACACAGAGGGATATGACTGTGGGCAAGTATGAGCGTCGGTTTACGCAGTTATCTCGTTATACTTCCGATCTGATGTTGAGCGAGACTGGGAGATGTCGTCGATTTGAGTCTGGTTTACATCTGGTGATCAGGGAAAAGTTATTTGTGCTGAATATCTCGTGACTTCCAAAGATTAGTGGAAGCAAATGGCGAGGTGGAGAGCATAGAAAACATTAAGAGTGCTGTGAATAAGAAGAGAAAGAACAGGGAGCAGTTCGGAAGAGGAGGTAGTGCTAGTGCTCCTATGCCTGAGCGGAGTACTAGGGGTTTCCCTCCGCAGTCGGAGGTGAGGAGCAGTGATGTGAGCAAGTCTCTACCGAAGAGGACTCCTACTGTTTCTCATCAGGCGTCTGCGACAGGAGGCAACAGGAGGGGAGACGGGGACAAGTCATCTATCCCTAAGTGCGAAGCACGTGGCAATTTCCATAACGGGAGTGTCACCGATTGTGGTGCATGCTTCAACTCAGGATGAGAAGGGCACAGGGCGAGAGTGTCCTCACCGCCCAGAGAGAGGGATTTGAAGATGAGACTCGAGGAGGATGAGACCGTAAGTCGTGGGACTTGACACATGTGGGCGCCTGATCCGCTAGAAGGGCGAGTCTTTCGGGGAGACCGAGAGGGCAGGCACCGGCTAGGGTTTTCGCTATGACGCGTGAGGATGCAGAGGCCGCGCCAGATGTTGTTACTAGTATGGCTTACTTATTTGCTGATGATGTGCTTGTGTTGATTGACCCAGGTTCTACTCACTCATTTGTTTCGTCGAGTAGACCTGTTTGTGATAGAGTTGCGAGTCCGTTGGATACTCCGCTGATGATGAGTACTCCGATCGGGCAGCACATTGTGATTAGTCAGATGTTTAGGGGTTGTGAGCTTAGTATTGGTGGAGGATGTCTAGTAGTAGATCTGATGCCACTGAAGATGCGAGGGCTAGACGTAATTCTGGGTATGGATACGTTGGCGAGGTACAATGCTCGTCTGGATTGTAGACAGAAGACAGTAGAGTTCGGATTCGACGATGGCAGAAGAGTTGTGTTTGCAGGGGACAGGAAGGCAGGTCCGCTCAGATTTGTTTCGGCTTTGGCAGCGGAGAAGCTGATGAGAGGAGGTTGTGAGGCATTTTTGGCCTATGTGGTGGATTCGGAAGCGGACAGAGGGAAGTTGGAGGACATTCCAGTAGTCAGGGATTTCTCGGATGTCTTTCCCGAGGAATTGCCTGGACTACCGCCAGTTCGAGAGATTGAGTTTTCGATCGAGCTTTTATCGGGTACGGCACCGATCTCGATTCCGCCTTATTGGATGGCTCCGGCGGAGTTGAAGGAGCTTAAGGAGCAATTAGAGGAGCTGTTAGAGAAGGGGTACATCAGGCCGAGTTCTTCGCCTTGGGAGCTCGGTGCCTGCATTTGTGAAGAAGAAAGATGGCTCTTTAAGGATGTGTGTGGACTATAGGAAGCTGAATCAGGTCACGGTGAAGAACAGGTATCCGCTTCCTCGCATTGATGATCTGTTTGATCAATTGCAAGGGGCGAAAGTCTTTTCCAAGATTGACTTGAGATCGGGATACCATCAGTTGCGGGTTAAGGAGTCGGATATGGCAAAGACTGCTTTCAAGACCCGATATGGACACTTTGAGTTTTTGGTGATGCCGTTTGGATTGACGAATGCCCCGGCAGCGTTTATGGATTTGATGAATCTGGTCTTCAAGCCGTTCTTAGACCAATTCATCATCGTTTTTATTGATGATATATTGGTGTATTCCAAGAGTGATCAGGAGCATGAGGAACATTTAAGGATTTCTTTGGAGACATTGAGAGCCATGAGTTGTATGCTAAGTTCGAGAAATGTGAATTTTGGTCAAGGAAGTTACATTTCGTCATGTGATATCAGATCAAGGAGTTCATGTGGATCCAAAGAAGATAGACGCTGTGGTTAGTTAGGAAGCCCCGAAGAATGTGGCAGAGGTGAGGAGTTTTCTGGGATTGGCTGGTTACTACAGGAGGTTTGTGGAGGGATTCTCGATCATATCCGCTTCGATGACGAAGTTACTGAGGAAAAATCAGAAGTTTGTTTGGAGTGATGAGTGTCAGAGGAGCTTCAAGGAGCTTAAGCACCGGTTGACGAGTGCTCCGATTCTGGTATTGCCTTCTGAGGATGAGGGTTATTCTGTGTACAGCGATGCTTCGAGGAAGGGACTTGGATGTGTTTTGATGCAAAGAGATCGGGTGATTGCTTATGCTTCGAGGCAGTTGAAGCCTTACGAGTTGAACTACCCGACGCACGATTTAGAGTTAGCAGCGGTGATCTTTGCCTTGAAGATTTGGAGGCATTATTTGTATGGAGTTCAGACTCGGATCTTTACCGATCACAAGAGTCTTAAGTATTTGCTGAGTCAGAAGGAGCTGAATTTGAGGCAGAGACGGTGGCTTGAGTTACTCAAGGACTATGACCTGTTGATTGAGTATCATCCGGGCAAGGCTAATGTGGTGGCGGATGCTTTGAGCAGAAAGTCTTCGATTGCTCATGTTCGGGCAGTGTATCTTCCTTTATTGGAAGAAATGGCCAAGCTGAAGATAAGTTTGACGCAGGAAGAGCCGGATTGTCTTCTGGCTAATTTTCGAGTGAGGCCTTTGCTGAAGGAAAAGGTTAGGGTTTTGCAGGCTCAGGATGCGAATTTGAGCAAGCTCAGAGATGAGATTCGAAATGGTAAGGTTTGGATATAGAGGTGAGGATGATGGGTGATGATATTGGGTACCGGGTTGTGTGTTCGGATGTGCGAGGAGATCAAGGATGAGATTTTGGATGAGGCACACAACGCGCTTTATGCCATGCATCCAGTAGTACTAGGATGTATCGGATTTGAGAGAGCATTTCGGTGGAAAGGCATGAAGAGGATGTAGCGAGTTTGTTAGTAGATGTCTTGTGTGTCGCAAGTCAAGGTGAACACCTGCACCTTCCGATAGGTTGAGGCCATTGTCCATTCCGGAGTGGAAGTGGCAAATGAGTGACTATGGACTTTCGATGGGTTTGCCTAAGACCGATGGGAGACACGATGCCATTTGGGTTATCAGGATCGCTTGACGAAGTCAAGACACTTTTGGCGATTAAAGCGGATTCTTTGCACGTGCTGGCCAAGAAGTATATTGATGAGATCGTGAGATTGCATGGGATTCCGGACTCGATTGTGTCAGATAGAGATCCTCGGTTTACTTCGAGGTTTTGGGGTAGTTTGCAGGATGCTTTGGGTACTAAGCTGCATTTTAGTACGGCGTTTCATCCACAGACGATGGTCAGTCAGAGAGGACCATTCGGACTCTTGAGGGAATGCTTCGGGCGTGTGTGATGGATTTTAAGGGAGCTTGGGATGAGCATTTATCGTTGGTCGAATTTGCTTACAACAATTGCACTATTCGAGTATTCAGATGGCTCCGTATGAGGCAATTGTATGGCGGAGGTGTAGGACTCCGATCTGTTGGGATGAGGAAGGAGATAGGCAATTGGTGGGACCGAATTGATTGGATGACGGTTGAGAAAGTCAATCTGGTTAAGCAACGGCTTAAGCGCAAGGATAGGATGAAGAGCTATGTGGATGCTCACCGAAAGGAAATGGAGTATGAAGTAGGTGAGAAGGTGTTTCTTAAGACGTCTCCTTGGAAAGGAGTATTGAGATTTGGCAAGAAGGGTATGTTGAGTCCGAGGTATGTGGGTCCGTATGAAATCCTTGAGAGGATTGGGCCACTCACCTACAGGTTGGCGTTACCTCCGGAGTTGTCGCAGATTCACAATGTCTTCCATGTGTCTATGTTGAGGAGGTATAGATCAGATCCTTCTCATATCGTCCAGGCTAGTGAGGTTCAGCTGCGGGATGATCTGACTTATGAGGAGCTACCAGTAGAGATCTTGGATATTAGGGATAAAGTCCTCAGGAACAAGACGGTTCAGCTAGTCAAAATCCTGTGGAGGAATCATTCAGTAGAGGAGGCTACATGGGAGCCATTGGATGCTATGAAGGAGAAGTATCCGTATCTCTTCGATGGTTCAGGTAAATTTTGCGGACGAAATTTCTTTTAAGATGGGGAGAAATGTTAGACCCCGAATATTTTTTTTTATGATTAAGCATGCATTGTTGATAATTATGAGTTTATGGTTTAGTTTGATTTAATTAGGCTTGATATTGATTAGTTGGAGTATAATCGAGGTTTAATTAATAAATTAGAGGATTAAATTTTGTAAGGGTATTTCGGGAAGTTCACTTAAGTTGAATTGGAGTTAGGCTTAAAAGGAGGGGTAGGTTGGTCTTTGACCATCCCTAGGTTTTAAAAGACCTAGATATAAAAAGGAAAAGAAAAGAAGAAAGAAAAGAAGAAGAGAGGTTGCCGTCGGTGAGGAGAAGAGAGGAAGAGAAGGATTCGCGACTTCGGCCGATTTCGAAGGATTTAGTGCTTCAGTCGGTAAGTCTATGACCTTTCTATCTTATTTCGAATGGATTAAGCATTGAGATTGTTGGGATTAAGAGAAAGCGATGATTAGGGTTTTAGGATGAGAAATTGGGAAAATCCTTACATTGATGATTTTAGGACTAATTGGAAGCAGAAACGGGTTAGAAGCTGTGGTAGAAGGTTGGATCTATGGCTTGGGAGTATTACATCTGAGTTTGGAACGATTGGGAGTTGAAAATCTGGAGATTTTGTGATTCGGGAACGAAATCTCGATCCGCACGTCGCGACGTGCTCAAGAGCACGTCGCGGCGTGCGAATTTTGTGCACGCCGCGTGCTCGTCGCGGCGTGCCAAGGGACTTCGTGATCGCGCACACATGCGCGTGCGTGCGCTGACGTCTTGCGCCGCCTTCGCCACGAGCTTGGCCTTCGTCGCGCGCGCTACCGCCTTAACTCCCCTTTCCGAAATTTGCTTATTTGATTTCGAAGCTTTTGATTAATTTTCTTTGATTATTATTTGATTTAAGACTTGGTTTAATATAGGCAACCAAGTTAGATCGGTTTCCATCGCAAGAGGACGGTCATCGATGAGTCGGATTCTCGTGCGATTCTAGGTGGGTGATATACTTATAGTTATTTCGTGATTAGGCAATTTCTTGACTATGCATGAGTATATGTTGTCTAATATGCATGTATAATAAATGATATGGATTTCTTATGTCATGAAATAAGCATGAATTATGATTTCGAGCATGTTATCTCGGGACCTCGGTCACACGGCATTTTGATGAAATGATTACGAATATGAGTATGTGTTTTGTTTGGGCGAGAGTGGAACCATTTCGTTAGTCACGCACGCCGACAAAAGCCTTCTCCGGCTGCCGCTTGTGGCCTATGAGCTCGAATGGACTCATTTCGCTCGTGATGTAAACTTGGTTTCTTCCTTTTGTTTGTGATGCAAACGGTTTCTTCCTTTTGATTCCATGGACCCTCGAGCCATTGTTTTGTGCACTGCATATTTGAATTGCACTTAATGAAGCATATATGGTGACATGTGGTGAATTTTCGTGTATTGCTTGATGTGCATGTGAACATTAGAACCGTTACAAGTATATTAGTATAATATATATTTATACATATGCTTGATTTTTGCTAATTGCCGATGGCTATAATTATATTTATCGATCATGTAGCTCAACCCATTATCTTTCCTCCTCGGGTGCAACTCAAGACCTCGGGTGATTCTCGCTGACTTCAAGAACTCGTAGTAGTTAAAGACTATTTCATTAAGTTAGTATTTTAGTTGGCCCACTGAGCATGTTATCATGGAACATATATCTCGTATTTTGGATTTCCTTTTGATTTAGTATGGTGTTGTGACAATAATTGTTGAATTTCATTTTTTTTTTGGATTGATATGACTTTTAGCCCCGGATTACGGGGTGTTTATTTAAATGATTATGCGAATGATTTTGTTATAAATTGCATATGCGAATCGATTGTCAGGCAAATGTTGGGATCGGGTCCGACGGTTCTGGTCGCCTGTTCAGCGCAACTCGAGGGGTCGCCTCGGGATTCGGGTTACGGGGCTCGGGCCCAACAAGCTCCATGTCTTAATTTTATTTTTCTTGAACTCATTCTCTTAAACTTTCATAACCCATACAAATTGACTCAAATATGGAAGTCATCAAACTAAACAATTCTTTTCTCATAAATTTTTCTTAAATTCATCAAATTTTCTTAAATTCATAAATTTTCTCACCAATTTCTTTCTCATTTAAATTCATTTTAATATTTCTAATTTTCACCAAAATTTGGGGTCCACCATTAATTATCAAATTAATGATTAGAATCATGCAAATCTTTAAAAGAATTATCTTTCATAATTGGATTATGTTAGATAACCAATATAATGAGATTATATTAATTAAGAAGAGATCTTAATTTCAAAATTAAAGGAATTATTTTCTTAATATGATTAAGATTAATAATTAGATTGATTCCTAATTAATTTTTAAAAGTAGTTTCTAAAATTAGAATTAGTTAATTTCAAATTAATTAATCACATTCCTTAAAATTAAGAAAAAGTTTTCTTAAGAAATTAAGAAATGTGTTTCTTAATTTTATTTATTTATTTCAATTTGACATAGATAAATTAAATTTATTATTTTATTTGTTTAGAAAATTATTTTAATTTATTTGTAAATTGTTTCTTTATTTATGAATAATAAGTTTCTTGATTTTTTAGAAAAAGTGTTCATTTATTAGTTGAATAAAAGTGCTTTCCTTAATATTCTAAAAATATTTTCTAATTTATTAAAGTAAGATTTTCTAATTATTTAAGAAATCAATCTCTATATACTTTCTTAATTAAATTTAAAGGTATTTAATTTAATTTTGAAAGTAGTTTCCTTTAATAGTAGAAAATAATATTCTAATTAAGAAAAGTAATTTCTAATGGGATTAGAAATAGTTTTCTAATTAGATTAGAATGTGTTACTTATATAATTTTGAAAAAGGAAACTTTCTAAATTATAATAAGTAGCATAATTTATTTAAAATTGTTTTCAATTAAATCTTGTTAAAGGAGTCAAGATAATTAGAAATAATTTCTAATTGAATTTGAAAAATTTTCAAAATCAAAATAAATTTTTATTTGGAATAGGAATTTAGTACACTTAGGAATTAACGGGTTTAAACTAATTTAAATTTTTCAAAAGTTGAACATATTATTTTAGATTGTAAAGAACAATAACTTGAATCAAACGAAGTTTGACATTTTATCGATAATTTGATTATGAGTGCATAAGTTGCATATTTTATTTATATATTATATATATACATATTGGATGCATGTTAAATTAGATGTTTTATATGTGTGATATTTTACATGCAATTTTATATTTGATGAGACAAATGGAATTAAATCCCTCATTAAAATATTAGGTACATGTTGCCTTCGACTGTTATGAGAATAAACCAAAGTTTTATTTATTGTTAGGCTTGTTGGGCAAACTCAAGGTCTCTTTAACCTGAACATGTTTAGTTTTATGACAGTGAGTTCTATTTAACTAAATTTGTGTAATTTAGATGAACAAACTCATGATCACATAAATTTATAGACAGAGTTAGGAATAACATATAAGATATATTTTGGTAAGAGTTGTCACCTAATGTATCTAGGAGTCACATAAGTTGTAGTTGATAAAGTTGTTATCTACCTAATTTAAGTTTAGTTGATTTATTAAGCAAACTCAAGATCAACTATATTTCAATAGGATCCTAGCCCATTAAAAAGATTAGAGAAATCTTTTCGAATAGTAGTGAGGGTTATTATTTTGAATAGAATAGTGGGAATAACCAAGTACATGATTAAAGTCCTAATCTCATTTGGTAGTCATGACATATAATTAATTACTTGTTTTTCTTACATTTACATTATGTTATGGGTGGAATTTACCTTGTTTAATATAGTTGATACTAAGTTAGTGAACCAAATTTTTTGGACAAAGGATTATGTTTGAAAAGAATTCTCAAAGTTAGAAAAGAAAAATTGTATGCCCATTATGAAATTTTGCTATAATCCTTGTTGAAGATTCGGTAACAAAGTTTTCGAGATATATTATACTTATATAGATGACAAAATGTATTTACATTTTGAGTTGACTAATGTCTCATAAACTTTGATGGCAACGTGAAAGATGTATGCTAACACTATAATAGCAAGATGCAAGAGGATGCATAAAGTAGAGTTGAAAGGTATAGTTCCTTCTTAGAATTGTTCCACTTAATTTAACTTACTAAAAGCATAAGCATGGACATTGATTAAAGTCATTTTCTATAGAATGGTAATAGTTTGCATAAGAGGAAAAATTATTCCATGACTTTTCTTTCCTATACTAGATATGATAGAGATCTTATGTATTTCAAGTTCATGCTTATAAGTATTTGATATTGAATTTTGATTCAACATTATTATAATGTTCAAAGAATGATTAAAAAAAATAGATTTTTAAGTGAAAAGTAGTTGAACCAAGTTTATATAAATAGTTTGTATATGTTGGATCAAAGGAGGCTTATGCTTAATATAAATGGCAAGAATACAAAGTTGGATAAACGAGACTATTCTTTTATGCCAAATTGTTTAAATCAACATAACAAGAATCTTAAAGTTACATTCAAGGATATGTGTATTCTTTTGATTATGAATCGTATAAAACTTGTGATTATGAATCGTATGAAACTTACTAAACTTGTCAAATTGGAGGATAACCATATCAACCTGTGGTGAAATGATGATGAAGGTATTGAATTGTTAATTTATACATGTGATGTAATGCATGGAATAATAATTCAAAAAAATGTAATGCTCATTTCATTAGATTACTAATGAATTTTTGTGATATATTCATATGTATTAAATGAAAATGTTTCATTTAAAATTTTTGAAAAGTTTAAGTAGAAATTAAGCATTGAGAATGTCGAATCACTTCAATGAGATCGCTGTGGTAGGTTTTAAATTTTTGGTTTTTATAGGAAATAAGATGATCTAGTGAATACCTTCACACTAAAATTTCATAAAAGTATGGATTTATGTACTGAGAAAAATACAATATGAGATATTGTATAATGCAATAGTATTTCTTGTTAGCTATGTCTAGTACAATGACTTACCCTCAATAGTTCCAAATGAATCAATTAGTAAGACTTCATATTAGATATGAAATTCTAACTCTTTGAAAGAGTCAAATTTAACAATTCAGGGATGTGATGCTTGGTTGAAGCATACATTATCGATTTAGTTTAGAACTAAATTAGATAATACAAGGTTATGAGATATCCAAAAGGTTGGATATAATCTTACAGACTTATTAAACAAATTATTTTTTCAATGTATGCCTATAAAAGAATGGTTCTTAAGATAATTAGTAGGAGTAAATTGAAATTTAAAAAGTTAAAATCTCTTGATAGTACATCAAATTAGAACTATTTCCTTAACTGATACATTTGATGTATAGTTGAAAGGTTACCAAACATTGGAAGATTTGCCTTTTTTTGAATCTAAAGAGTTTATTTTTGAGATGGTTGTAAATTTATCATATCTGCAAGAAGGCTAGTGAAAGTATAGTTGTCCTCTTTAATGGCAGTATGTAGAGACATATTACTCATAGAGAACAACAATTTATGTTTTCAACATTACAATAATTCTAATTTTCAATTGTTGAAAACATAATTGTCCAAGAATAACTTTTGTTGGATATGAAAAGGTAACAGCTTAATAATAGGATTTAGATCCATAAAGATAGATCAAATTTTGTTCACCTATTCTAACTGTAAGTACATAGATAACGTACTAAAGATGTTTAGTATTTAAGATATCAAATACTTGTAAAGTATTATAGATATCCATTATTCTATATATGAGTTGATATTTGAGTTCAAAATGATAAGGATATTCACTTTAGAAGTAAATCCTAATTAAGGTCTATTTACTGAGAACAATATCATTAGAAGGGTTCTAGTATAGCAACAGTTGTTAATTAAGCCAAAATACATTTTTCTTTTAGTGGAAATGATTAACTAGATAATAAGTTCTTTAGTGAAATTGATATAGTTCTTTGCATTGTTTAAGACAGTAATGTACGGTGCAACATTTGAGCTAATGGGCATACAAATAAGCTATGGTCTCATCAAATATCAAAGGGTGTATTTAGGAAGTTGTAAGATTTAAGTAAGTGCTCACTATGAAGAATCTTGTAGAATTCTCTTATTAAGCTACTATCCCAGTAGTAGTATAATCGTCATATGGTAATAAGGTATAAAATACTTAAATGGTTGTCTTATTACAATTAGGAGATTATTAGTTTATGCCCCACAGCCAATCGATTGGTTGTAGTTTAGTAACAATATAATTTTAAGGCATTCTTTATCTTGTACATGTTTAGATTTATATGATAAAATTCATAGGATAATTACACATTGTAAATGAAATTATAACGAGATTATAATTATAAGATTCACATTGTATTTATGAATTATCTATAAATTGCTCTTAGTCATTGTTATATTAAGATTAGACATTAATAGGACATAAAAAGATTAGCACACTTTATGTTTTTCCTTACGAAGGAAATAGTCAATCTTATAGGCTAAAAGTATGGAGATACTTAAACAAATATGTGAGTGCTTCTTAGAGAATAAGTTCACTGAATAGACCCGATATGAGAAATCTATTTGAAACATTGCTTGTATGTATAAGGAATTCTCATTATGATGATTGTAAAAAATGATCCTTTGACCTAAGGTCTCCAAAGTTATCTTTTATAGGAATTGTTATGTTTTTGTATTACTTATGACCTATTATAATCATAGGTTGTTTAGTCGGTAGTCATTAGATATAACATTAGTTACATGAAGACATTTATGTGATCAAGATATAATTAATTACCCTTAAGAGTATTGATTCGAAAAATCCTTGGTAAAGGTGGAATAAAACTTTGTAAATAGCTTACAAATTTCATAAATTGATTCAATAGATAATGAAGAAGAACTAATATGATTAGACTCAAAATGAGTAGACATTAATTCTATACTTTATCAAATCTGAACATTGTATGATAAAATGATTGAATTATATTAAAAAATCATGGACGGAAAGATTAATCAAAACCACCAGACATTCCTAAGTATTTGGGTAGTCATGATGCGTTGTTAGATGTCAATCTTGATCTATGATTATAAATTGTTAATTGGAGAATTAAAGACAAATTAAAACGAGTTGTAATTTATCTAATTAAAATTATATTTTGTAATTATTGTCAGCATATTTAAGAACCTAATGAGTCCACATAAAGAATGGGTCAAAGAGAGCAAAGATATTTAATCAATTTGGTTTTGATTGTAAAGTTCAATAAACTTTATAATTAAATAGTAGATAATTAATTAATAAGGATCAATACGATATATTAAATCTTATTTAGGCATAATTGGTATTCAATTAGAATTATTTGTAATTATAAATAAATTTTAATTGAAATTATAATTTAATTTTAATTAAATTACTAAAATATCCAAAAGTTATTATGAATTGGTTTAATTTCTAACGAAGATAACACTACTTGCTTAACTCTCTCTGTCTGCTTAACTCTCAATTTGTTCTATGGACACTATTAAAACATGAAAACTTGTGCAACTATAGTGGTTGAGATAAATTGGTTTCGAAAACGGCTAAAAGAATACGACAAAAAAATTATCATACTTTAGAATAAAATACGAATTAAAATTTATACTTTGTTATAATTTAAGTGTTAATTATTTTACAAAATTAAAGTAATACTAATTTTAGAAAAATCAAAATAAAAAATCATAATTATTCTACTACGGTCAAAATTAGATCCCGTCTCGATTTTCTTTTGGGCATTCTTACATACTTATAACTAATCTTAACGTCCGTTCCAGTCCAACCAAGCGCCGTTAACCACCAGGCGTTAGCTTCCAACGTAAGAAGGCGGTTAGATTAACCACAAGCGATTAGCTTCCAATGTAAGGAAGCGGTTGTAAAACGTATTGGTGAAACTTGGGACGTAAGCTATTAGCCGTTAGAAAACCATAACCCACTGAGCTTGACGGTTACACCTCTCGTTCTCCACTCACTTTCCCGCTCTCTGCACTCGCAGCTTCTGTACTCACTTCCCAATCTTACTCCGCAGGTAACCAGTTAAGCTCATTGTCAAAGGTATAAATATTTAAGCGCCTTGTTTGATCATCTGTTTCATTTCGATGTTACATTCTCCGTGGCAAATGTTTTAGTTAAGAGATCTTCAGTGAGAAAGGTTAAACCTCCACTGTTTCTTTTTATAATGGTTGATTGCAGTATGTCCGTTTTGTTTTCTCGATTTGGTCATGGGATGGAGAGAATATACAGTCAATGTTGGGGTTGTCATTAGGTTCAAAATTTCGATTTTGGGAAGCAGTGCTCGGCACATCATGGTTAGAGTCGAGAAAGAAGAAGAATTGTACAAAGGGAATTTATCAAACCAAGTCATAGATGCTTCTCCTTGCTCAATTTATTTTGGCAACCGTGGAGCTTCCACCAGGTCAGTTTCTTGTCATGTCACAAAACTTATGCCCGTGTTCTGTAAATACTTGTTAGTATCAGCTTGGTTATATGGTTTTATGTGGTTTGAACTTGTATACGCTGCTTTGATATCGTCAGAACTGTTTAATCTTAGTGCTTTCGCCACATCAATTTGAAAATTTGTATTGACAGAAAATATTACAGGTGACCGGGATATTTGGGCGCAAGGGATTTCCTTTTACGGGGACTTTTAATTATATGTAATATTTGTATGTGTACCTTTAGTACATGAATAGCCCTAGTAATGTTGATTCTGATTCTATAGGGGGGCAACTGGTCCAGCTAGACAATCAACGAGGGGAGGCTGGACAGAGGAAGAGGTAAGTCATCAAAAACTCTTGTCAAGTATGAGCTCTCTTTCTTGTATTACACAGAAATAGCCAAAAAGAACTTCCAAAACACTTGTACATGTTGAGATTTGGTTGAAGATTATAAACGCACAGTAGGATTTGAAATAAATGGTCTTTTGCTGTCTTGCTGAATTAGGTGTCTGCAGTATGGGACGATTTCAATGAACTAGAAAAAACTTTTAACATAGCAACTTATTGCTATCTATTATTTCCCAAAAAAAAAAACCGATTGTTTTCTACTTCCTTTTTTATGCTGATATGTTTTTATAAATAGCTACTGAATTGGCGGAGTTGCATGCAAATATAATATTTTAGGCTTAATTTCTTGTACACGAGATTGAAACTTGCAATTTTTTTGAAAAATAAAAATAAATAATTTCATTAGCTAAGGATCAACCTTACACAACATTACAATGAGTACCACCTACAACTTCTGCTAATAAGTTAGAATTCCGACAATGAAACTTGCAACTGTTGAAAAAAAAGATTTTAATCAACAGGATTATCTGCTGACAAAATCAGTCAGAAAGTTCAAGGGGAGGAACTGGAAGAAAATTGGTGAGTGACTATTTGTTTTCCTTTTCTTTATGATTAGGCGCCTCTCATCTTTAACATGTATTTTGTTTCTCTTTGCCTTCAAGGGGCACTATTTTAGTGCTGCAGAGATATTTACAAGCTACATAACCTGAGCTCAAAATTAAGTGTGGAAAGCACCACTATCACCATTGTTTGCTCTTTAATTCTGTTCTCCCTCAATAGATTTTGGAATGTATAAGATAAGCATGGTGTTTACTGTCAAAGATGATAGTTTCACTAATTTTATACGTCGCACAGCTGAATGTCTTCCAGGGAGAACTATTTCTCAGTGCTTTTGTCGTTGGAAAAGGGTTCTAAATCCTGAAATAATCAAAGGAACTTGGACAAAAGAGGTACAACCAGTCTTGCATTCGTCCTAGCTTTGCATGTTTTCACCTTTGTGATATGACTGATAGACGTGAGATTTATATAAATTTTTCTTAAACTTTCAGGAGGATGATTGTATTATAGAGCTGGTCAGAAAGTACGGTTTCAGGAAATGGTCTCTAATTGCAAAATGTTTATCCGGTCGACTGGGAAAGCAATGTCGAGAAAGGCAAGAGATCGAAATTTCTCTCTTCTTCCATAAACTGTCCAATGATGTGTGGTTCTTGTATGATTTGCACAGTGCGTGAGCTCGTACCCATCAGCTTATGGAAAACCTATTGAAAGATGAAGAGAAAAAGAGATAATACAATTATATAGGATTCATAACCTAATAATACTAAATCCCTAATACTCAACTTAAGTGAAGAGTATGCATGCTTCAATGTGTTACTAGTAGTCTTATTTACTTAGCTCTTTATGTAGAGTCGAAAGCACGAAGACTTTTCAAAAGCAATTCCCGGGAATCTCTCTCTTATAGCTACGGTCTTGTTTTTTTTAGTACCTTTTTGCACTCGTTTTATAAATTCTCTACGAACTGCAAACATAAAGACTTTTATACTTGAAAGGAAATCAGTTACTGAACTTCAAGTAGTTGTAATCAATTAAACTTTATATTAGGTAGAAATTGTTAGTATTAGCATAGTAGCAGTCAAGTTGGTTCGTAAACAGAACTCAAAATCTGAAGGTGTTAACGCTTTCTTACTTGACTTTGTTTTTTCAAGGGGACTGCTGTGTTACATATAGTTTTACTCCAATTTATTGGTGACCTATCATTTGTAATGTTATTAAACATTGATAGGTGGCACAATCATTTAGACCCAGCTTTGAAGAGAGCTTCATGGACAGAAGAGGAGGAATCAACTCTGACTTACTACCATGAGATATATGGGAACAAGTGGGCAGAAATAGCAAAGTTTTTACCAGGGAGGTATGTAATGATATGAACTCAAGGTGATGTCACTTCTGATGAACCAGAATCAACAAAAGCTGGAAGTTATGCGAAATCCTTGTTAAAAGTCATGTTGTTTTTAGTTCGGTAGTAAAATATACTTTTATACTCTAATTTGGATTTCTGAATGAACGTTTCTTTTCATTTCTTTGTTTTCTTCTAATATTAGGTTTGATATATTTTCTGTATCCTTAAAATTGACAGGAGCGATAATGCAGTAAAGAATCACTGGAATTGCATAATCAAGAAGAAACTTGATTCACCTCATAGATTTGCCGTGGATTCATTAACATTTAACTCTACCAACTTCTGCGCTTGCCTGAAAGCAGAACTTCCTTGCAATGTTGACAATTGGGTGTCTTCTAGTCAAAAGAAAGAGTTGAAGCATAATGCTGAGACAAGTCATTTACAATTGGTTTACGGTACTACCATTAGGGGGCAAAAGCATTCAGAGGCCAATGATTGTGCAGCAGCATTGATTTTAAATGGATTGAAACATGGGGTGCGTGTTCATAACAGTGGAGCTAGTGCCACTGTTGAAACCGTTGGATCTGGAATAATAAATGTTGAACACGAAAACATCAACAGTACCCCTTCTGCGCTTAATTTGGAGCTAACATTGAAAGTGCCTGCTTCTAGTAGATCATATTACAGCCCTGAAGATGTTGTTCAGCCTTTCGATCCTAAACTAGCCGAATCTCCTGGAGGGATTAGTAGTCATGATCAGGGTATCTTGTGTTCAAGTTTTGGCAACAGAGATTATTATACTTCCAGATTCGATCATGATAATAAGGACAAAGATGAAAAATCGCATATGTCATCAGAGAAGAAAAGTGAGCACTTCCTGGATCAAGAATCACTACGACTTCAACCTATGGCCATCTGTTTCAAAAGCAATGAACTAAGAGGTGTAGCCAGCCATTCAGTACTTCCAAAGAGTCCATCCACTCCCAAAAGCGCTGATAAAAGCTTTTCTAGTGGTAGCAGTGCAGGATCCATATTAAGGAGCTCAGCAATGTCCTTTAAGAACACTCCTTCAATCATAAGAAAGAGAAGTTTCAGAAAGTCTGATACTGCTAACTTTTCTGATATAACTTGCACACGTTCAGGAAAGCTGCCATGTAATTATGACAGCCAAGGTGTCAATGACAAAAAAGTTCTCAATGTGAAGCTAGGTTTTCACTCTTCCTTCCATGAACCTGGATCATCAGTTGCTATTGAATCTATTACAAGAGACCTGGGATGTGAATTTGACATGGAAAGCGATTTAGCTGTTAGCAAATGTAGGAACTTAGTTCCTGCAACTCAATCACTGAAAGCGGAAAGTTTTTCAAATGCAATGGAGATTCCTTAAAGATAGTTAAAACTGGTAAGTGATTGACGTGTTTTTTTTTTTTTTTACTTTACCACCTCAGATCAAGATAAGCAATGAATGCATATTATACCTACTAATGTGCATCCAATCAAAGGATAAGAATTGTAGCTTTACCCTTTATCAGGTAAACTCGTCAATGTTTATGAAACTCATGTACATTTTCACATACCACAATGCCCTATATTTCTGGTTGAAAATTCCAGTTCTTCAAAGATACTCCTTTATTAGATTTTCAGTAGTTTTATAGTTTCATAAAATCTTAAATATCTACCATGTAATTGAAAAGAAATAAATACCTAGCATATGGCTTTGTCACAACCGTATCGCACACGTCCACACCACCTCCTTCTACTGAGGATGGGACCCCCTTGACGAAGGTTGAGGAAGCATTGCATGAACTGAGCCTTTGTCTTTGACAGTTAATTTGTTCCCTCTGTATGTAAATTAGGTTCATGGATCTACATTTGCCGTCAATGGTTGACTATTTCCAGAAGCAGAAGACAACAGTAGATGTGGTGAGGAGACTTGTTCTATGCTAGTGATGGGAAAAGAGACAAAAAATTCCATCAACAGCAAGAATTAATACTTTGATCTGGTGTGGAATATGTTTTGACCAATGGCCCTTAATGTTTCTATGTGTCTTTAGTCTTCCTCTGGAGCTGAAAGGATCAAATCTATTGAAGATAACGTCTGTTTAGAGAAGGTCGTTGGAATTGGCGTTCCCATGTAATCAGCTACCTTTGATGATTATGAACAAAAAAATGTAGATAGAAATACTATGCAGAAACTTTTGGTTGTGAATGAGTATTCGAGCTAATGCATGAACTCCATAGCTCACTATAACTTTAGTACCAACCAAAATTCATATATAAAACGCAGAAGTGAGGTCAAATGAGGCGAAATGGCATTGTCTTGGTTATATATAATTACAATTAAGTGAGGCTCTAATTTATATATTGATGATGATAACAAATACGATTTGGTATCAATATTTTATTTATGATAAAAAAAGTAAAATAAAATTATTCAAACATATATATTAATTGACCCAAAAGAGACACAATATAGTACAAAGTAAAACCTTTAAGCAATCTTTGAAAGAAAAAAAAAGGAAGGAATGGAGAGAGCTCGTGAACTTAAAGAATATTCAAGTAAAGATCAAGGCAATTGAATCTAAAGACAGAAACGATGAAGAAGTTTAAAGAGATCTGTGTTTGTATTCAAGTAAAGCTGACAAATATATACATCAGTTACAAACAGAATTGCTGTAAAGTCTCCTACATAGGTGGAGAAATATTCAAACTAAATCAAATTTAAAACAACCACAAATTAAGGAACTAATTAACTATACAGCAGAAGAGATAGTCAACAGATAACATCTTTCACAATATAAACGTGATAATATACCCCCCTCAAGCTAGAGGAAGAGGAACAACTGCTAGCTTGGACAAATGACGATTGAAAGGGTCTTTGGGAAGAGGTTTGGTGAGAGTATCTGCAAGTTGATTTGAACTTGATATATGGACGACATTAAGTTGATGACTTTGAATTTTTTCCCTGACATAATGAAAGTCAACTGTCATGTGTTTCATACGACTGTGGAAAACAGGGTTATGACATAGGTATGTAACACCTAAATTGTCACAGTAGATTGTAGGTGGTTGAGAGAGACAAACTCCAAGTTCCTTGAGAAGATTTTGAACCGAAGTTATTTCATCAAGAGCAATGGCAACAGCTCGATATTCGGCCTCGGTGGAGGAGCGAGCTACCGTTCTTTGTTTTTTTGAAGACCAGCTAATAGAGTTAGAACCAAGAAAGATAATATAACCTGTGGTTGAACTCCGATTAGTGAGATTTGCAGCCCAGTCAGCATCCGTATACATAGATAAACTTCATTTGTTATCACTAGTGAAACGAAGGCCAAATTGCATTGTGGTTTTCAAGTACCTAAGTAAGCGCTTTACTGCTTTCCAATGCGCTTCAGATGGGGAATGCATAAACTGTGATAGCTTATTGACAGAGAAGGAGATATCTGGTCTAGTAAAAGACAAGTATTGGAGTTTCCCAAGCACCGTTCTATACTCAGTTGCATCATGAGAAGGATAGCCATCATTGAGTTGCAGAGTCTGCGTAGAGCTCATGGGAGTTTTAACTCCTTTAGATTCATGCATATTTAGCTCATGAAGAAGTTTCGAAATATAATTTGTTTGTGAAAGAATCAGACCATTGTCATCACGATAAGCTTCAACACCCAAAAAGTGAGTGAGTGGACCCAAATCTTTGAGAGAAAATAGTGATGCCAGAGAAGAGATGATTTGTTGAACTGATGCTACATCACTACCAGTAAGGATGATGTCATCCACATAAACAAGAAGATACACAATACCTTTGGAGTGACAAAACACAAAGAGAGATGGATCTGATTTAGATTTCACAAAGCCCATGAAGAGTAAATGTGAAGTTAACTCATTGTACCAAGCACGGGGCGCCTGTTTGAGTCCATAGATGGCCTTCCGCAAGCGACAAACATGAGTTGGGTGAGCAGAATCTTCAAACCCAGGTGGTTGACGCATGTAGACTTCTTCTTCAAGGGTGCCTTGGAGAAATGTGTTGTTTATGTCAATTTGATTCAATACCCAATGTTTTTGAACTGCAAGAGAGAGAATTAAGCGGACTGTGGTTGGCTTGACAACAGGACTGAATGTTGCGTGATAATCAATGCCAGGAAGTTGGGTGAAGCCCTTTGCTACAAGGCGAGCTTTGAACCGATCAACAGTGCCATCCATTTTTCTTTTGATCCTGTAAATCCACTTACAATCAACAATATTGTTGCTAGAATTGTGGGGGACCAATTCCCACGTTTGATTCCGAATTAACGCATCAAATTCAGCTTTCATTGCTGTTCTCCATTCAGAGTGTTTTTGTGCTTGCTTAAACGTATGTGGTGTTTGTGGAATAGGAACATGAGCAAGATAGTCAAATGGCTTTTTGGGGCAAAAAATATTGTTTTGAGATCTTGTGGTGGGACGATGAGATGGTTGTGGGGGATTGGTGTTTGGGGATGTAGATGGTGGAATCTCAGGTGCTGGTGGCTGTGTTATGTGTCGACGTTGATATGTAAGAAGAGGGCAACTTGTATTTTGTGGAGATATGGTAGCTTGTAGTGGTGGAGATGGTGGAAAAGTAGAAGGAGATAGGGAATTACCTGAACTCGTCGAACTCTCTGGATTATGGTCGGAGGAGATGGAGAAACTTGGTGGGCAATTGTTGCTATTTTGTCGAATTACTATTGGTTGTGGAAGAGGAGATAAGGCTTGTGAGTCGGTTGTGGTTGGAAGTGAAGGAGCAATTTCATCGGCAATTTCCCATTTGAGTGAAGAAACCTGATGTGGAATTTTTGAAAATATTGTTTGAAATGGAAAAATATCTTCATGAAATTGGACATTACGTGAAACATACATTTTTGATGTAATGGGATCATAACAATGATGGGCATAATGAGTTTGGGAAAAACCCAAATAAACACAAGGGGTAGATTTTCGTTCTAGTTTGTGTGTGGTGTATGGTTTGAGCCAAGGGTAACAGAGACAGCCAAAGGTTTTGAGAGAGTGATAATTAGGTTGAACACCAAATAACTTTTCAAAAGGGGACTGGAATTTTAAGATGGGTGTTGGCATACGGTTGATGAGGTATACAGCATGGTGACATGCAAAAGACCAAAGAAATGAAGGAAGACAAGCTTGATGTAAAAGAGTTTTGGCTGTTTCAATGATATGCCGGTGACGACGTTCGGCTACGGCAACTCGTTGAGGGGTATAGGGAGGTGAGACTAAGTGTTCTATTCCATTGGAATGAAGATATGGGTCAAGACTTTTGTATTCAGTTCTACCATCAGTATAAAGAGATATGATTTTGGTTTTAAAATTTTTTTCCATTAATGGATGAAATGTGGTGAAAATGTCCCTAACCTCATTTTTTTGTTTAAGAGTATAAAGCCAAATGTATTTGGTGTACTGATCTATAAAAATGCAGTAGTACCTTTTTTTGTCAATAGAAAGAACAGGGGAAGGACCCCATAAATCACTAAATAAAGTTTTGAGTGGGGTATCACTAGTTAGAGACAAATGATTGAATGGAAATCAATGAATTTTATTGGAACAACAAGAGTTACAAAGAGTAAACTTGTCTATAGGAGAGACAGGTAAGGAAAATTGATTCAAAATAAATTTGAAGAATTGAGGATGAGGATGTCCGAGACGGTTATGCCAAGTACGACTAGAGAGATTTTTTGTTGTAGAGTCCATCTCTATTCCGACCGTAAACCAGTGGAGTCCGCGTTTTCAAGTCCTTCACACAAAAAACAGATGGAAAAAATTCAATAGAGGTCATATTATCTGCACAAAATTTTGAAACAGAGATAAGATTACGTTTAATTGCAGGTGCACATAAAGTGTGAGCTAATGTAAAGGAGTTATTTGATGCAATTAATTTACTGGAACCAGTGTGAGTAATTGGAATTGATTTACCATCACCCATTTCTATGCCTTCAGCACCATTATATTCTTCAAGACTGTTGGATTCGGTAGTGACATGGTGAGAGGCTCCAGTGTCAAGTATCCACTGATCAGCATTGGATCGTTTATTGGTGACAAAATTAGCTTTGGCCTCAAGATGATTGTGAGACTGAGACCTGCAAACATTCGTTGTATGACCCTACTTGTTGCACAATTGGCAGCAAACTGAATTGGTGATGGGTTGATTATTTCCAGAACGCCATTGAGTGGAGATGGTGTTGGGATGATTGTTCGGACGGTTGTTAGTGAACCGTGATTGAGAGTTATAACTGTTGTTGTTGTTGTTGTTTGGTCGGCGAGAATTGCGACCATTAAAATTGTTGGATTTTGTTCGGTTGGCAACGGCAACAGTGATAGGTGCTGGGTTTTTCTTCAATTCTTCATGTTTGAGAAAGAGCTCGTGATCCAGCAATTTTTCAAACAATTCTTCAAAGGAGATAATTGTTTCTCGTACTCGGATTGCAGCAGAAACTTCACGAAATTCTGGGCCAAGACCACTCAAAATTTTCACAATTAATTCGTCATTAGAGACAGAGGCACCTGCAGTTGCAAGTTCATCACAAATAGATTTAACTTGATGGAGATAATCAGATACAGGACGTGAGTCCTTGGTAAGGCGAGCAAGTTGGTCACGCAGACTGAAAATTCGTGTTTGAGACTTGTTTGCATAGGCTGTGTGAAGAGAATCCCATGCGAGTTTGGCGCTGGTGGCTGCAGCAATAGTTGGAGCTATAGTGAAATCCACAGAAGCCATGATTGCATTTTGTATTAACTGGTCCTGACGGAACCAAATGCAGTAAGCAGGATTTTCAATTTGTTGATTGTTGCTAGTAATAGTGTTGGAGGGAGCTGGAGATTTTCCGTCAAGATGACCAAAAAGGTTGTGTCCACGCATAAGCATGGAGAGTTGTGCTTTCCAGGTTGCAAAGTTATGGCTACCAACAAGTTTTATTGGCAATTGAGATACTGGGTTAAACTGAACAACTGTAGAGTTGCCATTGGGAGCATCCGCATTGATGACGTCTATGTTGTTGGCCATTTGAGGGCAGCTAATTAAAGGATCACACTCGCTAGAGTTAGAATGCGAGCTCTGATACCATAAAGACATAAACGATGAAGAAGTTTAAAGAGATCTGTGTTTGTATTCAAGTAAAGATGACAAATATATACATCAGTTACAAACAGAATTGCTGTAAAGTCTCCTACATAGGTGGAGAAATATTCAAACTAAATCAAATTTAAAACAACCACAAATTAAGGAACTAATTAACTATACAGCAGAAGAGATAGTCAACAGATAACATCTTTCACAATATAAACGTGATAATAGAATCAAGATCAAAGAAGATTTAAAAAAATCATATATAAAATTTATTGCAATCTTCCTATACCTTTAACTTGGTCATCTTAATGCTTTATGAGCTTTACATGCATAAACAATCTAGGTGTTGTAACATGAATAGGCTTCAACTAGTTGAACATTTATTGTTAGCTACCTACATATATAGGAAGTCGGTGTTGTAATAACTAGTTTGTCTCTAACAACTAGTTGAGGATTGTTAACTATAAATACGTGAGCTTTTAATTGTTGGGAATCTTTATTATATCTTTTTTTTAATGTTTGAATAAGTTTTCAAGTGGCATTTTATGCATTTATTGTGAATTGAGTTTAAGATCGTGAGCAAGAAAAATTAATTTAAGTTGTAAGTTTCAATTATGAGATGATTCTAGTGTATTAAGGGATTCCAAGGAAGATTGCAAAATAATTTCTCTTCACTTAAGACAAACAAAGAGTACTAAAAGGGGATTTATCTTCATCCAGTAAAAAGTAGAAATTAGAAGAACCCAAGTGAGTCTTAGAAAGTAGACACATGTAAGGTTTATTTGTCTTAACAATTTAAAATTGATTTGTAATCTCTCTTTTTGGCTCTATTTACTTATTATGCTTGTGTGATTGTTATATAATTTGTTATTGCTACTAAGTTAAATTCCAAAACTTTATGCACTCTCTTAAAGCATAATTGTGAAACACTCTCAGAACTTGTAAAATTAAAATCCCTTTATTTAATATGTTGGACCCCGCTGCCGGAGCCCAACGTCAGACATGAGAGCGTGGCGTAATACATGCTACTTATACTTTTAAGGAAAAGATCCGCGGAAGATTAATGGGCCTGCTTTAAATAAACAAGTGAAACATGCAAATGTAATAGATTTAGAAAGGAGACCATCGGAGTTCAATGGACCCATCGTGAATAAACTCAAAACTTACTTTCATGCTCTAAAACATATCCAAATCCGTAATTCATGTTCCAAAAGGTAATATCTCAAAACAATTTACAACTTTGAATTCAAGAGCCAAAAATCTAAAACACTCTTGAACCAATGATACTTGAAATGTAACTAAAGTCTTGTTTTCCAAAATATAACATTGAAAATAAACAAACATAATGAAATGAAAATGGGAGTCTTTAGCCAAACTCGTGACTCACTCGATCTCCGGCTCACACACTGTATGGGGAGATTAGAGGTGAGCTATAAAGCTCGTGGGAACATATTTATAATATAGAAATAAGCAAAAGTATTCAAAAATAAACTCATTGTCGTGATACTTGTTGAAATCATAGTCATTGATCATGTATATGTCTTTGTCTTGAAAAATGCTTGATTCTTGAACAATGCATGATGCATGGCACATAACAAATCATAACACATAACATGATGGTTTGGGTGTCCGGGTTAAATGACGCACTACATGCCATCGAAATGTTGATGTGTAGAGCGTAGTTTCGTGAGGAATCCTTGAGAAATCACGTGCCCACTAGTCAAAAGGGAGAAGCCTTTTCATGAGTCAATGTGCACTTGACTATCGTGAGGGACACCACAAACCCACATAAGTATGCTTAATTCATGTTCTTATAAACTTGTTTGCCAAACTGGCACTTGCTTGTAAACTTGCTTGTAATCTTGCTTGTCTTGTATTTCGTAAAACTTGAATTCATGTACTTATATTCGTGAAAGGAGAACACTCCTTTGTGAAAATCTTGATAATAATCATGAATGCAAATTACAATGCAGAATATAATCATTCATGGTAGTATGCAATGCGATCGTGGATGATGTAATGTAAATGCATGAGATCTTGCTTGGTTTGAACTAAACAATGAGTACTTAATTACTCTATTATAAACATGAACCCACCTTGGAATTCTTGCTTGTTCTTGTTTAGGGATGAGTTTCCTCTTGAGCCTCTTGATCCTCTTGCCTCACTTGATTTCCTTAACCAAATAGCCAAAATCCAAATCAATTTGGTGTAGAAATCGGAAGATCAAACTTTAACCATTTAAACTACAACCAAAACTGAAACAAGAATTTCATACTCAACTTCCGTCAAAAATTGAAGATTCTTAGAGACTGATTCAGAACTTCATTTCTTCATGAAACTTGTAGCCCTACGTCTCTAGTTTACAACGCAAAAATAATCACCTCATTTGGACATCTACATCAAAGGGTATGCCCAAAATATCGAAGCATGTCGCAGCAGGAAATTGGTCGTCACATGACGAGAATCGGAGCACGTCATGACGAAGCGCGCTACCATGACGAACACATCTGCAGGTCGCGACATGCGACGGCGTAAACCTCCCGAAACTCATTTTTTTCACTTTTCTCAACCATAATCCTCCCATCTTTCAATTATAAACACATCTAAACATTAAAACACCTCTAATACTTCATTTCTAACATCAAAATCATCAACAAAACAACAATCCAAGCAAATCTACCAAAGTTCACCATAAACCCTAAACCAACGATTTCTACTCAATCCAAGCAAACTAAGGTTAGATTCAACCTAAACAAGAGTAGAAGAGTATAACTTACCTTAAGGATGCTTGCAATCTGTCGAAAATCCTCAAACCTAAGCTTTCTCTTTTCCTCTTCTTCCTTTCCTCTCACTGCCGACTCTCTCCTTCATTTCTCTTCTTTCTATTTTTCCCTTTCTTTCTTTCTTTCTATTTCTTTAATTCCTTTAGCCTACATAAATGAGCAAGGACTATTATGCCCTCCTACACTTAGCCTAAAACTTCTTAACTCAAATACCTTGACCATATTGCCCTTATAAAAATCTACTCTTCCTTAACAATTATTCCACACTAAACTCAATTAAATCCAATTTTTTTCCATGAATATTCTCAATAAAATCAAACTATACCATAAATCATAAATCAATTTAATTAATACTTAATAACTTCAAGAAAAACAAATTTGGGGCCCAACATTTCTCCCCCTCTTAAAAGAAATTTCGTCCTCGAAATTTACCTGAATCATCGAAAAGACTTGGATACTTCTCTTTCATAGCGTCCAAAGGCTCCCACGTGGCTTCTTCCACTGAATGATTCCTCCACAGAAACTTAACTAGCTAAACTTTCTTATTCCTGAGGACCTTTTCCTTGGTGTCCAAGATCTCTACTGGAATTTCCTCAAAACTTATGTCGTCTCTCAACTAAATGTCTGAAACCTGAATGACATGAGAAGGATCTGATCTGTACCTCCTCAGCATGGAAACATGAAAGACATCATGAATCTGAGACAACTCTGGCGGTAATGCTAACCTGTAAGCTAGTGGTCCGATCCTCTCGAGAATCTCATACGGACCTACATATCTTGGACTCAACTTGCCTTTCTTGCCAAACCTCATTACTCCCTTCCAAGGAGACGTCTTGAGAAACACTTTCTCACCAACTTCATGTAGGAAAATCCCGGGAGGAACATCACATGTTCCAGCAGCGGAAACAAAAAATTTTATTCCCGGGACCATCCCGAAACCCAGGATCCCGGTGTCGGTATGAAAACTCAAACCTGAATAGCCAATAGAGACTATCTCTAAAGGTATCCACGCAGAGATCGAAAACCTAACCGAGTCAAACCCTTTTGACCCGGAATAGCTAGAAACAGAATAAGAGCTACTAGACCTACCTCGTCCCGGAGAGCAAGTGAAATGAGCTTGGTGGAGCCTTGGAGAAGAGAGAACAATGAGAGCTTGAAGAAGATGGATGAGAGATCAAATCTCTAAGTTTTGCAAAACCTTTTCTTCTCTTCAAAACCCACGACCATCCCTTACATCCAATGCCTCTTCAATGTATTTTAACACTTTAAAACACATACATGAAGCTTGGTTGTGAGACATCCACGTAGAAGGCATAAAATGCCTTAAAAGATAAATAATGATGAGTTTTGACTTTTCAAAACTCATTTCTCCTCTCCATTTCATGTCTCCACCGAATTAATATATATATATATATATTAATTAATTATTTACTTAATTAATTAACATATATATAATTACTAAGAGGTCCGATCAAGCTGGAATTGGTCTATCTTATCGGGCCCCCCGGTCAAAAGCGACTCTAAACCTTTCTTAGCAATATTGATGTCGCGATCTCATGGGACATATCCCAATCCCATTGGGATCCATTTAATCCTAATGCTCTCCATAATTAGAACTCGTCCAATTACTATTTTTCTGATTCTCCAATCACTCTTATCGTGTGACCCTTTAGGTTCCGGTTATGTTGGCCACTTAGATTAACAATTAATCTGAGCAAGTCATGAGCGGTATCTAGCAACACATCAGGACCCCAATTGACCGGAAAGTAATCGGTTTGATGAATTCATCACGAACCGGATCACGAACCCTTCCATGTAGACAATTATTGTGCAATTCGTCCTTTCAACATCCTATACCCCACTTGGTTATGAGTATGGCTAATATGTCAACTCTTACTAGACTAAGTCCAAAGTGAATGGGTTCTCGCCTCAGACTCATTACTTTATATGTCCATGAAGACACTCTTCATGACATAGTCATGCTCGCCGAGACTTAAAGTAATGATCCCGACAAGAGGTTGTGGTATCTCTTCTGCTTTTCACGTAAGTGATGAATCCTTTATTGGCTACTCAATTACCTTCAATACCTCAAAGCGCACTCCAAGCACCACCCTATGAGTAACCTCCGAAGGCCACAAGGAATGGAGTCAAACGGGATCAAGATTCAAGATATCCTCGAGTACCTCAAGTCTAAGGATACTGCACCATTGCTATGATGAGATTATCACCGACATTAAATCCATGTGATGATCTCATGGCAGTCATCCAATGAACTTACTACTACTAGTAAGCATCCATATGTCAACTCTAAATATCTCATATTTACGGTTTCGAGATCCACCGCTGATCCAATCAAGAGTATGACATATGTTAGTCTATCCGGATTAATGATGTCCGATCTCATTAATCCTATGACTAGGAGAATTTAGAAACCGACATAATTACACATGATAGGAATCTCGTGAGTATGATCACATCATAATTTCCTTCATGCTATGTCATATATCATGGACTTCATTAATTTGATTAAAGATCAATATCAATTCATAATAAAATGAACATCAAATAAATGAAACATGCCTTTCTTTATTTATTCATAAAGTGCATACATGACTATGAACAAAAAGCGCTAAAGGGATTGCCTTTGTGGCACTACTCTAACAATCTCCCACTGACCTAAAGCCAATCGCCTTGGTATCTAATACCATAAGCGAGTACATGAGAATCAAAATTCTTCGTGACAATGGCTTCGTCAACGGATCAAGAATGTTACGCTCTGTGGGAATCCTCTCGATCGCGACATCACCTCTAGCAATGATCTCCGGATCGATGATATCTGCATGAGTACGTGTTTAGATCGTTGGTGAGACCTCGGTCTTTCGCTGAGCAATAGCCCCATTGTTGTCACAATACAATCTGTATGGGTCCATCACACTTAGGAACCACACCAAGTTGAAATGAACTTCGATCCAAACGACTTCCTCACGCCTCGATGCAAAGAATGTACTCCGCCTCGGTCGTCGAATCGTGATCGTCTCTTGTTTGGAACTCTTCCAACCGACCGCTCCGCCATTTAGCGTGAAAACATAACTCGGCTGGGATCCGAGTCATCCTTGTCGATTAGGCTCGCATCCGTATGCTCGCCACTTGGAGATTTCCATCTCCATATATCAAGAAAACATCCTTAGTCCTTCGCAAGTACTTGAGGATATTCTTGGACTATCCAAAGGACCCTCACCAGATCCGATTGGTATCCGCCGTGACACTCGTGAGCATACGATACATCGGCCTCGTACATAACATAGCATACATGATCGATCCTATCGCAGATGCATACGGGATCCGATCCATGCGAATCCTCTCATCTTGTGTCTTAGGACATAGATTTCGAGAGTGTTATCCCATGAGTGATGGGAAGAAACCCTCTCTTGGATTGCTCCATGCTAAACCTCTTTAGCATCTTGTCTATGTACGATGATTGTGAAAGACCAAGCAACCTCTTTGATCTATCTCTATAGATCTTTATCCCAAGGATATAAGTTGCTTCACCAAGGTCTTTCATCGCAAATTGTTTGGACAACCAAATTTTAACTGATTGCATCAATGAGACATCGTTTCCGAGTAATGATGATGTCATCCACATATAGCACAAGGAAAGCGATTGCATTCCCATTTACCTTTTGTACACACAATACTCATCCGGATTTTGAGAAACCAAACTCTTTGATTGACTCATCAAAACGGATGTTCCAACTCCTGGATGCTTGCTTCAATCCATAGATGGATTTTTGAAGCTTGCATACCTTTTCGCCATCACTGGAAGTGAAGCCCTCTGGTTGTGTCATGTACACATCCTCGCCGATTTCCATTAAGGAAAGTCGTCTTCACATCCATTTGTCATATCTCATAATCATAATGAGCGCTATGGCTAGGAGTATCCGAATGGATTTAAGCATTGCTACGGGTCAAGGTCTCGCCATAGTCAACTCCTTGTCTTTGACGAAATCCTTTCGCCACAAGCCTTGCTTTGTAGGTAATCACATTGCCATCCATGTCGGTTTTCTTCTTGAAAACCCATTTGCACCCTATAGGTTTTATCCTTGGTGCATCAACCAAAGTCCATACTTGGTTTATGTACATGGAATCCATTTCGCTTTCATGGCACAAAGCCATTTTTCTGACTCAACTCTTGTAACCTCTTCATAGGTAGCAGCTCATCATCTTCTATGAGCAATACGTCATTCTGTTCACTTACGAGAAATCCATATCTCTCGGGACCGGTCGCATCCTACTTGACCCACGAACTTCGTGTGTCATGAAGGTTGAATCTGTTACTTCATCCGAATGAGTGGCAGCCTCGAGTTGAGCGATTGATCTGCTTGTTTGAGCATCTTGAACTTCTTCAAGTTCGACTTTGTTCCCACCGCCTTCTTGCGGAAGAAACTCTTTCTCTAAAAGACAGATGCTTCAAACAAACACCTTTGTTCCTTATCAAGGTAGAATTGATATCCCATGGTCTCTTTAGGATATCCTACAAACAAACACTTGTCGATTTCGCCTGCTTATCTCGTTGAATCCGCTTCACGTAAGGTGACAACCCCATACTTTCAAATGAGAAAGATAAGGTTTTCGTTAGTCCACATCTCATATGGAGTAACATCAACTGTCTTAGAGGGAACTCGTTTAACAAGTAAGCAGATTGTCTCTAAGCATACCCCAAAACGATTTTGGTAACTGCGAAACCCATCATTGATCGTACCATGTCCAACAAGGTTCGATTTCTCCTTTCACCACACCATTGTCTTCGCGTGTAAGGAGGTGTCCACCGAGATAAAATCCCATTATCTACGAGATAATCCTGGCTGTTGGTCTAAGTATTCTCCACCACGATCGATCGTAATGCCTTGATACTTTTACCAGGCTGGTTTTCTACTTCATGTCTCAATTGTTTGAACTTTTCAACGCTTTGATTTGTATCTCATCGATACAAGTACCCATATCGTGAATAATCATCGATAAAGGTAATGAAGTAACGACAACCACTTCATCATGGATGGACATCGGACCGCATACATCCGAATGTATTAGGTCTAATACTCCAATCGCTCGTTCACCCTTTCCCTTGAAGGGTAACTTAGTCATCTTGCCTAATAAACAAGATTCGCATGTGTCATATGATTCATAATCAAATGACCCTAAACCGCCACTCTTGTGGAGCTTAGCAACGCGTGTCTCATTTATATGGCCAAGTCGACAATGCCATAAGTAAGTTGACTTTAGATTATCTCTTTATGTCTTTTGGTGTCATTGACATTTAAAATTGGATTAGACATATCTAATATGTATATACCATTGCACAATGTACCAGTTCCATAAAGCATTCCATTAGAATTAATAGAACAACCATTGCTACTAAAATTCATATGGAATCCAAATCTATTCGACAAGAAATGTATAATATATTCTTTGTCAAACGGGTACAAAATAACAATTATCCAATTCCAAGATAAGCCCGGAGGGAGAGACAAAACATAGGTTCCTACGGCTAATGCAAAGAACTCTTGCTCCATTTCCAACACGAGGTCTACTTCTCCCTTCATGAGTTGCCCATCGTCCTCGAGGCCCCGATATCATTACATATGTGAGCCACAACCAAGATCAAATACCCGGATGTTGTGATCGAATATGATTAACTTCAATGACATACAAACACGAAGTAGTCGAGGCATCGATGCCTTCTTACGCTTCAATGACTCAGATAGATTTTGCAATTGCGCTCCAATGGCCATCTTTACCGCAATGGAAGCAAGTTCCTTTTGGGTGCTTCTTTGGTCTTCTTCTTGATGGCGCTTCCTTTGGTTTCTTGGCCTTCTTCTTCTTTGGGTTCTTTTTTCTTGGAACTCAAGAAGAAGCATACTACCAAAGACTTGCTTACTATCACTCTTGATAGTTCCTTTCATTTGTCTTGGCAGATTGATCGTTCTGTATTGTAGTAGATATTTGGTTCATCCGATAGTTTAGCACGAAGGCATGCATAACCGTCGGACAATCCAACCAATTAAGTCTATACTTAACTCATGATCCATTGCAAAACCTAAGACGGCCAATCTCTCAATATAGCCATTCATCTTGTATGCGTCGCATGTTAGATGTCCCTGGAGCCATCTTGGTAGTGAAGAGAAGCCTTGAGGTCTCGAACCTTTCGGACCGGGCTTGCTCGTCAAGCAGCTCCCAAGATGAAAAACTATTGTGTGAGCATCCATGGACTCGTCTTCTCAGCGACTCTGGTGACATCGAGGCAAGCATGATGCAAGTTGCCATGTCACCGCCTCTTTAGATGCTTACTATATGCCTTCGATCATCATCGAAGCATTGACAAAGTGCATCCGGAAGCGGAAAATCTAGGATGTATCCTGACCTTCAGATCGAGAACTATTCTCGATTCCTTAACCAGTCAAGAAAATTCGGTCCAGTTAACTTGTTGGAATCCATCAGGGAGCGAAGATTCACACTTGACGACATTTTCAAACAACCTACACGAATAGAGAGGAAGAATGTTAGAATAGGAATAGCTGCATAATCATAAGGACTTGAATGATATGCAAAAAGATCTCCCACTAGTTTCATAGAATCCATAACCCTCATTCTGAATCCAAAGAAACAAAGTGACATAATGTCTAGTGGGTTGATATCCGATATTGCTAAGAATGACCTTGGGTTTACCCAACAAACCACAACTTAGGTCAATCGGTAGGTATCGAACATACCAATTGCATCATCGATAACCGACATTGAGAATGACCTTGGGTTTACCCAACAAGCCACCTTATGTCTCGGAGGTATCGATATACCAATTACATCTTAGACACAACTATCGATCGTCTATCAACTTGTTGATGTGTGCACTTACATTGGGTATCAACTCTTTGATGCGCATACATCCGATGTATGCTACCCAATTTCACCTCTCGTCCACGTTGACCTTGAGTTTACTCAACAAACTAACGCCCAAAGTGAAAACCAACCCATTAATCGAAAATCATATTTTCATGGTTCGAACATATCCAGATAGAGTGAGCTTGGGTTTACCCAACAACCCATCCCTATAAGAACTCGGTTCTTACCATATTAATGGGCGTTAGTTTTCATATACCGAGGAGGATTTATAAACTCTAGACTCCAAGCGGAAGGATTATAGTCACTAAGACTATATGGAATGATTTAGGTTTCATCAATCCAATTGAATCAATCCTTATAATCATCCATCATCCAACTCCGAGTATGCCATAAGTCGACTTTCATCAAATGCAAGTCGCCTTATTGCATCTGCCCACACAAGTCGACTTACAAGGTGCTACAAGTCCACTTATAATGAGATCTTGAACAAGTCGACTTATTCTATCGACAAGTCGACTTATCCTAAAACCTTGAACAAGTCGACTTATTTCATACACAAGTCGACTTATCCGTAAATTTGCTAAAATCTCTAATCGGGTAATTTCTCAATCCATGTAAATCCAATTCACAATACCAACATACCTAAGGTAACTTAGATGTACCAATGAACATTTCATTGTACCATGAAAGCCATATATAGTCAAACTATACAAAAGCTTGAAAATGAGTCATAACTCATTAATTTCCAAATAATTTAGGAACACCCAAATTATCACTTTGAGCATCTCTAACTAGCCTATACCTTATCAAATTACTTCGGCACAAGTCACAAAAATTGTGACGGCCAAAACAAGAAAGATAATGACATACACTAATGAGACACAAAAGTGACCTATTTGGCATCCAAAAAATCTTGGAAAAACAACTTCAAGCAATTCAATTTGGCAATCATACCACATCAAGATAACACATTTCTAATCACATTAAAAATGGTGCAAGGCATTGGAACTGAAAAACACACTCAATCAAGCCAAGTAAAACAGTCCCAACAATTTTCACCAAAACTGTCCAGTTCTGTACATTGCTTGAAATGATCAATGAAAAAATTTCAATAAATCATGAGAAAATTATATAGGTTACTACATGTTCTGAACATGCTACCTGAATTTTTTCAGGATTTTAGGCCATCAAAAACTCAGTCAACCAAAATAGCAAAACCGATTCCAAAACTGTATTCATCAGCACAGCAATTCCCAACAGTATAGAATAAAATCTAAAATAAATATCCAATCACCTTGAAATCCAATTTCCATGCTCACAGACATTCACCAACATCTTAGAGACATGTGGGTGAAGGAAAATCCAGAAAACGATTTTTCTAGAATTTATTCTTGATTTTATACTGCTGTCTGTTCACAGAATCGTTTCAAAAACAGCATCTGGAACCTAGGGAATTATATTAGCAAAACTATATCAAATCAAATCGATAAATTCTGAAAATTCATAGACATATTCTCTAACATGTTATGAACAATCCTGGGCAGAAAAATTTCGAAAACCCTATCTCTATAGCAATTCGAAATCTGGACAGAAAGCATGCTACAACATCACAAGCAATTAGGGTTTATGATCTAGCTTGATTAAAGCTTCATACACGACACCGACGCCTCGATACCACTGTAGGAAAATCCCGGAGGAACATCACATGTTCCAGCAGCGGAAACAAAAATTTTATTCGGGACCTTCCCGAAACCTAGGATCCCGGTGTCGGTATGAAAACTCAAACCTGAATAGCCAATAGAGACTATCTCTAAAGGTATCCACGCAGAGATCAGAAAACCTAACCGAGTCAAACCCTTTTGACCCGGGAATAGCTAGAACAGAATAAGAGCTGCTAGACCCTACCTCTGTCCTGGAGAGCAAGTGAAATGAGCTTGGTGGAGCCTTGGAGAAGAGAGAACAATGAGAGCTTGAAGAAGATGGATGAGAGATCAAATCTCTAAGTTTTGCAAAACCTTTTCTTCTCTTCAAAACCTACGACCATCCCTTACATCCAATGCCTCTTCAATGTATTTTTAACACTTTAAAACACATACATGAAGCTTGGTTGTGAGACATCCACGTAGAAGGCATAAAATGCCTTAAAAAGATAAATAATGATGAGTTTTGACTTTTCAAAACTCATTTCTCCTCTCCATTTCATGTCTCCACCGAATTCAACATATATATATATATTAATTAATTATTTACTTAATTAATTAACATATATATAATTACTAAGAGGTCCAGTCAAACTGGGGTCGGTCCCAAGCCTATCGGGCCCCGATCTTCAAAACACTCCTAAACCTTTCTTAGCAATATTGATGTCGCGATCTCATCGGGACATATCCCAATCCCATTGGGATCCATTTAATCCTAATGCTCTCCATAATTAGAACTCGTCCAATTACTATTTTATGATTCTCTCGAATCACTCTTATGCGTGTGACCCTTTAGGTTCCGGTTATGTTGGCCACTTAGATTAACAATTAACTGAGCAAGTCATGAGCGGTATCTAGCAACACATCGGGACCCTAATTGACCGGAAAGTAATCGGTTTGATGAATTCATCACGAACGGATCACGAACCCTTCCATGTACAATTCTTGTGCAATTCGTCCTTTCAACATCCTATACCCCACTTGGTTATGAGTATGGCTAATATGTCAACTCTTACTAGACTAAGTCCAAAGTGAATGGGTTCTGTCTCGGGACTCATTACTTTATATGTCCATGAAGACACTCTTCATGACATAGTCATGCTCGCCGAGACTTAAAGTAATGATCCCGATAAGAGGAGTGGTATCTCTTACATTTTTCACGTAGTGATGAATCCTTTATTGGCTACTCAATTACCTTGAATACCTCAAATGCACTCCAAGCACCACCCTATGAGTAACCTCGGAAGGCCACAAGGAATGGAGTCAAAGTAGGATCAAGATTCAAGATATCCTTGAGTACCTCAAGTCTAAGGATACTTGCACCATTGCTATGATGAGATTATCACTGACATTAAATCCATGTGATGATCTCATGGCAGGTCATCCAATGAACTTACTACTACTAGTAAGCATCCATATGTCAACTCTAAATATCTCATATTTACAGTTTCTGAGATCCACTGCTTGATCCAATCAAGGAGTATGACATATGCTAGTCTATCCGGATTAATGATGTCCAGTCTCATTAATCCTATGACTAGGGAGAATTTAGAAACTGACATAATTACACATGATAGGAATCTCAGGAGTATGATCATATCATAATTTCCTTCATGCTATGTCATATATCATGGACTTCATTAATTTGATTAAAGATCAATATCAATTCATAATAAAATGAACATCAAATAAATGAAACATGCCTTTCTTTATTTATTCATAAAGTCTGTACATGACTATGAACAAAAAGCGCTAAAGGGGATTGCCTTTAGGGCACTACTCTAACACTTCATACTCCATCTCCTTACGATGAGCATCAGTGTAACTCTTCATCCTATCCTGGGCTGCCTTAAGCCGCTGCTTAACCATATTGACTTTATCCACTGTCATCTGAATCAACTCTGGTCCGACTAATTTCCTCTCCCCCTCTTCGTCCCAACATATCGGAGTTCTACATCTCCTTCCATATAAAGCCTCATATGGAGCCATCTGAATGCTCGAATGGTACGAGTTATTATAAGCAAACTCGACCAATGGCAAATGCTCATCCCAAGCTCCCTTGAAATCCATTACACATGCCCTGAGCATTCCCTCAAGTGTCTGAATGGTCCTCTCAGATTGACCATCCGTCTGAGGGTGAAATGCCGTACTAAAATGCAGCTTAGTACTTAAAGCTTCCTGCGAGCTTCCCCAAAATCTTGATGTGAACCGAGGATCCCTGTCAGAAACTATAGAATCCGGAATCCCATGCAATCTCACTATCTCATCAAGGTACTTCCTGGCTAGCACATGCAAAGAATCAGTCTGTTTGATTGCCAGAAAATGGGCTGAATTTGTCAACCGATCCACTATAACCCATATGGCATCGTGGTTCCTACTAGTCTTAGGCAAACCTATCAGAAAATCCATGGTTACTCTTTGCCACTTCTACTCAGGAATAGACAATGGCCTTAACTTGCCTGAAGGCGCCTGGTGTTCAGCCTTGACTTGCTGACACACGAGACACTTACTGACATACTCTGCTACATCTCTCTTCATGTCCTTCCACCGAAATGCTCTCTCAAATCTCAGACATCCCGGTGCTACACAGGTGCATGGCATAAGGCGATTGTGCCTCATCTAAAATCTCATCCTTAACCTCCTTGCTATCTGGAATACAAAGTCTGTTCCCCACTGTCATGAGTCCATCATCTCTCACTACTATCTCCGAAACCTTACCATTCTGAATTTCCTCCCTAAGCTTGCTCAACTCTGAATCATGTGCCTGCAACTCCTTAATCTTCTCCCTGAGTATAGGCCTTACTCTGAAATTAGCTAGGAGGCAATTTGGTTCCTCCTGCTTCAAGCTTATCTTAAGCTTGGCCATCTCTTCCAATAAAGGAAGATAAACTGACTGAACATGAGCAATGGAAGATTTTCTGCTCAAAGCATCCGCCACTACATTCGCTTTACCTGGATGGTACTCAATCAACAAATCATAGTCCTTGAGCAGCTCAATCCACCTTCTCTGTCTCAAATTCAACTCCTTCTGGCTCAATAAGTACTTGAGGCTCTTATGATCTGTAAAGATCCTTGTCTGAACTCCATAAAGATAATGTCTCCAAATCTTCAAGGCAAAAATCACTGCTGCTAACTCCAAGTCATGAGTTGGATAATTCAACTCATACTGCTTCAGTTGCCTTGAAGCATAAGCTATCACTTTGTCTCCCTGCATCAATACACAACCTGGACCCTTCCTCGAGGCATCATTGTACCATTGATAGCCCTCATCACCGAAGGCAAAATCAGACTGGAGCACTTGTCAACCTGTGCTTGAGCTCCTCAAAGCTCTTCTCGCACTCGTCGGTCCAGATGAACTTCTGATTCTTCCTCAATAGCTTGGTCATCGGAGCGGCTATCATGGAGAATCCTTCTACAAACCTCTCTGTAGTAACCGCGGACCTAGAAAACTCCTTACCTCTCCACCGTCTTGGGTGCATGCCAACTCACTCATCGCTTCAACTTTCCTCGGATCAACATGCACACCATCTTGCGAAATCACATGTCCAAGGAAGGTCACCTCATAAAGCCAAAACTCACACTTGCTGAACTTGGCATAAAGCTCTCTCTCCCTAAAAGTCTGCAATACAATCCTGAGATGCTCCTTATGCTCTTCTTCACTCTTGGAAAACACCGAATGTCATCTATAAACACTATGACAAACCGATCCGAAACTCCCGAAGACCACATTCATAAGATCCATGAAAGAAGCTGGAGCATTGGTCGTCGAAAGGCATAACCAAAACTCATAGTGCCCATAACGAGTCCTGAATCTTTGTCTTGCTCACATCGACTCCTTGATTACGGTGATGATAGCGACCGAGATCAATCTTGAGAAAACCCTTGCTCCTGCGGTGGTCAAACAGATCATCTATCCGTGGCAAAGGATACTCGTTCTTAACTGTCACCTTGTTGAGTCTCCGATAGTCAATACACATCCGCCATGATCCATCTTTCTTCTTGACAAATAGAACCGGTGCTCCCCAAAGAGACGAACTCGGCCTGACATACCCTTTCTCTAACAGTTCCTCCAACTGTTCCTTAAGCTCCCTCAACTCAGCTGGAGCCATCCTGTAAGGCGGGATAGAAATAGGCGCGGTTCCGGGAATCAAGTCAATGACAAACTCGATTTCTCTCACCGGCGGCAAACCTGGTAACTCATCCGAGAAAACATCTGGAAACTCCCTCACAATCGGGAAATCATCTAACTTCCCTTAATGCACATCGGCATCTATAACATGCGCCAAGAAAGCTTCACATCCTTAGCCCATCATCCTTTCAGCTAACATAGCTGAAATCAGTCTTGGTGATGGTGTCTTCCTGTCCCCTCTGAAGATCACCTTCTCACCATTGCCCATATCAAACTCTACCTCTTTCTGACCACAATCTAGCTTGGCCAGATACTTCTCCATAGTATCCATCCCCAGGATAACATCTAATCCTCTAAGGTCTAGCGGTAGTAAGTCCACTACCAATCTAGCACCATCTATAAAGAGTTCACACTGCCATACATCCGATCGATCACCACATTCCTCCCTAGAGGAGTACTAACAATCAAAGGCCTATCCAACAAAGATGAACTCACACCATGCAATGCTATGCTCGCAGTAAACAAAAGAGTGCGTGGAACGTAATCAATCAACACAATATTGTTGAATCAAGTAATCGAGCCATACTGTGATAACCTCAAAGTCAAAGCAGCTCTGACTTCCTCCTGGTCATGGCAAACACTCTTCTTGCCGCTGACCCTTGGCCTTCTGGAGGAGCAGTCTTCCTTGCAGTCCCAGGCGCCTACCTCAAGAATCGTGCGTTCCCACTGCTCTCGCACGCTAGGAGCTCTGGCTGTGACCCTCTAGTCTCGGTGCTGTGGACAATGCTTGGCTATATGTCCCTTCTCTCCGCATCTCAAACAAACTCCAAGTGATCGAGGCACTCTCCACGATGGTGCTTCCCTTTGGTCACATAAGGGATAAGTGAACCCGCTCCTTCCAGCTTTCTACACTGTGCCTCCCACATTAGAGGCTTGCCTCAAACAGCTCTCACTGCTTGTTCTGGTAGCCCCATCGCTACCCACTTCACTGATTGAAAGAGCTCCTCGTGCTCCTCTCAGCAATGGAGCACTAGCACCTTCCGAAAGTCTGCTCCTGTTCTTCCTCTTCTTGTTCGCTTCATTCCTGATATTCTCCAGTTTCTCAGCCTGGAGAGCAGCATCCACTAACTGCTGGTAGTCACAGAAATTATGAATCAGGACTTTCTCCCTAATCCCTAAGTGAAGACCTCCTTCAAACTTGCAGCACTTGTCTTCCTCTGTCGCCACAATGTTAGGCTGCGATATCGTGAAAGTCGTGTGAACTTCACTCATACTCGCCACACTCATGTCCCTCTGCATAAGATTCAGAAATTCTCTGGCCTTCTCTTGCACATAGACCCTGGACAGATACTTCTTCCTGAACACTTCCACAAAGTCCTTCCATGCCAGCACCGAAGGAACAACCTGACTGTGGGGCACTGATTCCCACCAATGCAGCGCATCACCCTGTAACAAACTGATTGCATAATTCAGCTTGTCCTCATCTGAGCATCTCATCTGAACTAGAACCCTCTCGATCCTCTTCAACCAGGCTTCAGCCTCTTCTGGATTGGTAGTCCCACTGAAATCCACAGCCCCAAACTTCCGGAGCTTATCATACTGTCCACTCCTGTCTACTGGAGCTTGCATCGGCATCTGCGATCCCTGTCCCATGGCATACGTGAAAGCCTGAGCAAAGGCTTGAAAGAAACTCGGATCCATGTGAGTTCCCTGAGGCATAGGAGGAGGCGGTGGAGGCACTTCTTGTTGCAAACTAGGTGCCTCTAAAATCGGAACAGAATGTGTCCCGGCATCCTGAGGAACATGGGATTCATCCGTACTCCCCTGACGAGAATGAGATCGAGTCATAGCTCCCTGAGTTCTCCTTCGAGGTGGCATGTTCACTCCTTGAATAGAAAACCATTGAAAACTTTAGTTCAAGTAAGACACATTTCAAAATATGCAAAACAGTTCCAATCATGTAAAACAATGCAGTTATTTCTTGAAAGTGATGTCATGCGACCTCAGATCAAAAACCTAGCGCTCGATACCAAACATGTTGGACCCATTGCGGAGCCCAACGTCGGACATGAGAGCGTGGCGTAATACATGCTACTTATACTTTTAAGGAAAAGACCCGCGGAAGATTAATGGGCCTGCTTTAAATAAACAAGGTGAAACATGCAAATGTAACAGTTTAGAAAGGAGACCATCGAAAGTTCAATGGACCCATCGTGAATAAACTCAAAACTTACTTTAATGCTCTAAAACATATCCAAATCCGTAATTCATGTTCCAAAAGGTAATATCTCAAAACAATTTACAACTTTGAATTCAAGAGCCAAAAATCTAAAACACTCTTGAACCAATGATAATTGAAATGTAACTAAAGTCTTGTTTTCCAAAATATAACATTGAAAATAAACAAACATAATGAAATGAAAATGGGAGTGCTGCCGAAACTCGTGACTCACTCGATCTCTGGCTCGTCACCTGTATGGGGGAGATTAGAGGGGGTGAGCTATAAAGCTCGTGGGAACATATTTATAATATAGAAATAAGCAAAAGTATTCAAAAATAAACTCATTGCCGTGATACTTGTTGAAATCATAGTCATTGATCATGTATATGTCTTTGTCTTGAAAAATGCTTGATTCTTGAACAATGCATGATGCATGGCACATAACAAATCATAACACATAACACGATGGTTTGGGTGTCCCGGGTTCGTGACGTACTACACATGCCATCGAAATGTTGATGTGTAGACGTAGTTTCGTGAGGGAATCCTTGTGAGAAACCCTGTGCCACAGTCGGGCAGGCGGGAGAAGCCTTTTCATGAGTCAATGTGCACTTGACTATCGTGAGGGACACCGCAAACTCACATAAGTATGCTTAATTCATGTTCTTATAAACTTGTTTGCCAAACTGGCACTTGCTTGTAAACTTGCTTGTAATCTTGCTTGTCTTGTATTTCGTAAAACTTGAATTCATGTACTTGTATTCGTGAAAGGAGAACACTCCTTTGTGAAAATCTTGATAATAATCATGAATGCAAATTACAATGCAGAATATAATCATTCATGGTAGTATGCAATGCGATCGTGGATGATGTAATGTAAATGCATGAGATCTTGCTTGGTTTGAACTAAACAATGAGTACTTAATTACTCTATTATAAACATGAACCCACCTTGGAATTCTTGCTTGTTCTTGTTTAGGGATGAGTTTCCTCTTGAGCCTCTTGATCCTCTTGCCTCACTTGATTTCCTTAACCAAATAGCCAAAATCTAAATCAATTTGGTGTAGAAATCGGAAGATCAAACTTTAACCATTTAAACTACAACCAAAACTGAAACAAGAATTTCATACTCAACTTCCGTCAAAAATTGAAGATTCTTAGAGACTGATTCAGAACTTCATTTCTTCATGAAACTTGTATCCCTACGTCTCTAGTTTACAACGCAAAAAGAATCACCTCATTTGGACATCTACATCAAAAGTTATGCCCAAAATACCGAAGCATGTCGCAGCAGGAAATTGACCGTTCGCCGCGACGAGAAACTGGAGCACATCGCGACGAGCGCGCGCCCCGCGACGAACACATCTGCAGGTCGCGACGTGCGACGGCGTAAACCTCCCGAAACTCTTTTTTTTCACTTTTCTCAACCATAATCCTCCCATCTTTCAATTATAAACACATCTAAACATTAAAACACCTCTAATACTTCATTTCTAACATCAAAATCATCAACAAAACAACAATCCAAGCAAATCTACCAAAGTTCACCATAAACCCTAAACCAACGATTTCTACTCAATCCAAGCAAAACTAAGGTTAGATTCAACCTAAACAAGAGTAGAAGAGTATAACTTACCTTAAGGATGCTTGAAATCTGTCGAAAATCCTCAAACCTAAGCTTTCTCTTTTCCTCTTCTTCCTCTCCTCTCACTGCCGACTCTCTCCTTCGTTTCTCTTCTTTCTATTTTTCCCTTTCTTTCTTTCTTTCTATTTCTTTAATTCCTTTAGCCTACATAAATGAGCAAGGACTATTATGCCCTCCTACACTTAGCCTAAAACTTCTTAACTCAAATACCTTGACCATATTGCCCTTATAAAAATCTACTCTTCCTTAACCATTATTCCACACTAAACTCAATTAAATCCAAAAAAAATTTCCATGAATATTCTCAATAAAATCAAACTATACATAAATCATAAATCAATTTAATTAATACTTAATAACTTCAAGAAAAACAAATTTGGGGCCTAACATAATAATTAACATTTTCAACCACAACATACTATCATCTCTTGGCAGTCTTTCATCCTTGATATGGTTGGATCTATTCGAGAATAGATTAAAATGGAAATTTTGATTTAAAAGGTTGTTGACATTTAATTGTAAGAATATGTTCGTATCTAAATCATAATTCCATGTACACATCCTCCAATTTTTATTCATGTTGAGTTTATCTAAATTGTCATATCTTAGCAATCTCACAAGATTGAACAAGTTGTACTTAGGATCGAACGAAATCAAGGGTTTTAAATCATTTCATGGTATAAAATGATTTCTTTGTTTAACCTTTTGAATTATTTAGCTAAGTACTATGTAATCTTGAAGTTATAACATTAACTAATAATTAACACTTGTAATCATTCTAAACTCAGGTGTTGGAGGAGGGTCGATGTTGAATAATCTGGAGTTCCTTGACTTGAGGTAGTTTTAATCAAGTTGATTTTAGTACTTTATTATCGCTCAATTGACTTTATCTCTAAAAACCTTGAATCTTGAAAACAATGAAATAAAGGGATCCATAAATGTGACAAGTAAAAAGAAGCATTTCTCTTTTGTCGACTAGCAATTTAATATGATTATTAAGATTCAGGAAGTTATATGTTCTTATTTCACTAAGTTTCCTTCTTTGTTTTCTAGAATTAAATGCTTTAATTCATTTGGAGGAGTTGTGATTGGGTGACAATGAGATCAACAAATTTGAGACTTCAAAAGGTAATGTTGCATTGTCTGATCAATCTTTGGAGAAATTATAAACATACGATTTTCATAACTACATCACTTACATCTTGAAATTGGAATATAAGCAAAAAATTGACTGGATAAGTGAATCTGTCTAATTATCTAAATGTTTCAATCTTACACAAATGGCCAAGAAGTTAAGAGATTGAATAGCCTGGAATTGCTTGACCTTAGTTATAATCGATTTAACAATAACACCTAAAGGTAATATTGATGTTTTATTGTTTGTTCAACTTAATTCACTTTACAATTGTTGATTAATTCCCTAACATAAAATCTCTTCTTTTTGTTTGTTCTGTTGTCTCCACGTTTTGGCTGGTAGAAAGGAGAAGCTACAACTGAGGAAGCGAAGAAAAGTAATCATGTTATGAGGAAACGGGAGAAGAGACAACAAACTCGCAAACTTGACTCGCATATTGAAGAACAATTTGGCAGTGGACATTTTTTAGCTTACATGAAGAAGATCCAGAGGAAGAAGGGCAAGAGAGTTGGGCTGCCTAAGTTTTATATATCAAACTTTTGTTTTCACCTTATATTTCTTACTTTTGGAACATTTTGAACAATCAAGACACATAGGTCCAAATAGTGCTACAGTTAAACTTTTGGTTAGAATACTTATACTTATCGATGTGATTTGTTCAATTAAATTGTGCATTTAATACACTCAAGTTATTTCTAATTTATATTTATCGATGAGATTTGTTCAATTAAATGGTGCATTTAATACATTTAATTCATTTCGTCATGTTCTTATGATACACGAATAATTATTAAAATTAATTATATACTAAAAAAATTGAAGAATTATTAAATAAATAAATTTATAAAATATTGAATAGTTATTAAATAAATAAGATTAAAAATTGTTTTTAATAATTATTAAATTTAAAAAATTTTAAATTAAAATGATTTTAGAAAAAAGGATAATAATTAAAAAATATTATAACTATTTGTAAAAATGTCGTGGAAGACGGACATCGCGAAATGTCACTTTCTGCAACATTTCACAAAAAGATTAATCTTTCGGTGACATTTTTTAAAACGTTACGGAATATCTGTATTTTCTATGACGTTTTGTGAAAAACATCGCAAAATCTTTTTATCTATTTTCATATTTTGCGACGTTTTAAAATATTATGGAAGACATTCTACGATATTTTTGACATTTTGTGACATTTTTTAAACATTACAAAATACGTCACATAATTTACTGTTTTCTTGTAGTGTTAGCAGACATTTTCGTAAGAGTGTTCGGAACCCAAAATATTATAGCATTACACCGCCGTTTCTGTCACGTCATCTCTTTCAACGAAAAACCTTCAGTACATCTTATCTCTTCATCACATCTTTTCAGTTTGTTTTCCTAAATTTATCAAGGCCATTATTCCTTCTTATCAGAATGTAGATTACCTTCCGTTCAATGTATAGAATGGTTGGTGTGAGTGTGACACGAGCAAAAGCCAAGATAAGAATATATTCAAATTATCTAAACAGTATACAGTTGAGGCAGCGGTCATGAAGCCGTTACACGTTCGTCGATGTCGGGGCAGAAACGAAAGCTGTGACGTAAAATCTGATGAGGTTCGAAGCACAAATGGACCCCATTTCCCCATTATCCAAATCCAATATAATATAATAATATCCTGAATTTAAAAAGAAAAAGTAGCCATAACAGACTCTTTTATGACACGCAATTGAATGTCATCTTCAACTTACGCACGCAAAAAACAGAAAAGGAAAAGATGAGTCATTGGCTTGTAATCCATCCTTGACCAGACCTCAATCATTATTCAGGTTCAGCACTTTTACTAAAATGGATAAATTGAAGGAACATCTAATCTGATCTGATCCATCTTCATCAAATTATCCGTTAAAGCCGTCCTAACGGTAGAAGAACAAACAGCACGTGAGTAAGACAGTGTTAGAAACAAGCGCAATTCGCAAGCGACTGTCACACAAGAGAATGGTCGGTGAAATAAAATGGCCGCCAGAGACAATTAAAGAAAGAAGACTACTTCCAGAAGACAACTTCTAAGATTGATTCTTTTTAAAATTTCAAATCCTTATCTTCATCAAAAGTCAAATCACTTTCCTTGATTGCCTCAATGTATGTAACATATCCCCCTCCTTTTTTGGCCTTCAGAACTTCTTTTGCCAACTCACCCTTTTTATCTGTTCTCCTGCTCCTCCTCCAATCCAGCTTCAAACTTTCTCTGCTTTCCTGTCTTGTTTGCGTTTTCGGCTTTCTTCTTCAATGGCTGGGCATAAAATCCTTGTCACTGGTGGGGCTGGCTTCATTGGATCCCACACTGTAGTGCAGCTCCTCAAGGATGGTTTCCAGGTTTCTATCATTGATAATCTGGACAATTCTGTTCCAGAAGCTGTTGATAGAGTGAGGGAATTGGTGGGTCCTGAGTTGTCGGAGAAACTGGAGTTCAATCTGGTATGGTTTCCCTTCTTGATCATACTTGAACTCTGTTTTTGCTTGAGATGAATTCGGAGGATTTAGTCATGCAAACAAAATAAAGAAATGTGGGTTAGTAACAGGGTTCCAAGGCTCAATTTGGTACAGTGTTCATAGCCAGGATCATTCACATGGACCAAAAAGTTCCATCATTTTTTTCTTTAAGATAGTATTCTGTAGTTATTCATTTCATGAAGGATAATGGTCTTTACGTCTGTAATGATTTTTGGTTCAATTGGTGTATTGCAGGGTGATCTGAGAAATAAGGCTGATTTGGAGAAGCTGTTTTCACAAAACAAGTAAGTGAACATATGGTAGGGTCTTAAGTTAACGCTGAAATTAACAATTCAAGTTTTCTAGGTTGGTAAAACTTAATCTGACTAGGTTCTTTTCGGTCTTCTATCTGTGTTTTTCTATCTTCCTGGTGAAAAGGTAGAATCTTTGTGAGCGTAGTGTTTAACTCTTTTCCATGGACCATACTTGTGTTACTATCCAATGAAAATGAATCAGAAGCTTGAGAATTCAAACCATGCGGATATCAATATGTGAGATTTTTCTTCATCTTCTGTGAGGTGGTTTACATACCTGAAATTTTGACAGATTTGATGCTGTGATCCATTTTGCTGGCCTTAAGGCCGTTGGCGAGAGTGTTGCAAATCCTCGACGTTATTTTGACAACAATTTAGTGGGCACTATCAACCTCTACGAGGTCATGGCAAAATATAATTGTAAGAAGGTAAATCGCTGTTTTAGATTCCCAATCTTTTCAAAGATCACTTTCTGGTTTTGGAATTGAGGCTTGTATAACATGTGAACATGACAAACTGATTCTAAGAAACTATCAGTACACATAATCCATTCTTAATCTCCCAAGTCTTTTTTTCCTGAGGAAAGCAAGTTTTCAAATGAGATTCCAAGAGCTGGGATTTGATAATACTTGGAAGTATTTACAAAAGAAGTAAGAGAAGTACAGGGTATGGATTATTTTCCCAAATTTGAATCCTTGAACATATATGGGAATGTGGGATCTATAAAATTAGATGGTTGCTTGTACCTATTTTTTACTCTTATATTTGGGAGTTGAAATAAAAGATAATATTCATGGTGGAGGCCTTTCTCAAATTAGCAATGTTAATCTTCCTTAAGGACTGCAGTTTTTGCCTTGCTGAGCCCAGCAGGTAGAACTTATTATTTTGTTTTCAACCACAGCAGCATTACCAACATTTTTCTCCATTTGTAATCCTTCTATTGGCAACTGTTTATGTGGAGAATCAGTTGTAGCAATTGAAAATTGAAAAGTTCTTTTACTTATTATTTTTCTCATTCAGCAATAAAAAATCGTCATGATTCGTCTCATGGTTCTAAGTTGCAGTTGCAGTTACTGTGATTTGTCACAATTGTGTTCGCATTTCCTGCAGTTACATCATCTACAATTACTATAATTGTCTGCGACCACAGCATAATCTGTAGTCTGCAATGTAAAACCTTGATTCATCTTTCAGAGCATCACTTTTCTTCCACTTCACCCAAATATTTTCCCTCACACTCATTGTGGCTCTGATGTGACCTATTGAAAGCTTGTAATCATTGTTAATCTCAAGTGGATAGCCTTATTACTTTCCTCACTATTAATAGAAACTTCATGATCAATTTCTGAAAACTGCTGTGTTTGTCAGATAGTTTTTGCATGCTTTCTTTGTACTGATAATGGCTTCGAATTTTCTTGCCATATGGGTTTTGTATGGGATGCATCCAAATAGATGGTATTCTCTTCATCTGCAACTGTTTATGGCCAACCTGAAAAAATACCATGTGTTGAAGACTTCGAGTTAAAGGCTATGAATCCTTATGGCCGAACAAAGGTGAATGTGAACTTATTTATTATCCTTTGAAGTTAACAATTTTACCATCAAATCTCTTTGGAATCTGCACTTGTTTTAACCTGCTGGAGTTGAAAAAGGTACCTCTACTAGTGCACTCCGTTACTGGTTATTATGCTATTTTTTCAGCTTTTTCTTGAAGAAATTGCTAGAGATATTCAAAAAGCAGAACCAGAATGGAGTATCATTTTATTGAGATACTTCAATCCTGTTGGAGCTCATGAGAGTGGTAAGATTGGTGAAGACCCCAAGGGTATCCCAAACAATCTTATGCCATACATACAGCAAGTGGCAGTTGGCAGATTGCCTGAGCTTAATGTGTATGGCCATGATTATCCCACAAAGGATGGCAGTGCGGTATGTATTTCTGTGTAGTTGTTTTCCCTATTTGAAGGATAGAAGTTATTTTGAGAATTGGAAGGATAGAAGTTGAGGAGAATTAAGAAATGTGTCACTGGTTCCCATAAAACCCACACAGTGAAACAGAAGTACTACCATTCAGATCTAGTGCGCGTAGAATAACATTCTCAGTAACTACCTTGTGGGTTTACAATATACTCCAATCTTTTGTGTGGATAGGTTCGAGACTACATCCATGTTATGGACCTGGCAGATGGTCATATTGCTGCTCTTCGTAAGCTTTATGCTACAAAAAGCATAGGTAATTATGTCACCTCTTTACTTGTGCCTGTTTTGTTCGGTCAACTGGCAGTGAGGTCATATTTGAACTTTAGGAGTGAAGAGCCAATAAGCAAAGTCTGTGATGTGACCTTGGTTCGGTAAAAGTTATTGGTTCTGGGAGAGATTTTTCATAACATATACTACTTGCTTTTGAAAACTTCATCATCTATGCTCCTGTAATTAGGTTGTGTTGCCTACAACTTGGGAACTGGACGTGGAACATCTGTGCTTGAAATGGTTGCTGCGTTTGAAAAAGCTTCTGGGAAGGTGACTGTTCCTTATTTTCTCTCAGTTTTCTGTAGATCTCTTTTTTTCTCTCCACAAAACAAGTCAAAATGACTGGGTATATGTTTATAGAAAATCGCTATTAAGCTTTGTCCAAGAAGGCCTGGGGATGCTACAGCTGTCTATGCTTCTACAGAAAAAGCTGAGAAAGAACTTGGCTGGAAGTAGGTTCCTAATCCTTATAGCTTGCTGATTATGTTACTTAAATTTCTTTGGTTAAATCTTCTCTTAACATTTTGCTTGCTAGATATAGGCTGGCATAATCATAATTGACGACAAGTTGTAGACTTTTTAAGTGCTTTGGTTTGATGGCAATGACAGGGCAAGATATGGCGTGGAAGAAATGTGTCGGGATCAGTGGAACTGGGCAAGCAAAAATCCATGGGGTTACCAGAAAAACCCTTGAATGACTTTCTCATGTGTATAATAAACTAATCAACCATTCTTTGCTCAACAGTTCCTTTCCTTGTGTCTTTAGGTGCTGCTAATAACTCCATTATGACAAAACATATCAGAACAAATACCTAAGGCTGTAGATCTTCAGATTTTTTATTTTATCAATTCAATTCAGGATAGAGCACAGCAGCTTCCGCCAATATCTTTATTTCTTAAAGAATTCCAGGAAGAAAACAAAACAATGTCTTTCTACCATCACGTCTGTATCAGTTCTAAGAAGCAACACCCACCCTTTTCGTTTTCGTTTAATGCTTTATTCTCAGGGGATCCATCTCCATGCAGAATTAGCATGTAATCTTCAAAAGGTTTAGTTAATAACTCGCTTTGTTTATTGAGTGAACGTCATACTAGTAACTACTCCTACTAGTATGGATAAGCTATTCGATTATTCCTGTCAGCCAAGTTGACCTGGATATTTTAAACTATGGCAATGCGATGCAATGCAACAAGGCTTACGAAAACCAAGTCCCTTTCCGTAGCCATAAAATAGATACTCACGCAAATACCATATTGTTTGCTAGAGTACAGGGACCTGCAGTTTAAGAAAAGAAAAGCAAGTATGAAACAGGAAGGAGAGGTGGTGGTCCTTGCTTGCAGGTCTATGGCAGGCGTTTTACAGTCAACCAATTCTATATCTCAACATTCATTTCCAACGCCTTCGCCGTTCTCTTTCTCGGTTGCCTCTCAACGACCTTCTATTAAAGTTTGTTCTCTGCTTCTTCGTTTCCTGGCTCTTTTGCTTTCCTTCACCTCAGCAGTTTCACTGGCTGCTCCATCAACCAAGCAACTTGCCTTGGAACCTTCTACCTTCAACCAATATTCACAACTCATGTAAGCCTACTGATAGATTAAAACTTTTTTATTCACAACAGTAGCTCCCAATTAAAAGCTAGTTATTCAAGGCATTTAAATCTTATGATACATGTTACTGAACTTTGTTTTAACAAGCTAAACCAAATTGCTTATATCAGGATCATAAATTCAAGTAATTAATCATACATATAGTACCAGTTCCTTGTTATCTTATTGATATAATTGTTCTTGTCACTGAAGATGTCATCTGATATTCTTCGATTTCTCGATTAGGTATTGCTTCATTGTATCTATCTTAGTTTTCCTTTACTCAGCGTTTCAACTCTTCAAAGGCATTTGTGATATTGCACACAGGGGCATTCTGATCTCAGATGTAATTTCAGACTACATGAGCTTCATACTCGATCAAGTAAGTGCCACTAATAAAGAACAACTTACATTTTAAACTCCGATTCCTTTCTATTTGTTTTAACTTTTAAGCCAAATTTTGGCCTATAAAGGCTGACTCTCTGTATGCATCGCCATCTGCAGTTGGAAGGCTATCTTCTCATTTCTTCTTGTTCAGTAGCAATACTGACCATTCAACAGATTGCAAAGCCTGCACCACTCTGGAAGGCAGCTATCATATCCACCAGCATGTCTCTTGCTACTTTTCTTGTTACTGCAATTAGCTGTCTCCTTTCAGGATACAAGCTCTGTACGAGAATAATCTGGTGATTAAGTCTTTATGCCGAATCCTTGTATCCATATCAACCCTCAAAACCTTCTCTCTGCTTTCGCATAGCCAATAGAATAACAATTTAAAAAGAAAAAAAAGTCGTTCATTTCTAGGAACACGATGTGTAGTACAACATCATAATCCCTCATTAATATGATCAACATCTGTATCTCTCAGATATATATAATCAGTTGCTTGTTCAGTGCAATTGTTGATCACTTCTAAACAATAGACCAAGCAGTTAATGCTGTAGCACTCTTTCATTATCAATGCCTGGAAACAAATTTCTTGCACAGCTTTCACGTAGGGTGATCAATGCATAATTTGCAAGCCTTCTATTTTGTCCTATCGTACTACATAAAGTCTACAGATCAACAAGGACTGTAGATTTAGTATTAATTTGTCTCTGAAGCCCTTTTAAACACACAATAATTCAGTAACAAATGATAGCACGACCACATAAAGACTTGCGTATGGGATAGATGAAAATTCTAGTCCTGTACTACAAATCTGACTTTCACAATCTAACTGTGAAAGTCCATCACCTAAGGACCTCTGTAGGTTTCTTCTCTTCTTCTTCGGTGACAACAAGTTTACCCTCTGTAAAGTCACAAGCGGGGATGGGGACACCAAGCTGCTTCTGCAGTTTCTTCACGACAAAAACTTCTGGCTCCTCACAAATCGTTACAACAGTCCCCTTTCTTCCAAGCCGACCTGTCCGGCCAGCTCGATGTGCATAATGAATGGAGTCAGTAGGCAACTCCAAATTAACAACCAGATCACATTTTGGTATATCCAAACCCCTGGCTGAAAGTTCGTTTGTTATAAGAACTCTCACATCCCCATTTTTGAATTTTTTCATAATTGTTGACCTAGCGAGCTTGCCAAGGTCCCCATGCAGCTCTGCAGCTTTCATTCCTCGGGCCTCCAATTTGAAAACAGTGTCTTTCAGTTGCCTAGTGTGGTTCATGAACACTATCACAGACTTGGCATCAAGTGCATGCACACATTTTCTCAACGCATCTACCTTGTGTTGCAACTTTGAAACACAGTGGTAGTGTTTCAAAGATGGAGGAAGGCTCTGAACTGCTGCGTGAGGCTGCAAATTTGAGTTTGCACTTGGATCAGACGCAGGCTTTATCAGATTAACAGGTGGAGAGGAAGGAAGTGATTCAAGTGGGATGACTTTTTTGGCCTGGATAAGGAGGGCGTCAGTGCTCCAACTCCTTGCAGCCCTTATCACGGAGAATGGCACCGTGGCAGATACCATGATAGTTTGACGCTCAGCCCGACTGGCAAATGGGTTTTCACGTCCACGAGGATCTGCACCTGCTGTCCTTCCTACATGATCCAAAATCCGGTGCATGTCCTCCCGGAAGTTGAATGAGAGGAGTTCATCAACCTCATCCAAAACCAAATATCGACAACCATGAGTATGTAGTTTGCCTGCTGCACTGATTTCAGCAATCCTACCAGGCGTACCCACAACAATTGCTGGCTTGTTTTTCTTGAGAGCTTCTTCCTGCCTTGATCGATTTGCACCCCCAACAAGTTGTTGAACCACTTTCTTGTTTGCCGGGCCCAATAGTTTCTCAACTTCCCTTACAATCTGCATTCCCAGCTCTCTTGATGGGGCCACAATTACTGCTTCTATCTCATTTTTCTTCCCAGCTTCTTCATCACCTTCGGAACTGTTATCCTTCAATGGCCCCACTTCAGACAGTATAGGAAGTAGATATGCCAGTGTTTTCCCTGATCCTGTATAAGACTGTATAACAGCGTCATGATTCTTGAGAATAACAGGGATTGCCGCAGATTGGACATCAGTTGGAACTGCAAAGCCTTCACTCTCCAATCTTCGTAATAACAAAGTAGGGAGACCAAGCTCAGAAAATGACTTCGCAGCAAATGGAGCTGACTCTATTTCAGGCGGCTTTTTTACCCCAACAGCTCTCTTTCCATTGCTACCAAGTGCCTTCACTCTGCTTTTAGAGACGTCAATGGCCGAAATAACATTTCCTTTCTCACCCTTTTTTGTTTTATTTATCCTGATTTTTTCAAACTCGCTCGGGAAACCGAGACTAGAAAGAGTCAGAGGGCCATGGTCTCGACCAACCTGACACAGAAATCTTATGCTCGTGTTGCCCCAAGCTTTTTTGGATATTTTTTGCATAGGAAACGACTGCTCAACAAGTAGGAGAAACCTTGTAGACACCATTGCCAGCATGTTTGTTCAATTCACGCAATCATAAACTACAAGAACCAATTCATAACAGCCTTTAAGAGAGTTGCCTTTGCAACAGATAAGCTCAGTGCCCACTCAACCTTTCGAAAGAAAAACGAATGTAGCACTTGCCCTGAAGATGTAATCCTACCTATGACAATAACAAAAGCAGCAATGAACAGTAACTGGAGAGCAGAAATGGAAGAAGTAAATTTAAGAAATGGAGCTAACCGAATATTCTAATATGGAAATCTTAACAGTGACCACACCCAGCTCAAGCTGTTGGGACATTTGTTCGAACAATTAGTGAGCGACCCAAAGTAGCAAAACATACCTTGACAAGAAGCGAGAGATTCACCTATTCAAGCGAAGCTCAACTCAGCCTCAGCCAAATATCCTAAACCAAAACATGTTGAAGGAAGGGTTAGAGGCAGATAGAAATCAAAGCGAGGAGGAGGCCTAAGCTAATCAGCAGTAAATGTTAACGGCGCCTTAGTTTTGAGGTAAATTTGCATTTGGGCTCTCGCTCAGATTCTTGCATTTGATTAACACATCCCAACGGGCAAAAGTTTTAATCAAAATCATTCCATAACCAATATCCTCCTAACATACAATTAATTCGATTTCTATAATTCAAACGCAATACTGTCCAGGAACGACGTGCGCAAATAATTGTCTATGGTGTGGTGCGCACTTACATCTGCCCCTCCAGAATCAACTGAGCTACGCCCTGCAGCTACGCAGTAGTTATTACTGAAAGTGTTTGATGTAAAAATAGAGAATAATGTGCATGAAGATAAATTTAAAAGATAAAATCGTTAACCATTTAATTCTCTCTTTTAATATATCCAGTAATATTTAATATACTTAAACAAATAATCTTTTTAACAAAATATTAAATTATGCAATAATTAATTTTTAAATATTTTAATATTTTGATTTTCAATACTGCATACTTAATTATTTTCTCATTATTAAATAAGGTAAAATATTTTTAGTAAATTATCTCGCCAAACATTATGGTGTACTACTATTCTACCCTCAAAGTCAATATTCATTTAGCTGAGTTGACACATTTGTCCACAGAAATCAAAACATCAGATCATCTGTACCACTAACTCTTGTGCTATTCTATTACACACTTAAAACATCGACGTTTTTGTTTTAACTTAACAACATCTGGTTCTCAGCTTATTTTGAGCCAAGTTGATTTGTTCTTCTTTAATTTTACTTCCCGCCTCAACTCTTTTATTTCCATTAATTCATGGAACATATCGAGCTTTGAAGTCCTTCTTCGATGTCCATTCTGACTCTTACTTTTCCATCCAGAACTTACCCTTCGACTTCTTCAAGCCTCTTCCCACTCCTCCGCCTCATCCCGAGATCGCCATCGGCGACTATGTCCTGGACCTCTCCCAAATTGCTCACCTTGACGTTTTCAACTACCCGACTCTTAACGACTCCAATTGCTACCTTCAGGTCAGTGTGGTTTTTATCTAGCTTAACGACGTCGTTTCTAGTGTGGACTATGTTTGTCACACTCCCTCACTTCTTCATCTTTCATTCCAATATTATAGTTATTTGTGTATATGGTACCTCTTTTTGAGTTTTTATGGTATTCTTATTTGAACAAGTTCTTGTCTTTGGGACGACCTGCGTAAAAAAAAGCTCAAGGGATCATTCAAAAGTTGTTGTAGTGTATGTTCTTCCATATATAATACTCAAACTAGCACTATTGTTGTACTGGTCATATTCTATTCCACTTTATTTCACTCACACATTCATAAGAATAACTGGTATAGAACATCTCGTGACATAGCAACGAGCATCAAAGTGACAGAGCAACAGAGTGATGAGTGAGATACACTACACAAGCACAACAATAAACAAACGACACTAAGGTATTGACTTTGTTTTCATTCACTAAGTAACAAAATAATATCATTTTACTAAATAAATAAAATGAGATTATTTTGATTATAAATGAGGTTGGGCTTAAGATGTGGAGCTTAATCCCAAAGTTAGCTCTGGTCAACTTAGGCTGAGCTTGTTAACTTTTGGTAAGGCCAGGCTCGAATATATTTGCTAAGCCTAAATGGACATAAGACAATAGTTATTTGTAACAAGCGATTAAGCCTCTTTTTTCGATAAAAAGGCCAAATTTAATCTAAAAGCTTACATACTCTTTAAAAATACTAGGGATGAATTTGTTGGTGAATGTAAGCCTTAGGGTTAAATATGCCCTTTTGTCCTCTTTTTTCCTACTGTCTTTGATCATTATTATGATTGTTTTATGATTATTATAGATGAATTTATCGTAGATCATTCATTAAAATAAATAGGGCAAAAAATGAAAACCCAAAACTCGTCCTTTTCTTGAAAATTTGATACCATTTCATAATTAAAAGCTTGTTTTATAATGAAGAATGTTTAAAAAAAACATGTATTTCACAATTATCTGATTTTAATCAATTTTAAATTTGGAAGTCAACAAAAGTATATATAAAAAAAATAGTTCAAATAGAAGATGGGCTTACTGCTTAGTATTGACAAAAAAATCTAAAATTTCCATTTTTATGACTACGCAAGAAAAGCAAGCTGCAGTCTCGAATTTTCCATGAAGATGGGTGCTCTTTGCCTTTTTTTTTTGTAGCTGTTGAAATGAATCCAACCCCACTTTACTACTACATAAATTATTAAAATGTTCTTTCCAGAAGATTTTAAACTTAAAAACTCCTCTTAAAATGTTTTACTTTCTAATCACTTAACAAAACAGCTGCCTAGCCTACATGCAATTGCAAGGTTATGGGTTGGAAACTTGCTGGAAGATCCCGTCCAGGGTGATGCGACCAATTTCCAACTCTTGACTGCGTCCAAAGAAAAAGACACCTTCCTTTTCTTACTTTTATTATAAATTTGAAGGAAGACCCATTGACTGTGTACTCCAAGGACATTGAAGTTTACTGGAACACAAATATTTCATTTTTCCAATTGGAAAAAAAAAAAGAAAGAAAAAATCCTCTTATTGAATGAAACGTTTGTTTGATAGGTGGGAAAATGGCAAGGATTATAATTATTTTATTTTCTATTTAAATTCCTGTCATACTCAGTTCTCAATAATTTTGCTTTGAGGAGCTAACAGCAAACCCAGAAAGTTTTTGTTTCTTAAAATAATAGACTACATTTGTGTTTGGATTTTAGCATCGTCTTCTTCCATTAAATTCTTGTTGCAATCAATTGAAAAAGCATTTGATAAAATTGTCACCCTGACTTGAGTCAACCACCGTCAGGGGACTAACGATTGTGCCGTATGGAAACTGACATTCGTGTGGAATATTGGGTAATGCATTAACGCTGTCCAGCAGCATGACCCATTCAGCAAGCAGCATTGGGAAAAGAAAACGGAACAAGTGGAGTCACCACAACCTATCAACCACTAACTATTTTTTCTTTTTTCTTCTTTTTGGTAAAAGAATTTTGTTATCTTAAATTTCTTATTTTAAAAAAATACTATCCAGGAGATCCTTGCCGCATTTATGTTGAGAATTCTTCAAACGTAGATTTAATAAACACCTCAACAAAAACAAAAAACTAATTGTACACATTTACTTTACATTCTTCGTAGGTAAGTATGGATAAAAAGATCATAATGTATTTGAAAATTTTCTATATCAATAATAGTGGAAAATAAGATGAGGATTAAATCCTTAAGAGGGTGCGGATTGATGAGTTTGAGAATAAATTAATGAGTATGGAATGAAAAGTGAGTAGTTAGTTATTGATTATCATTATAAGGATAATAGTTTCATATCTCACTTTTTGAGAATCCTCTATACCTCCATTTAGTAGAGAAGTGAAACTCATTCTTTAGTAGTGACATTTCTTTTAAAAATGTTTAATACTAATTAATTAAATACAATTAATTAATTAAAATATAACTAACTACAATATAATTAATTAATTAATTAAAATATAATTCATTAATTAATTAAAATATTGTAATTAATTAATTATATTATAATTAATTAAAATATAATTAATTAATTAGTTACACTATTAATTAATTAAAATATAATTCATTCATTAATTAAAATATTGTAATTAGTTAATTAATTAAAATATTATTATTAATTAAAGTATAACTAAATAAAAGATAATTATACATTAATTAAAATATTACAATTAATTAATTAATTACAATATAATTAATTAAATATTATTATTATTTATTTAATTACATTATTATTAATTAAAATATAATTATTATTAAAATATAACCTATTAAAATATAATTATTAATTAATTAAAATATCGTAATTAATTAATTAATTAAAATATAATTAATTACAATAAATTAATTAATTAAAATTTTAATTAATTAATTAATTGCAATATAATTAATTAAAATATATTTATTCATTAATTAAAATATTGTAATTAATTAATTACATTACATTATAATCAATTAAAATAATTAATTAATTAGTTATAATATAATTAATTAAAATACAATTCATTTACTAATTAAAATATTGTAATTAATTAATTACAATATTTGTTACAAACCAACCACTATCAATAATAATGGTAATCATTCCTTCCTCTTAACCAACCATTATAATTATAATGATAATATACATTCTCATTCCTCACTATATATATTCTTATTCCTATTATCATTCCCCCCATGCTAACTAACAACCCCCTAAATAGTAATAAAACTTAGCTGAATGGTGCATTCCTTTCATTAACTTTGAAAAGTTCTTAGTTATATCTTAATGAATCTCTTTCTTTCGAAAATTAAATTTTATATTTTATTGAAACTGGTTATATACAATATAAGGATGGACCATATCTACTTAGTACAAAAGATATAGATTGGTTGGATTAACAATTCCAAAAACCTAGAGAAAACAATTCCTAGTAATCCAAATGTACAAAGTAATTCATACCAAAGACCATCTCCTTTTCATATTGGTAGATAAGTTAATTATTATCCCTCTTGCTAAGAAGGTCAACCTATTGTGGAGTAGGATTTCCTATAATACCTCCTCTATGCTTTTGCTTTCTTATCTAAAGGTCCCTATTGTTCGTTTCTTCCTAATGTTGTATACCATTGGGCTCCAGCTAATCTTGAACGCCTTGTAGTCAGCCTGGTTCTTCAATTTGATACTCCCCATGTAACACCCCATACCCGCAAGACCCGAACCCGACATCCACAGTGATATCCGAGTTCGTGCCCCGTGAGGGTGGCGTGCTAACCACTCAATCAAAAATCGGTACATTATTCATTTAAAACATATATGCGGAATTCCATGCCTAAATTGGGTACTCATTCAATCACATCCAATTTGAATACACACAATTCCAAAAGTTCTTAAGGTCTATTTCACAAATACAAATAAACACTTTATTACAAAATAAAGACATGCAATGCATAACGAATCGATCCCGATCACGACCTTCACTTGAATCCTGTAAACATACTCCCGTTTTACTAACGGGGTACTCTTCAATTCCTGAAAAATAGTTGCAATGTTGGGTAAGTTTGCGAACTCAATGAGAAACCATCATCGATGGTTCACTCAAAGCATGCATAAACCAATAATTCACATCTTATCACATATCATCGCATTCCAAATCAATTCAGGCATTGCTAACTTGTACACATATAAGGCGTATCGCATTTCACACTATTCACATACACATCGACACTGCACACAAATCTCTTCCCATAATTTCCATTGTTTTACTTTGAGTTGTGACTGGGCGCTTAACAGAACAGACTTCAGATACACTTAGGGAGTAGGAGAGCCCTCTGGGTATACACTGACTCCCCTCGAGCTCAAAGCTCGGTTCGAGAATGATAATCACATTTTAAGCAAGTAGGAGAGCCCCCTGGGTATGCACTACTGCTCGCTCACATTAGGGACAGGAGAGCCCTCTGGGTATACACTATTCCCTTTTTACAATTGATGAGCTTATAGCTCCGATCAGAATATGCTCCAGTCACAACCATTATTTATTAACCAATTATGGATTTCACACGTTCATTCATATCTCTATAGACAATACACATGTATCAAAACATATTCCCAATCATTTCACAGCAGCATTCACATGTAGTACACACATTTTGCACTTCAGTATCACATTCAAATACTTCGGACACCCGTGGTCCGAAATCAATCAAAACAAGCACATATATCCCTCCATTCTATCCACATAGCATCATTGCAAATTATTAAACACATAAAGGCTGAGGAACCAACTAGGTTACTCACTTGAATTTTCTAGCTGTTGCCTGGAAGCTCCAAAGATCGTCTGTGGATTATCGATCCATCGGATCTAAAACAATCAATTCATTTCATTCATTACAAAATGCACAGTCGAAATAATTAATGATGCATATGCCTTGAATAAAAGATGTACTATGCCTATTCATGATTTTCCCGGTACCTTTTCCCACTTTCCATTTTCTTTTACTCAGTATCGAACTTTCACTCACTTGATCAATATCAGCTCATTTCCAATTCAATAACATGATACAGAACTCCCCAATTTCAATTCTAATATCCAGGCAATTATCATGTCATACTCGCTATGGTATGACCTCAAAAGCAATATCACTCATCTCTAGATCAAATTCAATCTTTATGCTCATTTCCTAAAACTCCCAATAGCAATGAATTTACTTTCAAAGTCTCACATTATACCCCAATTACTCAAAACAATTCTTAGGATGCAATACAATCATATTTCTTAACTTTCTTTCACAAATCGGGATTCTCATAATTTAATTTCAAACCTTCATTCTTTTCCTCATTTGTAGACCTCTTTCTCTAGATCATAACGAATCAAACATCACCTCAATCGAAGGTCTACATCAAAAGTTATGCCCTTAAAACCAAACTATACTCATTCAGTAGAAACAGCCTCGCCGCGACGTGAGGACGTTCGTCGCGGCGACAAGGGGCACTCGCCGCGGCGACAAGCATAGCTCGCCGCGGCGTGAACGATTGGAGGCTCGCCGCGATGTGTTTCAATAAGCTCGCCACGACGCGTAAATGGAGGCTCGCCGCGGTGAGGCCTTCACGCGTGCCGCGGCGAGAACACAATTTTCTCGCCGCGTCGCAGCGCAGGCATGCCGCGACGTGCGGCCTTCCAATCGTCTTCTCCGACGAGCTCTCCCTCCTTTCTCTCTCTAAAAATTCAGTACTAACTCATAAACACTCAAATCTTTAACAATTAACCCCTATGCATGCTTTAAACACAATAATCACAACATTAAACCATTAACTTACCGAATCAAGCCAAAAATCCACAAATCTCTAGAAACCCTAAAACCTTCAAAACCAACGATCTCCACCTTCAAGCCTCAACCAACTCCATCTCCCACAATAAACAAGCTAGCCTTGCACAATGAAAGGGAAACCACAAGAAATGATCGAGAGCTCACACCAAAGGGAAAGAAATCGAAGATCACCGTGGGAGAAGAGAAGAAGAAGATTGCTTTACCTTAGGATAAAATCCCAAATTGAAACCTAGATATATATATAGACATCGGTCCTCAATTCCTTTAGATTTGGTCTCTAAATTCCAATGGCTCAACATTTTTAATTCTCCTAACAGTATAACTCTCATTTTCCATCACCATTGGATAATTCTTTCAGTACCATACGATCAATCAGTCGGTCCCTCGAAAATTTTCGGTCCGGGCATTTTCTCCCGAATTTCTAGAAAATTTCCTATAAGCCACTGTCAATTGCCAAACACTCTTAAACTATTCTAAATCAATTTTATGAACCCAATTACTCCTAATTTCTCAATCAATCATAATCCAATCTAATTATCTCACACATTCACAATTCAAATCATTTACAAAAGCAAATGTCGGGAAAAGTCATGAATGCATGTACCTATATGTGCATGTGCCAAATAACTCATTCCTCTACAATCAGAGACCAAATAAACGTTCACATCAGAAATATGAAATGCAAATTACTAGCCTGACCAAAATGACCCATATACCCTTCCCATTAGGGTCAGGATGTTACAATTCTCCCCTCCTTACAAAAATTTCGTCCTAGAAATTTCATATACGATTGATCAGGGAGGCAGGGAAAATTGCTCCGATCACTATATACTGTTTCCCACTTATGTTACTATATAGCCAATTCCTGCCAAATAACTGAAATCAATACTATCAATCACTCTTGATCTTTTCTCTAACTATACACAGTCTCATAGTTTCCTCAAGATCACTCGCAATTCTTTACTTTCGATATCGATAATACATATGTCAGATCATAACAATATTTCCTAAACCTGTCTAAATAACACTTTGGATCCGAAACATCTTTTACAGGTTTACAAATCCGTAGTTCCATTCACACTACAGTCTCATAGAGATCACTACATATCGAATTTAATTTCCCTTCATTACACCTGTGTCTCTATCTAAGTGTATCTGACCGAGGCGATACACTTCAAAACATTTCATTTATCGTTTATCAGAGTACATCCCTTTAGTGAGAAAACCTGAATCTCATAAAATTATAATCACCTCGATAACAATCAACTCGACACATTATCATAAATTTTGATTTCGAAATCCTTATTACATATTCATTTACTCTTTCTACATATACACTCCTCAAATGGTGTCACCAATGCAACAATTGATATAACTGCAATCACTATACGTCAATTTATATCGCTATGAATTCCCAAATTATCCATTTGACAATTAATTCCAACAAACAAGCCTGTTGGTAAATCACACATACAACCATTCGATTTGTCATGCTAAATTATCGATTCCTCTTTCGATTTGCTCTTATTAAACCATAATATTCTCTAACAGTTTCTCGATAACATTCGCAAATGATGACACCTTAATTTGGTCGTTGTCAATCTTTTTAAATGTACACACCAGTTTCGAAATTCCAATAACAAATAATACTTTCTTTTTGCCCCTTTTTGCTTGCTCGAAGATTTTTACTCAGTCATACAATCAAAACCTTATCGCTCAAATTGTGATTATCTCATTTGAATTTCCTGTTCAATCCATTTAATTTCATGACTAGCATAATTGAATTATTCAATCGCTTAATTATTTTCAAATCTTTCGAATTCACAAAATACCTCCATCACTATTGATTTGCACATTCGTAGACATCTTCAATTGTTTCTGTCCAATTATTGTCTCCAAGCTTTTAAAGCAACACTCATTACAACAGATTGCAAATTATCAATCCCAATATAGCCCATGAAGTTTTACTTGTCCCAAGGTACAAAAATCACTTTACATCCTTTCGTCAGATTGCAGTATAACCTTTACTAGGACATTGCAGTATATAATGCAAAATCTCCAATATATAAGTCCCTTACAATTTCGCATTGTATCCATACCCCTATCGTCATTAAGTCTCCCAATGTGCCATTTTCGAATAATAATTCATCCACTATTTATTCAATCAAGGTCAAATTCACTCTAATGAGACTCGCATAGTATACAATTTCCTCATCTGAGCCAATTTATCGTCTTCACTTTTCAAATGCATTTAATCGATCATCGATGATCTTAATCATTCTCCAAATCTGAATGCACTCAAGATACTTTACCTTTCAGTAGCACAATACTATTAGGGCATTGTCATCTCGGACAATTACAATTCAAAATTCCTTATACCCGTGATCAATTTGCATAACTCTTTAAATATCAAAGTCTCCAATGAGGAACGATTTTCTTATAATTTTCTCAATTCCATCATAACATATTCTGAAATATGTTCCTGCTACCCTAATTCCTCCATATAACCCAATTTATTTACAATAGATCACTGCCTGCGTTACATAAACATTCATCAAATCAATTTCGTAGTTCCAGCACATAATTACCCAAACCATACACGAATCTATTTTCTCCTCATATTCGAAATTACTATTTTCTTCATGTTCAGTAATTCTCTTACATAATTGGATTCATCTCATCATCATAATGACAACATTTTCTACCTCTTACGCTCGAGTCTCTGCTAGAATTTAGACTCCAAATTTAACTTGTAATTCATTTCAAATTTATCTCTATACTGTCCTTGCATTGATCACTATTTAATTGAATCATTCGATCAACTTAATCCAATTCAGGTAAATTTTTCTTTGCAAGCAGATTTCTTACTATTTTCATCAATTCTTCTAACATTCTTAACATCACAGTCATCACATTTCTTGTCAATCAATTCCAATGCCTTAGGAACACAATATCCCATGTAGATCATTCTATGCCACAATCCATATAATCAGACTATCCTTTTTAATATTGTTCATTGAGGTCCGTAACAACAAAAATCATTGCATCGATATACCAATTAGTCACTTACACGAAGGATACACAATACTCTCTTTGTGCACCTAACCTCACTCGTGAGGATTAAATTATGATCAAGTCTTCAACATATAACAAATTTCAATTCATTCCCAATATAATCATCACATCTTATTTGAAAATGTATTCTCATCAAATACTACTAAGAACTCTTTATTCACATTTACTCGAGATAACCTTTCTCTTTTTGGTACCACCATTAGTAGTCTCTCTTCTTTCCCAAAGGACTTATCATAAACATTTTCCTTTCTCATTTGAACTCATATTGAACTTTATACAATACGATCATCCCTTAATTTACTTCTCATGCCATCTCTACATACACAAGACAATTTCGGTTAATATTTTTCACTTACCATGGGGCTCTCATAATCAGGTGTGTATTCACTTAGGCAAATCAACTAAACCGGAACATCTGTTTCACTTATCAGTATCTTTGTCTTACCTTTCAATCTTTTCATTATTACATTGCACACATATATTTTCACACTCAAAAATCAACATCATTGATATACCATCATTCTTGATTTCTCTCTAACGTAATCGATTCACAGTCAGAAATCATTATTCATAACACTCGTCATAGTGTTCAATCTCAATGATAACATTTCATTTCATCCACATTATACACTTGTACTCTTGTCATTTCTCTCATAGCTCTAATTTCCTCTATCAGTTCAGAACATATTCATATCTATCTCACATTCAAGAATATACCCCCGGTATAACCCGGATATCGCATTCCATAAGGTATCCACTAATACTATTACACTCAATCTTCATTTGTCAAATCGAATCATATATATATATATTGATTTCATGGTATCCACAACTGACATTTATCCCATTCTGATATATCATCAATTTCCTCACTAATTCTAATGATTGAAACAATTGGTACAGGCTCCTACATGTGACTCATATACTAGACTGGGGATCAGTTGTCACTGTCTGCCGTGACACGACTTAAATGCATGTAACTTGACACATTTTTTTCAGAATGCCCATGTAAGATTGTAATTCTGGGCTCTGATACCACAAATGTAACACCCCACACCCGCAAGACCCGAACCCGACATCCACAGTGATTTTCGAGTCCGTGCCCCGCGAGGTTGGCGTGCTAACCACTCAATCAGAAATCGGTACATTATTCATTTAAAACATATATGCGGAATTCCATGCCCAAATTGGGTACTCATTCAATCACATCCAATTTGAATACACACAGTTCCAAAAGTTCTTGAGGTCTATTTCACAAATACAAATAAACACTTTATTACAAAATAAAGACATGCAATGCGCAACCGAATCGATCCCGATTGTTGACCTTCACTTGAATCTCAGAACATACTCCCGCTTTACTAACGGGTACTCTTCAATTTCTAAAAAATAGTTGCAATGTTGGGTGAGTTTGCGAACTCAGTGAGAAACCATCATCGATGGTTCACTCAACGCATGCATAAATCAATAATTCACATCTTATCACATATCATCGCATTCCAAATCAATTCAGGCATTGCTAACTTGTACACATATAAGGCGTATCGCCTTTCACACTATTCACATACACATTGACACTGCACACAAATCTCTTCCCATAATTTCCATTGTTTTACTTTGAGTTGTGACTTGGCGCTTAACAAAACAGACTTCAGATACACTTAGGGAGTAGGAGAGCCCTTTGGGTATACACTGACTCCCCTCGAGCTCAAAGCTCGGTTCAGTAACAGTAATCACATTTTAAGCAAGTAGGAGAGTCCCCTGGGTATGCACTACTGCTCGCTCACATTAGGGATAGGAGAGCGCTTTAGGTATGCACTATTCCCTTTTTACAATTGATGAGCTTATAGCTCCGATCAGAATATGCTCCAGTCACAACCATTATTTATTAACCAATTATGGATTTCACACGTTCATTCATATCTCTATAGACAATACACATGTATCAAAACATATTCCCAATCATTTCACAGCAGCATTCACATGTAGTACACACATTTTGCACTTCAAGATCACATTCAAATACTTGGACACCGTGGTCCAAATCAATCAAAACAAGCACATATATCCTCCATTCTCTCCACATAGCATCATTGCAAATTATTAAACACATAAAGGCTGAGGAACCAACTAGGTTACTCACTGAATTTTCTAGTGTTGCTCGAAGCTCCAACATCGTCTGTGGATTATCGATCCATCTATTTAAAACAATCAATTCATTTCATTCATTACAAAATGCACAAATAAATAATTAATGATGCACATGCCTTGAATAAAAGATGTACTATGCCTATTCATGATTTTCCCGGTACCTTTTCCCACTTTCCATTTTCTTTTACTCAGTATCGAACTTTCACTCACTTGATCAATATCACTCATTTCCAATTCAATAACATGATCTGTAACTCCCAATTTCAATTCTAATATCCAGCAATTATCATGTCATACTCGCTAGGTATGACCTCAAAAGCAATATCACTAATCTCTAGATCAAATTCAATCTTTATGCTCAGTTCCTAAAATTCCCAGTAGCAATGAATTTACTTTCAAAGTCTCACATTATACCCCAATTACTCAAAACAATTCTTAGGATGCAATACAATCATATTTCTTAGCTTTCTTTCACAAATCAGGATTCTCATAATTTAATTTCAAACCTTCATTCTTTTCCTCATTTGTAGACCTCTTTCTTTAGATCACGACGAATCAAACATCACCTCAATCGGAGGTCTACATCAAAAGTTATGCCCTTAAAACCAAACTATACTCATTCAAGAGAAAAAGCGACCTCAAGGACGCGTGAGGACGCTAAATCGAGGCGACAAGGCGCGCCATGGCGCGGACGATTGGAAGCTCGCCTCGACGTGCTTCAATAAGCTCGCCGCGACGCGTAAATGGAGGCACGCCGTGGCGAGGCCTTCGCAAGTGCCGCGGCGAGAACACAATTTTTCGCCACACGCGTCACAGTAACGACGCGACGCGACGCCTTCCAAATCGTCTTCTCCGACGAGCTCTCCCTCTTTTCTCTCTCTAAAAATCCAGTACTAACTCATAAACACTCAAATCTTTAACAATTAACCCCTATGCATGCTTTAAACACAATAATCACAACATTAAACCATTAACTTACCGAATCAAGCCAAAAATCCACAAATCTCTAAAAACCCTAAAACCTTCGAAACCAACGATCTCCACCTTCAAGCCTCAACCAACTCCATCTCCCACAATAAACAAGCTAGCCTTGCACAATGAAAGGGAAACCACAAGAAATGATCGAGAGCTCACACCAAAGGGAAAGAAATCGAAGATCTTCGTGGGAGAAGAGAAGAAGAAGATTGCTTTACCTTAGGATAAAAATCCCCAAATTGAAACCTAGATATATATATAGACATCAGTCCTCAATTCTTTTAGATTTCAGTCTCTAAATTCCAATTGCTCAACATTTTTAATTCTCCTAACAGTATAACTCTCATTTTTTCATCACCATTGGACAATTCTTTCAGTACCATACGATCAATCAGTCGGTCCCTCGAAAATTTTCAGTCCGGGCATTTTCTCCCAAATTTCTAGAAAATTTCCTATAAGCCACTATCAATTGCCAATCACTCTTAAACTATTCTAAATCAATTGTATGAACCCAATTACTCCTAATTTCTCAATCAATCATAATCCAATCTAATTATCTCACACATTCACAATTCAAATCATTTACAAAAGCAAATGTCGGGAAAAGTCATGAATGCATGTACCTATATGTGCATGTGCCAAATAACTCATTCCTCTACAATCAGAGACCAAATAAACGTTCACATCAGAAATATGACATGCAAATTACTAGCCTGACCAAAATGACCCATATACCCTTCCCATTAGGGTCGGGATGTTACACCCCAGCCATTTAATAGTGTCCTCCTAGGATGATGTTGGACTGGTGATAATCAGTATGGCCTAAATTCTTACCCATATTTCCTTAGTGAATCTGCATCTGATCATTAAGTGCTCTAGGCTTTCCAGATATGCTCTGAACAGCTCATAACTCACTGAATTGATTAGGAACTTCAACATATACTTTATGAACAACCCCCTATTCATTCCCAACTAAAGGATAAAGGAATGAGCGGGTTTGATGTCTGAATCCTAGACCAGATTTGTCCATCTTACTTTTTGTTTTGATCCTTCTATAGCATTCCCTTATAAGCCTCTGTGCTAAAAGTCCCAAAATTGTCATCAACCCATTGAATTATATCCTCTTCATCTTCTTGGCACCTCGGATCTGATCCATTATAATATTTATGCTTCTACTATTATGGTAGGGCCATAGCCAATGATTGCCTTCTAATAAATTTTCTCACTTTGTTCTTTGTATTTCCAACCATCTTTAGTTTTTGCCCACTTTGTAAAGAGGACCCCTACAATCCCAATTATTTAACCAAAAAGATGTGCTTTCACCATTCCCAATCTTATAAAACACTAAACTTTGCATCCATTGCCTTGCTCTTAAGATTTTCTTTAAAATCCTTGATATGTATTATCTATATTTCAAAGCCCAAATGTTGTTGTTCTTGATGAATGTGTTATGAATCCATTTCACCCAAAGGTCCTCCTTCTTACTACATAACCACCACAAGCTTTTGCCTAAGCTAACTTTACTAATTAACATTATTAACATAAACCCAATCCACCCAAGTCTTTTGGTCCGCATACTTTGCTCCATCTTAACTTTGCTTTACTTCTTCCTTGACTTGAGCCATTCCATAAGAATTCCCTGAGGTTTCTATCAATTTTCTTAAGTATGCTCTTTGGCAAAGATGCGTGATTAATCCAGTAATTGGTGGGGATACTCAATATTGACTAAATGAGTTGAAGCCTTCCCCTAAGCTTAAGAACCTATTGCTCCATTGGTTGATTCTTCCTTTTATATTGTCCAACAAATGTTTACAATCCCTTACATTTATCTTCTTTTAAGTAAATGGGGCTCCTAGATATTTGAGGGGTAAACTCCATTGTTTCAACCCTATCTTTATGGCCTTTAAAACTTTATCTCTATCAAAATTACAAGATAAATAGAAAGATATTTTCAATGAATTGCTTATTAGTCCTGAAGTATTTTGAAACTCCTTCATTATTTGCATAAGAATATTTATAGAGTTTTTGTCAGCCTTGCAAAATAGTAAGAGATCATCAACAAAAGCAAGGTGAGTGAGCTTCATACCTTTGCATCTTTGGTGATAATGGAATTCTAGGTAAGAATTTATGTTTCTATAAAGAAGAGTGGACAAGGCTTCCATGAAAACTACAAATAGGTAAGGAGATAGTAGATCCCCCTACCTTAATCCCCTCGTAGCTTTAATTAGTCAGATAGGTTCCCCATTAACCAACATGCCTAAGGTTGCAGTTGTTACACATTCCTCTATCCACTCTTTGAACAATGTTGGGTATCCTGTTATTTTTATAATGTTGAAGAGAAAAATCTAGTTAATGGAATCATAAGCCTTAGCTAGATCCATCTTTATTTTACAATTCTTCCTTTTCCTCTAAGAATGATATCATTCTAGTAGTTCTTGACAAAGTAAAATGTTAATAGCCACTGACCTCCCTCTCAAGAAAGCGTTTTGTTACTGGCTAATGATCTCTCCTATGCTCGTTTTTATCATGTTTTCCAGAATCTTTGTAACTATTTTAGAAAGAAAGTTGTAACAAGAAATAGGCCTAAAGTGTTCTAGTCTTATATTATTGTTTGTTTAGGAACAAGGCACACAAATGTTTTGTTCAATTCCTTTTGTAGAGTTTTGTTTGAAAAAACTTTTTCACTATTTCTACCACTTCATGCCCCAATATATCCCAATTTTTCTGGAAAAACCTACCATTATAGTCATCTGTGCTAGAAGTTTTATTGTAGTTCAATGAGAAAATAGTCTCTTAATCTCATCCCTTATTACTTCCCTCACAAATTCAACCTTATTTTGTTTGCTCACCTATTTAAAGCCAGCTACCACCTCCTCTTGGATGTCCCAGACTTTAGTGTTGGTTCCATATTGTTTAGAAAAGTATTTAAAAATGAGTCTTTTTTTGCTCTCATGGTTTTTCATACTTTATCCCAGCTTCATCTTCTAAAAACTTGATGGCATTCATATTCCTTCTTGCTGAGATGAAGCCTATGAAGAATCTAGTACATCTTTTCCCTTCCTATAACCATATCATTCTTGATTTTTGATTTAGCATTGTGTTGGTGTCTACAAGGATTTTATTGTTGGCACCCGATCCGGAGACCGGATCCCAACCGGAAAATGAACGGAAGTTGCCGAAATCAAAACAGATTCAAATTGGAGAATTTGAATTCGAAGGTGAACGAATAACAAATTTCCGATCGACAACTAATCACATCGGGTCAAAAACGAAGGGAAATGGAAACGAAATCTATGAAATCCAATCATATCAAAAGTGAAAGAATCGAATCGAAGGAGTGTAAACATAAACGATTCGAACGGACCAAACCAATTTTCTCGACATCCGTGACTCGTATGTTAGCAAGACGTGTGTTGGATACCTTAAGACTAAACCAAATTCGAAACCAGTATAAACTTTTCTTTTTCTTACCTATTTGTTTAATTCAATCTTATACAAATCACATCCTTAACCAAAAACTCAAATCATAAAATTCCTCATATTCATGCTATATCTCATTCTTGTTAACAAAATCATAATCTCACTCTTATTTTTCTTTTATCATACAAAAATCTGGCAGCATAACGGCTGCACTACAACTAACCTATGCCTACAAAGTGTTCAAAGCACACTTCTATAATACCCAAACAACAATCAGAATCATCGGACACCCCGTCGGGAATCTAAATCACACTATCCAGTATCCAAAATACATTCATACACATTCATACATACCCAAATCATTCCCATTTCTCAATTCAATATACATGTACATAATTCATTACACAACCGTAATTCACTTTCCATTTTATATACAAATCCATAAATCAATTTCATCATAGTATACAAGCCATACACAATCGAACAAACGGTCTTGACAATCTTTCATCCGATCTCCCGCTCAAATACCTAGAGATGGGGATGAAAGGGGGGGTGAGCTTATAGCTCGTGGGTAACAGGTTTATAACAAAGAATAAGCAAAATCGTTGAAAAAAGTTCATTTGTTATACAAATATCATAATAAGTTCATAAAACGCTTTGCTCCCAAATTCTCAGTCAAATCCAAAATTCTGAGTTCAAACTCGTAGTTGAAAAGTATACTTTCATCGTGAAAAATGTTATCATATCAACACAACATGTTCATTCAGTCATCAATATAAAATGCTCAATTTATGCACATACTTGACAATTCATAGATGCAATGCACAAACAAATGGCTCGAGGGTCCATGGAAACAAAAGGGAGAAACCGAAGTTTACACCCTGAACAAAATGAGTTCATTCGAAGCTCATATGCCACAAGCAGGCAGTCGGGAGAAGGCTCTTGTCGACGTGCACGTGATGAACGAAATGGTTCCACTCTCGCCCAAGCAAAAGCACATAATCATACTCTTTCGTGCTCTTTTCTTTCTTTTTCAAATATACAAAATGCCATGAATTTCACAAGGCATGACATAAATGTCTCAATGATATGACATAAATGTTTCAATGCATTATCATCTTTATTTTGCAAATCATTAACAAGAAACAAAACAATATTTATGAAGTAGTTGAAATCATTCTTGATTTAGGAGAACACTTTAGTGGCTCATTACTAAATTATAAACATGAAACCCACCTTGCGTTCCTTGCTTATAAACTTATTTAGGTATGCCTCTCCTCTTGTTCCTCTTGCCTCACTTGGTTTCCTTAACCAAATAACCACAATTCCAATCAATTTGGGGTAGAAATCGGAAAATCAAACTTTAACCATTCAAACTACAACCAAAACTGAAACAAGAATTTCATGCTCAACTTCCATCCAAATTTGAATATTCTTAGAGACTGATTCAGAACTTCATTTCTTCATGAAACTTGTAGCTCTATGTCTCTATTTTATAACTCAAAAAGAATCACCTCATTTGAACATCTACATCAAAAGTTATGCCCAAAATACTAAAGTATATCGCAGCAGAAAAATGGTCATTCGCCGCGACGAGAAGATGGAGCACGTCGCGACGAGCGCGCGCGCCGCAACGAGCTCATCTGCAGGTCGCGACGTGCGACGGCGAGAAAGCTCCGAAACTCATTTTTTTCACTTTTCTCAACCATAATCCTCCCATCTTTCAATTATAAACATATCTAAACATTAAAACACCTCCTAAACTTCATTCCTAACCTCAAAATCATTCATAACAACAACATGATCATCAACTCTAAAAGATTTCACCTATTTTTCCCATAAACCCTAAACTATCGTTTCCTACTCATTCTAAACCATATTAGGGTTTCATTCAACCCAAGCAAGAGTAGAAGAGCTAACATACCTGATGAATGCTCCAAATCCTTCGGAAAACGTCGAAACCTAGCTTCCTCTTTTCTTCTTCTTCTCCTCTCTCCCTACGACTATCTTCTCCTTTTCTCTTCTTCTTTCTATTCTCTTTTCTTTTTTCCTCTTATATTTCATACTCTTATGGGTGGTAAATGTCCATTTTGCCCTCCCATATAAGCCTTAATACTCTTAGACTTAAGTACCATGCCCAAATTACCCTTATATATTCTTATAACCTTAATACCTCAATTTCATAAATTCAAAATCTTCAGAACTGAAGTAAATTTCGATTCCTTCAAATAATTGCAGTCCCATGCCTCTAACTTATTTAGAAACAGTAATCAACTTGATTAGGTCTCTACCGATCAAGATATCATCGCAATACTGAACCGTGCTCAGGAGATATCTAACTCACTTCGACTCAAACAATCTCTAAACAATCATAATTTCCCATCATGAGGTAGGTAATTGTCTTAGGAATCTAACGCTTCAAAACTCAGATTAATCAGATGTCGTTCAGAAAATGTAAAGCAACAAAAAGAAAGAGGGCTAATCACCCTGACAGGAATGAAATTTCTGAAATTTCTATCTGTACATGCCAAGGTCCAAATTGACATACTTATAACAATGAAAAGAACATAATATAATCAAAAATGTTCACGAGGAATTCAAAAGCAATAGCAACCTCTAATTAGGTCAGTTCGTCGATCGAAACTTCTGTCTAGAAATGTCTCATCCTATACTTCATCCAAACTTATAACATTTCATATCTCCCAAATTTCATAACTAGAAATAACATATTCTACATCATTGACAAACTAGGATACTCTTCTATATCTTTCATATAGATCACTGAACTTAATTCAAAACATATCTATCTATAATTTGCCTCAAATCACATTACACACCTAAGTGTACACTTATGAACAGTTTCACACATACTTAACTTGTCTCAAAACACCGCATATACAATTCTACACTAAGAACATTTACAAAAACAAAGTCAAATGTCCGCAACTTTGACTGATCATAACTTCCACTCCCGATATCGAAACATATCATACTTTATGGCTACAAAGAGCTCTCAACAAAAGCTACAATTTTCCTTAAGATCATTTTCTCAAAATCTGCTTAAATCAAAAGTCAACTCTTTCTACTCCAAAAAGTCAACTTTCTCAGTTATTCAAATTCTCATTCTTTCACTATTTATTTATTTCATATTCGTCAACTCCATTTCAATCAACTCATTCACTTTAACTTTTCTAACAATTTTCATAATACAACCAAATTTACTCAAAGCTCATATCAAACTCATTTCATGTACTAACCTCAAAATATCATCTTAATTTGTCCAAACTAGCATTGTTCACCTAAAACCTTAAACATAACCATTCAAATTCATAATTTCTCTTCCTTTACACATGACTAAGTCACCTCAATGTCCTTGTTAAATGTCAAATTACAATTCACAAACCTGAGAAAAGTTCGGGGTCCAACATTTATTATACCTAGAAACCAATTTAGCTTCCTGTCTCCTTAATTGCATCTCCTCAGATCTAGTTAATGAACTTTTTTGACATGCCTTCAAGTCCTCCAATGCCTTATCTATTTCATTCTACTCTAGCTTTTGTGTATCCCTACTTCTTCAATTGATCTCTCAAGCCCTTCGACTTCTCATTTAGCTTGTAGATCTTAGAGCCTAGAATCTCAATCTCCATCCCCTGTCTGCTTATCTACCTAAAACTAAAGTGATCCATTTGATGGTTGAATATCCTGAAACGTGCACTCCTTTTCCAATCATTGGTTGACAGATCCACAACTACTAGACTGTGATCCAAGACATTAGGTTCTTCAAACGTAGCATTGCTTAGGGGAACTACTCTAATCACTCGCCATTCACCATACATCTATTGAGCTTTCTCATCAAGAACCATTCTCCATATTGTTTATTATTCCAATTGAATTCAATTCCATACCACTTCAGGTTAGACAATCCTGATTTCTTCACCAACTCCTACAGTTCTCTACATTATAATTGTTTCCAGTTTCTCCCTTACCTTATTCCAATCAATTTAATAGTGTTTCCAGTTTCTTTCTCACCTTATTCCAATCAATTTAATAGTGCAATTAAAGTCTTCTAACACTATCCATAGCTTCTTTATGAAGCTACTTATCCTTTCTAACTCAGTATATACACCTTTTTTAAGAAATTTGTCATTAGCTTCATATACCATTGTTATTTTCATCTCCTAGCCAGTTTCTTTCAGTAGGATGTCACAGTGAATTAACTGGTCATTCTCAAACCTATTCACCATTTCTACTTTTTGAGGATTATAACTAATAACTACTATACCATTCACTTGATAATCATGGTTAGTAATCGCTTTCCACCCCTTTTCTAGGAACCATAAATTGCTCCCTAGCTTTTCCCTCTTTATTTTGGTCTCCAACAAACCAACAAAATCTAACCTACTTCTTTTAATTAACTCCTTGACAACAAGTTATTTATTAAGGCTATGTAGCCCTCTAATATTTCAGGCAACCATCTTCATCACTTTTTCTTTTTCCCTAACCTTTTCCATCTTGTTTTTCTATTCATTTCAGGTGTATTTGATCCTATATCATGTTTTGTGCATGAAACTTCTCCTCTTTTCATAACTGGCATACCAACCATTTCTTCTTCTATTCTCATTCCTAACACTTCATTGACTTGTTTCCCTTTTTTTGTCCTATTAGTAGCCTCCTTTTCCAATTTCCATTCCAAATGTCCTACAATAAATTTCCCTTTTTCTGACTAATTATCCATCTCTACTTCTGCAGTTTCGTCAAGGACTTGCTTCCCCTTTTGAGTGTCATCCACTATTACTATAGTTTGCTCCTGTACTTGCTTCCCCCCTTGGTTACCCTTCCTCCTCCATACTTGTTTTTCTTCTCTGGTCTTAGGGTTCCATCTATATGTAATCCCTATTGTGCTTTCTTCCAACTCTCCATTCTCTTTCAACTTTATAATTCTAAGCTTATCTGGAAGCCTCTTCAATATATCTACTTCTATGCATATCGTAGCAAACCCAATTCTCTTCATTAAGGTAGTATTTTCATCTAACCTAAATGGTTTTCTTATTTTACCTGCTATATAGCTTATACATTCAATAGACCATTATTCCAATGGCACAACATATAAGTTGACCCATAGTGGAACCGACTCTAGTTTGCTCCTATCTAATGTGAACCCTAGATGCCATTTCTTAATAAGCAGTGGATGACTCATAACACGTCATGGCCCTACTTCAAGCAGTTTTGCAATTTTTTCTAAATTGAATTTGAACACAAAAAACTGATCTTTATTCACTATTGTATTCACCAACCCCTTGTTTATCCATGCTACATTGACCCAGTTTTGGACAATTGGGAAGGCCAACCTCTTCTCTAAGAAGAATCCCACCAATGATGTGCTCCATTTTTTTGCACCTTGTTTTAAAATCTCTATTGGTGCCTAGATAAGTATTTCAGGTTGTATCTCACTTGAGTTTTCCCATGTTCTCTGTGTCTCCTATAATAGTGCTTTATTAGTCTTCTTTTTGTTCCCATTTTTCATTCTTGGAATTTTCTTCTTTGAGGTTCCTTTCAAGGCTGGGAAGTCTGTTTTGTTAAGCTAGTGAGAAGGTGAGTTGGGTTTATTTTGTTGTTCCATTTGGGTAGGATTTGTGAGTAATGTGGTTAAGGAGTTAGGTTTAAAGGCTAATGTGGTTAACAGGTTAGAAGGATTCAGAAGTTAAGTCTGTCAGGGCTTAGGGAACAAGGTTGTTTGCTCAGGGGGCAAGATGGAGAGGGTTTGGAAATATCATCTTTGAAATGCCAAGTTAGATGCACAGACAAAAGAGACTTATTTATCTGAATAAATATGTGTGAATATAATCAAAAAGTTTAATGCTTTTCAACACTAATTTACTATTACATCTTACACAAAGTTGTTATTAGGTAATCTTCTAATAGAATTATTTAGGATTTGACAATGCTTAGAATTGGGTAGTGGTGAGGTTGTATAATATTAGACCTCCTCATACCCCGCTGATTGATCCCAAGTTTAATATATAATTGGCTACACTTTCATGGTTGTTAATGCACTTTTTGACTCTTAATTCATGATTTTTGTGTTTAAATTAGTCTCTTACGGTGAGCTTATGTTTTATGCAATTTGCTAGTAAAATTGTACAACCGACATTAATTGCATTATAATTTTTCTAAGAACAATTGATACTGCAAATTGTTATTTTATATTGTAGGAGAAAAGGAGTCAAAAAGGATCAGAAGAGTCAACACGGCATGAAGTCCTTAAGGCACGTCGCGGCGTGAACTAATCACCTCGCTGCGGCGATGCCGCGGCAAAATGTCATTCCCACGTCGCGGCGCATCAACACAGATCGTACGTCGCGACGTCAACAATTCAACACGTCGCGGCAAGCAAGCCAGAGCACACGTCGCGACGAATTTTTATTTATGCGTCGCGACATGCAGACGGGTATTCGGACTTTAAATGGAAAAATCACTCACTGTACTGACCCGGCCCGTGAACCATCCTTTAAATATTACTGAATTAGGTTAAAACGGAGATCATCTGGATCATCTTCTGGGGATCGACATACGGCAGAGAGAAGGGAGACGAGCGAAGAGAGAAGAAGAGGAAACAACATCGTCCACCACCCAGGGTTCCCTTCGGGGTTCCCTGGGGATAATTTCACATAGGTTTTATTGCCCATTTTTACTGCCGACTCCATCATGGTAGCTTGGATTCGTCACGAGTTGTGAAGGTTCCGGTTAAAATGCATGGTTAGGCATTTCTTTCCTGTTGAAGATGCAGTGATGGCTGGAGTTCACCGAAGGGGAGTAGCTTAATATGTAGTTTAAGCTATGATTTATAAATGCCTAGGTTTAGGGTTTGTAATTTGTAGTGAAGCTACTTGATTATAGCTAAATGTTTGACATTTAATGTGTTGTTTGGATTGGTAGTTTACATTGTCACATTTAACTACATTGTTATGAACAGCCGAGTTGGGGTTTATTGTTTTGTAGTTAGATTAGCTAAATTAGAGTTTAATTAAGCATTGAACAATGTAATGTGTTATGGATTTGTTTATGTAGAATTCTGTGCTTAAATATATGAAGTCTCGTATATGCCAACTTGTGATCTTGTTGATTCTCTTTTATCTGCCTAGTTGTGTTTGATATTGAGTTGATGCTAGATTTCATTTGACCCATTGCATTGGCAAATCCACCGCACACACTAAGATGCTTTTAACAAGGTTTTAAGCAATGGAGTTCATTGATTAAAGCCTTGGACTTCAAGAATCCTTTAAGGTTCTGAGGCTCAAGAGCACTCAATGGGGTCTTGAGAAATGGAGTCGAGAGTGACAGGAGTCCATTAATTAAGACCCTGGACTTAAAGTGAGTTCTTTAAGGTTTACCATTCAAACTTAGTGATTTCTAATCCCACCGCACACAATAAGATGAGCTTAACGGGATCATGAGCAATGGAGTTCATTGATCAAGATCCTGGACTTAAAGAGTCCTTTAAGGTTCTGAGACTCAAGAGCACTCAATGGGGTCTTGAGAAATGGAGTCGAGAGTGACAGGAGTCCATTAATTAAGACCCTGGACTTAAAGTGAGTTCTTTAAGGTTTACCATTCAAACTTAGTGATTTCTAATCCCACCGCACGCACTAAGATGAGCTTAATGGGATCTTGAGCAATGGAGTTCATTTATCAAGATCCTAGACTTAAAGAGTCCTTTAAGGTTCTGAGGCTCAAGAGCACTCAATGGGGTCTTGAGAAATGGAGTCGAGAGTGACAGGAGTCCATTAATTAAGACCCTGGACTTAAAGTGAGTTCTTTAAGGTTTACCATTCACACTTAGTTTTGAACTGTGATAGCCAAAGCTCGTTTTCAAGAGGATTTTATCACTTGTTTTATTATTATTTTTGTCTATTTTCAAAAATCCAAAAATACTTTTTACATGCTTTTTAGTGTAGTTAATGTTTTCAAACAAAACCCCCTTTTCCTCACTGATTTCACTTGCGTTTTATGACATATAGGCTAGCTTAGGTCCATTTTATGAGGTTCCGATTAAGTGAGACGACCCGAGGTTGCATCCTATACTGCAATCTTAGAATTTATTATTTTTGACCGGTTTCCAAGGATCGATCTTAAGGTCGAATCGACAAAGCCGCGATCAAAATGGCGCCTTTGCCGGGGAACCGCGAATTGGTTCTCTAAGTTAGCTTTTGTCATTTTGTTGCTAAGTGAAGTTAGGAGTCTTTTATTTTAGATTGCATTCTAGATAGTTTAGTTTCATGTTTATTGATAGTTTTCTTTTATCTTTGATAGCTAGCATTTTACATATTACACCTTCCATTGAAGTTCGCTGAGCCTAACTCTTACTATTTTTGCGACAAATATTTCAGGTGAATCTGGCTTAGTGGAGGCCGACACGGACGTGGAAATGGATGAAGTTGTTTCACCACAACATGGCCATCTGTCGAAGGTTTATCGGAAGTATCAAGAACCTCCATAACTCCCAGGTTGTCTCTTTTTTTTCACTTGTTTACTTACTTAAGCCCCGTGATTACTTGTGATATATATTTGTGCATTAGTTTGTTAAGTAAGTGTCAGGGAGAAACAACCATTGTAGGAAAATAGTTTAGCTTTTAGTTTAGTTAGTAGCCTTTCCATTCAATAATTTCCCCCTTTTGAGTTCTATCTCTTGCCCTCCTGTTGTTGTGTTGAATTGTCCTTTGTGCTTCCTTCCCTTGTGCCTTATCTTTTCTTGTTTACCATTGAGGAAAATGTGTTATTTAAGTGTGGGGGAGCTATTTCCCTATCTATCTTTTGTATTGCCGACCTGTTGATGTTTTGTTAATACAGGTGTTAGCCAATCTTGCATTATGTTAGTAAAAACTTGGTAAATTTAAAAATTTGTTGTCATTCTGCTGTTCCTCGCCGTGGCGACAGGTCACACGCCGCGGCGAGGCTCACATTCATCACCTATACGTCGCGGCGTGCATGCTACACGTCGCGACGTCCACCCATTTTTGCAGAATGAAAATTTTTCTCAATTCAACTTCTTCCGCATGAAACTTTCGTACCTTTTGTGTTTCAAAGACCTTATAAGTTCAAAGTGGTACCTGAGTTTATGAAAATCCCTTCCATTCTTTTAATGATAGTTGGTCTTGACTCATTTTACTTTTGATGTTTTCAATTCAAAGTGAATTAAGGTATGCTAACAAAGTAGCACTTTAAGTTTTTGAGACTTGAGATTGTTCATTGAGATAATACCCTTGTTGGAAGGATATTTGAGCCTAATTTCTTTTCTTCAATCTTTGTGTGCATCTTTTATTTCATACTTCTCTAAAACTTGTTTCAATTCTTACTCGAAGCTTAATGGACTAGATTTTTGTTGATGTGATAGAGGCGTTCCTTCTTCAACCCCTTTCCCCAAACACAGTCCCTTAAAAACTTATCCCTTGCTAGCCCATTGAGCCTTATTATGTATGAGCACTTACAAACATTTCATATGATGTCATTAGTTTAATTTGCATTTCCTTTTCCAAAACAAAGAGAAAAAGAAAAGAAGAAGACAAAAAAAACCAACAGAAAAAGTGTGTTCCAAAAAGAAACAGAGAAAAAAAAAACAGAAAAAAAGGAGAAGGAGAAAGAATAAAAAGAAAGAAAAAAAGAGTCATTATTAGTTCAACTGTTGACATCCATTCATAATTTTAGTGCATGTGTTCATATCTTTTCTTTCGTTCATTCCATCCATTCATCTAGCCCTCCGCACATTACAAACCCTGAAAAGTCCTCTTGATCTTCAAAATCATAGTTCTTGTAGTAGAGAAATAGAGCTGATACAAGCTTATGGTAGAGTATGGATTAAGCAGATTGAGAGTGACAATATCCCTAAACACAAGTGAGGTGAGAGCAAACACTTTATCTTGAGTGACATCTCTTTTTTTCAATCTCTTGGATTAAATTCTTTTAGTGGTTGTTTTATTAGCACTCTTTCAATCTGCTTTGATTGAATTCTGAGAAAGTGTTTTGTGTCAATTTCTTATTATTGTTTTGAGCATGGGTGGATTTTTCTTTTACACTTGTATCTTTTTTACTCTGATAAACTTTGTCCAGGAGTACAAAGGTTTAAGTGTGGGGGAATTGCCCCGCACCTTAGTAGGATTTCTATTAGATGTTGTTGTTATTAGAATTAGGTAGGGATTCTATCGTGTAATATCATTTGTGCTAAATGCATCCCATCCATCCAACGTTTAGTTAATATTATAGAGTCCAATATATTTAAAGCTCAAACATACTTCATAAAATTCAGTTTTGAAAAGATAAAAAACCACTAGATATTGTAATTAACATAACAATATCTAACATAAACTTTCTTTTGTTCATTATACTACCTAACTTACCCATAGCATTATACCATTCTAACTCTTCTTTCTACTCTTACCTTATACACTTGGGTTAAAGCAAACGTTTCACAATTTATCCTTCCGTCATTTGTATTCCATTTTATCTAACTAATGCAAACCTTAGGTTAGAAACCACCTAAAATTTGAATCATAAGGAATTAGAATTTTACAATCTTCTTTAAATAAGTAGAGAAGTTCGATCTTAAGCAAATCTATTTATTAGAATCAAAGTTATAAGAATTTTGATTGCTACAAATTTCCTTAAAAGGTTAAGATATGTTCTTATTAAAAAATAAATACTAGCAAAAATAAAGAAAACTCTTTAAATTATTTTTATATTGATGATTATGTGAATTACTTCAATAAAGCACCTTTTATAGGCATAACATATCTATAAACTAGAATCTTAAAAGAAAGAATATTTATATCATAATCTAATTAGAAAACAATTAATTAAATTTGGAAAGTCAATTTCTATCTAAATAGAAATCTAAGGTTTAATGAAACTAAAAAACTAAATCTTACAAGTCTAATGCATGTCCGATAAGTACTTTAATGCTGGTTAGTTTTTTAAACTTTACAGATGCTCAACAAAGACGATTTTGATATTAGTGACAACTACCACATTAATACCAATATGATTATCTTTTTCAAAACTATTGAATTTAGTGCAAAGATAATGAAAAATATGAAAACAAAGAAAAGGAGATAAAGATAAGTGGTACTTTTTACATTAGTACTGATTTGATTGTGTTTCTTACTCCTCCTAAAACTAGTACAAGGAAAATAAAAAATATGAAAACAATGGAAATGAGGTAAAGATAATTGCTATTCTTGTAGAGATAAAAGATCATCAACCTTATCTAATGCTATTGATATTTATCTAGATTCTAGAGCTGATGAAATGTAATCTCTATCTAGTACGTAAGGTGAAGTTGCCTTTATAACCTGCAAAGCTCCATTAAGTCCTAACTCAAATAAGATAATCGTGTTTCAATAATGAAAGAACATCAAAATAAAATGAAAACCATAAGTTTAGATTGTCTTCCAACTAGTACTCCTTTATGAGTCTTTTACGTGAACTTGTACTTGTCCTTAGGCCATTCATTTATACTAGATCTATAATCAATGGTTTGCTTCTACTTATATTCCTATCTAAAGGTTCGTTAGTCTTCAAATATGCCATATGTTATAATATGGTAAAAACATTTGCACCAAAATAATAATGCAAACTAAATCTACTATTGTCATTTTAATTAACAAACTTCCACAATAACATGGAATAGCAAAACCTATTGGATCTTTAATTGACTGTGTGAGTTTATTCTATGGGATGTAGGGGCTTCTTTAATTAAGATGACTAGCAAAAATTCCTTAATACCCTCTCCTTTGGCTCCTTTTTTATCATCCTTCTCTTTTTGAATAGTATCATTTCCTTCCTCTCCTTTCTCATTATTTTCTCTTCATACTATAACTCCATTCCACTCATTAAATTAGTTACATCCACTTGCTTCCTTAGATTTAGCTTGGTGTATCTAAGCAAAACACCTTGATGCTTTTCAAAAATAATCTACAAACTATCCAATCGAAGTTTTTAGGTTATGGATAGAGGTTTTGATCTTTAAAAGCAAGCCTCAATTGTAGTAATGAATTCATCATAAGCTCCTCAAGACTTAACCTCTCCTTTTACTATTATTAGTATAGATTGTTGAGTGAAGATTGATTGTTCCAAGTGAAGTTATGATAGTCTCTTCATCCCAAATTTTATAAGTATCACTATAAGAGATGTTTTTAGGCTAATTCTCTATGAAATTTTGAAGTGAATCACACGTTAATACAACACTTAGAAAACGATATTAGAATGCACGAGAAGGGGAGGTTGAATTGTGTATTCCCCTTTTTTTATAAATCTTTTCAGAACTAGTTGTAAGAAATAAAATTCTTTACAGAATTTTATAAATTCTGATTAATCAAACTTTTCAATATTGTGTATATAAAAAAAATAAGTAATGAGATATTTTGAAACTAAAATAGAGATAGAGAGTAAGAGTGGTAGACACGAAGATTTATCCTGGTTCACCCCAAACCGTGGGCTACGTCCAGTCCTCAGAGTTTCTTCTAAGATTTTACTATCTCTTCAATCGTTACAAGTATTCTTTCACGAGCCTCTTCAGGTCTCTACAACCAGTATTCTTTCACACTTAGCCTCTGCAGGCTATCTGTACAACTTTTCTTCTCGAAAAATATTTGAACACTTGTTACAGAAAAATAGCACTCAACAAAATCACTTTTTCTCACGTAGTAATTTTTCTCGCTATTTCGTATAAGTATCTGTAAGCTCTTTGTAAACTGTTTTTGTGTAAACTTTCCGTAACTTTCAAGAAGTTTTGTAACTTTTCAATCTTCGACTTCGACTTGTATTTATAGCCTTCGTCTCCAACTGCTTCTTGATTCTTGAATCTTGAATCTTTTCAGTTGAGTTTTGTAACCAACTCGAACTGACTCTTGCATCTTTCTTTTTCTGCGCTCAGGTTCCGCTTTGCATTTGGGGTCTGATCCGCTTTTGTATTTGCGTCACGTCGCTTTGTATTTGCGTCAGGTTCGCTTTGTATTTGCGTCTGCGTCGCTTTGTATTTAAAGGCTCAGATCGCTTTGTATTTCAAGGCTCACGCTCGCTTTGTATTTGCGTCTGCGGCTCTACTTTTGTATTTGCGCTGCCTGCCAGCATCAGATGTCGACTTGATTATTTCAACTTCGCTCAGATCTAAGTTAAATCGTGTCCGACTTCGCCTCGTATACATCTTCGTCTCAGGTTCCGACCTCGCCTGCATTTTGTTTTTCTTTGTATTTGAACTCTTTTTGTTATACATCAAAATCATATTTAAGTAAAGTCATGTTGACTTAACAATCTCCCCCTTTTTTAGTATAACAAATTATATACAAGAAAAAGAAAAAAATACAGATTTGCAAAAGTAAAACAAAACTTATCTTCATCCCTTCTGCATCTGCTGCGGTCACACCTTTTTTGTCTGAACATCATCCTCTCCTCTTCCTTTTTTTCTTTTCCTACTCTCCTCTTCCTTTTCTTCTCACCCCCTATTTGTTATAATAAAAAATGATTAATGATTCTGGCTCTTCAACAGTTCTGCTATCATCTTTTTCAGATCATTCACCGTCTCCTTCATGTCGTTGAGTTCACCACGTAATCTACTGACTTCATCTGGTGGATCAACTGACGAAGAGGCTTGAGCAACTTCTGCTGATGGAGGAGTGAAGGGAATTGAAGTAGTGTAAGCATCAGAGGATGGAGTGTAATCTTCATTGATCTCAAAGGTAGGTGGACGAATGAACGTTTCAGCTTCAGGAATATTTAAGTCAAAAGGCACAGGCAGCATCAGTAACTGTCTTCCTTGCAGGGGTAGCGCTTGTGATTGTATAGACAGTGTACTAGACAAAGGGCTAATACGCAGAGCTGTCTCAACAAGGTATTCAATAAATGATCCTGTTCTTAGTCTTCCCCTTACTGGACAGTCTTCCTCCTTCTTAGTATAGCTGCAACTTGCTTTATCTGGATCCTGTGCAGAAGTGCTTGCTTTATCAATTTTTCGCACTTCTTCTGCAATTTGATCTGCGGACAGATCATCACTGGCATTATCTTCAGGACATAATTTTGACTTCTCCCTGGTAAAATCTTTTGGATACCTTGGCTGTATATCCGGTGCAATCATTATCTCTGTGTTTTTTGTGATTGCGAAAATAGTGCATGGATGGCAGGGTCGTTTTGAAGGATATGGCATTGTAGCAGCAAATCCCAAAGTATCATAGAAGATCTTTTCGTCTTCTTTGAGTAACTGTCATGTGTTACTATTAATCACCATAGGTTGTACCACAGCTACTATCTTCTTTACTGGTTGAACACCGATTGCAATAGCAGTCCTCTATCTGGTACCTACTTCTACCATTTTGATCTTCAACTTCTGTTTCCTCAAGAACTTATGGTAGTTGTATACCATCGCATACGATTTATCATCATCCGAATCGACATCATTGTTGCTTCTTGATCCGCTTGAGAGGAGTCATTTGAACTCGACTTTCATCTATCGCTCCTCCTGTTGAGCAATAGGATTTCTAATCGATATCGCTTCGGTTTACGCTTCTACTTGAACAAAGATCAATAGTTTCGTTTTGTTGACTATCTTCCTCGCAGTTGAAGTGGTCTTCTTTCGACTAACCTTCTTAGTCTTTCCTCCGCTTCATCGGTCTTACCGATTTCTTTCTTTGGAGATTTTCCTCTCTCGTCTTTTGATTTTTCTTCCTCTTAGTTTCTTTATGCGTTTCGTCAGTATCTTCTTCCGTATAGAGACTAAGGATTTTGTGGCTCTGGGTGCACAAGATTTAGAAGTTTCTTCTCGACTGCTCTCCGCAATCTTTTCTTCTTGTTGCCTCGAGTCCTAATCCTCAGAGATCTTTTTTCTTTCTTCACAACTTCGCTCAAAAGACTTTCTCCTCGTCTTTTTGGTGCACTTTGTTCTGACCTCTAGGATTGGCTTTCTTCGAGAGGAGGACTCGCCTGTTTCATGAGAGGTCTTCCTAACACTCTCCTTAGTTCATCAGCAGGCGATTTGATACTCACTAGAGATTGAGAACTTGAAACGGGAGTTTTCTTTAATACACGCTCCCCCTCAGTTCTTGACTTCCTTGAAGAGTCGGCTTGGTCTTTGTCTACTGTGCTCAGACCCATTCACCGTATTGTATATGCATCGATCTTGCTCTTCACAGGAACAGTTCTTCTATTTACTTAGTGCGATTTAATACCGATTCCTTAAAATCCTCGTCGAAGCATGCCATAAGGATAACTCGTTGTTTCCTTTATCCCTTAATCATATAATGAAGGATCAAGAAGGGTAAATCTATGGGGTTTCGATTCAAGAGGTAGAATGACATTGTTCATCCGAGTGGTCACCAGATGTCTTGAACCAACTCGAAGAATGCAATTGAACAAAATTGCGTGAAGCACCCTAGCCTTTGGAATCAAATTGGACGTCTTCCTCTCCCTTGAATCATTCTTGCCATATAGTTGCCTCTTGATATCTTCTTCCTTCATACCAACTTGGGACATCCATCCGGCCTTGGTAGACAGTTTCTCACCAACCGATGGACAATCAGTCACCTTCTTTATAAGCTCCTTTGTTACAACAACAGATATCCTATCTACAGAAGATACGATAGTGTTGTCTATTAGACTGGCGTTCTTCCAAAACTCATATACATCATCCGTGTACACAGGTTCTTATGTCTGGAAGAAATTCCTCCAACCAGCTCTTATGATTTCTAGTTCTACATCCATTCCGTCTCTTCTTAGTGACTCAAAGTTCACAAGTCTTCCAAAAATCATAGCTGCTTTCATTGTGTAGAGTAAAAACTGTCTTCTGGAGAATCTTTTGAGTGAGATGTTTTGAGAGAATTGGTAAAGCTGAAATGAACCGTCAGAAGATGATGAAAAGACTGCAATGATTTCACCTTCAGTCTGTTTGTAGGATTATAGTCTGGTGAGTTCTAGAATCATTAAAAACCTCGATATCATCAGATTTTTCCCTCCAAAAATCTTCCTTGTGAGAGAAGTTACCAACAGAACTCATCAGAATTAACGCCGTTAGTTTTGATGTTACTTTAGTCCTCGACTGCTCACTTAACATGACCATGTTAAGGTTTCGATCTTATCTTCTGGAACCGTTCTTCACTCGGTGGTTTAGTGAAGATATCGCCCATTGAAGCTCATAATCGTAGAAGCACCACCTTTTTTCGAACATAGTCTCTCGTAAAGTGATGTCTGACTTCTATATACTTCACTCTGGAATGCTGAATTGGATTCTTTGATATATTGATTGCACTGGTGTTGTCGCAAAAGATTGGAATCTCCTCTTCTTGGACTGAATAGTCTTGAAGTTGGTACTTGATCCACGCTGATCGTGGAGAAAGAATTCGGCGGATATATATTCGCTTGACGGTTGATAGTGCAATTGAGCTTTGTCTCTTGCTTGACCAGAAGACTAGATTTCCTCTAAGAAAATGACATCCTCCACTTGTGCTTTTCCTTTCGATTCTATCTCCGGCATTGTCCGCATCGCAATATCCAATTAACCTGAAATCTTTACCTTTCTCAAACATCAAGCAAAGATCAGTAGTACCTGCGAGATATCTCAAAATTCTTTTAACAAAGAATAAAATGAGACTCTCTAGATCGGCTTGAAATCTTGCACACAAGCATACACCTGAATGAATATCAGTCTACTTGTCATGAAGATACAAGAAAGAACCGATCATCCTCTATATAGGGTTTGATCCACCTTCTTACCAAGTTCGTCTTTCGACAAAAGGTTTGAAGGATACATCGAGTTGCCATAGGCTTCACATTATTCATATCAAACTTATTCAACAACTCTTTCACATACTTTTGTTGATGAATGAAGATCTTCTCTTGATGCGCTTAACTTGCAATCCAAGAAAGAACTTTAACTCACCCATCATACTCATTTCAAACTCTTTCTTCATTAGCCTCTCAAACTTCAAACACAACTCTTTTGAAGTAGCACCAAAAATGATATCATCAACGTAGATCTGTACTAAGATAAAATCATTCTGAAACTTCTTCCTAAAGAGTGTCTTATCAACTTGACCTCTACTGAAACCATTTTCTATTAAGAAGGTACTCAGACGATCATACCAAGCTCTAGGAGCTTGCTTCAGGCCGTATAAGGCTTTATGAAGTCTATAAACATAGTCTGGGTTTTTAACATCTTCAAAGCCAGGTGGTTGTTTCACATACACCTCTTCATCTATAAAGCCATTCAGAAAAGCACTCTTAACATCCATATGAAACAACTTTATATCATGACAGATCGCATATGCCAATAAAATCCTTATAGCTTCAAGTCTTGCTACTAGAGCATATGTTTCATTGTAGTCTATTCCTTCTTGCTGATTTTAGCCTTGTGCTACTAATCTAGCCTTATTACGACTCACTCTTCCTGATTCGTCTAACTTATTCTTAAAAACCCATCTGGTTCTAATAGTGGATTTCTTAGGGGGTTTCGGAACTAAGGACCAGACGTTATTCCTAGTAAATTGATTCAGCTCCTCTTGCATGGCTAACACCCAAGCTTCGTCTTGAAGAGCTTCCTCAACCTTCTTAGGCTCTACTTCAGAGATAAAAGCTACATTAACTTCTCTTCTGAATCTGGACTTTGTCCTAACTCCTTCTGAGGTCTCACCGATAATTAATTCTTCTGGATGAGAACTTTTATACTTCCAATCTCGTCTTAGTTCAATAGTTTCTGGAATATCCTCAATTTTGTTCTCATGAGTGTCTGATGAAGGAGTTTCTGTGGTATCATCTAAGTTCTTTGAAGGACCTTCATTCTCCATGTCATCTTCCTTATGGGATTGAGAACTATCATCAAACTTGACATGGATCGTCTCTTCAACAGTCTTTGAAGTAAGGTTGTAAACTCGAAAAGCCTTAGACGATGATGAGTAGCCTAGGAAGATTCCTAGATAGGTCTTCGAATCGAATTTATCCAACAGCTCTTTTGTATTCAAAATAGAACATTTGCACCCGAATGGATGAAAGTAAGATATGCTTGGTCTTCTTCCATTCCATAACTCATAAAGAGTTTTCTTTAACATGGGTCTCAACAGAATTCTATTCTGAATATAGCATGTTGTATTCACAGCTTTTGCCCAGAAATACTTAGGAAGATTCATCTCACATAGCATGGTTCTTGCCATCTCTTGAATTGTTTTATTCTTCCTTTCAACAACTCCATTCTGTTGTGGAGTTTTAGGGGCCGAAAAGTTGTGGAAAATTCCATTCTCTTCACAGAATATTTTGAACTTCTCATTTTCAAACTCTCCACCATGGTCACTCCTGATACTGGCTATGGACATTCCTTTTTCATTCTGTAACTTTTTTCCCGATTCCAATAATTTTGCCCTGCTGGTTGTCTCCGAAAGTTACTGATCCTCCCTTCTTATACTGAAGATCTAGGAACATAGACCTTCTTCCCGTCATGTATCGCGAGCATCCACTGTCTAAATACCAATGGTGCTTGCCGTATCTTCCAAGGAAGGATATCTGCAGGTGAAACTATTTTATTTTTTGGTACCCAAATTTTCTTGGGTCCTTTACGGTTAGTAGTATACATGTGATGTGATTTTTGATGCACGTAACTAGGTCGTTGATTAAAATGACATATCTTATAGTTTCCTTTTTGAGAGACAAATTTTTTATGTGACTGAATCTTGTTTCCTGTAAACCCTAATCCAATTTTATCACTTGATGTCTACATTTTCAAGCATTTCATTCATTTTATTTGTAATTTCGTGAAAGTAGTTAAATCGGTGATAAATTCCTAATCCTAAGTTTAAGTCGATTGATCTCTTCCGATCATCTACAATTTTCTTTTTATCTTCTAATTGTTTCTTTAGATGATATTTTCTCTCTAATATCTCAAGATGTCTAATATTCTCAGATACTTTTCTTCAACAGCTTGTCTTTGTTTCGAATAGCATGAGAATCTTCTAACGATTCTGAGTATGCATCATGCAAATTATCATAGTCGATTTTACCTCCTCATCACTATCTTCCTACCATCGTGAAGATGTTCGATGTTCGATGACTCGGAACTCAGATCTCGATTAGGATGAATCTAGGTCCTCCCAAGTTGCCATCATGCTTTTCTTGCTTTCTACTCTTTTGGGTTTCTTCTTGAGAGTAGGACATTCGGACTTATAGTGTCCAGGCTGATTGCATTCGTAACAGATAATAGAAGACTTCTCTGATTTAGCTTCATCTTTCCCATTCTTTCTGAATGTCTGGTTTCCTCTGGGCTTCTTCTTCCACATGCGTCTTATCTTTCTGGAGATGAAAGATAATTCGTCATCTTCATCACTTGACTCTGATTCGGATTGGCTGGAGTTGTCATCCTTTGAGTCTTCAATTTTCAACGCTTTTGATGACTTCCTCCTTCTCTGAGTCTTATGATTCTTCTGTCCGGCCTTCAGTGCTATTAACTTATCCCGCTTGGGCTTGTCTTCAGCGTTGAGTTCAATTTCATGAATCTTTAAGGATCCCAGCAACTCATCCAGCTTTAATAGGCTCAAGTCTTTGGCTTCAGACCTGCAAGAACTTTAGGTCTCCATCTCTTGGGAAGACTTCTTAGAATCTTTCGAACATGATCTTGATTGTTGTATGTCCTTCCAAGAGCTTTCAATCCATTGACAATTGTTTGAAATCTTCCAAACATTTGATCAATAGATTCTTCATCTTCCATCCTGAAAAGTTCATATTGATGCACAAGAATACTTATCTTAGATTCTTTAACTTGGCTTGTGCCTTCGTGAGCAATAGACAATGTATCCCACATTTCTTTTGCGATGTCGCAATGCTGCACTTTGTCGCATTTCGCTCCGCTTAGGCACACGCCAAGAAAAATTTCGCCTTTGAATTTAGTCAGTATTCCCTCTTTCGATCGGCCGTCCATACATTCCGTGGAATAGAATTACCTTCTTCATCTACAGTGTATAAGGTCCGTTTCTATTACGTCCCAAAGGTCGACATGAGTAGATTCGATGAATAATCGCATCCTATCTTTCCGATAGTGATAGTCTTCTCCGTTGAATGCCGGAGGTCTAGTGACCGAGGCTCCTTCAATGATGTATACATGTGACTCGCCATTATCTTTAATCCACACTTCGCCAAAGTGATTCTTGGATACCTTGCTCGATACCAATCAAGTGAATCACACGTTAATACAAAGACTTAGAAAACGATATTAGAATGCACGAGAAGGGGGTTGAATTGTGTATTCCCCTTTTTTATAAATCTTTTCAGAACTAGTTGTAAGAAATAAAATTCTTTACAGAATTTTATAGATTCTGATTAATCAAACTTTTCAATATTGTGTATATAAAAAAATAAGTAATGAGATATTTTGAAACTAAAATAAAGATAGAGAGTAAGAGTGGTAGACACGAAGATTTATCCTGGTTCACCCCAAACCGTGAGCTACGTCCAATCCTCAGAGTTTCTTCTAATATTTCACTATCTCTTCAATCGTTACAAGTATTCTTTCACGAGCCTCTTTAGGTCTCTACAACCAGTATTCTTTCACACTTAGCCTCTGCAGGCTATCTGTACAACTTTTCTTCTCGAAAAATATTTGAACACTTGTTACAGAAAAATAGCACTCAACAAAATCACTTTTTCTCACGTAGTAATTTTTCTCGCTATTTCGTATAAGTATCTGTAAGCTCTTTGTAAAACTGTTTTGTGTAAACTTTCCGTAACTTTCAGTAAGTTTTGTAACTTTTCAATCTTCGAATTCGACTTGTATTTATAGCCTTCGTCTCCAACTACTTCTTGATTCTTGAATCTTGAATATTTAAAGAAACGGTTAATCAGTTGAGTTTCAGAACTCAACTCGAACCGACTCTTTGCGTCATTTCTTTTCTACGTCGTAGGTTCTTTGCATTTGCGTCTCACGCCTCGCTTTTGTATTTGCGGCTCTGCGCCTCGCTTTGTATTTGGCTCAGGTTCGCTTTGTATTTAAATGCTCAGATCGCTTTGTATTTACGTCACGCCTCGCTTTGTATTTGCGGCTGCGTCTCGCTTGTATTTGCGTCTGCGTCGCTTTTGTATTTGCGTCAGATCGACTTGATTATTTCAACTTCGCTCGTGTCTAAGTTAAATCTGCGCCCGACTTGCCTCAGGTTCATCTTCATCGTGTGTCGACCTGCCTGCTTTTATTTTCTTTATATTTGAACTCTTTTTGTTATACATCAAAATCATATTTAAGTACAGTCATGTTGACTTAACAATTTGGCTATTTATAATTGTGGTTGCCACCATTGCAATTGCTACTTCACTTCACCAATACCAGCTAAGCTTTTAAAATGTTACTTCACTTCACCATTGCAAATGTTACTTCACTTCACAACAGATTGCCATGTCTCTCATTTTAAGCTTCTAATATTGCCATAAGCAATGAAATACCATAATTCCTTATAAAATACTGTCTTCCCCATTCTACTATTGTGTTTGGTAATTGTATTGGTAAATACCTAAATCCTAAAAATAAGTCATGAATGGCAACTTTTAACTTGATAGCTTATGCTAGGGCCCGAGCTTAGCTCAAGGCTTGATCGGACTCGAGGCAGCCAAACTCGAGCCCAAGCTCGACCAGTCTGATTTGTTTTTTATTTAATTAAAAAATGACATTATTTTTATAAAACGATGTCATTTTTTGTAATAGTTTTCGAGCCTAGCTGGGCCAAACCCAGACCCAGTTGTCATCTCTAAGCCATAAACATATGATAAAGAAAGAGAATTAAAAAATTAATTAAATGAAAAAGAAAAGAAAAGAATTAGATTAATAAATTTAAGGCTTTCTAGTATTACAATCCCTAACATCACCACTAATAACTTGATGTCATAAAATAAAATCAAACATAAAACAAGACTAAAGAATCACTGAGACAAACGTAACTATTGTTTCTTATAGTATAGCTTATTGAGTCGTGTATTGGTTCCACAGGACTGTAATCACTAATACTAATTGTTTTTCTATTATTAAATCTAACTAAGCGAATAATGGGATTAAACGAAAAAAATAGACTAAAATAAAAAATAAGGTTTATTTAGTCATTTAGATAAATTGGAATAAGTAATTAATATATAGAATAGATCTAGATGAAGAATCCCTATAGAACTTTTTATGTTAGAATTTCTTAATTTAATATTTGATCCTAGTTACTTGGACCGATAAGAATTTCTATGTTAAAACTATGTTCTCTCTCGAGATAGTCAACCTTTATTATAAAGTTAATTGATTGAAATCTCTTTCTAATCAAAACACCAAGTAATACATTACTTTGCCTTTTAAACTCCCAAGATAGTTTTAGCCCCACAAAGATTTATGTAGTTATATCTTTAGTAAGCAATGTAACTCTCATTATCTATGTTTTGATCTATTCATATAAATAATCTCTTGATTCCAAAGTGTGAAATCAATATTAAATTAAAATGCTAGTATATTTCAATTCAATATAATATGAAATATGAATAATTCTTAAGAACTAAAATCTTCTATTAAATGAAAGAAATCAATTAAAAAATAATTCTAGGATTCATCCCACCTAAATCTATATCCTAATTTAGTTCATGAAAAATTTAAAAAATAACAAAGAATAATAAAGAAAGCAAGATAAAGAGATTAATTATCATGACTCTTAAATATTGATGTTCTTGATTGAGTCTTGATGTAAGCTTGCTTTTCTCTAAGATTATTTGTTCTTGAAATGCTCTTAAGTCTCCTTTACCTTATGATTGATTTTTGGTCATCCTAGATGTCCCCCTCCTTTTCTACTCTCTTTTCTCCTCTTTTTATTTTACAAAACCCTAAGATATGTGTCAAATAGGGGACTAACATGGTTCATATTGGTCCTGTATTACTTCTACGTTACAAAAAATCATAATTTATCTAAACATTAAAAGTAATACAGATTAGCAATATGGTATCATATTAAACTCATGTTAGGGTTCCTCTATTCTATTTTGCGTCTGAGATACATCATTTGTAACATAGGTCTAGACACAATAGCGTATAGGTTTGTTGTTAGGTAATATAGGACCATATCTAAATCATGTTTTTCATGTATCCAAATAGTCAAAGAACCATAATAGACCCTCATTTAATAAGGAACTTGCACAAGAATGTATTGACGTCGTGTTCCTTTGTACACCATGATGTATACGTCAGGAGTCCATTAATGAGAAGGGCCTTCAAGAAGTATAATGCACCTTTAATCTATATAGGATGAACATGCTACTTTGTAGGTGCCATATTAATGAACATAAACCCATGATCAAATTGTGTTCCTCCAAAATTACTCTTATACTTCTTTAACTCAGCTCTAAATTACCTAAATTTACTCCTTCATTAGAGAGCTAAAATATGTAAATGAAATATAAACTAAGCTAAGTCCTAAGTCATATGAAAAATATCAAAACACAAACATAATGCTTTAAAAGGGTCATATTAAAATCATAGTATGATTAATACTTATCACAACCCAAACCTAATATACCAATTCAAAAATAACCTTTATGTGCCCCATATTGGACTACCTTACATATTGATCATTTTTCTCTCTATGATAGTATAAATATTGGCATAGAAATCTATAACAAAATATGCCTTATACTTATCATCGATTTCAACATATTTGTTAACTGCAAAAGGCAAATTTTTCAAAGGAGTTACAAGGATTAAAGTTATACATAACTTCAAAAGGAGAAAAATAGTAATATAATAAACTGACCTATTGTATCTAAATTCAATATGCGATAGACGCTTCTTATATTATTTTAAGTTCTTTTAAATGATAACATATAACAAAATAGTAAATATCCTATTAACTACTTAAGTTTGTCCATTTGTTTAAGGATGTGAAATAGTAGAAAACAAGAATATAGTTACTAACTTATTGTATAAATTATGCTAAAATGGCATAATAATTTAACATCTTTATCAGTTACTATGGTTTTAGGCAATCCATATAAATAAACAATTTCTTTAAAGAATAAAATAAAATATATGTTGCATCATTGGTTTTATAAATGCGATGAAATGCACCATCTCACTAAACTTATGCACAAAAATAAATATGATATCCTTATCACTTGGGGAGCTAGGCAAACCATATGGTATTTCCTTCGTAAATAGACTTGTGAATTCCTAAATTAAAGAAACAACCATTTTAGGCAAAGAAGTTTTAAGATCTTTAGTTTAGAAAGAAATATCCTTATATTAAGATATAAGTAGTTACTGCCTTGCTAACATAACACTCTTAATCTCAATACTAGTAGTAATGTACTAAATCTTTTTGTCTTCCTCATTGCAAACAATTATGCTTGTCTTTTCAATTTTTTGTACACACTAATCTTTTTATCACTTTTTCTTTTTTTTAAATGATTGTTTATGTTTCTCCCATCTTAAACTCTTTAAATATCTTGATATGATCCTTATACACTTCCTATTTTTTTATTCACTATAAAATAGTATCTATTTTTATATCCATTATGAGTAACCTTATTATAAAACTACTAAAGAAACCCCATAAATATATGACCAATAAGCATGCCACATATAAAGAACCTAATCCGTGTAGTTGCTAATAGCTAATTCACCAACACTTGCTTTTCACCTTAACTTCTCCACATTCATTCAAATATTGAAACTTATATAGTTTAGGAGGCTTTTAATGTAACAAAGTTCAACTTTTCAACTAGTAAGTTACTAGCAATTTTGGTATAATTACCACTATTAATAATTAGAATATATACCTTATTACTTAAATGGCACCTAGTATGAAAGATGTGCTCACGCTAGACCTTATTACTATTCTCCTTAGGTTGCATATTAAAAGCACACCTAGTAACTAGTAGTTCTCCATAAATGAGTTTTTCAATGTTAAAGTCACTACATTCCTTTAATAGTGGCATCTTTTCATCTTTTGAACTAATACTCTTTATAATATTGTTATCCGTATCGGTCATAGTTATTTAATTTTTGACATTAAGAACCAATATGTCCAAATAATCGGCACCTAAAAAATTTAACATTTCATGATCTAGAAATAATAAAGTTTCAATTTTACTTTAGAAATAGCAATTGAATCCTTTGCCTTTACATATTCTTCAAGTTTTCAGGCAGCTCTATTTTCTTTTAGTTTGATCTTTATAAAGAGCTAGATGTCAAATCATATTTGGAAGTGCCTATAAACTTCAATTATCTTTCTACCTTGATAGCTTTCTACACTAATATTTTATATCCATATAATCCTACAATTTCACCATATTAGCTATCTCTTTATTTAAACCACCAATAACCCATCCATAGTCACCTTACATTCCTCCTCTGTATTAGCCCTAATAATGACTATCTCTACCCCCTTTTGATAATTCTCTATGCTTATAAAACCTTGACTGAAATGCACTTTCTACATAAGTCCCTATAATAATAGTTAGGTATGAAACTCTTACGCATCACTACCTTCATCTCTTCCCATGATCAAATAGGTCTCTTACTATTCCTATTCATATTAAGGATATACTAATTCCATCAAATCCTAGCACATTTTATGAACTCAATTTTTGCTAGTTTAACCTTCATTTTCTCAGAGTAATTATGATAATCAAACATATGTTCTACCTTCCTCCCTCACTCCAGGTATGGTTCGAGATCATTCTTCACTTAAAAGGTAGAGTTTTTCATTTTAGTGCTACCCAAATTTCTTTATATTATATTATTAAATAATCTTTTTTTCTCTTCCTAGAATTAGACTCACCATAATCTTTATCCTCCTCATCCTCCTCCTCAAATGTGTTTTTCCTGGAAGGTTTTGATCTAGATAAAGAATCTAAATGATCCAACCTCAAGTTTAGAACCTTGAATTGGTCTTAGATAGCAGTAAACATTTTGAGGTTAATTTCTATCTTATCTCCACTACTACTCATACTCAAAGCTATCTAAAAAATGTTAGTAATAAACAAATATATTTTCCTAGACATTCTCTCATATACTTGCACTTGAGGTTAGGTCATTTAATCACTTATGTTTTAATCAATTTCAACTTTGCTTAATGATGTTCTTACAACTCTTGCCTTTTACTACTTAAGTTCCTTTCACTAACTCTTTAAGAAGAAATCTATCAATGGTTCTACTAAAATAGCAAGCACAAATGGAGTTTATAACTTTAAGTTAATAAAATCAACAAGGGAAAACTAAGGAAGCAAACAAAAGCAATAAGAAAGAAAAAAGAAAGTGAACAAAATTAACAAGAAAGAACAAAGGAAGTGAAATCAATGAGAAGGTGTCAAAGATTAAATGAAACTAAAAATCCTTTTATATGGAAGACTTTACGATCGGGTTGCACAATATATGATATTTAGGTTTCAATGTAGACTTTTGATTATGAATTTTTTATTTTATGTATATAATATATAAATAAACTAAAAACACAAGAGAAAAGTAAATGAAGCAACTTTGATTGAAGAAAATGCACAAATTGAATGTTGAATTGAAAATAATTGCAAAAAAGAAAGAATTGGATAGCATGGATAATGAATGAAAAAATCACAAATAAGAAAAAAAAAACTTAAAGAATATATATCATCTTATTTCTAGAGCTAATGCTAACCTTCGGTTAAAAATCACCTAAAAATCAAATCAGAAGGAATTAGAAATAATAAGACCATTATCAAATCAATCAAAGAAACTCAACCATAAAATAAACTAGAACACTTAATTTTATAAGTCTGAAGCTTGTCTAAATACCACCATGGTGTTGTTAGCTTCTAAAACCTTACAAATGCACAACAAAGATGAGTCCAATGTTAGTTACAAGTATCATATTGGTCCTAGTTTAATTATGTTTCACAAACCACCTGAATCAAGTGCAAGATCGACATTAGACACTAACATAACTTTGGCACAAGACATTAACATAACACTGGTGCCAGGTATATTTTGTTTCCTCATTCTTCAATTTCCTTCAAGGCCTGTTTTTTATATGCTAAGCATATTCTATCCTTAAATGTAGAAAAGTGATCAATCTTAACAAAGCATGTGATTTATTTTGAATTGTCTCCTTTTCTTATGTCTCTATGATTAACCATTATAAAGTTACTTTCATGTATTTGATCTTTACCCTAGTCATTAAACCTCTAATTTCGTGGAAAAGATTTAAAAATACGGTGTGATTGAATTAGGCCAAAAACTTAGAGTTAATATTATTATTTAAATGTCTCTTCTTGTGCATTAAAAAAGATAGTAACACTTAATTAGTATATTAATCTTTTTGGGCAAGATAAGTTCGCTAATCTATTTTATAATTATAACTTTGTCAGTTAAAGTTGGATGGCAATGTTCGACCCAAAAATTAGTAACAAACCTTGAACTTGGCACAAGACACATGGCTCAAACTCGAGCCTGAACATGATCGAGCTTGAGCTACTTGAAACTTGATCGAACTTTATACTACAAGAAAAATAAACTTTAACGACGGAATTTACCGACAGAATTTGTACATATTCCGTCGGTAAGCTTATTTAGCGACGAAATTTATTCACGAAAAAAGGCGTTTAGATATGGCCGTTGCTAAATTTAACGACGTACATTTTCCGTTGCTAAATTTACCGACGGAATTACCGACGGTAAAAATTTTCGTCGGTAAATTTGTCGACAGTTTTTTTGTTCAGTCGCTAAATTTTTCTATCAGAAAATTAGCAATGGAATTGTAATTCCGTCGGTAATTAGCGACGGAAAAAATTCCGTCGGTAAAATCCGATATATTTACCAACGGAATTTTTTTTAAATCAGAATTTGTCAAAATTATTTTTAAAATTTATCTCAAACTGTTTAGTTTCTCTGAAGCCACCATAGAGAGAACTTCATTATTTCAAGTAAAAGAATTAAAATATTAAAATTCATACTAAAACAAAACTGAAAATAAAGAACGAAATTATTTTTCAAATAACAAACATTTCATCAAATACCTTACATGCATCGAAATTTATGAACACATCACAACTAAAATCACGTCTTGTCCTTCTATTACTAACATTTATACTTTAAAGTTGTTTTCCAATAATAAAATACACAAATAAACGAAAGTAATAAATACTCAAATTAACTTTCATCTAATATATGAAAACACAAGACAAGAGTTGCAAAATACCTCTACTAGAAGGACACGATGACAATAATAGGAGAAGATAACATCGTCGAGCGTAAAAGAAGTCCACAATGAGAAATGGGCTCAAGAAACCAAGAGAAGATATAGAAAGAAGGAAGAAGAAGAAAGGAAAAGAATATAGAAGTGGGAGGGAGATGTCGGGTGAGTTTATATTTAAAAAGAATTTACCGACGGAAATTTCCGTTGGTAAATTTAAAAAAATTTTATACCGCCAATAATTCCCGCCCTTTTACCGACGGAAAGAAAATTTCCTTCGCTAAATTAATTTACCAACGGAATTTACTTCCGTAGGTAAATTCAAAATTTTTGATTCCGCCAAAAATTTCCTCCATTTTTAGCGATTTTAACGTATCTGGTTGCTAAATTCGCTAACTTTAACGCCATTTAATTCCTCCAAATTTAGCGACAAGTATTAGTATCGTCGCTAAATTACTCAATTTTAGCGACGGAAATATGCTTTCCGTCGGTAATTAATTACCGACGGCTATATTTTCCGTCGGTAATTAATTACCGACGGCTATATTTTCCGTCGCTAATTTCCGTCCCTAATTTTACCGCGATAAATTCCCTCCAAATTTAGCGACGAATATTATTTCTGTCGGTAAATCACTCAATTTTAGCGACGGAAAGTATATTTTCGTCGCTAATTGCCTACGAAAATGTTTCCGTTGCTAAATTTCCGTCGCTAATTTGCATTTTTCTTGTAGTGTTAGCTCTGTCCCATTTTTATTATTCTTAATTTAAAATTTAAAGAATGATGTTGTTTTGAAACTTTTGAGCTTTAATTTAACTTGAGCAGCACAAGTCTAAAGTCTAAAAATTTTATTTAAAAAAATCTAACTCAAATCTCATTCAAATTGAATCAAATTTATTGACCTAAGGAGGTGGATGAGGCTAAAAAAATCTAACTCAAATCTCATTCAAATTGAATCAAATTTACTGACCTAAGGAGGTGGATCAGGCTTAATTACCAAGCCTAGTCAAAATATACCTCATTCAAATATAAATCCTTTGAAAAAGTCGTGGTCCACTGAAAATTCTGAGAAAAATTTTCTATAGTATTTATTGTTTCATTACTAAAAACGAAAGAAAAAAGTCATGTGCAGTCGTAAATGATGGTGACTCAGCCTGCCATCAGCCAATGACCTAACAGGCTCCGAAAATTGGGCAACTTTGCATGGAAGGATCATTCCTTTTAACTTTCCACCCACCATTTAATTATTATTCCACCGGCGGAAACTGCAGTGTGAGTAACCTCAGAAGCTCCCAAGAACTATCTTTTCAACAACTTGAGCCTACCACGAACTCCCTCGTATATTCATATATATACTATGCATAGATTCCTCTATTTTCTTACTTCAGATATTAGTCGATATAACTGTTCATATAATCAGCTACTCTTGAAATACTAGAGATATCAATGGAGGTCATAGTCTTATCAGCACAAGGTCTCAAGAGCACATCTTCAGGCCCTTTCTCTCGCCGGCTCAGATCTTTCGCCACCGTCACCACGTACCCACTAGTCCCATGCAACCGTGACGACAAGTGCACGAGTCAGACTAGGGTTGACGATGAAGGAGGAGTAAATCCAACTTGGGGCGATAAGTTTCATGTCCCTATCGACACTTCTTTTCTTGCAAACAGATATTCTTCCATCTATATTCAACTGTACACCAAAAGGCTCATTACCGGACGAATCCAACTGGGTTGGTGTCAGATTCCAGTCACGGACATTAGGCTTGGGCCGGAGGGCTCAATAAAATATCTGAGTTACCGGCTGAGGGCCAGAGACGGTACTAGGTGTGAAGGGATAGTGAATGTGGGAATCAGGCTATTAACAGCATTAGAACCGGTTGAACGTCATAGATTGTCGATGGATTCGGATCAAAAAGCCTCCGATGCTTGTCAAACCGTGATTGGCATACCGGTGACAACGTTTTCCCTCATATGAGCATTTGTCAATGAGAGATTCCGCATATTTATGGATCACAGATCACAGTACTTCAACTCAAAATTGAACTGTAAGTTTACTGCCAAAGATTTAAATATGAAGTTACGGATGAATATGCTGTAATTCAAATTATTATATATATATAAATATTCAAATCCTATTTTAAGTATAAACATTTCACAGTTCATCTACTTATCTGAACTTTAAAACGACTTCATTTTCAAAACTTTAGTTAAGGGTAGAAGAGCCCGTTCATTTGGAGGCGATCACTGTCAATTTTCTCTGTCTATTCGTAATTTTGTATAAAGTCATCCACTCATGCGACTTTCGCGTGAGTGGATATTTCGGATCAAAAATGGATGAATGACGAGCATCAAATGAGGAGATTTGAGGGTTAGAGGCGATCTCGATCATTTCTCTCATCTCGTCTATTCTCGTTTGTATAGAGTAAAGCCATCTACTCATGTGAGATTACATAAATGGATGGCTGGATGTAAAATCGTAATGAATAGGACGAGAAAATGATGAAAGATTTGAGGGTTCCGCTGAAATGTTTTTTAAAAAAGAAGTCCTTTGAAGCCAAAACGTCAGTTGGCAGGTTTGAATAAGTCAAAAGGGCTCAAGCCACGTGTACTTTACAATCAGACCATCAGTTTCCGTTTTTTTTTTTTTTCTCGTTGCTTGACATTTCTTAGAAGGAAACCGGTTAGAACAAACGGGATAAAGTATTATTATTATTATTGAATACAGGTTATAAATATAAATCTCAAATAGATTTACATCTTTAGAGGCCAAATTCCACTCCATAATTTAATTGGTTTTAACGTCAAACCTGTGTGATGTCGTAAAGATATCATGTTACTCAAAAAAAAGCAATGCACATTTGTAAGAATTTCAGCGTATTCAAAGCAAATTGAAACACAATTCAACTTTTTAAATTTGGTTTAATCATATAATTATTTAAAGAAATTCTCTATCCTACAAATATTTAGATGTATATGCTAAAATTTATGAGATAAATATACATTAAAAATAAAACTATAATAAGATTATAATAATAAAATTTATATTACATCTATGTCTTATTCCTAAATTGTTCTAGTTTTTGTTATATTAATAGATAAATATTAATACACCATATAAGGATCAAAACATTTTATATTTTTTATTAAAGAAATAGTCAATTTCATAAAATTAATATACTTAAACAAACGTGTAAATTCTTAGTAGATAACAAGTTCACTTAATTAACCTCATATGAGAATTATATTTTGAACATTACTTATATATTTATGAAAATTCTTATCACAATAATTGTATAAGTAATCGTTTGACTTAAAATTCTCAAAATTATATCATATTTGAATTGTTATATTTTAATATTACTTATGATCATTTCTAATCATAGGTACCCTAGTTGATACTCATTGAATATAGTATAAATGGAAGTAGTTGAGTAATTAATATAAGATTTATCATCCTCAAGTAATTAGGAAGAATATTATTTTTGATTAGTATTGATTTTATAAATCTTTGGTCAAGTTGGAATGAAACTTTGAAAATATTTTTCAAATGTCATTACTTGAATCAATTACTAATAGTGAAGTATTTCCATATTGGACTTAAATAAAGTAAATATTATTTCCATACTTTATGCCTAATCGAATATTACATGGTGAAAGAAATGATTATACAAAAAATATATACATAGAAAGATTCGTTATAATCACTTTAATATTTTTAAATATTTGAGTAATCATAATGTGTTATTAGATGTGAATCTTAATCTATGAATCTAAATTGTCTAATTAGAAAATTAAAGATAAAATAAAAATTTATTTTATCAAATTCTAAATATAATATAGGGTTATAAGCTATATCTATTCCTAACATATTTGAAAATCTTATGGATCACACACAAAGAACTAGTTAAAGAAAGGCAAATTTTATAATTAAGTTGGAATTTATTATAAAATTTGAGAATAATTTATTTTAGTTAGAATTAACTGTAATTTTAAATTAGAGTTTATTTAAAAGTAAAATTTAATTTTAATTAAATTACTACAAAGCCTATTGTAAATAGGTTAAGCTTTAAGGAACAAACATTTCTTGTTTAATTATCTATGTAATAATTACAAAATTTTATGAACTCGTGAATATTATTGGAGATTGAATAATTGTATAACTATAGTAATTGAGATGAGCTAAATTTAGAAATAATTTAAGAGAAATGCCAAAAAAAAGGATCAAATTTTACGTTATGTTGCGAATTTTTACAATTTATACTTTTTTATGTTTTTATGTTAATTATTTCTATATAATTTAAATAATTTTAACTTTTCATAAATCAAAATAAAATGTTCTATATTTATTCAGGGTAATATACTGCCTGATGCGAGTTTAATTCTATAATTATTATCGATCAAAACTCTGGAATTAAAATTTCAAACCCTAATTCCTAAAATCACATTACATCTGTTTCATGAATAATTTTATAAACCCAAAAATAGATTTGTAAATTGTAACTGATTAATTTTAATTTGAAAAGTTCAGAATCCCGTTTTTCAATTTAGAGTTTATAACCTAAACCTTCAATTCGTAGCCACCTCTTATTTTTGAAAAGTTCATGCCTGGTTTATGAGACCCAGATCAACCATAATTATTTTGGAGTTGTGCGATTCTTGGCAATTGTTTTTGTGGTTACTGGAGAAAATAAATTGTCTTAAACTGCGGTGGGCTGAAAATAGAGAGTGGGTCGTATTGGAAAATGGCCGACGATGAGGATCATGTTTGCTCCTTGATTTAGCGTCCAGTTTCTGGTTGGAGAGGAGATGCGACGCGACGATTATGCGTGGTCTCCAGCTGAAACTCTAACTGTGTGAGCTTATAGAGGCGTCGACGGAAGGAGCTGCAGCCGACGACTAACACCTTGGCAGTGGCGCATCATGGACTGAAAGATAAAAGCAGACGACTGGGCCGTGGCTATGGCGGTGGTAGCTAGAAACTGCAGGCGGCAGCTGAAGATGAAGTTCACCGCGGCAGTACAGAAGCAACCTCGTTGTCAACTGCAGCTTGTAGTTGGCCGGCAAGGTGGTTTGGCGCGATGAGGCTGGTAACGTCAGGCGATGGTGGCGATGGCTGCTAATTTGAAGAAGGTGGCGGCTGTAACGTAAATTGGTGGCATTGGTAACTAGGGTTTTTTTAATGAAGATAGGAGATGTTTGGATACATGGATAAAGTTATCGAGGTTTCGGATAGGCTTATTTTAGGACTAGAATGGGGGGTGTTCGATAATATGCATGTAACTACCTCAGGTCACAACAAGCGTTGTTTGGTAAGATTAAATCTATCTAAAATTCAGATAAGGATTATTTAGACATAAGTTTAATGTGACTTTTACTAGAAAAGAGATAACTTTTAGATTAGGCTAATGTTAAGACTAAATTAAGTTATTTTAAATGTTGAATAATATGTTGCTAATTTAACTAATGATATAAAAATTGGACCAGATGGTTCAACTGGGTTAAACACAAATTAGAATAGTTTTTAGTTTGGTTTTCACTTTTTACCATTATTAAATAATAAATTGGTCAATTTTTAAATCATAAAAAATCGTCTTACAAAATAAAGGAGAGTGAGAGTAGATTGAATGATTAGACAAGTTAATGAATAGAAGGAAGAATTTTAAGTTAAATTTTATCAAGAGGAAGAAGAAGCATTTACTTTAAAGAGGAGAAAAAGAGAGAGAGAAACGCTCACTCACACCTCACCAAAGGCAAAGCTCAAATTTAGCGGCAATTAAAGAGAACAGTAGTGAAGGAGATAGATATATGACATTTTATGTGTGTACAACTTAAAAAAATAATAAAAACGAACAACCTAAAAAGTAGAAAGCTCAAAACTCTTGTATATCAGTTTAAGAATGGCCAGAGAGATTTCGTCTCTTGCACAGAAACAACAAGTTCAATTGACTTTTTAGACTCTACAGCCTTAGCCAAATGGGCTAGCTAGAGATGCTCTTTTGCTGGCCACAGCTCATAACCAAGTTACTGCACGGTAGTCATCGACCATTTTGACCTTAGATCAAGAACGCGAGAACTGAAATGGCCAGAAGAGGACAATATTGAAATCACAGAAGGCGATATTTCCATCATACAAGGAGAATTCAGTTTAGGACTCGAGCTATCTAACACATTCAAAGGCAAAATAGATCAAGCCTGGGCTAATATAGTGGTGATCAAATTACTTGGCCGAAGAATCGATTTCAATTTACTCAAATCAAGACTGATTACACTGTGGAGACCTAAAATCCCCATGAAATTGGTAGACTTAGACAAGTAGCTTACCTCTTAGATCCATCGTCGAATTAGATGGAGAACCCATCAAAGTGACTTATGGGGGTCTACCCCCGATATGCCTCTCATGTGGATTGGTAGATCATGGTACATCGTCTTGCCTCAAAAGCCCACCCGACCAACTCGACACTGCGTCTCCCACCGTAAACCAACCGTAGACACTGCACCCAGACAGTTGTGGAGATCCTTGTCCCAAAGACTCCAGACCATTGGCATAGCCTAGGATACAGGTGCAGAGATGCCCTCGCCGCTCGCCACCACTCCCACCATCACACCAACAAGACAAGTGCAACACCGGTCCCAAATGTGGGTCTTCATGTTGGATCCCACACCCCACCCGTAGGTGTTTGGGGGTTATACCCCGGCGTGTGTTCTTGGGTTATCTGTGACATCGACCATAATCGATATTGTCCTCTTTGGGAATCGAACTCACGACCCTCGAGGTTTTGTTGTTTCTAGAGACGGCGTGTTCTTAGAAACAACAAAACCTCGAGGATCGTAATTCGATTCCCAAAGAGGTCTGATAAATTGAATCTTGATAACCCGCAAACACACGCCGGTAGGTGACATAATTGGCCGGCCCGATTACCTACCGACCCAATTAATTTGGGTAACAAAATGCCAAAAAGTCGGTAAATCGGGCCGGCCCGATAATTACCTGAAATAATTCGGGTAAGGGACGGGTAACTCCGAAAAATTTCGGGTTACCCGAATTAAGCTTTGCTCTTTAGTATTATGACTTTGAAAATTGAATTAAAATTAGGGCTTCCTAATTTCCTATCTAACTTGACTTAGTTCCGATTCTTCTTGATTCTTCTCGCCTCTCTCTCGCCTTTGCCTTTCTACCCTACGCTGCGTTCTCGCCTCGCATTTCCGTGGTTACGCCGTTACGCCTTCTACTTTGTCGGAGGCTCGCCTCTCTTGATCTGCTCTGTTCTTCTCCTCGGCTCTTCTGCTCTGTTCTTCTGCTCTGCCTTCTGCGGTTCGTCTTCTCCTCTGTTCGTCTCTGCCTTCTGGGTTCCTCCTCCGTCCGTGCTCCGTGGTGCGTCTCCCTTGGTGGGTCAGCCTCCTCCAGCTGGTGCGTCCCTGGTGCGTGCTTCGGCCTTCCGCGTGGTGTGTCCCTGGTGCCTGGGCCTGGTGGTGCCATCTGTCGTTCTGCGTGCGTGCGTGGTGCGTCCCCGGTCAGTGTCACTGTGTGTGCGTGGTGAGCCTTCTGCAGTTCCTGTGCGTGTAGCTGTGTGTGCGTGGTGAGCCTTCTGCAGTTCCTGTGCGTGGTGAGCCTTACGTAGATTCTGCGTGCGCGTCGTCCCTGTTGGTGTTGTTGTTTCTTTGTGCACTGTAGTGGTGGATGGTGTGTGCGTGCAACCTGTTTCTTTGATTGTTATTACTTATTAATTTTCAGTTTCTTTGTTTGCATGCTTATATAGTCCTCTTTTTCTTTGATCCATTAAGGTCATGTACTCATGTGGTTTGATCTTCTGGGAACTCAATATTCACAGTTTTTAGGGTCTCAACTCTCAAGTTTACTTCTATTTCCTTTCACTTATTATTGATTTATTGTGATCGCAATTATGTTCTTGTCTAAGAACAAAACAAACAAAGACAGAAAGTGGAGCGTGGAAGAGCACATCTTGCCATTAAGTTTAGGATTTTGATAGTCTGCGTAGTGGCCAACTTAAATGGATAGATAGGAAGGATAACTAGGTGTGTTAATTATAATTTCATGTAAATGTAACCAAGTGGATCTCAATCAATTAGGTGTAAAATGCACCCTAATCATTAAATTTAAGAGTGCAACTTGGTTGAGCAGATCTTAGTAACTACCAAAAATGAAGATTATATTTCACCATTATTAAATATTTGATGTACCAGTTCAGACCTTAAATATAATATTGCACCTTCCAAAAGGTTTCTTATGTAGATTGTAAACTAAGAGAATTAAACGTTTTTCATGAGCTTTTTCTTTTTAGTAAGTTGTTTTGGATTTCTGCACATGGATCTTATCTTATATCACTAAACTTCTATTTCCTTTCACTCATGCTAGGAAATTCAGGAGCTACGGTTCCTATAACATGCTCAATTTGAGATATACTCAAGAATGAAGTTAACAATAGTTAATAATACACTTACTTCTCTATTAACAATAAACAATAGCCAAGTTCATTTTGTCGATCTAATGTGCTGTTTGCTTTGCATTGTATGTCTTAGTGATACTTATTGTTGCACTCTCAAACTTGGGTTTGTTTTTTCCTGTTTTTAGATGGAAGAAGGAGGGTCAAATCATCTAATGATTCCAATGCATGTTGAGTCTCCGAATGAGGAGGCTAGAGAGGCCTCTGGAAAAGAGAGGCCTCCACAACCACAAGCACCAAAGCGAAAGACTATGGCAAAAAGATCCGAGGTATGGCATCATTTTCTGCATTTGTGTTGAAGATGGAAGTAGAAAAGGTAGATGCAATTATTGTGGTAAAGAGTATCTTGCCGATTCAAAAGTATAGGTACTCGTGCACTTAATTATCACATGAATCATTGCCTGATGAGCCCTGCTAGATCCTAATCAACGTGAGGTTAATGTAGTTAAGGGTGAGGGGGGTAGTCAAAATATTATGATAGCTTGGAAGTTTGACCAAAATGTAGCTAGAGAGGCTTTGACGTATATGATTGTAGTAGATGAACTCCCTTTCAAAATTGTAGAGAACCAAGGCTTTAGACATTTTATGTCTAAAGTTCAACCAAAGTTCGTTTTCCATCCCGATTTATTGTGTCTAGGGACGACTTCCAACTCTACATAAATGAGAGGAATAAGTTGAAGCAATTGTTAAGGAACTCCACCCATAGGTTTTTGTCGACAACGGATACATGGACTTCTTTGCAAAGAATCAATTATATGTGTTTAACTGTACATTTTATTGATAATGATTGGAAATTGAACAAGAGGATTATTAACTTTTGCCCTATTGATAGTCATAAGGGTGAGGCCATTGGTATGGCAGTTGAGAGGTGTTTGATTGAATGGGGCATTGATAACGTGCTAACGATGACAGTTGATAATGCTAGCTCGAATGATACTGCCATTGCATATTTGAAAAAAAGGTTTAGCACTAGGAAAAATAGTGTTATTCGATGTGAATATTTTCATGTTAGGTGTGTTGCTCATATAACTAATTTGGTGGTTGGTGATGGTTTAAGTGAGGTTTCTAGCTCAATTATGCGAATTCGAGCTGCTGTTAGGTTTGTTAGACAATCCCCTGCTAGGTTGAAAAGGTTTAACGAGGCAATTGTGATGGAGATGATTGATTGTAAAAAGTCATTGTGTCTAGATGTTTCAACTAGATGGAATTCGACTTACTTGATGCTTGATGTTGCCCAAAACTTTGAAAAAGCTTTTGAGAGATTTGAAGTTCTTGATCCTAGTTTTAAGAGTGAGATGGAGGGTGATATGGGAGTTCCTACTTGTAATGATTGGGAGGTTGCTAGAAGATTAACATTGTTCTTGAAGCAATTTTATGAGTTGACTTTGAGAGTTTCGGGCTCTTATTATGTGACTTCAAATACTTATTTTAGTGAAATAAGTACAGTGGCTAGTAATTTAGATCAAATGGTAAACAACAATGATCTTGAATTGAGTTTGATGGCAAGCAATATGAAAAGGAAATTTGACAAGTATTGGGGAAATATTGAGAAGGCCAATATGTTCATTTATATTGCTGCTATTCTTGATCCTCGATCTAAATTAGAGTATGTGGAATTTGCTTTTCAAAGAACTTTATAATGGGGAGGATGTTTCACGTATGTGTCATAAGGTGAGAGATACCATGCTTGTCATGTTTAATGAGTCTGATACATGTTATCACCTCAAACTAGCCGATCATTTGAGAGAGGGCAATCTTCAAGCAATTTTGAGAAGGATAGTGAACAATTTGAGACTATGGAATCCAAATTTAAGAAATTCAAGAGTGCAACGGAGGTTGGGATACGATCGAAATTAGATAAGTATTTGGGTGAAGGGCGAAGCGGATTGTGAAAACTTTGATATACTTGGATGGTGGAAAATTAATGGAGCAAGATTTCCTACCCTTGCTATGATGGCTCGTGATGTTCTAGCAATCCTATCTCAATAGTGTCTTGGAGAGTGCTTTCAAAGAGGAGGAGGGTTCTTGATGCATTTAGGAGCTCATTGACTCCTAAAATTGTTCAAGCACTTATATGTGGACAGGATTGGATTAGAGCTTCAGTGAATCATCATGAGATCAAAATTGAGGAGGATTTGGAGGAGTTAGAACGTTTGGAAAATGGTAAATTTTTAATGACTTTATTATTTAATATTTCAATTTGTTATACATTGTCATATTTTTGCATGATTGATTTATTCTCTGATTTATGCTCTTCTAATATAGAATTGTCACAAATTTCTTTGGAGCCTGGATTACCTGAAGTTTGAAGGCTTTCATGATTTACCAGACTCCAGCAGCAGGCAATAAGAAGAAGTCAGCGGCAAAGCCTAGTTTAATTTACTAGGCTACTTTTCATGGGCTCGTGGCTGTTTTTTTTTTCTTGTAGAATTAATTAACATATTAATTATGCTAGTTAATTTAAATATTTGGTTATATTATTAGTGAATTTAACTGTTTGTTTTGTTTTATGTTTGTCAAATGAGATATGAGAATGTAATTCAATTATGTTATTTTGTGTAATTTCGGGTAAGTTCGGGTTAATTCAGGCCGGAAAAGTTCGGGTAAATGAATTGAGTAATCGGGCCGGGTAAGTTCGGGTAAATGAATTTTGTGTTCGGGCCGGGTAAGTTCGGGTAAATGAATTTTGTGTTCGGGCCGGGTAAGTTCGGGTAAATGAATTTTATGTTCGGGCCGGGTAATTTCGGGTAACTAAAACTTCGGGTTCGGCCCGGGTAAGATGAATTTTTTTCGGGTAATTCGGGCTTTACCCGAACAGTACATTTTTGGCCCGATTAGCCCGAATGCTCACCCCTACGCCGGGGTATAACCCCCAAACACCTACGGGTGGGGTGTGGGATCCAACATTAAAAGGAGCTCAATGATAAGAGGCGTGTTCTTAAAAACAACAAAACCTTGAGGGGTCGCGAGTTCGATTCCCAAAGAGGACAATATTGATTAAGGTTGGATGTCGCGGTATAACCCGCAAACACACGCCGAGGTATAACCCTCAAACACCTACGGGTGGGGTGTGGGGTCCAACACTTCAAAGATCACGATACGTGGCTCTAACAAATTTAGAGTCGCTGGACACAGCAACGATCACTCCTCAAACCTTTGAGAATACGCTCCCAACAACTACCCACGTCACGTTGGAAACAAATCGAATTAGGGAGAAATCCCTAACACCAGCGACGTCCAAAAACCACAAGACGAAGAAGGTGTCATTTCTGGCTAGGAATGGAGCGTTTAATACAAACCACTAAACGACATCGCAAGAAGCCAGGCCTAATCCATCTAAGTCCACGCCTACCGCTAGCCCTATCCAAGCCCAAGCCTACGCCAGGCTAATTACTCCTTCATTGCCCACCCAGCCCACCAACAGTCATCTCTAAGCCCAAGCCCACGTTAGGCAAATTGCTCCTTCATTGCCCACCCAGCCCACCTCTCATGCGACCTTAAGCCAACTCACAAACTATGTGGCCCTATAAATCCCCTCACATGTTGAGCTGATACTACAAGGCCCATCTATCACGTTGTCCACTCACAAGGACTCGAGGTGCATAGACATAGAGGTCGAGCCCACTAGAGACGGTAGTCAAAAGGTCTCATCCTTAACTAGTCAACATCACATGATACCTCTACTACGACCCGGAACCTGACACAACTGCAGTCAATGCAATCAATATCGAGTCGGACATGCAAACGAAGGATCCACACTGGATCCTTTGACAAACCAAAGTAAGGAGCAGACTGCTAATACAGTCAACTCTCATGCAGAATAGTTGCCCCTCTCTGTCCCACTTTTATGTCGATAATAATATGGAACTACCAAGGGGATGGAGGTAGGACCTTCAAGCCTATTATTAAGAACTATATCAGAATCCATAAACCGATGCTTGGCATTTTGGTAGAGCCTCGTATAAGTGGGTTCGCGCGCTGAAGGTTATTAGGAATTTGGCTTTAGCAACTCATTCAGGGTGGAAGCAAAAGGCTATTCCGAGGGCATCTAGCTTCTCTGGAAAAAGATATTGTGATCCGAATTTTACTAGCGCATCGCCAATTTGTGCATACCAATATTGATTAGGACCATAAGTCATTTGACTTCACTGCCATCTATGCTAACCCGATGTACTCGTTACAAAAGTATTTATGGCAATACCTTCAAAAAATTACCAGGATCACCGTCAAACCTTAGTTGTTGGGTGGGGATTTCAATATCAAATTGGAAAGCGTTGAGAAGCGTGGAGGCTCTCGACTTCAACCTACTGACAACTCTCAATTCCGAGACTATGTGCACAGTTTTCAGCCACAAGATCTTGGGTTTTTAGGGCCTCGATTCACATGGCGGAGAGGCCAAATCTTCGCTCGATTAGACCATGCCTTATGTTCTAATACGTGGCATTCTACTTTTCACCACACTTCCGTTACCCACCTTCCCTTCCTGAAATCTGACCACCGACCTCTTCTAATCACTCTTAATGCTAGCACTCCCTCTCCTCAGATGAGCATGCCTTTTAGATGTTAGTTCAGTTGGCTCACTCACAACTACTTTGGTCAATTTGTAACCGTAAATTGGACCCCAACCAGCCACGAAGTTAGTGGTGTGCTCAAGATTTTCTCAAAAAAATTGTAACACTGGAACACTACCACGTTTGGTAATATTTTTCACAGGAAGACAAGACTCATGGCAAGATTCGAAGGCATCTAGAAACATCTAGAAAACTCGGACTCAACCCCTATCCGAGAGCTAGAGGAATACCTTCGGTCAGAGTTGGAGGAAGTCCTGTACTAAGAAGAACTGTACTGGCATTAGAGATCTAAAAGCCAATGGTTAGATCAAGGCGATCGGAATACCTAATACTATCATGCTATCACAATGAACAGACAACGACAAGCGAGGATTCATACTCTACAAGATGAAAATGGCAATGTGATTTCAGACTCCATGAGCATCCTACGATTAGCACACCACTACCTCGAGAAATTATGTTTGGTCAAAAGTCAGCCGCCTACAAAATGGCAACTTCATGGACAATTTCATCCCCTTACTCACCAGCCTGTGTTGATTTGGGTCATCCCCTCAGCCCATATGAAATCAAGGAAGCATTCTTCAATATGGCTCCCAACAAGACTATAGGATTCAATGGTTTCACAACACCTTTCTACCAATCTCAATGGGACACTATTGGCCCCTCTCTGACTGCTTTTCTTCAACAAATTTTTTGTTATGAAATCTGGGAATCTGAAATCAATCGAACCATTATGGCACTCATACCAAAGGTGCAGTCTACCAAATCAATTATGCAGTTTAGGCCCATTGCGTTATGCTCAGTGCTCTACAAAGCAATTACTAAGATCATTATGAATAGACTAAAACCATTCCTCGACAATCTGTTCACTTCGACCCAATGTAGCTTTATCCCAAGGCTCTTAATTACGAATAACATCATTATCACTTAAGAAGTTATCCACACTATGAAAAAGAGAACAGGTCCAAGAGGGATAATGGCGTTAAAGGTAGATCTTGAAAAAGCGTACGATAGGCTATCACGGGATTTCATCCAAGATACTCTATTCAACGTCGGAATACCTATATCGCTAGTTAATCTCATAATGAAGTGCATTACCAGCGTATCCCTGCAAGTGAACTGGAATGGTGAACTTAACGATGCATTCCGTATAGCCTGAGGCATTCGTCAGGGTGACCCCATCTCACCTTACCTTTTTGTCCTATGTATGAAACGGTTAGGTCACCTTATTAATCAAGCAGTGACCCAAGGTAGAGGGAAGCCTATTACACTCAGTAGAAGTGGACCACCTATCTCTCACTTGTTCTTTGCTGATGATCTCATTCTGTTCTCTGAATTAGCCTTTGAACAAGTGTCCGTCATTAGGGATATTTTAAATACGCTATATGCTGCTTCCAGACAACGCATTAGCTATGAAAAATCCAGATGCTATTATTCCCAAAATTTCCCTCTTTTGAAGACACACTGCTTAACCAGAGCATTAGATTTTAAACAGATAAATGATCTCGGACGGTATCTGGGAGTCCCCCTGCTGCACGAAAGAGTAAGCAAATGAACATATCAATTCATCCTTGATAAGGTTCAACACCGCTTATCAGGTTGGACAGCCAACCTTTTATCTATGGCAGGACGCATTATGTTGACTCAATCAGTCATCACGGCTCTCCCCAGTTATACAATACAAACGGTCCGGTTGCCCCGCAGGCTTTGTGATGAACTGGAGAAACTAATGCGCCAATTTTTGTGGGGTTCATCCAATGACACTAAGAAGATTCCGTTACTCAAATGGGAGGAAGTTTGTAAACCTAAGGAGATGGGGGGTCTTGGCATTTGGGACCTCCACGCAACAAATGATGCTTTCTTAGCGAAGTTAGGCTGGACATTGATTGCCAAGCCTAATGCATTATGGGTAAAAATCCTTTTTGTGAAATATAATTTTGATGTCAATCATATCCCCACATCCTTGGATGCAAAAGGGGGTTCAATGATCTGGAGGAGCATCAAGGCAATTTCGAACTAGTTCTACAATGAATGAATTAGATGATAGGAGATGGTACTAGGACTCGGTTCTAGTTAGACCCTTGGGTGGTGGGTGCAGGACTTCTTATTTCCCATGTTACAAACCCTATCCCTGACTCCACTATGAATCTTAACGTCCAACACTTTGCGGACTCATAAATTAGAATTGGGACTCCTTTCAATGGTATCTCCCATCCTCGATTTCCAAGACAATAGTCGGTACGTTTCCCTCGAAGGCTTATCTAGGACAAGATAAGTTGATCTAGGGACTGTTCGACACTAGACAGTTCACTGTAGCTTCAACTTATTCCATGATCATGGACTACGAAGATGCCTTACCTTATAGTGTATCGAAGGTGATATGGGAATAGAAGGGCCCACCATGAATTCGCACCTTCCTTTGGCTCCTCGCTCACTATCGACTTCTCACTAACCAACATCGGGTCCGTAAGCAACTCACCATGGATGGAGCATGTTATCAGTGTCGCCTTGAGGAATCCTCAATACATGTAGTGCGCGACTACTTCAAAGCTTGTCAAGTGTGGAACAATTTCCCTACACACCTAGTGTCTAATGCTTTTTTCACTATGCCAACTCGAGAATGGCTCATTCACAATCTCCATTAACACCGTCGAGTGTTTGGGCATGATCGGGCATGTATTTTTGGAATCACTTGTTGATTCCTTTAGCAATGGAGAAATCTGACCTTATTTGACGAACAGTTTAATTGGCCTCCCTCACCTATTTCTCTCATTTTGTCTTATGTAGTTCTAATTCACCATTCAGATGTGGGGCAAAGTTAGGTTCTTACCAGTTATTGCCCTCGATAGGCTCAGCGAACTGGCTGGAGCAAACCTCCTACCGGATGGATAAAGTTAAACACTGATGAAGCATGCAAACGAGCCTCGTCTATAGCTACAGCAAGAGGTCTTCTCCTGGACAGTGCAGGTACCTAGCTTGGAGGATTCACACAGAATCTGAGCTTATGTAATTCGATGGCAGCGAAACTCTGGGGAGTCTTTACAGGACTCCAGTTCGCATGGAACCTGCGATATTGTTAGATCGAACTAGAAGTAGATTCTACTGCAGTGATTGATATTCCCTCCTTGTCAGCCCACAGATCTATGACGCTCAACCCCATCGTTAGGGGTATTAATGAACTTTTCACCCAAAATTGGATTGTTACTCATCGATATATCTAGAGAGAGAGTAACAGATACGTTGATTGGCTTGCAAACTATGCTGATCACTTTGATGTAGGAGTCACTTATTTTGATACTAGACCCATTGGGTGTCATCTTCTCCTCTTAGAGGATAAATCGGGGATCGATTTCCCTAGACTAACTGTGTAATTTGTTTCATTATTCCTTTTAATAAAAAAAGTAAAGCATTGAACATTGGAAAATTTTTACTTTCACTCAGGTGGGTAGACAAGAAGCTCAATTTTTAATAATCTAATATTTGTTGGCCTAAAGTTGGAAGGAAGAAGGCAACAAGCTCAATATATTGCATGATACTTAGAGTAATACGTTAGAAAGTGGGAGTGTCAAGCTTGGGACAAGTTCCAAGCCTATAGCAAAATGATTAATGTTGGGCTCGGGCCCCGGATCCCCATTCCCGAAGCGGCCCTCAGGTTGCGCCGGCGACGGCACCCCATAACTTCGGACCCGATCCCAACATCCATACAGATATACAATTCAATTCACACATATAGTCATACATGCAATTTCACACACATTAAAACATAATTAAACACCCCATAAAGCAAGGGGCTTCATATCATAACAATCCAAAGGAAATGCAGCAACTATTCTCAGATATAGCATAATACAAAATAGAATTTAAATCCAAACGACATGAGTATGCTCCATGATGAAATGCTGGCGGGCTAACCAAAGTACTAACTTAATACAAGGCTCCTAACTAGCTTGAAGTTTCCGATGCCTTGCAAGGTCGACAATCGTCTCGATGCGCTTTTGAGGAGGGAGAGTAATGGGGTGAGCTGCGAAGCTCAGTGGCATATACGTTTATAGCCATTGGCAACGAGCCACACAATCAAGCATATATATTTATACAAGCATATAACAAATCATCAATCCAGCACAATACAATCGTCGCATCACAATTCATGCCATATGATTACACAATATAACGATTTAACATGTGTCATGCTCAACAAATCAACCGTGTATGCACAAACAATTGGCTCGAGAGTTCCGTAAAACGATCCGGATAAATCGAAGTTAAATCCGTAAACTATCCGAGTCTGATTTCTCAAGGATCTCGTTGCCTCAAGCGGGCAGCCGGGAGAAGGCTTTATGTCAACGTGCACGTGACTCCATTCGTAACTCTCTTACCCAAACAAAACACATAATCCATTCGTTTCATGTTCAAAGCATTTTATCAAAGATTGCATTCTTTCCATTGTTGCAAAATGCCATAAGGCCGATCAAAGCCATGCATAATCATAGTCATAATGCAAGTTCGATATTTCTCATATAATTTAACACAAACAATGTCACATAATGCAAGCAAGCATACACAAGGCAATTTGCCCATACACACAATAACCATAAACATATTACCCACCTAATATCGCTCGAGTATCCGACTCACTGGCGTCCTTCCTCTTGCGATTGGGTCAAATCAGTTTGGTTCCCTATAAGCAACCAAGTTCTCATTCAATTAACATTCAAAGGAAAATATTCCATAAAGCTTGACAAACAAAAGTAAAGCACTAAAATTCTCCATCCGACTTCCATCTAAATTCCTAACCCTTATAGGCTAATTTCGAACTTCCTTTCTTTATACAACTTGTAACCCTTTATTCCTAGATCACAACAAATCCAAAATCACCTCATTTGGACATCTATAGCAAAAGATATACCCAAAATACCAAACTTCATCTTTGCTGGAACCAGGGCGCTCGTCGCGACATAGGGACGTTTGCCGTGACGAAGACTTCGCTCGCCGCGACGAAAGCCACGCTCGTTGCGGCGAACAGTCCGCGCTCCCCGTGGCGTGCACCCAAGTGTGCGCCTTGTGGAAGACCTGACGCCCGCGCGTCATGACGAATAAACATTAATTAAATCGCGACGTTGTTTCCTTTCAGACGCGCGGCGTGTTCATATACGACGTCGCGACGTGCGTCCGAAAACGACTCGAAACTTCGATTTCTAGCATTTTCTCACTTCAATCCTTTTCCTTTTTCAAATGCAACAAATCTAAACCTTAGATCAATACTTATACTAAATTTCTAACCCATTAACAACTCAAAATCAGTCATAAATACATCAACCACGAAATCTTACCCTAAAACCCTAGAACCATCGATTCTGTCACATTTAACATTCTCTAGGTTTAAATCTACCCATAACGAGATTAACACAAGCAGAACTTACCGAAAAATCATGTTAAACTGTCGAAAATCTTCAATGGTCAAAGTCTCTCTTCTCCTCTCTTCCTCCTTCACGACGACGCTTCTCCTTCTTTCTCTTCTCCTTTCCTTTATATCTTTCTTCTCTTTTCTTTAACTCTTTCTAATTTCCTACTTAAGTCAAAGGAAGCATAAAGACCATTATACCCTTCCTTTCAAAGCTTAAATTTATCTAACTCAAGCAATCTTCCCATAATGCCCTCATAAACTTTTACCCATTAATTCTCATCAAAACCACATTAAACTCGATTAATTCTCAATTAGCCACTAACACTCCCAATTTAAATCAAACTAAGGCATAATCACATACTTAACACAATTCAGGCTTAATGATATCATTAAAAAAAATTCGGGGTCTAACATTTTTCCCCCTTTTAAAAGAAATTTTGTCCTCGAAATTATTACCTGAGCCATCGAAGAGGTACATCATGAATCTGAGACAATTCTGGAGGTAACGCCAATCTGTAGGCGAGTGGTCCAATCCTCTCAAGGATCTCATAAGGACCCACATACCTCGGACTCAACTTACCATTCTTGCCAAATCTCAATACTCCTTTCCAAGGAGACGTCATAAGGAACACTTTCTTACCGACTTCATACTCCATCTCCTTTCGGTGCGCATCAACGTAGCTCTTCATCCTATCCTGTGCTGCCTTAAGTCGCTGCTTAACCAGATTGACTTTATCAACCGTCGTCTGAATCAATTCTGGTCCTTCCAATTGCCTCTCTCCTTCTTCATCCCAATAAATCGGAGTCCTACACCTCCTGCCATACAATGCCTTATATGGAGCCATCTGAATACTCGAATGGTACGAATTGTTATAAGCAAATTCGACTAAAGGCAAATACTCATCCCAAGCTCCTCTGAAATCCATCACACAAGACCGAAGCATTCCCTCAAGATTCCGAATGGTCCTCTCAGATTGACCATCCGTCTGAGGGTGAAAAGCCGTACTAAAATTCAGCTTCGTCCCCAAAGCTTCCTGCAAACTGCCCCAAAACTTCGAAGTAAACCGAGGGTCTCTATCAGAAACAATCGAATCTGGAATTCCATACAACCTCACTATCTCATCGATATACTTCTTTGCTAGCACATGCAAAGAATTAGTCTGCTTAATCGTCAAAAAGTGAGTTGACTTGGTCAACCGATCCATAATAACCCAAACTGCATCGTGCTTCCTACTGGTCTTAGGCAAACCCATCAGAAAGTCAATGGCCACTCTTTGCCACTTCCACTCCGGAATAGGCAAAGGCCTCAACTTATCCGAAGGTGCCTGGTATTCAGTTTTCACTTGTTGACACACTAGACACTTACTTATAAACTCTGCTACATCTCTCTTCATGCCTTTCCACCAAAAATGCTCTCTCAAATTCCTGTACATCCTGGTGCTACCTGGATGCATAGCATAAGGCACATTGTGTGCCTCATCTATAATCTCATCCTTAATCTCCTGCACATCTGGGATACACAACCTGCTCCCCACTGTCATAAGCCCATCATCCCTCACCTCTATTTCAGAAATCTTACCATTCCGAATTTCATCTATGAGCTTGCTCAAATCTGCATCTTGAGCCTGCAATTCCCTAACCTTCTCCCTGAGTATCGGTCTTACTCGAAAGTTAGCTAGAAGACAATCTGGCTCTTCCTGCTTCAAGCTTATCTTAAGCTTGGCCATCTCTTCCAATAAAGGAAGATAAACCGATCGAACATGAGCAATCGAAGACTTTCTACTTAAAGCATCTACCACTACATTGACCTTGCCCGGATGATACTCAATCAACAAGTCATAGTCCTTAAGCAACTCAATCCATCGTCGTTGCCTCAAATTCAATTCCTTCTGACTCAACAAATACTTAAGGCTCTTGTGATCGGTAAAGATCCTCGTCCGAACTCCATACAGATAATGCCTCCAAATTTTTAAGGCAAAGATCACAGTTGCCAACTCCAAATCATGCGTTGGATAATTCAGCTCATATGGCTTCAACTGTCGTGAAGCATAAGCAATTACTCTATCACCCTGCATCAAAACACAGCCAAGACCCTTCCTCGAAGCATCACTATACACAGTATAGCCCTCATCTCCAGAAGGCAAAACCAGAATCGGAGCATTAGTCAACGTGAGCTTGAGCTCCTCAAAGCTCTTCTGACACTCATCCGTCCAGAGAAACTTTTGATTCTTCCTTAATAACTTCGTCATCGGAGCGGCTATCGTGGAAAATCCCTCCACAAATCTCCTGTAGTAGCCTGCCAAACCCAGAAAACTCCTTACCTCTGCTACATTCTTCGGTGCTTCCCAATTCACCACAGCTTCTATTTTCTTTGGATCCACATGCACTCCCTGTTCGGAAATCACATGTCCAAGAAATGCAACTTCCCTCAGCCAAAATTCGCATTTATTGAATTTGACATACAACTCATTCCTCATCAAAGTCTCCAAAGAAATCCTCAAATGCTCTTCATGCTCCCGATCACTCTTAGAATAAACCAATATATCATTAATGAAGACAATGATAAATTGATCCAAGAATGGCTTAAAGACCCGATTCATCAAATCCATAAAAGCTGCAGGCGCATTCGTCAATCCAAAAGGCATCACCATAAACTCAAAATGCCCATACCGCGTCCTAAAAGCAGTCTTCGGCACATCCGACTCCTTAATCCTCAACTGATGGTAACCCGATCTCAAGTCTATCTTAGAGAATACTTTTTTCCCTTGCAATTGATCAAACAGATCATCAATGCGAGGGAGCGGATACCTGTTCTTCACTGTGACCTGATTCAACTTCCGGTAATCTACACACATCCTCAACGATCCATCTTTCTTCTTAAGAAAAAGAACCGGAGCTCCCCAAGGTGAAGAGCTCGGTCGAATATACCCCTTCTCTAACAACTCCTCCAACTGCTCCTTAAGCTCTTTCAATTCCGCCGAAGCCATCCGATAAGGCGGAATCGAAATCGGAGCTGTACCTGACAGAAGCTCAATGAGAAACTCAATTTCCCTAGTTGGCGGTAGTCCTGGCAATTCCTCGGGAAAGACATCCGAGAATTCCCTGACTACTGGAACATCCTCCAACTTTCCTCTATCGATCCTGGTATCTATCACATAGGCCAAAAATGTCTCACAACCCTTCCTCATCATCTTTTCTGTTGTCAAGGCTGAAACAATTCGGGACGGACTTGCTTTCCTGTCCCCCACAAACACCACTCTCTTGCCGCTATCTAATTCAAATTCCACTGTCTTCTGCTTACAATCCAAACGGGCATTGTACCTTTCTAATGTGTCCATACCCAATATCACATCCAATCCTCCCATCCTTAGTGGCATTAAGTCGACCACTAGAAGTTCTCCATCAATACGAATCTCACAATCTCTGTACACTTGACTGATAATAATATACTGGCCGATTGGAGTACTCACCATCAGCGGAGTATCCAAAGGGCTCACATTTCTATCACACACGGGTCTACTCGAAGAAACAAACGAATGAGTAGAATCCGGATCAATCAAAGCTAGCACATCATCATAAAATAACTGAACCGTACCAGTGACTACATCTGGAGCGGTCTCTGCATCCTCTCTAGTCATAGCAAACACCCTAGCCGGTGCCTGCCCTTTGGGTCTCCCCGGAATGCTCACTCTCTTAGCTACATCTGAACTGCCACTTCTGTCGCCGTCCTCTGACCCATGGTCTCTGTCCTCCTCGGAACTTGCATCTGACTCCTCTCTTGTCGTGGAGGCTGAGGACACTCTCTGGCAATGTGTCCCTTCTCCCCACAGTTGAAACAAGCTCCTGTCAATCTGAAGCACTCTCCTCTATGGGACCTTCCACAGTGCTCACACTTCGGAACGAATGACCTATCTCTATCTTCCCTTCTACCGCCGCCCACCGTGGAGGCTTGGTGAGAAATAGTAGAAATCCTCATCGGTCTAGGTCAGCTCGCACTACTGCTCCTCTCCTCTGACTGAACTGGGAAGCTCCTAGCACTCCTGTCTGGCATAGGAGTACTAGTGCTACCTCCCCTCTTGGACAGCTCTCTGCTCTTTCTCTTCTTGTTCACTGCACTCTTGATATTCTCAATATTTTCCACCCTCAAAGCTGCCTCAACCAACTGCTGGAAGTCACAAAAATTCTGCACTATCACTTTCTCTCTGATGGCCAGGTGCAGACCTGACTCAAACCGGCGACATTTAGCAGCCTCACTCAGCATCAAATCTGAAGCATACCTCGCCAACTGAGTGAACCGACGCTCATACTCACTCACTGACATCTCCCTCTGAGTCAAACTGAGGAACTCCCTCTGCTTCTGTTGAATGTAAACCTTTGATAGATACTTCTTCTTAAAAGCAGCCAAGAAATTCTGCCATGACAACCCCACGGGTCTCATCTATCTTCTGCACGGTCTCCCACCGATGAAGAGCATCCCCAAGCAAACTTGCAAAGATAGATGACTCTCTCGTCATCCTCACACTCCATCGATCCAAAGACTCTCTCGGGCTTTCTCAACCAAATCTAAACTTCTACGGATCGATGTCCCAAAGAAATCGATCGCCCATACTTTCTCAACCTATCAAACCATCTTCCCTTTCAGTGAACAAGCAATATGTGACATCCGCCCATGCTTTGAACAAGCGCTGAGTGAAGGCTTGGAATAGCCTCGAATCTAATGGAGGCACTTGCTCCTGCGGAACCGGTAACTCCTGAGTCTGCGAAGGAATGGGCTCACTCTCTAGCCCTACAAAAGCCTTAGCATTCCCTGGGGATACTGACTCATCAGTCCTCTCCTCTCTAGTCGGAGAGTCAGGTGCAATAAACCCTTGCAAAGCTCCTCGTGTCCTTCTATGAGGTGGCATCGTACTCCTTCAAATGGAAATACTAAGGATTAGCTACAGATCAATGTACATGTATGCATGATATGCATGTCACTTAATCAATGCAACAATTAATCATATATCACACAGTTCATCCTATTATGCAGTCTAAGCTAAGGACACTAAACCTAGGCACTCTGATATCAAACATGTTGGGCCCGGGCCCTAGATCCCTATTCCCGAGGCGGCCCTTCAGGTTGCGCCGACGACGGCACCCCATAACTTCGGACCCGATCCCAACATCCATACAGATACACAATTCGATTCACACATATACTCATACATGCAATTTCACACACATTAAAACATAATTAAACATCCCATAAAGCAAGGGGCTTCATATCATAACAATCCAAAGGAAATGCAGCAACTATTCTCAGATATAGCATAATACAAAATAGAACTTAAATTCAAAAGACATGACTATGCTCCATGATGAAATGCTGGCGGGCTAACCAAAGTACTAACTTAATACAAGGCTCCTAACTAGCTTGAAGTTTCCGATGCCTTGCACGGTCGACAATCGTCTCGATCTACACCTGAGGAGGGGAGAGTAATGGGGTGAGCTGCGAAGCTCAGTGGCATATACGTTTATAACCATTGGCAACGAGCCATACAATCAAGCATATATATTTATACAAGCATATAACAAATCATCAATCCAGCACGATACAATCGTCGCATCACAATTCATGCCATATGATTACACAATATAACGATTTAACATGTGTCATGCTCAACAAATCAACCGTGTATGCACAAACAATTGGCTCGAGAGTTCTGTAAAACGATCCGGATAAACCGAAGTTAAATCCGTAAACTATCCGAGTCTGATTTCTCAAGGATCTCGTTGCCTCAAGCGGGCAGCTGGGAGAAGGCTTTATGTCAACATGCACGTGACTCCATCCGTAATTCTCTTACCCAAACAAAACACATAATCCATTCGTTTCATGTTCAAAACATTTTATCAAAGCTTTCATTCTTTCCATTCTTGCAAAATGCCATAAGGCCGATCAAAGCCATGCATAATCATAGTCATAATGCAAGTTCGATATTTCTCATATAATTTAACACAAACAATGTCACATAATGCAAGCAAGCATACACAAGGCAATTTGCCCGTACACACAATAACCATAAACATATTACCCACCTAATATCGCTCGAGTATCCGACTCACTGGCGTCCTTCCTTTTGCGATTGGGTCAAATCAACTTGGTTCCCTATAAGCAACCAAGTTCTCATTCAATTAACATTCAAAGGAAAATATTCCATAAAGCTTGACAAACAAAAGTAAAGCACTAAAAGTCTCCATCCGACTTCCATCTAAATTCTGAATCCTTACAGGCTAATTCCGAACTTCTTTTCTTCATACAACTTGTAGCTCTTTATTCCTAGATCACAACGAATCCAAAATCACCTCATTTGGACATTTATAGCGAAAGATATACCCAAAATACCAAACTTCATCTTTGATGGAACGAGGCGCTTCGTCGCATGACGTAGGACGTCATAATGACGAAGACTTATTTCGCCATGACGAAAGCCATGTTCGTTGCGGCGAACAGCTCGCGCTCGCCACGGCGAAGACCACGCGCGAGCGGCGAAGACCACGCCTTCGCACGTCGCGGCGAATAAACATTAATTCGTCACGACGTTGCTTCCCTTTCTCGCACGCCGCGACGTGTTCATACGCACGTCGTGACGTGCGGGTCTGGAGAACGACTCCGAAACCCGATTTCCAGCATTTTCTCACTTCAATCCTTTCCCTTTTTCAGATGCAACAAATCTAAACCTTAGATCAATACTTATACTACATTTATAACCCATTAACAACTCAAAATCAGTCATAAACACATCAACCCACGAAATCTTACCCTAAAACCCTAAAACCACCGATTCTGTCACATTTAACATTCTCTAGGTTTAAATCTACCCATAACGAGATTAACACAAGCAGAACTTACTTGAAAATCACGTTAAACTATCGAAAATCTTCAATGGTCGAAGTCTCTCTTCTCCTCTCTTCCTCCTTCACGATGGCGCTTCTCCTTCTTTCTCTTCTCCTTTCCTTTCTATCTTTCTTCTCTTTTCTTTAACTCTTTCTAATTTCCTACTTAAGTCAAATGAAGCATAAAGACCATTATACCCTTCCTTTCAAAGCTTAAATTTATCTAACTCAAGCAATCTTCCCATAATGTCCTCATAAACTTTTACCCATTAATTCTCATCAAAACCACATTAAACTCGATTAATTCTCAATTAGCCACTAACACTCCCAATTTAAATCAAACTAAAGCATAATCACATACTTAACACAATTCAGGCTTAATGATATCATAAAAAAAATTCGGGGTCTAACAATTAATTAAAGAAATAGGAAAGAAAGATGAGCCCATCTTCTCACGTTTACGGTAATGGTAATTGTGATGGTTACTCTTTGTGTCAATGCCATAAAGCCAAGTTGTCAATGCGTTGGCTTTAATTATTTGGTCAGAAATGAATTGTTTGGTTCTATTTTAGTGAACATTTTACTTTTTTCCTTGCAACGAAAATTTTCAATTTTTTTAATATTTTAAAAACTGAACTGAAACATTTTAAAGATTCGATTAGTATTACACTATTATAAAATCGGTTAAATATTAAATACAATTGAAGAATTTAAAATATAGTTAAGAGAAACTGTTTTATTCATCAAAATTAAATTAAAAGATTATTAATTTAATTAAAATTGATTAATTTTAACAATAAGGATTATTATTTATTAAAGTAAATTGAATCGAACAAGAAAAGTTGATCTTATTTCTTATTTATTATATACTAGTTTAATAGCAGGTTAATGTCAATTAAACCTTTAAACCTTAAACTTTTACCAATTCAATATCCAATCTAGTTTTTAAAATTGAATTTAACCAAGTTCTAAACATAAATTTAAAAGTCTTTTAAATTCAAAATTCAATTTCAAAATTAAAATGATTATTTTCTTAATTTGATTAAGATTATTTATTATATTGATTCCTAATAAGATTTTAAAAGTTATTTTAGAATTAAAATTAAATATATTTCAATTAAATTGAAATTAATTAATTAGACTCCTTACATTAAGAAAAATATATTCTAAGTGATTAAAAAGGTGCTTATTTATAATATTTATTTATTTTTACTTGATAAAAATAAAATAAAATAAAATATTTATTTAGAGAATTATCATTATATTTATCTAGAAATAATTTATTTATTTATGAATATTTAATTTTGATTTATTAGAAAAGATATCTTTATTGATTAAATTTGAAAATTTTGTCATATATTATTGAGAAATTTGAGTTTTAATAATGTTAATAATTAAATTTCTTATTTATTAAAAATATTTTATAATTAATTTAAAAATAATATCTGAATAAATAATATAAATAACTTTCCTAATTAAATTTGAAAGTAGTTCCTTAGTTTCAAAAGTAGCTTCTTATAATATTAGAAAATAATTTTCTAATTAAGTAAAAATATATCTAGTTAGATTAAAATAATCTGCTAATTGTATTAGAATTTTTGTTGAATTTTGAAAATTGAGTTTTAAATTATAATAAGTAAGAAAAATAATATATTGAAAATATTTTAATTAATTTTGATAAAGGAGTCAAGATAATTAGAAATAAATTTCAGTTAAATTTAAGTTATTTTCCAAATTAAATTAAATTCTATTTGGAATATGAATTTAATTTATTTAGGAATCAATAGTTATAATCTAATTTAATTATCCAAATACTTAAAAAATATTATTTTAGATTATGAAGATCAATAACTAGAATCAAATAAAGCTTGATATTTCGTACATGTAATTTGATTATATTCATGGGAAATTGCAAAATTTATTTACTGAGCAATTTTGTATTTGGAGAATACGATTATATCCCTTATTAAATTATTAAGTACACAGTGAAAACATGATTGTTCTCTTCCGTTGTTATAATAATAAGCCATAGTTCTATTTATTATTGGGCTTGTTAAACAAACTCAAAGCTGCTTTAATACAAATATGTTTAGTCTTATAACAGTGGGTCTTATTTAACTAAAATTGTGTAATCTGAACGAGCAAATTCATGATCATATGAATTTAAAGGAAAAGTTAGTAATAACACATAAGATATGTTTTGACAAGTGTTGTCATCTAATATATCTAAGAGTCACATGAGAAGTAATTGGTAATTTCAAGTTTCATCTAAAGTGTTCAGGGCTTAAACTCTCTCACCTCATGTTTGCAGATGATCTCACATTATTTTGCACAACAAACAGTGCCTTCATTCACATCTTGATGCATTCTTTGTTAGAGAAGTGTCCTAAAGGCAATCATCTTGAGCACTTATTGTACAAATCTTTTTTATTAATAAAAAGGATTTTTCGTTAATTTGTGTTCATGTTCCTTATGAATTGAAAGTGATCTTAAATTGAATTAATGAAGTCTTTAATACATTACATAGCATGAAGGAAATCATGATGAGATCATGATAATAAGATTCTTATCATGTGTAATTATGTTAGTATCTAAATTATCCCCAATCATAGGATTAACGAGACGAGACATTATTAATCTAGATAGACTAACACATGTTATACTCCTTGCTTAGATCAATCAGTTAATCTCATAAGCTGTAAGCATGAGTTATTTAGAGTTAACATGCGGATATTTGCTAAGAGTAGTAAGTACATTGGATGACCTGCCATGAGACATTCACATGGATAATTTATTTTAGTATCAATGATAGTCTCATCATAGCAGTGATGCAAATATCCTTGGACTTAAGATGCTCAAAGATATCTTGGATACTAATCCTATACTTTGATTCCATTCCTCGTTGCCTCTTAGAGGTCACTCATAAGGAGGTGATTAGGTATACCATGAGGTATTCGAAGGTAATTGAGTAGCTAATGAAGGATTCACCACTCCTGATAAAAGGAGATGATACCCACGACCTCTTGTCGGGTTCATTACTCAGGAATCTCTAGCTAGAGTGAAAATTTCATAAAGATAGTCTTCAGTAACATCTAATTGAGTAATGAGCCTCGAGGACAAGAACTAAAATGACTTGGGCTAGGAGTGACGTAGTCAGTCTAGTGGGGGTGGACACTATAACCATACTCTAAACCAAGTGGGGTATAGATGGTGAAAGGATGAATTGCATGGGAACATTGTCTATAGAAGGGTTTGTAGTCAAACCACTGACTTTCTGGTCAATTGGTGGTCATAATATGTTGCTAGATACCGATTATGACTTGCTTGAATTAAGTGTTAATTCAAGTGATCAAAATAACCGAGAACCTAATGGGTCACACGCATTGAAGATGCGAAGAATGAGTAAAATGGTTTTGGATGGGGATCCAAGATATGAGAGATGCATGACTAAGCTATACAAGTGTGATAGTTTGGGGTGATTTGATTATGAATCATATAACACATGTAAATCTTGCTTATTAGGTAATAAGACAAAATTACCCTTTAATAAGCAAAATGACAAAATTACCCTTTAATAAGCAAGATGACAAAATTTTCGTTTAAAGAAAGGGTGGAAGTTTAATGCTAAATCAAGTGGGATTAAAAACCACTTAACTACCACTAACTCTCCATTGATGTTGGGGGTTAGAGGAAGGACAAAGGGTGTAAGAAACATCAAATTTCGTGCAAGTATTGTGTGAAAACAAGAGTTTTTTTTGGTGAAGTGTTCAACATCGTCTCTCACTCTCTACAAAAGACACTTTGTATATGTTCTAGCCAATTTTGCTAAGAGCTTTTTGGCTTTGCTCTTTACGTGGATATCATTAAAGATGTCCTCTTTTGGTTGTTGTGATTTACGACAACCTAAAGAGGTGAAGATAATGAAGAACAAAGGAGATTGTAAGGTACATATCTTAAGTTCATGTTTTGTTAAAGTTACATCTAATGGCACTTGAAAGTTCTTGGCCTTTTGGGTTTTGTTTTATATTTCCACGATTGTTTTCTATTTTTGATGCATGTGATGCAAGATCAAAACCCAACATTCTTTGGGGTTGTTCTTGAAGTAGTCCAAGCATAAGACAAATAATGAGAAAGTAGTATATGTATTTTAGCAGATGTTAGAAATTTTGAGGAGCTTAGCAGTGCAAATGGATTAAACATCCATCCTGCTCTTCCTAAAAACCTTAAGGTGACTATATCCTCTTTAAAGTTGAAGTATGCAGATTGTATACCACTTCTGGAACGAATCAAAGCTAGAGTCCATTTTTGGCAAAATCGAATGCTATCCTATGTTGACAGGGTTACTCTTATCATATCAATATTGTGTAGTCTACAAACAGATTAGCTAACATATATGACTCTACCTAGAAAGATTATAAGAGAGATTGACAGAGTGTTGAAAGCGTTTCTATGGTTGGGCAAAGGTGAGTCAGGGAAAAGTGCAAAAGTTAAATAAAGAACACTCCTAAAGAAGCAAGGAGGGTTAAGCATCATATCAACCTCATCTATGCAAAAGGTGTTACTGAGTAAAAGAATATGGAGATTTGTTGTAGACAAGGATGCTCTATGGATAAAATTGGTGTATATGATCCATCTCCACAATCACAACTTCTAGCAAGTTGCTCCTTTCACCCATTTTCCATGGTTTTTTAATCAATTGTTGCAAATGCGACATTTGCTAGATCCCTATGTCAAACATAGGATCAATAGAGGAGGTAATTCTGAGATTTGGTATGATAACTAGATGGAGACCATTCCTCTCATCAACCATATTGCTTTCTCACACTTGAGAAATAGACCACCTCTGGAGACTACAGTAGCTGTTCTCATTCAAGATGGTGTATGGAAGGAAAACTTTAGGGAATTTTCCTCTTTGCTTGAATACCTTCTCCCATTGGGGGATACCACAGTCGAAGATTCTATTTATTGGGCCCCAAACCCATAAGGATAATTTACAAATGAGTCTTGTCATAACATATTCTAGAATGAGAGCATGGTGGTTCCTTGCTACAATTTGTTATGGAAGATCTCTCTATACCCCAAGGTTTCATTCATTACTTGGTTAGCAATCAAAAATAGGCTCAGTATCAAGAGTAAGTGGTTTAATACAACTGATACTAGTTATGTTCTTTGCCACAGTGCAGATTAGGATTGCAATCATTTGTTTTTTACTTATGCATTTTCTAAATCCATATGGAGCAGAATCCAATACACGGTGGATGCGGTGAACAACACTTGTGAATGAGAGCCTACATTAAGGTGATTTATCTTTTATTCTAAAATAGGTAAGGAGAATGTTATCCTTGTCAAGGTCGCTTTTAACTGTTGGACCCTGATTTTTTTTATGATGTCATTAGGCATGAATTGTGTTAATTGTATGATTATTGCTTAGTTTGATTAAATTATGAGTATTAGTGGATAATTGAGCTTAATTGCTTGGCTTGGAGGGGTAAAATGGTCTTTACCCATCCCTTTAGATATAAGTGAAAGAATTAGAAGGAGAAGAGAAAGAAAGTAGAAGAGGAAACAAGGAAAGTGTCGTAGGTGAAGAAGAAAAAGAGAAGAGAAATAGGGCTTTGCGATTCTTGAGTTTCTCCGACAGATTGGAGCTATTTTCAGGTAAGTTCAGCCTCTTGTAATCTTGTTGTAGTGAGATTAAACCTAAAGATAGGTTGAATGTGTGAGAATCGGTGGTTTAGGGTTTTTCGGAAAAACCTAAGTGAAATCCTTGGGTTGGGGAGTTTGTGGCTGATTTTAGGGTTCGATTGAGTTAGAAATGTAGTTTGAGACTTGAATCAAGGTTAGATATGTTGCATTGGTGTTTGAGGAAGGATGGAAGTGTGAAAATACAGAAAAGTTGGGTTCGGAGTCGTTCTCCAGGCCCGTACGTCTCGACGTGCGTATGAACACGCCGCGACGAGCGAAAATTTAATTCGTTGCGACGTGCGGGGAAGGGTTCGTCACGACGTGCGGGAAAGGGTTCGTCGTGACGTGCGAACCTATGTTCGCCACGACGTGCGTGTACGCCGCGGCGCACACTTGTGTGCTCGCTGCTTCGAGCACGGGCGTTCGCCGCGGGGAGCCCCTGTTTCCAGCAGCGATGAGTTTTGGTAATTTGAGTATATCTTGGGCTCTAGATGTCCAATTGAGGTGATTTTGGATTCGTTGTGAACTAGAAAGAAAGGGCTACAAGTTTTACGAAGAAGGGAAGTTTGGAATTGGCATCTTAGGATTCAGGAACTTAGGTTGAAAGTCGGATGTAGACTTTTAGTGCTTTACTTTTGATTTTCAAGCTTATAAATATTTCTTTTGGAATGTTAATTGAATGGGAACTTGGTTTATTATAGGAAACCAAGCCGACCTGATTCCATCGCAAGAGGAAGGACAGTAGTGAGTCGGATACTCAAGCGATATTAGGTGGGTAATATAATTATAGTTATTGTGTGATTAGGCAAATTCTTGCCTATGTGTGACTATATGTTATGTGTAAGTATGATGAGATGCATGATATTTTTGATCGAATAGGTGGTTAATTGTACATGAATTGTTATAAGATTGGAATGATTTTGTTTTCGTATACTTTGAAAGAAGCATGAGAATTGATCGAACCATATTTTGATTTTGAGCATGTTATGTCTCGACTTCGGTCATGGCATTTTGAATAAATGAAAGCTTGAAAGCATATCATCTGATAAAATGATTCTGAGCATGATTATGTGCTTTTGTTTGGGAGATAGTGGAACCATTTCGTTCGTCACGTGCACGTTGACAAGAGCCTTCTCCCTGCTGCCCGCTTGTGGCTTATGAGCTCCGAATGGACTCATTTTGTTCAGGGTGTAAACTTCGGTTTCTCCCTTTTGTTTCCATGGAACCCTCAAGCCATATGATGTGCATTGCATATTTGATCTGTTCTTTATGAAGCATATTTGTGACATGTTCTATAACTTGGGTTAATTATGTTGAATGCGTAAGTGCTAGAATTGTTGCATGTATTTATATATACTATATATGTACATACATGTTGGGACCCGATCCGGAAACCGGATCCCAACCAGAAAACGAAAAGGCAGAAACGAACGACATAACGAAAAGCGAAGCACAATTTGAAGCGGCGGCGAAAATACAAAGCAGCGGAACGAAATGCAAAGCGAAACCAAAGACGAAAACAAAAACAGATCGGATAGCAAAGCGGATCGAATCGAACAAATCGAAATAAATGAGACACCAAAAAAAATCGAAAGCGAAGCGAATACTCGAATCGAAATGGAATATCGGAAGTATCGAATGTGAAACAAAGTACGAATACCAAAATACGGAAACAAAATACAAATCGGATTAATCAAACCATATGGCGGAGACAAATCAAAGCAGAACATATCCGACATCCGAGAACAATTATCGAAGAAAGACGATCGTGTTGGGAACCTAGACTATCCAAATCCAGTATAATTTTTTTTTCTTTTTCTTATATCCGTTTTTACTCAAACTCATGCAAGTCATATAATTTCCCTTAATTCTTATTTATGTTTCTTTTTCAACTTATTATCTAACGAAATTTCGGCAGCATAACGGCTGCCTTTAACCTAACCCAAACCTGCAAAGTATCAAAATACACTTCTAAAACATATCTCAATCAATCATGCAATCATCAAATCCACCAGACCCTCCGTCCGGGATCTCAGCAGAAACAAACGCAATCTTAGTTCTAAACACTTCAATCATTCTCATATATAACCATAACCCATCATCACACACAACTTTGAACCTCAACTCAACATATAAATCCATAATTTACTTACATCATCCGATTTCATAATCATTTATAAATTCAATCATACACAATTTTATCCTCTCATACATCAAAAGAAACTTACAACACATTATGGCAACTCAAGCCATATACTCATACCAATAATCCGAAATACATAAAACACAAAATAAACGAAATCGGACATAAGTCTTGACTTTCTTCCATCTAATCTCCTGCTCGAAAACCTGGAGATGGGGATGAAAGGGGGGTGAGCTCGGAAGCTCGTGGGTAACATATTTATGAATTGAACAATAAGTGGAAAATCATTTTCAAGACTTTTTTTTTCATTTTTAAACATTTCACAGTAGAAACTCTTCAAAGCTTATTTCTCGAATCTTTCACTTTTCAAACCATTCAATTCTTTCATATTTCATGATCAAATACAAAACATGAATGCACCACACTTAGAAACGAAACAAAAGCACATAACACATCAAATGGTCTAGTTTGGTCTAAAACAGAACGTACTACACATTCCCGCATAGCGGTCCTGTACAGCCGTGAACAGAACGTACTACACTTTTCCGCATAACGGTTAAGTGTAGCCGTGAAGGGAGTCCGAAATCGGAGCTACATGCCACTAGCGGGCAGCCGGGAGAAGGCTATAAAACTATACAAGTGCGCACTCATCCCACATGTGGGACTTGACCAAACCCACATAAACACACAATTGAAAACGAAATTTCAAATTGCCCGAAGGCACATTTCGAAATCTTGATTTTCACAATCTTTATATCATAACATCAAAACGTGTCAAAAAGCTTGACACATACACATTCCACATAAATTCATGTAACACATCTAATGCAATTCACATCATCAATTTGATTACGAACCAATCAAATTCACAATAATGTATGCAATAACTTCTTTTAATCGTTAAAAAAATCGAACTTATTCAGATTCACATTTTCAAATCATTCATATAATTCAAACTGCATTTTCATAAAACTTGTTCCGAAAACCCATTTTTCAAACATTTCCATAAACAATAATTTATCAAAAACGTTGCTTCTTAAATTTTCAAATATTCATGTTTAGCTTAAAATTCAATAAATAAACATACTACCTACCTCGAATTGATGCCAGAAACTTGTTCCTAGTTCCAATTTGATCCTTGCTTCTTTCCTTCTTTCAATTAAAATTGACCTAAGCCATAATCATCTAAATTCAACATCATAAATTACGACATTTTCAAAATTAACTATAGGAAACCCAAATTCATCACTTTTCTAAGCTATTTAAATCACCAATTTCGAAATTTTCCAAATTTCACAATTGACCTAAACCAATTCACCCAAATTAAACATCATAAAAGTCATAATTTCTCAAATTGAACTTAACAAACACTAATTCCACACACTTTCAAACTATCTAAATCATCAATTTCAAAAACCCCCAAATTTCAAAATTGGGCATAAACTCCCAATTAATTTCCAACTAAAATTAAACCTATAATACTTAGCAATCATCAAAATTGATTTCATACTCCACAAACCCATACCATTGTCCATGATTCTAAACAAAAAATCAAGAAAAACTCAAAAATCAAAATTTTCTCTTACCTCTTTCTCCTTAAATTTTCAGATTTCTTGGTTTTGCAAGCAAGCTTTCTCCTTCTCCCTTCTTTTCTATCTAGAAATCACGAAAATATCATGGTTGAAACCCCATAAAATTCAAAATCTCCAAGCTTTTTCTCTCTTCTCTTCCTCCTTCTTCATGGCCGAACCTTCACCCTTTCTCTTCTCTCTTTTATTTCTTTCAAACTTTTGGGCAAAAATCGTGTTTCCACATGTTATAAACGACAGCCTCTAGCCTTTCCCCTTTAATGAATGTAAAAAGACCCCCATGTCCCTTCTTATTAGCCTTCTTATCTATCTCTTTAAGTGATATACCCAATATGCCCCTAACTTTTACTTTTAGTCATGCTTACTTACGGGTCTGATTCGCACTATCAATTTGAAGGAATTTATCAAAACTTCCTTCTATAAAAATGTTCCTCTATGTCTTAATTTCATAATGCCACAAGAATCATCCAATTCGGAGCACTACATCAAAAGTTATGCGCAAAACATTTCGGGTATGTTCATGTTCTAACACATTTTCCAGCACGTTATTTCCATCCAAAAATTAACATTCTTAATCTCAAAATTGACATTCGATGTCTTCATAACAATTATAGCCTTATGTCTCTAGTTTAATTCAAAATAAGAATCGCCTCATTTCAATTTCCAGATCAAAAGTTATGCTCAAAATACTCTCAGATATTCCTAATCCAAAAACCGCACTCTAATTCGAACTTCCATTTATAATTTGAAGGTCTTAGGGGCAAAATTGACATTTACTTTCTTCATATGACTTGTAGCCCCATGTCTTAATTTTATTTCTCCTCAAGAATCACTTTAATCGGATCTCTAAAGATCTCGAATTTTTCAAAATACTGAACTGTGTTCGAAAAATTTCCCGACTCATTTTGATTAAATTAATCATTCTTAATTTAATATCATAAAATTCACAAAATTTTCTATAAAAATGAAATTCATTGTCTTAGGAATCCAACGCTTCGAAAACCAACTTAATAAGATGTCAAACAAAAAAGTTATAAGCGTAGGTGAGATTCGAAGATTAGGCGTGGGCACGCCTAAGGATATAATCTAGAGCTGTAGAAAATTTCAGAATTTTCAAATCATATCTTTTGCTCCCGAACTCCAAAATTAACAAATTTGGTCTCTATGGAAAACTTTAAGGAAGATCTACAACTTTCATGCAGAACTCAAAAATCAATTTCATCTCTAAAGGGGTCAAAAATTCAGTCAAAAGTACTGCCCCAATTTAATATATCCCTAAACAAATGCCAACTTTGAAAATTCATATCTTTCAACTCCAAATTCCGAACACCTCATATTTTATATCACTACGAAGATCATAAAGTCACCTACAACTTTCATGGAGGAAATAAAAATCAATTTGACTCCTAAGGGAGGCCATTTTCCGGTCAAAGATTCTGTCCTCTAATATTCATGCTAAAACCATAACATAAACTTGTAAAAATCATAACTTATTATTCCTTAATCGAAAAATTATATACTTTATATCGAAATAAAGATCAAATCACAATCTTCAACTTTCATGAAGAACTTCAAGGCTCAATTTACCTCTAACTATGTAAATTTTTCAGCCAAAGCTTCAGCCATAGTAAAAGTCAACCCTAACATACTTAAACTTTGACTGATCATACTTTCACTCCCGATATCGAAAAATTACAAACTTTATGGCTACAGAAAGCTCTTAACATAATCTACAAGTTTCATGTAGACCATTATCTCAAATTTTGCCTAAATCAAAAGTCAACCCTCCAAGGTCAAAAAGTCAAACTTTTCACAATTTTTCATATTTTCACTCTTTTCCTCTTCAGTTCTTGTTTTTTTCAACTCTATTTCAATCAACACCTTCACTTTTGAATATTTCTTATTTTTACTCAAAAATCAGGATCCAACAATACATATGCCTGAATTTGTGCTAGTTGCCGATGACTATAATTATATTAGCCACTGAGCTGTGTAGCTCAACCCATTACTTTTCCCTCTTCAGGTGCAACTCAAGATATCAGTTGATCCTTGTCAGGCATCGAAGAACTCCGCAATAGTTAAAAACCATAGCATTAAGTTAGTATTTTGGTTGGCCCTTCGAGCATGTCATCATGGAACATTTCATGTATTTTGGATTTCAACTTATTCTGTATTATGTTATTTTGAGAATGCTTGTTTGACTTTCTTTTGGATTGTAAAGGCATGAAGCCCTTGCTTTATGGGGTGTTTAACTAGAATGATTGTGTGTATGTTATTATGTGTGCAAAAATGCATGTGTAAATCGAATTATGTATGGATGTTGTGATCGGGTTCGATATGTTTGGGCGCCCGTCGCTGGCGCAGCCCGAGGGGCCGCCTCAGGAATTGGAAATCTGGGACCTGGGCCTAACATGTTTGGTATCAGAGTGCCTAGGTTTAGTGTCTTGATTGATTGCATTAAGTGACATGCATATCATGCATTGCCATGTAGCTAATCCATAGTGTTTACCTTTGAAGGAGTACGATGCCACCTCGTAGAAGGATACGAGGAGTTATGCAAGGATCTGTTGCACCTGACTCTCCGACTGGAGAGGAGAGGACTGATGAGTCGGTAGCCCCAGGAAATGTTGAGGATTCTGTAGGTCTAGGTAGTGAGCCAATGCCATCGCAGATTCAGGAGTCGCTGGTTTTGCAGGAGCAAGTGCCTCCGCTGGATCCGAGGTTGTTTCAGGCATTCACTCAGGCATTTGTTCAGGCTATGGATCAAATGTCACAGCCTTCTGCTTCAACCCCAGTTAAGAAGGGGAGACGGTTTGATAAGTTGAGAAAATATGGAGCAGTGGACTTCTACGAGACCACTGATCTCGAGGAAGCTGAGACTTGGCTGAGAAAGACTGAGAGAGTCTTAGATCAGATGGAGTGTGAGGATGATGAGAGAGTTATTTATGCTGCCAGTTTGCTTAAGGGAGATGCTCTTCATTGGTAGGAGACTGTGCCAGGGAGTCAGATGAGACCAGTAGGGTTGACATGGCAGGACTTCCTTGTTACTTTCAGGAAGAAGTATCTGTCTGAGGTGTACATTCAGCAGAAGCAGAGGGAGTTCCTCAGTCTTACTCAGAGGGAGATGACAGTCAGTGAGTATGAGCGTCGGTTCACTCGGTTGGCGGTATGCTTGATTTGATCTTTGAGTGAATTCTGCTAGTGTCATTGGTTTGAGTTGGGTCTGCACTTGGCCATCAGAGAGAAAGTGATAGTGCAGAACTTCTGTGATTTTCAACAATTGGTTGAGGTAGCTTTGAGGGTGGAGAACATAGAGAATATCAAGAGTGCAGTGAACAAGAAAAGAAAGGGAAGAGAGCAGTTCAAGAGGGGAGGTAGTACTAGTACTCCTATGCCTAACAGTGAGTGCCTTGATTGATCGGAGGAGAGAGGAGAGATGGTGTAAGTAGGCCGAGACAGATGAGGACTCCTGCTTTTTCTCATCATGCCTCTACGGCGGGAGGCAACAAAAGGGGAGATGGGGACAGGTCATCCGTCCCTAAGTGTGAGCATTGTGGCAGTTTTCATGGAGGTGAATGTTACAGATTAACAGGAGCCTGCTTCAACTGTGGACAGAAAGGGCACTTGGCTAGAGAGTGTCCCAAGCCATCTAGAAGAGAGGGAGCTTAGATGCAAGCTTCTAGGAGAGCAAAGACTGTGGGTCAGAGGACTGCAACAGAAGTGGGCAGTTCTGATGCGGCTAAGAGAGTGAGTATTTTGGGGAGACCGAGGGGGCAGGCACCAGCTAGGGTGTTTGCGATGACTCGGGAGGATGCAGAGACCGCTCCTGATGTAGTCACTGGTATGGTTTGGCTCTTTTTTGATTATGTGATTGCCTTGGTTGATCCGGGTTCTACTTATTCGTTTGTTTCTTTGAGTAGACCTGTGTGTGATAGGAATTTGAGCCTTTTGGATACTCCGCTGATGGTGAGTACTCCAATCAGTCAGTATCTTATTATCAGTCAAGTATATAGAGGTTGTGAGTTGTGTATTGGTGGAGAACTTCTGGTGGTAGATTTGATGCCACTGAAGATGGGAGGATTGGATGTAATTTTGGGCATGGATACGTTAGAGAGGTACAATGCCCATCTAGATTGTAAGCAGAAGACGGTGAAATTTGAATTGGCTAGCGGCAGGAGAGTGGTGTTTGTGGGGGACAGAAAAGCAAGTCCGCCCATCATTGTTTCAGCTTTGACAGCAGAAAAGATGATGAGAAAAGGTTGTGAGGCATTTTTGGCCTATGTGGTAGATTCCAGGGCAGATAGAAGGAAGCTGGAGGATATTCCAGTAGTCAGGAAATTCTCGGATGTCTTTCCCGAGGAATTGCCAGGACTACCGCCAGCTAGGAAAATTGAGTTTCCCATTGAGCTCTTTTCAGGTACGATGCCGATTTCAATTCCGCCTTACCGGATGGCTCCGGCGGAATTGAAAGAGCTTAAGGAGCAGTTGGAGGAGTTGTTAGAAAAGAGGTATATTCGACCGAGATCTTCACCTTGGGGAGCTCCGGTTCTTTTTGTGAAGAAGAAAGATGGATCGTTGAGGTTGTGTGTAGACTATCGGAAGCTGAATCAGGTTACTGTGAAGAACCGATATCCGCTTCCTCGCATTGATGATCTATTTGATCAATTGCAAGGGGAGAAAGTTTTCTCCAAGATAGACTTGAGATCGGATTATCATCAGTTGAGGATAAAGGAGTTTGATGTGCCAAAGTCTGCTTTCAGGACTCGGTATGGGCATTTTGAGTTCTTGGTTATGCCTTTCGGATTGACGTATGCTCCTGCAGCGTTTATGGATTTGATGAATCGGGTCTTTAAGCCATTCTTGGACCAATTTATCATTGTCTTTATTGATGATATATTGGTTTATTCCAAGAGTGATAAGGAGCATGAGGAGCATTTGAAGATTGCTTTGGAGACTTTGAGGAGAAACGAGTTGTATGCCAAATTCGATAAATGTGAATTTTGGCTGAGAGAAGTTTCATTTCTTGAACATGTAATCTCAGAGCAAGGAGTGCATGTGGATCTAAAGAAGATAGAAGCTGTGTTGAATTGGGAAGCACCGAGGGATGTAGCAGAGTTTGTTAGTAAGTGTCTAGTACGTCAGCAAGATAAAGCTGAACATCAGGCACCTTCAGGCAAGTTGAGGCCATTGTCCATTCCTGAGTGTAAGTGGCAAAGGGTGACTATGGATTTTCTGATGGGTTTGCCTAAGACCAGTAAGAAGCACGATTCAATTTGGGTTATTGTGGATCAGTTGACGAAGTCAGCTCACTTTTTGGCGATTAAACAGACTGATTCTTTGCATGTGTTAGCAAAGAAGTACATCGATGAGATAGTGAGATTGCATGGGATCCCGGATTCGATTGTTTCTGACAGGAACCCTCGATTTACTTCGAGGTTTTGGGGTAGTTTGTAGGAAACTTTGGGTACTAAGCTGAACTTTAGTACATCTTTTCACCCTCAGACGGATGGTCAATCTAAGAGGACCATTCAGACTCTTGAGGGAATGCTTAGGGCTTGTGTGATGGATTTTCGAGGAGCTTGGAATGAGCATTTGCCATTAGTCGAATTTGCTTATAACAATTCATACCATTCGAGTATTCAGATGGCTCCATATGAGGCTTTGTATGGGAGGAGATGTAGGACTCCGATCTGTTGGGATGAAGAAGGAGAGAGGAAACTGGTAGGATCGGAATTGATTCAGACGACAGTTGAGAAAGTCAATCTGGTTAAGCAGCGACTTAAGGCAGCCCAGGATAGGATGAAGAGCTACATTGATGCACACCGAAAGGAGATGGAGTTTGAAGTCGGTGAGAAAGTGTTCCTTAAGACGTCTCCTTGGAAAGGAGTAATGAGGTTTGGCAAGAAGGGTAAGTTGAGTCCGAGGTATATGGTTCCTTATGAGATCCTTGAGAGAATTGGACCACTCGCCTACAGATTGGCGTTACCTCCGGAATTGTCTTAGATTCATAACGTTTTTCATGTGTCCATGTTGAGGAGGTATAGATCGGATCCTTCTCATATCATTCAGACTAGTGAAGTTCAGTTGCGAGATGATCTGAGTTATGAGGAGCAACCGGTGGAGATTTTGGATACCAAGGAAAAAGTTTTCAGGAACAAGACGGTTCAGTTAGTCAAATTTCTGTGGAGGAATCATTCTGTAGAGGAAGCTACTTGGGAGCCATTGGAAGCTATGAAGGAAAAGTATCCATATCTCTTTGATGACTCAGGTAATAATTTCGAGGAAGAAATTTCTTTTAAGAGGGGGAGAAATGTTGGACCCCGAATTTTTTTATGATGTCATTAGGCATGAATTGTGTTAATTGTATGATTATTGCTTAGTTTGATTAAATTAGGAGTATTAGTGGATAATTAAGCTTAATTGATTTTAATGTGGTTTAAATGAGAATTAAAAGGGTAAAAGAATATGAGGGCATTTTGGGAAGATTGCATGAGTAGGAGTGATATAGGCTTGGCTTGGAGGGGTAAAATGGTCTTTACCCATCCCTTTAGATATAAGTGAAAGAATTAGAAGGAGAAGAGAAAGAAAGTAGAAGAGGAAAGAAGGAAAGTGTCGAGTGTGAAGAAGAAAAAGAGAAGAGAAATTAAGGGTTTTGCGATTCTTGAGTTTCTCTGACAGATTGGAGCTATTTTTAGGTAAGTTTAGCCTCATGTAATCTTGTTGTAGTGAGATTAAACCTAAAGATAGGTTGAATGTGTGAGAATCGGTGGTTTAGGGTTTTTCGGAAAAACCTAAGTGAAATCCTTGGATTGGGGAGTTTGTGGCTGATTTTAGGGTTCGATTGAGTTAGAAATGTAGTTTGAGACTTGAATCAAGGTTTAGATATGTTGCATTGGTGTTTGGGGAAGGATTGAATTGTGAAAATGCAGAAAAGTCAGGTTCGGAGTCGTTCTCCAGGCCTGTACGTCGCGATGTGCGTATGAACACGCCGCGACGTGCGAGTTCGTCGCAACGAGTGAAAATTTAATTCGTCGCGACGTGCGAGGAAGGGTTCGTCGCGACGTGCACGAAAGGGTTCATCACGACGTGCGTGTACTTTGCGGTGCACATTACAGTGTGCTTTCATGCATGCGAGCACGGCGTCACGCGACGAGCCCTGCTTTCAAAGAGCGATGAGTTTTGGTAATTTGAGTATATCTTGGGCTCTAGATGTCAATTGAGGTGATTTTTGGATTCATTGTGAACTAGAAAGAAAGGACTACAAGTTTTACAAAGAAAGGAAGTTCGGAATTTGCCTCTTAGAATTCAAAAACTTGGGTTGAAAGTGGGATGTAGACTTTTAGTGCTTTACTTTTGATTTTCAAGCTTATGAATATTTCTTTTGGAATGTTAATTGAATGAGAACTTGGTTTATTATAAGAAACCAAGCCGACCTGATTCCATCGCAAGAGGAAGGACAACAATGAGTCGGATACTCAAGCGATATTAGGTGGGTAATATAATTATAGTTATTGTGTGATTAGGCAAATTCTTGCCTATGTGTGACTATATGTTATGTGTATATATGATGAGATGCATGATATTTTTGATCGAATAGGTGGTTAATTGTACATGAATTGTTATAAGATTGGAATAATTTTGCTTTCGTATACTTTGAAAGAAGCATGAGAATTGATCGAACCATATTTTGATTTTGAGCATGTTATGCCTCGACTTCGGTCATGGCATTTTGAATAAATGAAAGCTTGAAAGCATATCATATGATAAAATGATTCTGAGCATGATTATGTGCTTTTGTTTGGGCGAGAGTGGAACCATTTCGTTCGTCACGTGCACGTTGACAAGAGCTTTCTCCCGGCTGCCCGCTTGTGGCTTATGAGCTCCGAATGGACTCATTTTGTTCAGGGTGTAAACTTCGGTTTCTCCCTTTTATTTCCATGGAACCCTTGAGCCATATGATGTGCATTGCATATTTGATTTGTTCTTTATGAAGCATATTTGTGACATGTTCTATAACTTGGGTTAATTATGTTGAATGCGTAAGTGCTAGAATTGTTGCATGTATTTATATATACTATATATGTACATACATATGCCTGAATTTGTGCTAGTTGCCGATGGCTATAATTATATTAGCCACTGAGCTGTGTAGCTCAACCCATTACTTTTCCCTCCTCAGGTGCAACTCAAGATATCAGTTGATCCTTGTCAGGCATCGAAAAACTCCGCAATAGTTAAAGACCATAGCATTAAGTTAGTATTTTGGTTGGTCCTCCGAGCATGTCATCATGGAACATTTCATGTATTTTGAGTTTCAACTTATTCTGTATTATGTTATTTTAAGAATGCTTGTTGGACTTTTTTTTGGATTGTAAAGGCATGAAGCCCTTGCTTTATGGGGTGTTTAACTAGAATGATTGTGTGTATGCTATTATGTGTGCGAAAATGCATATGTAAATCGAATTATGTATGGATGTTGGGATCGTGTCTGATATGTTTAGGCGCCCGTCGCTGGCGTAGCCCGAGGAGCCGCCTCAGGAATTGGGAATCCAGGACCCGGGCCCAACATTAACACTTTCAGATATATGTTTTAGAAAGAGAGGAATGGTTGAGTCTACGAACAAGTTGAAGAAGACAAATATCAACTAGCTGACAAAATACTAAATTGGATTTGAGCTGCTACACTAGCTAGGAAAGTTTTTAACATGATTAACTCTTGTGTGAGAACTGATGGAATCTTTGATAGGTGGATGCCATATGGATTTGTATGTATAAAGTAGCTAGATTTCTCTTTCTTGTATGGTAACTTCCATATGAACTTAGATAAATAAGGTTAATTAACCTTGACTATCTTGATACTTTTGTAATGTTTGAGAAAGTCGTCCTATAGGCTATAGTGAATATAATATTGTATTCATTTTTTTTAAAAAAAGTAGCCAAATAAAAGAAATAATGGTATAGTGCAAGGTTTAGGATACCGTTTCGTACCGGCCAGCACGTATCGTACTGGACCAAAATCGGTATGAAACAGATGGTTGATTATACCGAATTTAAATATCAGTTGATATCGACCGATTTCGGATGATACTGGTTGGTACCACCCATTATTTAAAATACAGGCCAAATATTAGTTGGTACAGGAAATTTTAAAAAAATAGGAGGATTTTTACAAAATTTTCAAACTCTCCCTCCCTACCTTCTGCCTCTCCTTCCTCCTCTTTTTTGAAAGTATTTTTAATTAGTTATTTTATTGATTTGAATTTTATAATTATTGTGAATTTTGATTTTATTTTAAAATAAAAATATTTTATTACTAATAATAATTATAAATTAAATAAAACTTAAAAATAAATTATTTTATTTAAATTTATTTTAATATTTTATATAATATTTATTAATAAAATATTGACAAAAATATTTTTAAAAAATAAATGATTTAAAATTATTATTTATAAACTAATACTTATTATATATATTTTAATTATTAAATCAAAATTTATTTAAAGATATGGTTAAAATATACAATACAATTATACAATATAACAATAGATTATTTTGTAATTTAAAAAATTCAAAAGTATAAATTTAAAAATTATCTAAAAAAGACTTGATATTAATTAGTATCAATATAATATTATACCAAAATTCATTCTAATATCAAGATCGATACAGTATTCGTGTTATGCTGCAACATGCTTTCTTTATCTTTTTTTTTTTAATTTTGACATTTTTTCTTGCAAAATCAGGAAGTGGAAAAAAAAAACTGTTTTTGACTAAGCAGTAAGTAAGCACAAGCTCTAGTCTAGAGTTTGGAGGCTAAGGACCTGTTTGGTTGGATGCTAATTAATAAAATGGAATGTAATGGAATAGAAGGGAATGAAATGATTTATAATAAAATGGAATGTAATATAGTAAAAAGTTGTTTGGGAATGATGGAAGGGTTCATAATGTAATGTAGTGAAATATTGTTTGGAAGATATATGGAATGAAATGGAATGTATAATAAATGACTTTTATATCCTTTATATTAAAATGGTTGTTGCAAAAGATTTATTATTTTCTTATTAATTATATAAAATATTAGTATTAATTATTTAATATTTTTATTTTATGTGATTTATATTAAAATAATTTATTTATATAAAAATATAGAAACAATTAAAGAATATTTTTACATATTTTCTATTTTCATTAATAATTTTTTTATTAAATTTATTATTAATTGTATACAATTTATTATTAATTATATAAAATATTATTATTAATTATTTAATATATTTTATTTTATTCTATTCTATTCTAGGTGATATATATATATATATATATATATATTTTATTTTATTTTCATTTATATAGAAATATATACAAACAATTAAAGAATAATTTTAAATATATTTTCTATTTTCATTAATAATAATTTTATTTATTTTTAATTATATACAATTTATTATTAATTATATAAAATTATTATTATTAATTATTTAATAATTTTTATTATATTAAATTTTATCTATATAAAAATTTATTTATTTATTTTATTTATATAGAAATATATACAAACAAGAATAATTTTAATATATTTTATTAATGAAAATAGAAAATATATAATAATTATTATTTAATTATTTTATATATTTCTATATAAATAAAATAAATAAATAAATTTTAAATATAAAATTTATATTTTATTATTAAATATATATAATTTATTATTAATAATATAAAATATTATTATTAATTATTTAATAAAATTTATTATATTAAATATTAATATATACAAAAGAATAATTTTAATATATTTTTACTAATGAAAATCGAAAATATATAAAATTATTATTTAATTTTTTTAATATATTTCTATATAAATAAAATAAATAAATAAATTTTAAATATAAAATTTTATATTTTATTATTAACTATAAATAATGTATTATTAATAATATGAAAATATTATTATTAATTATTTAATAAAATTTATTATGTTAAATATTACTAGAATTAGGTAGTATGTATTTATTATGTTACGTTCCATTCTAAATCTCCAAATTGGAAGTTTCTTATTTTCACTGTTTAGGATGAAATGAAACGTAACATGAAACCTTCCGCTTCCATCCCAGTACATTCCATTCTATTATGAAACCTTAAAACAAACGATATAAGTGTATTACGTTCCATTACATTCCATCCCTAACCCTCAAAACAAACAGAGTCTAAGGAACTAGAGAAATCAGCGGCGTTAGGGAGCAAATAGAAGCGAAGGGATTTAGGTGAATGGAAAAGGAGAGCCCAATTTCAACAATGACGTCGTCGTCGGTGGGAAATAGTGGCGGCTACGACATACCGTGGGTGGAGAAGTACCGGCCGAGCACGGTGGCGGAAATAGTGGGGAATGAGGACGCAGTGTCTCGCTTCCAAGTCATCGCTCGCGCTGGCAACATACCTAATCTCATCTTATCTGTGCGCTTCCATAGCACCACTAACTTCTTCTTCTATTTTTGCATTAAACCCTATCCCTTTTGTCATGATTTGAATTGCTTTGCACTTCAGGGTCCTCCTGGAACTGGTAAAACTACAAGTATACTGGCTCTTGCGCATGAGCTCCTTGGTCCGAATTATAGGGAGGCTGTTTTAGAGTTGAATGCATCTGATGACAGGTATATCTTAAATCTTTGCTATATCCACCCATCGGGTTGTTGTTTATCAATCACTAATGTCTTCTTAATGTTATTCGAGGGGTATTGATGTCGTGAGGAACAAAATCAAGATGTTTGCTCAAAAGAAAGTTACATTGCCTCCTGCTCGCCACAAGATTGTCATTCTTGATGAGGCTGACAGGTATAATATTCGCTTTTCATCATCCATCTTTGTCTCCAGTTCCACTTGTTAATTAGATTCCATTTCCCCAAAAATTACATATTGATGTGTTGGACCGCCCTTTGCCTTTGCTCAAAAATCAGCATGACATCTGGAGCACAACAAGCCCTTAGACGTACAATGGAAATTTATTCAAATTCTACTCGTTTTGCCCTTGCTTGCAATACATCCTCAAAGATCATTGAGCCAATACAGAGCAGGTGTGCCCTTGTTAGATTTTCAAGATTATCTGATCAAGAGATACTTGGTCGTCTGATGGTGGTCCTTCAAGCAGAGAAGGTATATAAGTATTTGCTTCTGCATTCTTTGTTGCATGTGGAAGTATCAAACAAAGCCCAAGATATGTACTCACTGTTCTCATGTATGCCTTTCTTAATTTTCAAGTATAACCTAAATGTTAGGTAAAGATCAACTATTCTTCATTCATTAATATTCCTTTGTTTTCTTATATACTTTGTGAATGTCATAAACTTAAGGGAATGTGTTCCAGCACTTTGATCGACTTCTGAGACTTGTCTAGTAAACTGCCTCTGGCCAATCCAATTCTAAAATTACTTAACTGAAGACAAACATGAAGCCTTGCTTCTGAAAGTTATTAAAAGCTGTATCATTGGGGTGGTTCTTTCATTGCATTGATATCAGTCTAACTAGAAAAAGATCTCTCTATTACTTTGACTTCGAGAAGAGAATTGTTAGTTGAACCGACGAACTGCATAGGAAAATGATCTTAAAAGCTGTATCATTGGCACTGGAATATCTTAAGTGTTAGGAGGGAATCAATAATATTCTTGAAAATTCTACAGTCAAAATGTCCATTTAAAGGCTGTGTGAAATGATACCAAGGCATTGATAGTATGGTGGATTTGCTGAAGATTCAAGTGTAAGTTTACATCTATTGCATGGGGCTTGAGTTTTATGATGAACTCACTGTTTGGACTCTGTGATGACTCTTTTTGATGTTTCATATCACTCTCTTTTCTCATATCCCATGATTAATTCCTGATGTGCTGTTTCTCTAACACTAGGGAAAGTATAGCTGAGTTATCTTTTTCCATCTATGAAGGTGCCTTATGTACCTGAAGGTCTAGAAGCAATCATATTCACTGCTGATGGAGATATGAGACAGGCATTGAACAATTTGCAAGCCACATTCAGTGGTTTCCGGTTAATCAACCAAGAAAACGTTTTCAAGGTTATGACTTAATCCAAAACCTTTAAATACGTTACAAGTACCATGGACCTTGTCAACTAAATATGTTTTGTAATTTTCAGGTCTGTGACCAGCCTCACCCATTGCATGTGAAAAACATGGTACGACATGTGCTTGGAGGAAAATTTGATGATGCTTGTTCTGGTTTGAAGCAGCTCTATGATTTAGGCTATTCTCCCACTGACATAATCACAACTTTGTTCCGTGTCATAAAGAATTATGATATGGCTGAATATCTGAAATTGGAGTTTATGAAGGTAACTGTAGTAGTGCAGGCTTTTTGTTCCTTTACTTGTCTAAGTATTTTTTTCAATTAGTCTTACCTTTATCCCTGTTTATATGTATTTCCCAGGAAATCGGGTTTGCCCATATGAGAATTTGCGACGGAGTAGGTTCATACCTGCAGTTATGTGGCCTTTTGGCAAAGCTAGCTCTAGCTCGTGATACAGCCAAAGCGGCGTGAGCTGAAATTATCTCCATCCTGGTAGTGAGTTAGTTGTTAATATGGTGGCAAGATTTTGATATTAGGAGGCAGTCATTGAGTTGTTACGGAATTATCTTGTTTGTTTGAGTTCGACGCTTGAATAGCACATGCTTCTCTTTGTCAAGTTGTCAAATATGCACTCAGCTACAATTTGGCATGGATTGAACATCAGAATTGCAGGCATTCTTGTTCAAGTTTGCACAATTCCAATCCAATTTTACTCCTGCACCTGCTGAAACTTGCGGAGTGAACCTTTTGATAAGCAATAATCTTCTAAACAAAATTAACTCGTATTTAAGTGCTGAAAAACTATCCTAGTCGTTGAGAAAATAACTAAAAATGAGATGCACAGATTAATTAATCAGATAAAATGCTTATTTTCAGAATTTTAGTACTTTCTGTATTAATTTCATCATCAACTTCTAAGTTCAAGTAAGGATGGCAAGAAAGTTCAAACTTGGTTTGGTTTGGCTCAGTTTTAAATTAACATATTTAGTTTGAGTTGATTAGGTTTTTGATTAGACTCAAGTTTATTTATTAAAAAAATTGGGCTTCTAAAGATAAATTTTATTTTATTATTCCTCTGTACCACGATGAACACATCCATATTCTATAAGTTCATTCATGCTTTTATCAAATATATAAAAATCTATATAAGTTTAAGCATAACTACGAGCTTCATTTGATTAATCAAAAGGCTTGGATCCCAAATATAATTACTTTACTAGCCAAGGGGCTAGAGATGGAAAATAGCTCGAGTTCAATTCGACTTGGCTTGGCCCAACTTGATGTTAATATGCCCAACCTGAGTTAATCAGACTTTAGTTCAAGTTTAGACTTTTGTTTATAAAATTTTTTGACCTTCAGGTCAGACCTGAACCCTATGGTTTAGCCTAACTCAAAGCTTAAATAGTAACTAAATTAAAAATAAGATTATTTTATTTTTTAAAATATTTCTTTAATAATAAAGGATATTTAAAACAACGAATGCAAAGCTTGATTGAATAAATAAGTCTAATAGCATAATCCTTTAGAAATTGAGTAATTGAGTTAAGGATCCAAATGTTTTCTTTATAAAGTCACCTTCCTCCAACTTTTCTTTTCACTTTCAATATGGGAATTGAGATATTGGAGGTAAAAAAAAAGTTAGAGGAAAGTAGCTCTGTAAATAAAGGATTTGGGTCTTTACCTTAATCACACATCCAATGAGATGAACTTTTGGCTTGACTTGTCTCAATTAGGCTTTAATTTGGAAGATTAATTTTTTGGACTTAACTTGGCCTAAATGAGCTTTGATGTTAGGCCCCAAATTTTTGTTTTCTTGAAGTTATTAAGTATGGATTTATTTTGATTTATGATTTATGGTTTAGTTTGATTTTAATGAAATTATTAGTGGAAAATTAGAATTATTGAGTTTAGTATGGAGTAATATTTATGAAAGGGTAAAAATGTGTAAGGGCAAAATAGGCAAAGCACATGAGTTAGGATGTTTTAGGCTAAGTGTAGGAGGGCATAATAGTCCTTGCCCATGTTGTAGGTTTAAGAGGTTAGGGTTTAAAGATTAAAAAGAAGAAAAGAAATAAAGAAAGAAAAGAAGAATAGAAAGAGGAGAGAAAAAGAAAGCGAAGGCAAAGGCATGGTGAAGAAAGAAGAAGAAGAGGAAAAGAGAAAGTTTTGTTTGAGGATTCTTGATAGATTTCAAGCATCCTTAAGGTAAGATTAACTCTTCTACACTTGTTTAGGTTGAATCTAACCTTAGTTTTGCTTGGATTGAGGGAGAAATCGTTGTTTTAGGGTTTATGGTGAAATGTTGTAGATTTGCTTGGGTTTGTGTTTTTATTTGATGTTTTTGAGTTAGAATGAGGTTAGAATGGAAGTATATGACTTGATTCATGGTTTAGATGTGTTGTAGTTGAAAGGAAAGGATTAAGAGTCGAAATGTCAAGATCCGTCGAAAACTGGGTTGGAGCCCCGACGTCGCGACGAAGTTTCAAGGCCGCGACGCCGCGACATGTGCAAGGGCCGACGTCATGACGCGCTGAGCCAGACGCCATGACGACGTGCGATAGAGGGTCGCGACGCCGACGTGCAGATCAAGACACGCCGTGGCGTGCCAGACCGCTGTCGTGGCGAAGCGATGCCTCGTCATGGCGAGGCCAGTTTTTCCAGCAGAAGTATTTTAGTGTTTTGATCATATCTTTGCTACTGAAGTCCTTTTGGGGTGATTTTAGAGGCGTTAGAACTAGAGATAGATCTAGAAGTCTTATGAAGTGATGAAATTATGAATTGGTTTCTAAGATTATGGAATTTTAGATGGAAGTTAAGAATGGAATTATGGTTTCAACATGAGATTTTGAATAAGATTTTGGTTCTTATTTTAGAGATCAAGAGAGGCAAGAGGATCAAGAGGCTCAAGAGGAAACTCATTCCTAGGCAAGACAAGTAAGGAATTCAGGTGGGTTCATGTTTATAATAAAGTAACTAAGTACTCATTGTTTAGTTCAAATCAAGCAAGATCTCATGCATTTATATTACATCATTCACGATCGCATTGCATACTACCATGAATGATTATTTTCGCTATGTGTTTTGCATTCATGATTATTATCAAGATTTTCACAAAGGAGTGTTCTCCTTTTACGAATACAAGTACATGAATTCAAGTATTACGAAATACATGACCAGCAAGTTTACAAGCAAGATTACAAGCAAGTGCCGTTTGGCGAACAAGTTTACAAGAACATGAATTATGCATACTTATGTGGGTTTGTGGTGTCCCTCACGATAGTCAAGTGCACATTGACTCACGAAAAGGCTTCTCCTTTTGCCCGATCGTGGCATGTGGTTATCCCACAAGGATTCCCTCATGAAACTATGTCTACACAACAACATTTCGATGGCATGTGTAAAGACGTCATTTAACCCGGACACCCAAACCATCATGTTATGTGCTATGTTTTGTTATGTGACATGCATCATGAATTATTTCAAGAATCAAGTATTTTTCAAGAAATGATCCATACATGCTCAAGTATCATGATTTCAGCAAGTATTACGACAATGAGATAGTTTTGAATATTTTTGCTTATTACGATATTATAAATATGTTCCCACGAGCTTTATAGCTCACCCCCTCCAATCTCCACCATACAGGTGACGAGCCAGAGATCGAGTGAGTCACGAGTTTCTGCAGCACTCCCGTTTTCATTTCATATGTTTGATTATGTTCCAAGACTTTAGTTTCATTTCAAGTATCATTGGTTCAAGAGTGTTTTATACTTTTGGCTCTTGAACTCAAAGTTGTAATTTGATTTGAGATAATTCGTAAGGCTTTATGAAACTCTTCTTTGCAGCATGAATTATGAATATGTTTAAAAGTATGAAAGTTTCACGATGGGTCCATTGAACTTCCGATGGTCTCCTTTTCTAAATCGTTAAATTGCATGTTTTGATGTGATTGTTTAAATTATGCATGAAAGCGGGTTTCAAGCTTACTTTCCAAAGAGCCCATTAACCTTCCGCGGGCTTTTCTTTTTCTTTTAAATGTATGAATCTCACGTTTTCCCGCCACGCTCTCATGTCAGACGTTGGGCTCCGGCAGCGGGGTCCCAACATGTTTGGTATCAGAGCGCCTTGGTTTTTGATCTAGGGCTGCATGACATTGCTTTCAAGGAATAACTTGCATTGTTTTACACGATTGGAACTATTTCTGCATACTTTGAAACTTGTCTTAATTGAACTAAAGTTTTCAATGGTTTTCTATTCAAGGAGTGAACATGCCACCTCGAAGGAGAACTCGGGGAGCTACGACTCGATCTCATTCTCGTTAGGGGAGTACGGATGAGTCCCATATTCCTCAGGATGCCGGGACACATTTTGTTCCGATCTCAGAGGCACCTAGTTTGCAACAAGAAGTGCCTCCTCCGCCTCCTCCTATGCCTCAGGGAACTCCCATGGATCCGGGCTTCTTTCAAGCCTTTGCACAAGCTTTTACATATGCCATGGGGTGGATCTCAAAGCCGATGCAAGCTCCGGTGAGCAGTGGGATGATGATGATAAGCTTCGAAGTTTGGGGTCAGGATTTGGTGGGACTACAAATCCCGAAGAGGCGAAGCTTGGTTAAAGAGGACCGAGAGGGTCCTAGTTCAGATGAGATGCTCAGATGAGGATAAGCTGGATTATGCAGTCAGTCTGTTGCAGGGTGATGCACTGCATTGGTGGGAGACAGTGCCCCACAGTCAGGTGGTTCCTTCGGTGCTGTCATGGAGGGATTTTGTAGAGGTGTTCAGAAAGAAGTATCTCTCCAGGGTGTATGTGCAAGATAAGGCTAGAGAGTTTCTGAATCTGATGTAGAGGGACATGAGTGTGAGCGAGTACGAGCTGAAGTTCACACAGCTTTCCCGATATGCAGGCAACATTGTGGCAACAGAGGAAGACAAGTGTCGCAAGTTTGAGGGAGGTCTTCACTTGGGAATCAGGGAGAAAGTCCTGATTCACAATTTCTGTGACTACCAGCAGTTGATGGATGCTGCTCTCCAGGCCGAGAAGCTGAAGAACATCAGGAATGAAGCTAACAAGAAGAGGAAGAACAGGGAGCAGAGTTTCAGAAAGGGTGCTAGTGCTCCATTGCCTGAGAGGAGCACGAGGAGCTCTTTCAGTCAGAGTGAAGTGGGTAGCAGTGGGGCTACTAGGAACAAGCAGTCGAGTCAACATTTGTGCCAAGTCTCTAATGTGGGAGCACAGTAGAAATTTGGAAGGAGCGGGTTCACCTACCGTTATGTGATCGATGTGGGAAGCATCACCGGGAGAGTGCCTCAGTCACTTGGCGTTTGTTTCAATCAGAGAGAAGGGCATATAGCTAAGCATTGCCCACAGTACCGAGACCGAGAGGGTCACATTTGAGCTCCTAGGCGTGCAGAGCAGTGGGAACCAGCCACCATCGAGGTAGGCGCCTGGACTGCGAGGAAGACTATTCCTCCAGAAGGTCAAGGGTCGAGCACCGCAAGAGTGTTTGCCATGACGTGGAGGAAGCCGCAACCGCTTTGAGGTTGTCACGGTATGGCTCGATTATTTGATTTAGCGATCTATGTTTTGATTGATTCGGTTCCACGCACTCTTTTGTTTCTGCTAGCATAGCATTGCATGGTATGAGTTCTGTGCCTTTGGATAGGCCTTTGATTGTTAGTACTCCTCTAGGGAGGAATGTGGTGATCAGTCAGGTGTATGAGCAGTGTGAGCTCTTCATAGATGGTGCTAGATTGGTAGTGGACTTACTACCATTAGACCTTAGAGGGTTAGATGTCATCCTGGGGATGGATACTATGGAGAAGTATCTGGCCAAGCTGGATTGTGGTCAGAAAGAGGTAGAGTTTGATCTGGGCAATGGTGAGAGGGTGATCTTCAGAGGAGACAGGAAGATACCTTCGCCAAGACTGATTTCAGCTATGTTAGTTGAAAGGATGATAGGCCAGGGGTGTGAAGCTTTCTTGGCGCATGTTGTAGATGCCGATGTGCGTAAAGGGAAGTTAGAGGATTTCCCGGTTGTGAGGGAATTCCCAGATGTGTTCCCAGATGAGTTACCAGGTTTGCCGCCGGTGAGGGAAATCGAGTTTGCCATTGACTTGATTCCCGAAACCGCGCCTATTTCTATCCCGCCTTACAGGATGGCTCCAGCTGAGTTGAGGGAGCTTAAGGAACAGTTGGAGGAACTGTTAGAGAAGGGGTATGTCAGGCCTAGTTCGTCTCCTTGGGGAGCACCAGTGCTGTTTGTTAAGAAAAAGGATGGAACATGGCGGATGTGCATTGATTATCGAAGACTTAACAAGGTGACAATTAAGAACAAGTATCTGTTGCCACGGATAGATGATCTGTTTGACCAGTTGCAGGGAGCTAGGGTTTTCTCAAGATTGATCTCAGTCGCTATCATCATTTCCAGATCAAGGAGTCGATGTGAGCAAGACAACATTCAGACCGTTATGGGCACTATGAGTTTTAGTTATGCCATTCGGACGACCAATGCTCCACCGCTTTCATGGATCTTATGAATAGGGTTTCGGGGAGTTTCGGATCGGTTTGTCATAGTATTTATAGATGACATTACGGTGTATTCTAAGAGTGAAGAAGATCATGAGAAGCATCTCGTGATTGTTTTGCAGACTCTTAGGGAGAGAGAGCTTTATGCTAAGTTCAAGAAGTGTGAGTTACGGCTTCACGAGGTAACTTTCTCGACATGTGATTTCACAGGATGGTGTACATGTTGATCCGAGAAAAGTTGAAGCGATAGTAAGTTGGCATGCACCCAAGACGGTGATGAGGTAAGAAGTTTTCGGGCCTTGCAGGTTACTACGGGAGGTTTGTAGAAGGATTTTCCATGATATTTGCTCCGATGACCAAGCTATTGAGGAAGAATCGAAGTTTATATGGGTGATGAGTGCGGAAGAGCTTTGAGGAGCTCAAGCTCAAAGTTGACAAGTGCTCCAAAGGTTGATTTTGCCTTGGGTGATGAAGGCTATACAAAGGTCTGATGATGCCTCGAGGAAGGGTTTAGGTTGTGTGTTGATGCAGGAGATAGGGTGATAGCATATGCTTCAAGGCAATCAAGCAAAGATGAGTTGAATTATCCGACTCATGACTTGGAGTTAGCAAAGATGATCTTTGCCTTGAAGATTTGGAGACATTATCTTTATGGGGTTCAAACAAGGATCTTTATCGATCACAAGAGTCTCAAGTACTTCTTGAGCGTAAGGAGTTGAATTTGAGATGAGAAGGTGGATTGAGTTACTCAAGGATTATGATTTGTTGATTGAGTACCATCCGAGCAAAGCGAATGTAGTGGCGGATGCTTTGAGCGGAAGTCTTCTATTGCTCATGTTGACCGGTTTATCTTCCTTTATTGAATAGATGGCCAAGCTTAAGATAAGCTTGAAGCGGGAGGAACCAAATTGCCTCTAGCTAATTTCGTGGTGAGGCCTATACTCGGGAGAAGGTTAAGGAGTTGCAGGAACAGGATGCAGATTTAAGCAAGCTTAGGGAGGAAATTCAGAATGGTAAGGTTTCTGAGGTAGTAGTGAGAGAGGATGGACTCATGACAGTGGGGGACAGACTTTGTATTCCAAACAGCAGGGAAGTTAAGGATGAGATTTTAGATGAGGCACATAATGCGCCTTATGCCATGCACCCAGGTAACACCAGGATGTACAGAGATTTGAGAGAGCATTTCTGGTGGAAGGGCATGAAGAGGGATGTAGTAGAGTATGTCAGTAAGTGTCTTGTGTGTCAGCAAGTCAAGGCTGAACACCAGGCGCCTTCAGGCAAGTTAAGGCCATTGTCTATTCCTGAGTGGAAGTCGCAAAGAGTAACCATGGATTTTCTGATGGGGTTGCCTAAGACTAGCAGGAAGCACGATGTCATATGGGTTATTGTGGATCGGTTGACGAAGTCAGCCCATTTTCTGGCAATTAAGCAGACTGATTCATTGCATGTGCTAGCCAAGAAGTACATTGATGAGATAGTGAGATTGCACGAGATTCTAGATTCTATAGTATTTGACAGAGATCCTCGATTCACATCGAGATTTTGGGGAAGCTTGCAGGAAGCTTTAGGTACTAAGCTACATTTTAGTACGACATTTCACCCTCAGACGGATTGTCAATCTGAGAGGACCATTCGGACACTGGAGGGAATGCTCAGAGCATGTGTTATGGATTTCAAGGGAGCTTGGGATGAGCATTTGCCATTGGTCGAGTTTTCTTATAACAACTCGTACCACTCTAGCATTAAGATGGCTCCATATGAGGCTTTGTATGGACGGAGGTGCAGGACTCCTATATGCTGGGATGAAGAAGGAGAGAGGAAGCTAGTCGGACCAGAGTTGATTCAGATGACTGTGGAGAAAGTCAATCTAGTTAAGCAGTGGCTTAAGGCAGCCCAGGACAGGATGAAGAGTTACACTGATGCTCATCGGAAGGAGATGGAGTATGAAGTCGGTGAGAAAGTGTTTCTCAAGACGTCTCCTTGGAAGGGAGTAATGAGGTTTGGCAAGAAAGGCAAGTTGAGTCCAAGATATGTAGGTCCGTATGAGATTCTTGAGAGGATCGGACCACTAGCTTACAGGTTGGCATTACCGCCAGAGTTGTCTCAGATCCACGATGTCTTTCACGTTTCCATGCTGAGGAGATACAGATCAGATCCTTCTCATGTCATCCGTGTTTTGTACATTGATTAAGAGACGACTTAAGTTATGAGGAGATTCGAGAGCGATCTTGGACACCAAGGAGAAAGTCCTCGTGAATAAGATAGTTCATTTCGTTAAGGCTCGTGGAGGAACCATGCGATGGAAGAAGCCGTGGGAGCCTTTGGACGCCATGAAGGAGAAGTATCCGTGTCTTTTCGATGATTCGTAAATTTCGAGGACTAAATTTCTTTTAAGAGGGGAGAAAATGTTAGCCCCAAAATTTTGTTTTCTTGAAGTTATTAAGTATGGATTTATTTTGATTTATGATTTATGGTTTAGTTTGATTTTAATGAAATTATTAGTGAAAAATTAGAATTATTGAGTTTAGTATGGAGTAATATTTATGAAAGGGTAAAATGTGTAAGGCAAAATAGGCAAAGCACATGAGTTAGGATGTTTTAGGCTAAGTGTAGGAGGGCATAATAGTCCTTGCCCATGTTGTAGGTTTAAGAGGTTAGGGTTTAAAGATTAAAAAAGAAGAAAAGAAATAAAGAAAGAAAAGATGAATAGAAAGAGGAAGAGAAAGAAGAAACGAAGGAGGGCAGCGGCGGTGAAGAAAGAAGAAGAAGAGGAAAAGAGAAAGTTTTGTTTGAGGATTCTTGATAGATTTCAAGCATCCTTAAGGTAAGATTAACTCTTCTACACTTGTTTAGGTTGAATCTAACCTTAGTTTTGCTTGGATTGAGGGAGAAATCGTTGTTTTAGGGTTTATGGTGAAATGTTGTAGATTTGCTTGGGTTTGTGTTTTTATTTGATGTTTTTGAGTTAGAATGAGGTTAGAATGGAAGTATATGACTTGATTCATGGTTTAGATGTGTTGTAGTTGAGAAAGGAAAGGATTAAGAGTCGGAAATGTTGAAGATCTGTCGAAAATCTGGGTTCGGAGCCCCGCACGTCGCGACGAGTTTCAAGGCTGCACGCCGCGACATGTGCAAGGGTCAGACGTCATGACGCTGTTGAGTCAAGACGCCATGACGTGTTAGACCAAGACGCCGTGTGATGCGCGTGCATCGCTCATCATGGCGAGGCCAGTTTTTCCAGCAGAAGTATTTTAGTGTTTTGATCATATCTTTTGCTACAGAAGTCCTTTGGGGTGATTTTAGAGGCGTTGTGAACTAGAGATAGATCTACAAGTCTTATGAAGTGATGAAATTATGAATTGGTTTCTAAGATTATGGAATTTTAGATGGAAGTTAAGAATGGAATTATGGTTTCAACATGAGATTTTGAATAAGATTTTGGTTCTTATTTTAGAGATCAAGAGAGGCAAGAGGATCAAGAGGCTCAAGAGGAAACTCATTCCTAGGCAAGAAAAGCAAGGAATTCAGGTGGGTTCATGTTTATAATAAAGTAACTAAGTACTCATTGTTTAGTTCAAATCAAGCAAGATCTCATGCATTTATATTACATCATTCACGATCGCATTGCATACTACCATGAATGATTATTTTCGCTATGTGTTTTGCATTCATGATTATTATCAAGATTTTCACAAAGGAGTGTTCTCCTTTTACGAATACAAGTACATGAATTCAAGTATTACGTAAATACATGACCAACAAGTTTACAAGCAAGATTACAAGCAAGTGCCGTTTGGCAAACAAGTTTACAAGAACATGAATTATGCATACTTATGTGGGTTTGTGGTGTCCTCACGATAGTCAAGTGCACATTGACTCACGAAAAGGCTTCTCCCACCGCCTCGACCGCGGGCATGTGGTTATCCCACAAGGATTCCCTCATGAAACTACGTCTACACATCAATATTTCGATGGCATGTGTAGTACGTCACTCAACCCGGACACCCAAACCATCATGTTATGTGCTATGTTTTGTTATGTGACATGCATCATGAATTATTTCAAGAATCAAGTATTTTTCAAGAAATGATCCATACATGCTCAAGTATCATGATTTCAGCAAGTATTACGACAATGAGATAGTTTTGAATATTTTTACTTATTACGATATTATAAATATGTTCCCACGAGCTTTATAGCTCACCCCCTCCAATCTCCCCCATATAGGTGACGAGCCAGAGATCGAGTGAGTCACGAAGTTTCGCAAAGACTCCGTTTTCATTTCATATGCTTGATTATGTTCCAAGACTTTAGTTTCATTTCAAGTATCATTGGTTTAAGAGTGTTTTATACTTTTGGTTCTTAAACTCAAAGTTGTAATTTAATTTGAGATAATTCGTAAGGCTTTATGAAACTCTTCTTTGGAGCATGAATTATGAATATGTTTAAAAGTATGAAAGTTTCACGATGGGTCCATTGAACTTCTGATGGTCTCCTTTTCTAAATCGTTAAATTGCATGTTTTGATATGATTGTTTAAATTATGCATGAAAGCTGGTTTCAAGCTTACTTTCCAGCAGGCCCATTAACCTTCCGTGGGCTTTTCTTTTTCTTTTAAATGTATGAATCTCACGTTTTCCCGCCACGCTCTCATGTCAGACGTTGGGCTCCGGCAGCGGGGTCCCAACATTTGAATTATTTAATATTATTAAAAAGGGTTAGACTTTTAGGCCTAACTCATTCCAGTTAGGTTATTCTAATTAAAGCCTAATTAAGCTTGAATTTAGTTCATACTACTTGAGCTTGACTAAGCTTTAGGCTGCCCAAAATTTTTTCAAGTTTGGGCTAAGATTCTTATTGGGTTAGTCTAGTATTAGGGTATTGTAATAACTTATATCCATGTGATACAGAGAAGAATTAACAGAATAATGTGGTAAATTCAGTGAATTATGGATGTGTCTGAGTCTTATAAGTCTTGCATAGAGTTTCTTCAACTCTTTGCTGTACTAGGATAGTTCAAAAGGGGATAGCTACGGTTGGAGAGCAAAAAAACTCATATCGTTTGGCGCTTGTAGGTGAAAAAATGGCAGGAGGCCGATTGTTAGACCCTTAAGTCCAAGTTACAAAATTATGCAATTTTTATGAAAACTTAGCTTATACTTAACACTCGAGTTGACTCAAAGATGATATGTTGACAATAAAATAAGGCAAAGACTTACGAGTAGGCGAAGCAAAATGGATAGTGTTGATAAAAGCTTGAGAGTAGTGAGTGTTGGCATGTGTTAGTGTGCATTGGTGAAAATCTTTAATGAGAGGCGAGATTTAGATATGAACCAAAGATAAAAGGTGCAATTAAGTTGTAATAAATTCGAGGGTGCATGAAAGCATTTTACTTCATCAAGGAGGTTGAAACATATGTAAATCTGCAAGATTTATTATTTAATGACTTGGATTATTACTAACTTGATCCCAGAGTAATGTGATTGCACCATAAATGTGTTTAGATGGACCATGCACAAATATGTTTCGGCATGGTTAAACTAAAGGTTCATCAAGAAATTTGTCTTCAAGAGGCAATTAATTGGTAACACATGACAAAAATATGCAAGTGATGGGTTAAGAAAGTTGGAGCTATATCTTACAAAGTAGGAATACTTCTTCAAGTCATAGGAAAGTGATTAGAAGACATAACAATAGAGTGACTATTTCGCAAACACATTTTTCATATGCTAAAGAGGAGTTAATGACTTAAAGTGGATAACTTCCTAAGTGGAAGAAATAGTATCACTCCATTAACTTGGTGGCTTAGTGGAGAAAGTGTGTATGTTAACTACTTAATCCCTAAGCAAGCCTATATGATGACATCCTTTGTAAGTTTATTTGTATAACATTGCATATATTCATACACAAAAGAGTTGAGAGCTTTATAAAAAAGTTTTTGTTGAGAGTTTCGAGCAACAGTTTTGGTTTTGTCAGATTTTGGCGGAACTGAACGTTACCGTTTGGGTCCATGAGTTGGTTGCTTTCTATAGTGACTTCAACGCTGAGATCCCTGCAAAACAAAGAAGGCACGTTGGAGGTTGTGTCCCGATTAGCCCCTCCGACGCTCAAGTTAGTCTCTTTTTGTGAAGGTAAGTTTTCTCCGTGCGAGAGAGAGCTAGGGTTATGATTGCGTACCTCTATTGTGGCCAAGTTGTACCTTATATACGAAGTAACAACTAGGTTTAGATCTTTACGTGTTTGCATGGGAGACTCTCTCCTGTTAATGGGTCAGAGAAATCTCTGATTGAGCCTAGACTAGGTGCAGGCATAAGGCTGATCTTTGAAGATTGAACCGATCGACCCATGTATCGTTGAGACTGGATTCGGGCCCAGTATGACCGACCCGACCATAAGCCCCCTACTCCTCGAGTCTGAGCGAAGAGAAGGGTCGGAGGAGTATGTAGAGGTTTTGTAGTTCGTACATAGGACGACTCGTAATTGGGGCGATCGGTCGGACAATGAAATATAGCTCGTCTGTGGGATGTAGTCGATCGGTTGGGCATTGTGGTTGTTGCTCGTATTCGGGATGGCTCCTAATTGACCCGATCGATTGGCTGAGTGTCATAATCGGTCGGCATTGGCACTTGTTACATAATAGCTCGCGCTACACGGATTGGGTGGTCATCATTAGTGAGCGTGCAGAGCATTTATTGTCGACGGCGCGTGCCTTCTGATAGCTTTTCAGAATCTGGAACGGACCGTCCTTGTAACCGTTGTGCAGCTGTCATGGATGTCCTTTCAACTGTCGCGCTGCTCCAACTTTTATATAAACCCTAATTTACCTCGCCTCGGATTCTTCCGCGTGTCTGAGCTCATTCGGATTTTCTCCACGTGTCACGCTCTGGTTGGGATGTCCGTTTAATTGATCTTCTATAAATGTTCAGGATCGATATGCTGTGAGTTTTCTTCACGCTTGTTTCGTTCTTGCTTTCATTCTACCCTCATCTACTCTTTCTTGCTCTCAGTTTCCAGATATTTCTGTCAACTGTCGTTCGATTTCCCTTTCTCCGTTCACTAAATAGGTACGTCCTTTCTTCCTCTAAGTTTTTCTTATTAAAAACCTCTTCTTGGTAAACATGTCGACTACCAGTACTAGAAGTATGGTAGAGGGTGTCGAGGAAATATCGACGAGGGAGAGAAAGGATGGGTTGGTTGTGGAGGCGCCGTCACGGGAAGCATCGACGATGATCGTAAAGGAGCTGAATCGGTCAATACTCAGATATAACATCCCCGTGTCCTGGGGACCTCGGCTGGCTTTGGGGAACGAACGTATCCACAACAACTTGAGTGCATACTTCGCCGTTTCTGATAGTTTCTTCTCGGTGGGTGGCATAAGGCTTCCATACGCCCCGATCGTCGACGAGATATGCACGGCCTATCAGCTAATGCCAAGCCAAATTCCTCCGAATAGTTGGAGATTTATAAACGGTCTGGCATTTCTGTGCCACCAGTTCGGCTGCCCTCCTTCGATTGGTGTCTTGCGCCATTTCATGAGGTTGAGTCAGAGTCCGATCTCTGGATTCGGGATCCCTTCTCTGCAGTACCGAGATGCTCGGTATCGGCCGGCCGGGACAGCTTCAAAGATCTCTTCTTGGCGGATAAAGTATTTCTTTGTGAAACCTCCAGGGTCCTCCTCCGAGTCTTGGCCGTGGAGGTACCCCTTAGCCGAGCAATGGAATGACGTGTCGAGCGTATCCCTTAGTAGGGAGGAGTGGATAGTAGTTGATCGTATTAAAGCGCTCGGTCGATATGACTTCGCTCGGCTCGTCCAGGGCTATTTCGGGTGGGCCTTGGCCAATTCTTTTCTGTTCGACCCCCCGCCACGGATTAGTGGGCTCGGAGAGGGAGTGGCCCCGCCTGGTTGACCCCACGTAGTTTAGTTATTTACTGCATACCTTGATTATTGCATCTCCCTCTAACTTGTGTGTTGGAACCCCTCCTTGGTGAGTCGCGTGCCCGACGTCCTACATGACATCTGGATGCGCATCTCATGAGGGAGGAATTCCTCAACACGAAAGAAACCTCAAATCGAACTTAATTTAACGTCATCCGAACAAAACTTGATAAATTCGCCCTAATTATCCTCCAATAAAATTGATTTACTTAGGGCCCATAACAAAATCCAATTCCTAAGCTAAAATGAAAAACCATATCTCTGAGTTAATTAAAATCAGAAATCGCTTCAATCGGATCTCTATAGCTCACAAAATTGCCCGAAAATGAAAATACATTCGAAACCGTCACGTAGTTGACTCTCATTAATATTATCCGTGAATTCCAACCCAAACCCGACACTCTCATTTTACTAAAAAGGGGTATAAAATTTTTTTAGAAACCCAATGCTTCGAAAACCGAGTGAATCCGAGGCCAAATGAAAAAGTTACAAGCAAAAGAGTGAGAGGACATTCAGAGATTAGGCGTGGGTACGTCTAAGAGATTTAGAGACTAGACGTGGCCACGTCTAAGGATGAAGTCTGGATTTGTAGGAAAATTTCGGAGTTTACAAACATCATAACTTTTGCTCCCGAAGTCCAAAATTTATAAATTTGGTATCAATAAAAAGGTAAAAGGAAGCTCTACACCTTCCTAGAAGGATTTAAAAACTACTTTAGCCATTAAGAGGGTCAAAATTTGCTTTAAAGTTGTTGCCACTAAAAATGTCAATTTCCTTACACAATACCAAGAATTTGAGAATTCATATCTTTTAGCACACAAGTCTAAAAATGACACATTTTACCTCATTGGAAAGATAAGAAGATTACCTACAAGTTTCATGAAGGAAACAAAAATCAATTCAATCAATTAAAGGGGTAAATACACTCTCAAAGTTTCAGCCTAAGTGAAAATCAATGGAACAGTAACTGACAACATTCCCAAACTCATATCTTTTTATTCTTAACTCCAATAATTGCAAATGATACCTCATTGGAAAGGGGAAAAGATAATCTACATGTTCTATGAAGGATGGAAAAACCAAAACAATCTCTAAAGGGGTGAAAAAGCCTCCCAAAGGTTCTGTCCAAAATTGCCAAATGAACAGTAACTGAACTAAGTCTAATTCCCATAACTTTTTACTCCTAACTCGAAATAAGGCATGGAATACCTCAATAGAAAGAAGAAAGGATTATCTACAAGTTTTATGAAGGGATTAAAAATCAATTCAATCATTTAAAGGGTTAAAAACCCTCTCAAAGTTACTGCCTGTATAAATCCAATAAAACAGTAACTCAATTCAAATGAATAGTAACTGTCATCTTCTCAACCTCATAACTTCTTTATCCTAAGTCTAAATTTGACCAATTATACCTCATTTTAAAGATATAAAGACAATATACATTTTTCATGAAGAAAGCAAAAATCAAAACTGTCTCTAAGAGAGTGAAAAATCCCTCCAAAGGTTCTGCAAAATTTTATGGACAACAACAGTAGCTGAAACCTTTCAGCTCTCATAACTTATTCATTTTAAGTCCAATTGTGACAAACTTTATGTCATTGGAAAGATCTAAACATGTTCTACATTCTTCAAGAATACCACCCAAACTAATTCAAGCTCTAAAGTGTTCTAAAACCCAGTGAAGTTGCTGCCCAATTTTAGGAAAATTGGACAGCACCTCCCCTATTATGTCACTAACCAAACTCTTCAATTCAATTCATCCCGACTCAAGTACCTGCATGAAAACTCAATATCCAATGGCAGCAACACACTCCTAGGCTTCTAAAAATTTCTCTAACCATAAGGCAATCTCACTCCTAAGTATCTACTCATTTCCAATCCATAAAGTTACATGCTTTCATTTTTTCCTTTTTGGTCATTCTCAACCATAAATCAATACATTCTAAAAAAAAACATACATAAGATACATTTAAACTTCGAAACCGTTGTATTTACATGAAAACAAGTCAATACAAAGCTTCAAAGGGCATTTAGTCCGATTACATCCCAAAATAACAAAAGAAAAATTATAAAGAACAAGCTAATGCTTTGATTTCTCAAAACATGACTTCAAAAGCAAAATGCATCGGAGTTGCCTCAATCCCGATGCGGTGACTCGGTTTCTCGCTCAACACCTATGGAGGGAAAATGGGGGTTGAGCTTGACGGCTCAGTGGGTAATAACTTAATAAACGAGAATATAAGCAAAAATCATTATTCATTCTTTCATTTCCAAAACAACATCACATTAAGGAAAACATTGACAATTTTAAAATCTTTTCGTAGAATTTATCACATCAAACAATTTACAATTATAACATATCACAAAACAATCTAACTTTTCACAAAATCACAAACAAGATGGTTCGGTGGATCCAAGCAGAACGTATTACACATTTGCTCAAGCGGTCATGTAGCCGTGTGATATGAGTCCTTGAGAGGAACTCCATGGCTATTAACGGGCAGGCGGGAGAAGCCTATGGTTAGAGAGGTGCACCTGACTCAGACTGGTCCACCACAAACCCAAAGAAAACATGCATATCACCCAATTCACACAATTTACATACATTAACCACAAATAGCTTTTATTAAATTCACTTTCACTTGATTTTCACATATTCGCCAAAAATCGCATATCCGAACCTATTCACTTAACAAATCATTTAACAAACACTTTCAGCATAACCTTACTTATAAAAGATACTTTATACAAATTATAATCAACACAAAGGGTAATTCATTTAAAATTCTTAAATCATTGGAAAGCATAATTAACTTTTATTATAAAACTTTTATTTAGCCTACAACTCAATTATTAAGCAATCACCCACCTTAATTCCTTTAGCTTTAGGATTGATCAAATGGCCTTGCTTCTTCCTCCACTAGCCTCACTTCACCTTCATTAAACATGATTATCCCATAAGCATAAAAGATAGCAAAATTTAACTTTATAAGGAATGGGAAAACATGAATTAACAACTACCTAACCTTACCCATACCTTAACTAAGCTATTTAAACCCAAAACCCATCAAGAAACTTCAAAACTTTTCAAATTTTCCTTACCTATAGGAAACCCACGAAATTCTCTTTTTGCTTCCAAGGAAAGATTAAACTCTTCCTCTTCCTCTTTCCTCTTAAAGATCACTCTAGTTCCCTTTTCTAAAGCAAAATAAGACAAAGCTTTAACTCTTCTTCTTCTTCTTCTTCTTCCTAGCTTGGCCGAAAATCTCCTCTTCTCCTATTGTAAGTTTTGTAGCTTTCTAACTTAAAAGACTAAAGGAACTTTGATTTTTTTTTAACTTATAACCTAAGCCCTCTTCACCAAAACTACGTCACTTCATTAAAGCTCTTCCTTCCCTTATAATTTTCGTCCATAACACTTATTCATTCAAACCCCTTCATTTGATTTCCTTTATTATTGGTTTAATGGCATTTAAATGGGCTAAAAGCCCATTTTTTCTAAACATTAAGCCTTAAAAACCTAAACAACTTCCTAAATTAATCCTACACCAACTTATGCCTTTAATTTCTAAGAATTTCTTAAAATTCTAATTTTAACTAAATCCTTTCAATTTATTTCTATTAACTAAACACTAAAATCCTAAATAATTCTAACTAAAAAGAATTAATCAATCTAAACTTCAAAATAAATCAAATATGCTTAATTCAAATCGGAGCCCAACATTGTGTTTGTTGCTGTGCAGCCATGGTGAGAGTAGAGGACTTTACCAGGCCCGCCGCTCCCTCTAAGTCCAAAAGGCAGGCCACGGGGAAGAAGAAGGGGAAGGAAGTGGAGATTGGTGAGGGCTCCGCTCCGTTGGTAGACCTCGGTCGTTCTACGGTGTCTCTGGTCCCTTCACTTTTTGAGGACAGTCCTGCAGGGCCGGCGCCACTGCCGATCGTACCAGTAAGTACGGGCCGAGCAGGTGTAGAAGAGGATGAGGAAGGCGAAAGAGAAGAAGAGCAAAGGGAAGAGTCAAGCGACTGGCGTCAGGCAGTGGGAATCTTTGATCAAGCTGCCCATGACCTCCTTGATTGGGGACTTCGACGTGTCCCGCCACATAGTTGAGAGGATTACTCCTCCCGCAGACGAGGAGAAATTGAATAAGAAGAGTAATCAGGAGATGGGGTCTCTACTCCTTCGCAGCTGTATACGGAGCTCAATTATGTCCTTTGCAGCGGTGCAGCGTCTGGAGGCTTTGGACCGGAAAGTTCAGGACCTTCACGAGCAGATGAGGACTTTGAAGGACGAGCTTCCGGAGGTGAAAGAGGGGAGAGACTTTCTTCAGGCTCAGAATTCCTTTTTAGAGGAGGAGAAGAAGATTCGGGAGGAAGTAACGAGTGTTTTGAAAGCTCGAGTTGATACGGGGGAGGAGGAGAGGATCAGGGCGATTACGGAGAAAAGTGAGCGGGTCAAGGGGTGCTCGGTTTTGGAGCGGAAGGTGGAGTTGGAGAGGAAGCTTAAAGAAAAGTTCCTCCAAGACTGCCATGCAGCGGTGGAAGGCAAGTGCAGGACCGAGGAGGTGTTGACGAAGCTGGGATGCTCTGTAAAAAAGTAGAGAATCGAGGCGATCAAGCGGTGGAAGAGAAGGAATCTAAATGCGGAATGCTTGGAGCTCGCCTGCGACGCAACCCTTTTGGCCCTGAGGAAGTGCTATGAGGTTCACGTTCCCGATGGGCCAGAGCGGCCTTCATTTGAAGAGTATGCCGAGCCGTTGCTTCCTGCTCTTGGCCTTTCGTTGGAGGAAATGAGGGAGAAGGCCGTCGGGGAGCGGACCGTTACTCCGGACGAGGAGTTGGATCTCAGCTCGGAGGAAGAAGAAGAGGAGGATGTTTCCCTGCTGCCAGCTCCTCTCGACCCAATTGAGGGCCCTTCTCTTCCCTTGGTCGATTCTGCTGCCGACCTTTCCTCCGCTGACCCGGTTGTTGGTTCTTCGTCTCCTCCTCCCGAGGCGTCGGGGTGATCGCTCCCTCTGTAAAGCTCATCCGGTCGGGCATGTGACCAGAACTTTTGAAATGAATGATAGTGTGTTTTTTACTATCTCTTCTGCTTTTTTACTACCTCTTCTGCGCTTAGGGTGAGATTGTCTCCTCAATTAGCGGATTGTGAATGAGTGTATTCGTTTTGTGTCGAACGGGAGAGTTAGGTCGAGTGATTATGAGGCCGTATGGTCCTAGGTTTTACCTTAGGATCCTGGGTGAGTGTGCTCGATCTACGCTGAGTGAGGGCCCCCAAGGCTCTTGCCTTGGTAACTCCGACCGTAGTCGATCTATGGAGATGCGAAGCGATGGCGAGTGAGGGTCCCAAGAATCTTGTCTTGGCGACCCGACCGATCGTAGTCGATCTGTGGAGATGCCGAACTGTAACATCCTGTCCCCGATGGGAAGGGTAAATTGGTAAATTGGGACAGGCTAGTGAGTCACATTGCATATACTGATTTGAACATTCATTTGGCCTTTAATTTTAGAGGAACGAGTTGTTTGGCATATGCACATATAGGTACATGCGTTCATGACAAATCCCGGCGTTTAATTGTGATTTCGATGTGTTTTGTGACTTGGTTGAGATTTATAGAATAATTGGGCATGAATAGTTAAATTGGAAATGTTTTAGAGTGATGGTTACTGGATAATAACTCTTCGAATATTTTCTAGAAATTTGGGAGAAAAAGTCCGGACTAAAAAATCCTCCGAGTCATGGACCGATCGATTTTATAGAACTGAAATGACTGTCTAATGGCTAGGAAAAATTTGCTAAATGATTTGAAAAATTAATCTGACTAGCCATTGAAATTTGGAGAGGAATTGGACTAGAAATGAAATTGAAAAGAGAAAGAGATTTAAATGTTTTGGGAGGAAAAAAGGACAAGAGGTTTATTTGTTCTTCATATAAATACCTTAGTTTTGAAAACTTGGCAAAAAGCTTGCTCTCTTTCGTCCTAGGGCATGCGAATTTTTCCTCCACCGATTGAGCTTTGCTCTTCCTCCCCTTATGATCTTTTCTTGTCCAAGTTGCTTGCTCTTTCCTTGTTATTTGTGAGCAAACCTAAATCCTTTGAGATGATGGAAAATCATGGGAGGAGAAGAAGGAGTCGTTGAAAGAAATTGGAAGATTTTCAGAGATGTGAGGATTTGTGGCTCGATCGGTAAGTAAAATGATCTTTATGTGTTTTTATGGTTGTTAAATGCATGCATGGGTTTAATTGTGAGAATTTGGGGTAGTTATGGGTGAGTTATGGAAGTTTTTAGAGTGAAAAATGGCGGAAAAATCGATCGAAGAAGACGAACCAGGGCCGCACGTCGCGACGAATAAAATAATTGGACGTCGCAACGAGCGTACGCCGCGAAGTGCGTAGACGCTGCGACGAGCATGCGCCGCGACGAGTGGTTCGCTGCGACGAGCGAGACGTCACGACGAGGGACGAAGTAGATGTCGCGACGAGCGTGGGTTGACGCCGCGACGAGTGTTTTTTTGTCGCGGCGAGGATGGTTTTTCTGAATGGATTGGGTTTAGTTTTTAAGGCATAAATAATGGTGTAGACCTCCAATTGAGGTGATGTTTGATTCGTTGTGATCTAGATAAAGAGGTCTACAATTGAGGAAAAGAATGAGAGTTTGAATTTAGGATTTTGAGATCGCCATTAGTGAAAGACAGTTCAGAATGTGAATCTTAAGGATTGTACTTGGTATTTGGGGTATAATGTGAGACTTTGAAAGCAAATTCATTGCTACAGGGAATAATAGGAACTGAGTGTAAAGGATGAATTTGACCTAGAGAATAGTGTTATTGACAGTGAGATAATACCCTAGCGAGTATGACGTGATGAATTGATTGACTATTAGAATTGAAATTGGGGGAGTTCCGTATTATGCTATTGAATTGGGATTGAGTCGTTATTGCTCAATTGAGTAAAAAATTAGAATTTGGAAAAAGAAAGTGAAATTGGGATATAGCGCCGGGAAGGTCATGAATAGGCATAGTACATCGTTTTAATTAAGACATGTGCATTATCAAATTATTTCTGATTGTGCATTTTTGTAATTGGGTAATTATTTGATTGTTTTAGAGGCAGATTGGATCGTTATTCCACTGACAAGTCTTTGGAGCTTCTGTGTAGGTAGTTTCGGAAGTTCAGGTGAGTAACCTAGTTGGTTTCTCAACCTATATGTGCTTAATTTTATGTACGATTGCCATGTGGAGTAAGGAAGGATTATGTGTGTGTGTTTTGATTGATTTCGGACCACAGATGTTCGAAATATTTGGAATGTGTTATAGAAGTGTTAAATGTGCATAAGTGAATTTAAATTGGTTAAATGTGAAATTGGACATGTGTACTAGGTTGTGACACAGTGTTGTAAAACGAGGCATATGCATTCATGCATAAAGGCATGATCAGTTAAAGGTAGTTGTGACCGGAGCAGCCAACGAAATGCCGTGGTATCGCTTGCCCCCTGAGGTGGTGCATACCACGAGGCTCTCCCACGCATGCTTTCGGATACCACAGGCTCATCAGTATCGGGGCATTCAGCCCAACGATTGTAACCACAGCTCAACGATTGCTGCACATCTTTGGGATTATCAGGGCATATCACGCCCAACGTATATGAGAGCTTTAAGCTCAACGCACAGGACCTCTGGTCCAACAAAATTTCAGAGCCACTGGCTCAACGTTAATGAGCTCAGGAGCACGGTCACAACAACGAAAAAAAATGAAAGTGTCACATGCAAATTGCATATATGAATGATCAAATGTGAATTGTGTGAGAGGCGAAACGCCTCATAGTTGTGAAATTGAATGCATGGGATTTGATGAATGTGCTAATATGTGATATAATGTGAATTGTATGTATATGCATGAGTTGGGTGGACCATCGATGATGGTTTCTCACTGAGTTCGCAAAATCACCCAACATTGCATTTATTTTTCAGGGATCAATTGGTACCCCGTCAGACACACGGGGGTATTCTTTCAGCATTCAAGTGAAGATTAGAGGTCGGGATCAGTCTGCATCTGCATTTCATGTCTATATTTTGTATCAAATTGGTTATTCAGAAATTTTTAGTATGAATTGTTATTTGACATGACTCAGTAGTTAGTATTTGTGAAAAGGGCCAAATGGCCATATGAGAAGTTTGAAATTGGCATGTATGATTGAAAAGGGCTTTTGCCCTCTTTGATTATTTGACTTCCGCTAGTATGTTTGAAAAAAAAAAGTTGCGTATCGAATTTTGAATAAGTTTAGTGCTCTAGCACGCCACCCTCGCGGGGCGCGGTCTCGGATATCACCATTGATATCGGGTCCGGGTTTGGCGGGAGTGGGGTGTTACATTTGTGGTATCAGAGCCCAGAAGTACAATCTTACATGGGCATTCTGAAAAATGTGTCAAGTACATGCATTTAAGTCATGTCTCGGCAGACAGTGACGACTGATCCCCAGTCTAACATATGAGTCACAAGTATGAGCCTGTACCAATTGTTTAAGTGGTCAGAAATAGTGAGAAAAATGAGAATATGATAGAAAATGACGTACGGAAGGTAGGGATAGCATGGAATAAGAGAAAGAGTATTGATGGACAGAGCATGAAATATAACATCAGAATTATACTGAGTATATCCTTGAATGTGGGATAAATATGAATATATGTATAGCTGTGGACTGATAGAGGAAAACGGCGATAAATGGAAAGATTGAAAGTGTATAAGCAAAGTGGATGAAAATAAAATGTTCTATGACCTAGAGAGGCCATAATTGGGTTTGAGTACTGTGATGAGAGTTATGAAAAGGGTTTGTGATTTTGAGTCAAATTTATTTAGTGGAAAATCAAGAATGATTGTGATATGAGTGTGAATATTTAAGGGTATGATTAAATGATGAAAAATTGAGATGTAAGACAACGATAATGGTAGATGAAAAAGGTTGACTAGGTCCAGTCGTTTTGTCTATGTGACTGCACACCTGATAATGGAAGCACCATAGCAAGTGAAAATATGAAGTTTATATGTATCATATGGATAGAGATGATATCGAAATCAATCAGTGAGTTAGTGGTTGACCGCCAGTTATAGTTCTTAAAGTTTAAAGTTCAATTCGAGTTAGAATAAGAAATGAAAGTGTTTATAGTAATAAATTGGGAATGAATTGAAATTGTTATATGTTAACGACATGATCAAGGTAAAAATCCTCGCAATTGAAGACAGGTGCAAAAAGGGATAGTGTTGTTAAAAATCAAATGGGATCAAGGTTTCCTTAGCGTAAATGATAGTTCTTAAGGCATTGAGAATGACTGATAAGAAATAAGACGATTGTTGATGAGTAGAAATTTCAGAACGGTATCAATGTAAGTAGTAAGGAATCTTCTTTCAGAGAAGAGTTTTCCCTGGATTGGGTTAAGTTGATCAAATGATTCAATTGGAAAATTTAGTAATGAATGAACAAATTGGCGATAAATTGGAAATGAACAAAAAGGTCATTATTGGGAGTCTTGATCCTAGTGGAGACACAAGCGTAAAAGATAGAATCTGCTGCTTAGTGGATATGTATTATGTTAATGTAAAGAATCCGATGGTGTAATAGGATTATTGAATAGTAAAGAGACATTAGTTGTGATTATGAGAGGAATACTGGTTTACTAACATTTGTGTAAAAATGTTCAGAAAGTACAAGTGGATTTGGTCAATATGTTATCAACTCAGTTTGCAATTGTAGCAATGAATTGAAATATGTGGAGAAGCTAGTGTAAAGGAATATATGTTAGAGTATGTTATTATGAATATGAGAAAATTATAAGAGAATTTCCTTTGGGGAATCAGATACTTAAAGAGTTATGAGAATTAATCATGGGTATAAGGATTTCTGGGTTGAAATTGTCAAAGACATGAATGCCCCGACAAAGATTATATTATCAAGAGTCGAGTGTCTCAATTGTGTTTAAATTGGATAGTAACTATGATCATAAATGATATATCAAATGCATTTGGAGAGTGAGGAAGAATAGTTGGCATAGTTGAGAAAATTTCATATTATGAAAGTTTTATCAAAGTGAATCTTAGTTGATCAAATAAATTATGGATTAAGTAGTATTCGGACATGTCACATTGGGAGACTAAATGGTGATAAAGGTATAGATAAAGTGTGAAATTGTAAGGGATATATGTATGCAGGAGTTGGAGTTATTTAAAATCGAACCGTACGTTGGATACATCCAGAAATTGTTGGAGGTTTTCTAATTTTAGCTCTTTGACAATGATGTTGAGGAAAAGTTTACGAATCATATGACTGATGAATGTATAAATGGACAATTAGAGAAATTTACAATTCAAATATTGATCGTATCGCTTTAATTTGGAGATTTTGCAATAGTTAATGAAGTGTCCCAATAAAGGTTATGATGCAATCTGTTGAAATAGTGTAAGGTGATTTTATGTGCCTAGGGACAAGTATAATCTCATGGGTTGCTTTGTGACTAGTGACTTGAAATTATTGTACTGGATATTATTTTGAAAACTTGGAGACATTATTCGGATAGAAATATTTCAGATATAGCTATGTACATACAAATCGATAATGATTGAGGTATTTCATGAGTTTAAAAGAATTGAAAAGGATTACGCGTTTGAGATTTTCAAATTAAGTGAGTGATGGAAATTTAATGTGTTGAATAGAAAATTTCAATAGTAAAAGATCACTATTTGGGCGATAAGGTTATTAAACCTAGTGTATTACTGAGTGCAAACTGTCGAGCTATCAAGGTGCAAAAAGAGAAAGACTAGTTAGCTATTGGAATTCCAAATCAGGTGTGCAGGTGTGTATAGAAAGAAGGGTACAATTCGAATCGAGAATTTTGAATATGCGAGCCTTATTGAGGAATTGTGAGTGGATTCAACTATTGAGAAAATGATAATTGTGACTGCATTAAAAAATATGAGTAACCCCCCAAAGGAGCGGTTAGTGAAAATTCTAGGAGACAATCGAAGCTTTATGTGCTAGTAAGAGTACATTGAAAGAGTAAGAGAAAGTAGAATGTGAAATCGAGTAATTATTAGTGTGATTAACTAATAGATTTGATTGTAGGAGATAAATGTGAACTTGATGTTTGTGGAGTTATTGGGGTATAAGAATTGATGTAAAAATTCAGAATTTTAGTGGGTATATCAATTGTTTAATTGGTGATACCATTCGATAGTCAAAGGATATGGTTGATTCGAGATAATGTTCATTAGAAAAAAAAATTGTAATAGGGATTTAATGATCCAAGTTAATGACAATGAGTCAAGTTTATTATATCGAGGTTATTAGAATCTCATGGAATTGGTGTTATAACTCTAAGGAGATGTAATGGGATAACTGATCAATGAAATGCTTTGAAGTGAATCATTTTGGCCTCGATGCATTGAGAAAAAGATAAATGTGTAAATCGGAGAAATAAATTTGTTATAAGTGGTCTCTATGTGATTTGGGGTGTGATTAGATTAGTAAGTCTGTCTAAAATCTAAAAGATGTTTTGGATTCACAAAGTGTTATATGGATAAAATTAGGAAATATTTTTTATGATATGATATATGTGTTACTGGTACCGAAAGTGAAGTATTACGAGTATTCATGAGGAATCAGTCAAATCAATGTAAAGTGTTAGTATTGATGTCAATTAATTGGCAGAAATTGTTATGTAGTGTCGTAAGTGTGAAACAGTAGGTAAGCGATCGAAACTATTCCCCCTGCCTTTCTGATTAATCGTATATAAAATTTCGGGGATGAAATTTTTGTTAGGAGGGGAGAATTGTAACATCCCGTCCCCGATCGGAAGGGTAAATTGGTAAATTGGGACAGGCTAGTGAGTCACATTGCATATACTGATTTGAACATTCATTTGGCCTCTAATTTTAGAGGAACGAGTCGTTTGGCATATGCACATATAGGTACATGCGTTCATGACAAATCCCGGCATTTAATTATGATTTCGATGTGTTTTGTGACTTAGTTGAGATTTATAGAATAATTGGGCCTGAATAGTTAAATTGGAAATGTTTTAGAGTGATGGTTACTGGATAATAACTCTTCGAATATTTTCTGGAAATTTGGGAGAAAAAGTCCGGACCGGAAAATCCTCCGAGTGACGGACCGATCGATTTTATAGAACTGAAATGACTGTCTAATGGCTAGGAAAATTTTGCTAAATGATTTGAGAAATTAATCTGACTAGCCATTGAAATTTGGAGAGAAATTGGACTAGAAATGAAATTGAAAAGAGAAAGAGATTTAAATGTTTTGGGAGGAAAAAAGGACAAGAGGTTTATTTGTTCTTCATATAAATACCTTAGTTTTGAAAACTTGGCAAAAAGCTTGCTCTCTTTCGTCCTAGGGCATGCGAATTTTTCCTCCACCAATTGAGCTTTGCTCTTCCTCCCCTTATGATCTTTTCTTGTCCAAGTTGCTTTCTCTTTCCTTGATATTTGGGAGCAAACCTAAATCCTTTGAGATGATGGAAAATGGTGGGAGAAGAAGAAGGAGTCGTTGAAAGAAATTGGAAGATTTTCAGAGATCTGAGGATTTGTGGCTCGATCGGTAAGTAAAATGATCTTTATGTGTTTTTATGGTTGTTAAATGCATGCATGGGTTTAATTGTGAGAATTTGGGGTAGTTATGGGTAAGTTATGGAAGTTTTTAGAGTGAAAAATGGCGGAAAAATCGATCGGAGAAGACGAACCAGGGCCGCACGTCGCGACGAATAAAATAATTGGACGTCACGACGAGCGTACGCCGCGACGTGCGTAGATGCTGCGACGAGCGTGTGCCGCAACGAGTGGGACGTCGCGATGAGGGACGAAGTAGACGTCGCGACGAGCGTGGGTTGACGCCGCGGCGAGTGTTTTTACGTCGCGGCGAGGATGGTTTTTCTGAATTGATTGGGTTTAGTTTTTAAGGCATAAATAATGGTGTAGACCTCCAATTGAGGTGATGTTTGATTCGTTGTGATCTAGATAAAGAGGTCTACAATTGAGGAAAAGAATGAGAGTTTGAATTTAGGATTTTGAGATCGCCATTAGTGAAAGACAGTTCAGAATGTGAATCTTAAGGATTGTACTTGGTATTTGGGGTATAATGTGAGACTTTGAAAGTAAATTCATTGCTACAGGGAATAATAGGAACTGAGTGTAAAGGATGAATTTGACCTAGAGAATAGTGTTATTGATTGTGAGATAATACCCTAGCGAGTATGACGTGATGAATTGACTGACTATTAGAATTGAAATTGGGGGAGTTCCGTATTATGCTATTGAATTGGGATTGAGTCGTTATTGCTCAATTGAGTGGAAAATTAGAATTTGGCAAAAGAAAGTGAAATTGGGATATAGCGTCAGGAAGGTCATGAATAGGTATAGTACATCGTTTTAATTAAGACATGTGCGTTATCAAATTATTTCTGATTGCGCATTTTTGTAATTGGGTAATTATTTGATTGTTTTAGAGGCACCGTTGGATCGTTATTCCACAGACAGTGCTGGAGCTTCCAGACAGGTAGCTCGGAAGTTCAGGTGAGTAACCTAGTTGGTTTCTCAACCTATATGTGCTTAATTTTATGTACGATTGCCATGTGGAGTAAGGAAGGATTATGTGTGTGTGTTTTGATTGATTTCGGACCACAGGTGTTCGAAATATTTGGAATGTGTTATAGAAGTGTTAAATGTGCATAAGTGAATTTAAATTGGTTAAATGTGAAATTGGACATATGTACTAGGTTGTGACACAAGGTCTTTGTAAAACGAGGTATATGCATTCACGCATAAAGGCATAATCGATTAAAAGCAGTTGTGAGAAGCGACCAACTAAATGTCGTGGTATCGCTTGCCTCGAGGTGGTGCATACCGAGGGCTCTCCCACGGTGCTTTCGGATACCACAGCTCATTGTATCGGGGCATTCAGCCCAACGATTCAGAGCCACAGGCTCAACGATTGTGCAAATCCTTTCGGGATTATCAGGCATATCACGCCCAACGTATATGAGAGCTTTAAGCTCAACGCACAGGACCTCTGGTCCAACGAAATTTCAGAGCCACTGGCTCAATGTTAATGAGCTCAGGCACACGGTCACAACAACGAAAAGAAAATGAAAGTGTCACATGCACATTGCATATATGAATGATCAAATGTGAATTGTGTGAGAGGCGAAACGCCTCATAGTTGTGAAATTGAATGCATGGGATTTGATGAATGTGCTAATATGTGATATAATGTGAATTGTATGTATATGCATGAGTTGGGTGGACCATCGATGATGGTTTCTCACTGAGTTCGCAAACTCACCCAACATTGCATTTATTTTTCAGGGATCGATTGGTACCCCATCAGACACACGGGGGTATTCTTTCAGCATTCAAGTGAAGATTAGAGGTCGGGATCAGTCCGCGTCTGCATTTCATGCTATATTTTGTATCAAATTGGTTATTCGGAAATTTTTAGTATGAATTGTTATTTGACATGACTCAGTGGTTAGTATTTGTGAAAAGGGCCAAATGGCCATATGAGAAGTTTGAAATTGGCATGTATGATTGAAAAGGGCTTTTGCCATCTTTGATTATTTGACTTCCGCTAGTATGTTTGAAAAAAAAAGTTGCGTATCGAATTTTGAATAAGTTTAGTGCTCTAGCACGCCACCCTCGCTAGGCGCGATCTCGGATATCACCATCGATATCGGGTCCGGGTCTGGCGGGAGTGGGGTGTTACACGAACGATGGTGAGTGAGGGTCCCAAGGATCTTGTCTTGGCGACCCGACCGACCGTAGTCGATCTATGGAGATGCCGAGCGATGGCGAGTGAGGGTCCCAAGGATCTTGTCTTGGCGACCCGACTGACCGTAGTCGATCTATGGAGATGCCGAGCGATGGCGAGTGAGGGTCCCAAGGATCTTGTCTTGGCGACCTGACCGACCGTAGTCGATCTATGGAGATGCCGAACGATGGAGAGTGAGGGTCCCAAGGATCTTGTCTTGGCGACCCGACCGATCGTAGTTGATCTATGGAGATGCCGAGTGATGGCGTATTGGATTTTCTATTCTTTGCCAATATAATGGAACTCTTTAGTGCCAAGAAATATGAAAACCCCTTTATTGATGATAGTGAGGGCGTGGGCCGTTAAAAAACCTGTCTGGCAGGGACAGGAAAAAGGTTCCCACATGTTCTATACAGAAACGATAATAAGCAAAGATTAACTAAAATGAAACTTATCTATTGGTAGAACGCCTTCAAATTTCGAGAGTTCCAAGGCCTCGGAAGAACCTTCCTTTTCGCATCACGTAGGACGTAAGAGCCATGCCCGGCTTGCTTGATCATCTGATAGGGTCCTTCCCATGCCTGTTCGAGCTTTCCAGGATACTTCCCAGTTGCTTCGGCTTTTCGTAGGACGTACCTACCTACCTTTACGTTGCTCGGCTTTATTCTTCTATTGTAGAACTTGGTCTCTTTTTGCCTGACGGCTTCCGAACGAGCGACTGCTCTTTCTCTGTCTTCACTGAGGAGGTCGAGTTGCTTCATCATTTCGCTCTTCTTCATAGCCCGACACCCTTTGATTGTGCAATACCACTTCTACTGGGACAAGGGCTTCTGCCCCGAAGGTCATCCTGAACGGTGTTTCCCCTGTGGCTCCGTTTGGTGTGGTTCTGTATGCCCACAACACTTCGTCTAGTTCTTCCACCCAGGTCTTTCGGCCATCTAGGCATTTCTTGAGGGCACTCATTATCTTTTTATTGGTGTTTTCCGCGAGACCGTTGCTTTGGGGATGGGCTACCGAAGTCAGTTGTAGCTTGATCTTTAGTTGGTCGCAGAAATCTCTGAACTTATCGTTATTGAACTGCCGACCGTTATCCGTAACCAACACCATAGGCATCCCGAAGTGGGTTAGTATATTTTTCATCACGAAGCTCTCCACCTTCTGCTTGGAAATTGTAGCGACCGCTTCCGCTTCTGCCCATTTGGTGAAGTATTCCACCGCCACTATCAAGAACTTCTTCATCCAGACCGAGAGGAAGGGACCCAAGATATCCATTCCCCATTGAGTGAACGGGATAGGATGACTCATAATTTTCATCCTCTCGGTCGGCTGGTGAGACAGGCTGCTATTTCTCTAGCAGGCCTCACATCGGTCGACTTTCTCCTGGCAGTCTCTTCTCATGGTCAGCCAGTAGTACCCCTGTCTGATTAGTCTGTGCGTCAACATTTTGTCTCCTACATGATTCCCGCACATTCCTTCGTGGATTTCGGCCATTGCCTGCTCGGCTTCTTCTTCATTCAAGCATCGGAGCAGCCGCTAGTCGTAAGATCGCTTGTATAGAGTGTCGTTAATGACCATGTACTCGGCCACCTTTATTCTCAGTTTCTTGGCTTCCAATGCTTCTTCCGTTTGCGTACCCTCCAAGTGGTACTGTCTAATCGGCTCCATACAGCTCGACCGACCGATGCTCACATCAAGAACTTCTTGGGTTTTCGGATGCTAGTTTGGTCTAGTCGCTCGACGTAACATTATTTTGGCATCTCGATCACAAGCCATTTTGGAGAGCGCGTCTGCCTTAACATTCCTGGCTCGCTCTATTCTATTGACCGAATATTGCTCGAAGTTTCTCAACTCCTGTTTTACCAACTCTAGGTATTTGATCATGTTGCTCCCCTTGGCTTCGAATAGTCCAGTAACTTGGCCGACCACTACCTGGCTATCACTGTACACCTTTAAGTGCTTCACTTCCATTTCCCTGGCCAATTGGAGGCCGGCTATCAGGGCCTCGTATTCTGCTTCGTTATTGGAGGCCTTGAACTCGAGCTGAAGGGCATATTTCACCTTTTCTTCGTTGTGCGGGCTGATCAGCACTACTCTCGCTCCGCATCCCTCGGTATTGGACGACCCGTCAACAAACAAGCTCCAGGCGGGAGATTGCTCACACTGCGAGTCTGGTTGACTCATTTCTGCGATGAAGTCTGCCAACACCTGTGCCTTAATCGTCGTCCGAGGCTTATACTGGATATCAAATTCCCCCATTCTCGCCCACTTTATTAATCGACCAAGTTTGAACAAGCCAAGACATTGCTCGAGGGTTGGTCGGTCCATACTTGATGGTGTGACTCGAAGTAAGGTCTTAACTTCCGCTACCGACATTATCAAGGAGAGAGCAGCTTTTCTATAGGCGCATACTGCGTCTCGGTCCGGCCAACACTCGTCAAGTAGAGACAAGGCGTTGTTCATTTCCCTCCGAGCGGACAAGAATTGCGCTAATCGACCCCTCCGTGACTGCCATGTATAGGACTAGGTTCTCCCCTTCAACCGGGCTTTGCAGGATGGGCGGGCTGGACAAATATAGCTTTAATTGCTGAAACGCCCTTTTGCACTCATTTGGCCATCGAAACTGCGTCACATCCGTTTTTCTTAAAACTTTGAAGAACGGGAGGCACTTGTCTCCCATCCTGGAGACGAATCTGCTAAGCGAGACTATCCGAACGATCAATATCTGTATTTCTTTCAAGCATCTCGGGGAAGGCATCTGGATGATGGCTTCAATCTTCTCTGGATTAGCTTCAATCCCCCGCTGAGTGATCATGAATGTAACATCCCACCCCCTACTGGAAGGGTAAAATGATAAAATTGGCATAGGATGGGATAGATTGGGATTGCATAGGACTGCTCATGTCTAATAGGATTGCTACACAGTAGCAATCGTGCACATGAAATGACTGTACATGCATTCATGACATTTCCCAGCTTGGGTTTCAAATGGAGATCTTTTGTGAAATTTATGGGATACTTGTATTTGAAAACTTATTCGGAGTGCGCCAAAAATTGTTTTATATTTTATGGAATTTTCAGAATTTTTCTGAAATTTTAGGAGAAAATTTCAAACCGCAAAAACGCCTGGCCTATGGCCTAAAGGTGTTTTTGTTTGGAAATGTGGTTTTCGTGTTTTAAAATTATTTGGAGTTCGCCATAAAGCGTTTTACATTTTAAGGATTTATAGAATTTTTCTGAAATTTTTGGGGTTGTTGCGGACCGAAAATTCAACTGACCGACCGGGTGAAATTTTTGTCTTGAACAGGATTGACTAATGGCATAAGATTAGTGGATAATTAATGTTAAGAATTATTCTAGTGCCATGATTAATGTTTAAGTGAGATTAATGAAAGATTATGATTAAATTATGTTAATTAAGTTGTTTTTGTCTTTTACTCTTTTAAGTGCCAAGTGTCCACTTAAGTAAACAACTTTGTCTTATCTTAGCCATTATATACGACTTCTCCTTGGATTCTCCAACAAATAAATCACTTAAAAGCTTTGAAAGCTTATCCTCTTCCTCTCATCCGAAACTTGGTTGCTTCATTCCTTGGTGTGCTTTCATTTCCAGCTTTCAACATTAACCTATCTTCTATCCCTTCCAACATCCATAACACATCACTAAGCATCAAATTATACCTCTAATTCACCTACAAATTAATCACAACATTCACTTATATAATTTACTAAACTTTGGCAGCACATATCTACCCAATTATCATACTTGTTTCCTTTCATTTAAGCTAACAAACTCAATCCAAAACCAAGCCAAAACTCACTTAAAACTATAATCATTCATTCATCCATATATAAGCACATAATGAAACCCATTCTAACCTACCCTTCTTATGCTCAAGTACACATATAAATAGTCTCCATGCATGCTTCTACCTACTAAAAGAAAGAATATAACCAAACTACTTACCTTAGACAAGTCAAGCAATCAAATCTCCAAAGCTTTGCAACTCTCCACACTTCCTACTTAAACACCTCACCCACGGCTATGTCACTACACAAGCACATCATCACCTTCTCAAGAATCAAACTTGGTCTTAGGGGTGATTGGCTGATGAGATTTTGTGAACAATATTATGACGGTAGCAAGACTTATGCGAATGACTAGAATATGTATGTATTAAATCAAAATGCGAATGACTAGAATAAAACGAGAGTATGTATGTATTAAATCAAAATGTGAATTGGAGTCATGTCTCAAGAGGCGACTTAGGCATACCATCGAGGTTTTATGCAATCGTATGTACGGAAATGTAAAGTATTCAATGACGAAATGGAATGTTGATTAGAGGAGATCCTATTGCAAAGTGACTCTAGTTGGATCAATACAATTTGTGGATGAATTAGTGTTTGAACATGGCATATTGGGAGATTAAATGAAATAAATTATGAAGTCGTAAGGCATATATATATATATATATGGAATTTGGAGTTACTTGGGATTGGTTATAAATTTGGATACATCCGAAGTTGCGTAAAGCTCAAAAAATTGGAGGAAAAACGATGAGGTATAAGATTGATAATTGTAAAAGGAGACGTTTGGGAAAAAAAATTTATAAATCGAGTATTGATTGTATCGCTCAATCTGAAACTTGGCAATCAGTATAGAAATGTTCCAAAGAAATGTTATGATCTGATCGATGAAATTGTGTGAAGTGATTTTTTTGTGCATAGGACAAGTATAATCGCATGGGCTGCTTTGTGACTAGTAATTGAAATACATTGTTCGAAAAAATTGGAGACTCTATTAAATGTAAATGTGTTTAGAGGTAGCCATGATACATATAGCGATAATGATTAAGATAAATTGAGCCGACGTTGATAAAAAGGTATTGGAGACTTTAGATTCCTATAAGGATACATTGTGTTAATTCGAGGAAAAAGATGGGCATAAATGACTATTATATTGACAATTTTGAAATAAACAGAAAATTCTGCCCACTAAACTTAAAGTAGATAATGGGTAAGTGTGCAGTGTTTCTGGAAAATGGGGATACTAGATAAGGGTAAGAATGGTTAAGAGTGAAGGAGTTCAAGTAGTGAATATGCAAGTCAAATCGGAATAAGAAAAGGTATGTGTACCCGATAAAAAGTGCTAGAAAAAAAAAAGTGAATAAGAAAGTGAATAGTCAAAGTGATACATTCTAGTAATCATATGTGAAAAGTGAAATTGTTTATAGATTTGAATGGTCAACAGGCACAATGCGTAAGTGGTTTAGGTTTCATAGGGTTATAACCATGTTATAGAGTTCTGATTTACTGTAGGGAAATACTGCTACACTGCACAATGCTTAACGGAGTCAAAGACCAATATGGATTTGAGGCGTGATGTGAGAGACAAAGGAAAGTACCTTAGGAAAACCGAATGGGTTAGTGGAGGTAAAACCGATCGACAAATGAATTAGCGTAAAGTACATATTCGAATAGAGTGTATGAATACCATAGAACAATGAATTGTCTAAGGAGAGTTGAAGTTGAACAGAAAGTCAATAGACTATAAAGAATGACTGCAGTCGGTAAATTAACACTGGTTTTCTCAAAATGGAGCTAAGTGTCATTGTCTTAGTATCAAAAGGAAAGTGAAGGGACAAGGACAAGATAAATGATGTTATTGTAAGTAACACCTTGAACAGATGTACTCAACGGAATATGAATTAATCTGTATATGACTGGGGAAAAAGGTATTGGATGGTAGTGAGAATAAGATAATATTAGTAATCTAGACGGGATGAATAAAACGTGATAAGTGAACGAGTTCGGAAATAAGGAAATGAATCATAGCATCGGAACAAAAGGGTATAGCTAATCGAAAATGGTAAATGAGCTAGTTAACAAAGTGAGATCGCCAACCGATGTCTGTGGAGTCTGCATTTCGTGACAAGTGATAAGGAATTAGCCAAATAAGTGATGGAACAACCGATGAATATGGTTATTGTGTCTTTCGGAAAATGAATTATGGAATGAAAAGTGTATGGGACATGTAGAAACATATGATTACCGTCATATCGAAGCAGTTGATTGAGAATTTCGAGGACGAAATTTTTTAAGGAGGGGGAATTGTAATATCCCACCCCTACCTGGAAGGGTAAAATGATAAAATTGGCATAGGATGGGATAGATTGGGATTGCATAGATGCTCATGTCTAATAGGATTGCTACACAAGAGTAATCGTGCACATGAAATGATTGTACATGCATTCATGACATTTCCATTGGGTTTCAAATGGAGATCTTTGTGAAATTTATGGGATACTTGTATTTGAAAACTTATTCGAGCGCGCCAAAAATTGTTTTATATTTTATGGGATTTTCAGAATTTTTCCGAATTTTCCGGAGAAAATTCTAAACCGCAAAAACGCCGGCCTATGGCCTAAAGGTGTTTTGTTTGGAAAATGTGGTTTTCGTGTTTTAAAATTATTTGGAGTTCGCCATAAAGCGTTTTACATTTTAAGGATTTATAGAATTTTTCGGAATTTTTGGGTTGTTGCGGATGAGGAAAATTCCAACTGACCGATTGGGTGAAATTTTGTACTGAACAGGATTGACTAATGGCATAAGATTAGTGGATAATTAATGTTAAGAATTATTCTAGTGCCATGATTAATGTTTAAGTGAGATTAATGAAAGATTATGATTAAATTATGTTAATTAAGTTGTTTTGTCTTTTACTCTTTTAAGTGCCAAGTGTCCACTTAAGTAAACAACTTTGTCTTATCTTAGCCATTATATACGACTTCTCCTTGGATTCTCCAACAAATAAATCACTTAAAAGCTTTGAAAGCTTATCCTCTTCCTCTCATCCAAACTTGGTTGCTTCATTCCTTGGTGTGCTTTCATTTCTCTTTCAAATTCTCTTCTTCCTTTTCCATACATGGAGGTTTGTTTTGGATCTTTGCTTGCTTCTTCCTTACACCCCTAAGACCAAGTTTGATTCTTGAGAAGGTGATGATGTGCTTGTGTAGTGACATAGCCGTGGGTGAGGTGTTTAAGTAGGAAGTGTGGAGAGTTGCAAAGCTTTGGAGATTTGATTGCTTGACTTGTCTAAGGTAAGTAGTTTGGTTATATTCTTTCTTTTAGTAGGTAGAAGCATGCATGGAGACTATTTATATGTGTACTTGAGCATAAGAAGGGTAGGTTAGAATGGGTTTCATTATGTGCTTATATATGGATGAATGAATGATTATAGTTTTAAGTGAGTTTTGGCTTGGTTTTGGATTGAGTTTGTTAGCTTAAATGAAAGGAAACAAGTATGATAATTGGGTAGATATGTGCTGCCAAAGTTTAGTAAATTATATAAGTTAATGTTGTGATTAGTTTGTAGTTGAATTAGAGGTATAATTTGATGCTTAGTGATGTGTTATGGATGTTGGAAGTGATAGAAGATAGGTTAATGTTGAAAGCTGGAAATTGAGTTTTGAACCTATGGTACTGTTTTGTTCATAATTAATTGTATAGGTGAGCAAATGAGGTGAGGTTTGTGCCCAAGTAAACTTTGGGATGTTGGCTTCATTTTAGTGTGAAATAGGTGTTGGTCAATTTTAATGTTAGAAGGTCGAAAATTGGCATGGAAAGTTTCTGTTTCTGGGTCTGGGAACAGTACCCGCAAATATGTCAAATGAGTTTTGCTAATTTTTCTAAATTAATTGGTATGGGATTAGAGAAAATGGTCTTCATGAAAGTTGTAGCCTATTGAGTTAGCTTTCCATTACCACTGATCTTGTTAATTTTCGAGTTGTATATTGGGAGATATGAACTGATTTCTAATGACTGTTTTTATGCCTTGACTGAAACCTAGTTGAATTGGCACATTTAGTGCACATTCGGACTTGGAAGAATTTTGTAATTTTGTGAATTGAATTGGAGTTTGAATTGTACTGAAGAGTTCTATATGACAGATTGATTTTGAAAATGATATATGGCTTATAATTTTTGGAAGTCAGATGTGGGAGATATGGAATTTCAAAATCTGAACCTACATTGTGATGTTAAGTGCTGGTTAGGTCAGAAACTTGCATAACAGATTTGAAAATGTTAGAAATCGAATTGAAGTTTGAGTTCTTCATGAACATTGAAGTTTGGGATCTTATCTTTTCAGGAACATAAGGTTGTGATTTTTGTAACATTTGTGCTATGAGATATGTTGAATGGAAAATTACTGTCCAGATTGGTTGATTTCAGAAGACAGATTGTTTATGGAATTGTTTGATACAGTTAACAATAGAATTTGATGTTGGGTTGTTCATAAGAGTTGTAGATAACATTGTGAACTGATTGATCATATTGTTGTGGTAATTTTTAACTAAAGAATCAGTGAGTTATGGAATTGGTAAGGTACTGTCCTGTTGTGATAGGTTTTGTGTAGGCAGTTGGTGTGATTGGATTTTGACACCTTTAGGGTGAAATTGATTTTCATGGTCTTCATGAGAATTGTAGAGGGTTTCTTTATCTTTCCAATAAGGTATAATTTGTATTTTCTGATTTGTGTGCTAAGATTTATGATTGTTGGAAATTTGGATTGAAAACAGGAAAAGGGCAAGGAAGTAGAAACCTCGTCGGATCGCGAGGCGAGGCGCCGCCTCGCGAGGCGAGGTAAGTCAGCCCAGTCGCGAGGCGGCGCCTCGCCTCGCGACGAGGCCAAATGGGTCGGCCTCGCAAGGGCGACGCCTCGCCCCTGCGAGGCAAGTGTAATATGAATGTATTATTTTTAGTATGATTTGATTATTTGGTATTTGGTGATTTTTTTGTCAATTTCTTTTCCGTCTGACGTCCGATGGACCTGATTCTCGAGGCATCGGATTTGTAAAATATTGAATTTCATTTTGTGAAAAATTGGAAATTTTTAGACGGGAAACTGACGTGGCCCCGGGTAATGGACCGTTAATCACTGTTTTATTTAATTGGGGACCTATAAAGGTCCGAATTGCGCACCGTCAGCGCCAATAGATTTCTAATTTTAGACGGATTTTATGATAAAAAAGGGATTAGGGCGGAATTCATGAATATGCATATTTCACCTACATGCACAAACCGCATATTTAGTGATTCGTTCTTTCTCTCGATTCTTTTAGAGGCCCAAATGGGCGTCGTTCGACCGACGGGCGGAAACTTCCGGCATTAGTTTCGAAGTAATAGGTGAGTAACCTAGTTGGTTCCTCAACCTTTATGTGTTTAAGATTTTGCAATTATGCCATGTGGAGATAATGGAGGTTTATAGTTTATGTGTATTTGAATTTGATTGATTTGGACCATAGGTGTGCAAATATTTGGAATGAGATAACGGCGCTACTTGTGAGTAATTGTTTGTAAATGTTATATTGAGATCTCGGACCGAGGTCCGAGGAAATGGGAAATTGATATTGAAGTGTTAATTGTCATTTCGTTTGATACATTGGATGGGATTGTAAATGTGATATAGTAGGATGCAATAAATTGGAAATGTAGATAATTGAAATACCGGACCGAAAGTCCAAGAATTGGAAAATAGTAATGATATGTAAATGGAAATTGGAATATGTACATTGCATGCATAAACATAAATGTGTGATCGATAAAAAGGTTGTGGACCGGAGCGACCATCGATCGGGGCATATCACGCCTAACGATGAGAGCTTTATTTCAACGCATGTGACCTCAGTCCAACGTATTCAGAGCCTTGCAGCTCGATATATCGAGGCTTCAAGCCCAATGTTTTCAGAGCCACTCGCTCAACGCAATGTGCCCGTTACTGGGACAGTTTCAGGCGCACGGTCACAACACCGAAATGAAAATGGAACAGTGTCACATGCGCATTGCATATATATATATATGACTGTAAATGACTGGAAGATGTAAATGATGAAATTGTATGTGTATATGAAATTGGAACTGAAATGTGATAATATGTGATATTACTGTTAATGCTACCGTGTGCTAATATGATTGGTGAATGCATGAGTTGAGTGAACCATCGATGATGGTTTCTCACTGAGTTCGCAAAACTCACCCAAAATTTGCATCTATTTTTCAGGACTTAGAAGAATACCCCGTTAGGCAACGGGCGTATGACATCTCGCCGTTGAAGAAGTAGAGAAGTGGTGGGATCAGTTCGCGTCTGTCTTAGTGTTTCTATTCTTGGACTTTTGTATTACTAATTTGGATAAGTTGTAAAGTTAATTGACCGAAATAAATTGTAAATGTAAAAAGTGGGCCCAAGGCCATTGTATTGATTATATAAATTGCTTTCCGCGTTAATGATAATATGTGTGCGATTGTGTAAAAAAAAATTTGTTATACTGAGTTTTCTACTGAGTGATGTAGCACGCCACCCTCGCGGGGCACGGACCTGGATATCACCGTCGATGTCGGGTTCGGGTCTTGCGGGAGTGAGGTGTTACAATGAACCCTAGGAATTTTCCGGATGCCACCCCAAAAACGCATTTTTCTAGGTTCAGCTTCATCTGAAATTTATTCAGGGTCTGGAAGACTTTCTTGAGATCTTCCACATGCTCCGCGGCTGTCTTACTTTTGACCACCATATCTTCTACATACGCTTCCACCGACCGACCGATCTGTTTTTTAAAAACCTCCATGACGAGCCGTTGATAGGTCGCCCCCGCATTCTTCAAGCCGAAAGGCATTACTTGGTAGCAATATGTGCCTTGGTTAGTTATGAAGGCGGTCTTTTCTTCGTCTTCCAGACTCATTTGAATATGATGATAGCCTGAGAAAACATCCAGGAAGCTGAGAAGTTCATGCCCTGAAGTAGAGTCTACTAACTGGTCGATCTTAGGCAAGGGGAAACTATCCTTTGGACATGCTTTGTTCAGGTCGGTGAAATCGATGCACATTCTCCACTTCCCGTTCTTCTTTTTCACTAGAACCACATTGGCAAGCCATTCAGGGTACTTGACTTCTTGGATGAACCCGGCCTCGAGTAATTTCTCTACTTTTTTCTCGATCACCCCCTGTCGCTCCTTGCTGTGCCATCGCTTCTTTTGTCTGATCGGTTTGTAGTCACGCCGAATACCAAGGGAGTGCGATGCGACTGATCGAGAAATTCCAAGCATGTCGCTCGATACCCAAGCGAAGACCGATCTATTTTCCACCAAACAGCCTGTGATTTCTTTAACTAAGTCCTTTTGCAGCTCGGAACCTAAGTTTGTGAATTTAGAGGGGTCAGCTTCGTCCAGTACGACCCGCTGCGTTTCTTCCACTGGGTTCATCATATCCATCTCCTCATCTGCTCTCACATTAAGAGAGCTCGTCAGGACTACCGTCCCGTCTAATGTTTTCGTTTCCGCTAAGTAGCACTCCCTTGCGATTCTCTGTTGACCCCTGACAGTACCTATTCCATGAGGCGTTGGAAATTTCATCGCTTGGTAGTATGTAGAGACGACCGCTCTAAGGGCGTTCTGGGTAGCTCGTCCGATTATTGCATTATATGCCCCTTGAAACTTCACAACTAGGAATTCAACATCCCTTTCTATTTGGCACGGCTTTTGCCCAAACTTCACTTTTAAATGGACTCGGGCGAATGGGTAGGCTGATGCTCCGGTTACCCCTTTGATAGGTCCGTCTATGGGTAGTAGTCGATCTTCGGGTACCTCCATATGCTTGAAGGCTTCATAATATAACAAGTCGACTGAGCTGCCCGTATCAATCATCACCCGCTTCACCTCGTAACCGTCCATGCTCAGATTTACCACGAGAGCGTCATCATGAGGGCAACTTACTCTATCAAGGTCAGACTCATTGAACGATATCATCCCGTCGTTCTCCCTCGGTTTTTTGGTGGATGAGTCTCTGCCGACCTGTTTGGCATATCTTTTTCTCCCTTTAGCGGTGGATCCTCCTGCTGCATTTTTACCGAATATCATGTTAATGACCCCAGTCGGTCGGTTGTCTTGTTGCCCGGCGTTTTCGTTGCTTCTTTCCCTCGATCGCCCTCTCTCTTCTCATCGATTATCTGTATTCGCATTTTGCCTCCCTCCATCATTCCTGTCATTTCGCCTCCGGTGATCGCCATTATCAATGTCGCCGACTGCATCTGCTACTGATTATCCCGATTTGTATTTTGTTCGTGCCTCACGAATCTGCCTAACCTTCCCCTTTGTATGAGGAATTCGATTTCTTTTTTCAACTGCCATCAATTTTTCGTATCATGACCGACCTCTTTGTGGAAGCAGCAATATAAATTGGGGTTCCTATCCTTGTAGGGAGTCTTCATTTTATCGGGTTCTTGGATAGTTTTCCCATCTGCTCTCATGGCCGCCAATACTTCTGCATATCGCCTGTTGAGCGGGGTAAACTCCTGTCGATATCCCTGTCGATCGGTCGGCTTTCTCCAGCTCGACTGGCCTTTTTTCCGCTTGTGTGAATTGCTCGCCCTGTCATTCGGCGAGCGATCATCCATCCGACGCCTCGTATTTTTCAGCACTTCTTCAAGCTGAATGTACCTATCCACCCTGTTTCTTATTTCCTGAACGGATCGGGGCTGATCGAGGGCTAACGACTTCTTGAACTCCTCATCCCTCGTGTTGTTCATAAGCGCGACCAACATGGACGAGCAAGTGAGGTCGGGGACCTCGACCGCTTCGTTATTGAACCGAGTAATGAACTATCGCAAACTTTCATTCCTTCCTTGGGTAAGTTGCATCACCTCCAAAGCTGTCTTATGTGGTCGCTTACTGGTTGCGAACTGATTCAGAAATAACAACCTGAAATCTTCAAAGCATGTGATACAGCTCGGGGGCAAGCTGTTGAACCATCGCCGAGCTCCTTCTTGGAAGGCCGTGCAGAAAGCCTTACATTGGATGGCGTCCGGAACACAATGTAGATTCATCATGGACTGGAAGTGCTGTAAGTAATCCAGGGGTCGATCTTTCGATATACTTTTCGAGGGTCGGTATTTTGGTGTCGGCGTCGGAGGCTATCTAAGATTTTCGAGTGAAGGAGAGTCATCTTTCGCTTGTCAGGCGATCTGGTGAAGCTCATAGCTGCGTTAATCCGATCGTCCACGATTTTCTCTAGGTTTTCGGTCGGGTGGTGATCGGTTGCCATGCTGGTCTGCCGTGCAGACGGTTGCTGTTGTGCCGGCTGAGACTGCAAGATCTGACGAATCAACAGGTCAGCCGCTTCCTCAATCTGTTTTCGGGTGAGGGAGGCGTGTACAGGTGGAAGAAGATCTGCATCAGAGAGGCGCAGGAGGTTCGGACACATGTTGGTTTCAGCGTTATCCTCCAGGGCTGTGCTCTGTTCTTCTTGTTCCAAGGTTTGAGGCTGCGGTTGATCATCCGGGTTTGAAGATTCCGCGTGGAAAACATGGTGTGCGGGCGGCATGATTGCAAGTAACTGTAAACCCATGCGCTGCATTGCCAGAGCCGCGACAGCGGCTATATCAGAGTTTGTCGCCGCCACCTGGCTGATTTGTGTGTTTCTGGACGTGGTGCCCTGATGTCGGGCCCCACGGTGGGCGTCAATTGGTTCTGTTAGATTTTGGCAGAACTGAACGTTACCGTTTGGATCCATGAGCTGGTTGCTTTCTATAGTGACTTCAACGTTGAGATCCCTGCAAAACAAAGAAGGCACGTCGGGGGTTGTGTCCCGATTAGCCTCTCCGACGCTCAAGTTAGTCTCTTTTTGTAAATGTAAGTTTTCTCCGTGTGAGAGAGAGCTAGGGTTGTGATTGCGTACCTTTGTTGTGGCCAAGTTGTACCTTATATACGAAGTAACAATTAGGTTTAGATATTTACGTGTTTGCATGGGAGACTCTCTCCTGTTAATGGGTCAGAGAAATCTCTGATTGGGCCTGGACTAGGCGCAGGCATAAAGCTGATCTTTGAAGATTGAACCGATCGGCTCATGCATTGTTGAGACTGGATTCGGGCCCAGTATAACCGACCCGACCAAGTTTTATTGTAAATTTCCTAGAGGAGGAAGTCACTTGAATCCTTTATATTAATTATTATGAATAATTCGATAAAATGCTAGCTTTTGCATATCCCTCTCTTATTTGTCACATTTAATTGATTTGTACTAAACATTTATGTATTGATAGTGTGACGAGATACCTAAGCACAAATGATTAGGTGTTCGAAAGCAAATGAACTTGTTAATTGAAAATCAAAAGGGAATGTTTAATTAGGTTTTAAGACTTAAGATTGATCATCACACAAGAATTTTCCTTAATTTTATCTATTTTTGCTATGTCCAAGAAAGTCTCCAAGACACCGGCCATAATAGATTCAAATGATTATTAGCACTTAAGTTGATTTTTTAGTTTGACTTAATGGTTACCTGATTATACAAAAAACTTTGTTAAAGAAAAAAGAATTAAAATTTTGTGTTAATTACAAAATAAAGAAAAAGATCAAATGTGAAATACTTACAAGTTGAAAGCGAGCTACAATTTCCTGATTAAGAAATTAATAACCAATGCTTTCAAATTCTCTTTATAAAGGGTTTATGAAGCATAAACTAGTGTCATGGTCATTAAATTAGTATCATAGTTCATTTTTATAAACCTATATGCTTAACGATAACAAGCTACAACTTTATTACATTTTACTAAATAACCTGTGATATCAGAGTTGAAAAAGAGCTAACATTTCCTGATTTAGAAATTAATAACCAATGCTTTCAAATTCTCTTTATAAAGGGTTTATGAAGCATAAACTAGTGTGATGGCCATTAAATTAGTATCATAGTCCATTTTTGTAAACCTATATGCTTAGCAATAGCGAAAATAGTAGCTAATTCATATTTTTCTTCTTCTCCCGTAAAGGTTACAAGGATTGTTTTATATTACTCTCTGCATTTATAGGTATATACTTGCTGTATAAAAATTAAGTAACAGAAATAACTATGAGTAATGACTCCTAATAAGTTTTAGTTCGGTATTAAATCAAAAGAAGAAAGGAGAGTTTATTGAATCTTGATGAAAATATCAAATATTCAAGGAAAAGAAATTGTTAAATTTCATACAAGAGGTGGAATTTTAAAATTACAGATTAAACAAAATGTAAAAGAATTAGGAATACAATCATAAATAATATTAAAAATTAAAATAAGAGTGATAGCGAGATTTCACCTTAAAAGTAAATATATGAATTATTAAAATAAATAAAACTAAATAAGACAATCAATCCAAAAAAGTTAAACTTTTGTCTCAACTTCTATTTTTTAATACTAAATTACCTAGTAGTGTTAGAATTTGTTAAAAGTTGATTGTAATTTGATTTTAATTAAGGACTTGAGATTATTTCTCCAATCCTATCTATCCATTTTTGACAATACAAGGTCACTTTTTGTTTTGGTTTCCTGGTGGGAAATTCTCACTCGCTTGGTTTTTTTGCTTGACACAAAGTTGAAAGACTTGAAATTCTTCTGGGCAACCAATACTGAACCTTCTCCCGAATGTAGACTTGCATTCTAGTTCAAGGCAAAAGATAGGCGGTTAGATGGTCCTCTCTATTTAAACTCTCCGTGTGAATCTCCTTCAACCTAGCTAGCTGATATAGTTTAAATCAAATCTCGTATGTTGTTGGCAGTTTTAGCAGAGGATAATATTGTGAGATTTGGAAATGGACGCTTTGGTGAGAGGTAGCTTCTACGCATTAATCAGCTTTCAAACTCAACAACCGAAACTGACAACAAGAACAGCGACAACTCAACACCTGGAATGGTTTTGACTATGTATAATGGGACTGGTTCTGGTTGGTACTTGGTAGCCAGAGAAATCTCAGTTTCTTTTATGCCTCGCATCCTACGCGTTTTTGCTTCTCCAAAGCTTTGCCCCAAAGTTATCTTCGTTTAAGGATAGGTTGTCGTTTAAGTATTTGGAAATCTGAATATCCCTCCTGTCCCGCACTTCTGCTGGGCAGCAAGTAAAATCTACGTGGCAAGATATAACCTACATTAGATATCATGGCTTAGTCAGACTAATCCTAAGTTTTTATGACCCCGTTTTAATAACTTAGAGGATGTAAATCTGAAACTTCAAAATCTCTCAGATTTTTACGTAGCCTGTACATTTCTACGCACAAAAAATTTTCACATACTCTAGACGAAAGTAGAGTGCATATATAGCTGCATTTGTTGTATTGTTTGCATGTTTGTTTTAGAAGAGAGAATACTTTGTAATTCATTTTAGAGCTTACAACATACATACTAAAGTGGAGTTTGCTCGAAACTTTTGGATTCATTTGATACGCTAGCTTCTTAAGCCAAGATCTCAGCCTACATTTTGATCTTATCTTAGGTTGTATTTTGAACTTCAATGCAAGAAGTGATTAGGTCTTGATTGATTGCTGAAGGATTACTTTACTAGACCCAAACAGTAACAGTATAGACATTTCCTTGCTTGTTGTAGGCAAATTCGGTTTTTATAAATCTCATTCAGCCAAATGTTGCTGTAATCTCTAATTTTAGTTTCATATGTTATTGGTTGCTTAGCCTTACATGAACGTGTCCTCCAGTACGACATGCTAAGTCAAAGAAATAACAATACAATTGCTTGCGATTCCATTAACACATGCGCGCAAGTAACACAAGTTCCTTTCTGAAATAATGGTTTTAGTAATTTTGATATCAAATGCCAATTGCTATACAATACATCCAGAATATGGAAAGTTAGGGGTTGTTCGTTTTTGTTTTTATTTTTATTTATAAATTCAGTAAAAAATTTTATTTGTTTAAATTTTTAGTTTATCTTTTTGGTTTTAGTTTCTTCTCGTCTTTAAAAATTATGAAAATCATATAAAGTATTTTTTGTTTTTTTTATAATATGATTTATTATTTTTTTTAATTTTTAAATAAGCAACAAACGGAACTGGATATGGATGTTATCCCAAAATAACCGTTACGTTTATAACTCAATTCAACTTCAAATGGATAGAACTTCAGTACAGTTCTTCTTAGAAGTTCTGTAATCCTGAATTTGAGTTTACATTTCAAATCAAACAACAAAAACGCAATTTATCCTGTTGTGAAAATGCTGAGAAGCCAACACGTGTCCTACACCGTGTAACCGCGTGTTAGACTCTGCTGTACTTAAATAAAACTAGGAACTACAAGTGTTGAAAACCTCTCCCTTTCGCCATTTGTTTTTCTGCTTACCTTGCAATTCACTTCTCGCTCACCATAAAACTCTTCTCAATCCTCAGCATCCACAAACAAAGTAGTTTGAGGTTTGAATCTATACGATAGAATAACTTTGAGAATGGCAACTGGGGATCTAGAAAGGGGCGCCAAGAACCGCGGGACGAGCAACAATAATTCCAACTTCGCTCCCTACTATGTGGAGACCTCCGACAAGACCTGGACCTCATGGCTGATTCCTACGTTTGTTATTGCTAATGTTGCCGTGTTCGTTGCTGTCATGTATGTCAACAACTGCCCCAGAAAAAATCTGGGTCTTGATGGTGATTGTGTGGCCAAGTTCCTTGGCCGCTTCTCGTTTCAACCCTTGAGAGAGAATCCTCTCTTTGGTCCATCTTCTTCCTCGTAAGTCTTTTCTTCTTTGACTTGTCAGGGTTTAACTGGAATCTTGATGTGGGTTTTGATTGGTTTCTGTCTTTGAGTTCTTCTATATCAGTTGAGATGTTTTATCTCCGTTTTTCTTAGTCACTCTTGGGATGTTGGTATTCGCCTTCTGTTTTGTGGAATTACTGATTTCTTGTTCCTATAATCTCTGTTTCGCTGTTGATTTGACTTTGTCCTTTAGTCAACGAGCTACCACTATTAATGGAAGCTTATGATGGAAACTTAAGAATTTGAACTTGCTTTGTGTTCTTGGCTCGTTTTCTGACTGCCCATGGGACGAAAAGCCATTATTTACATCCGCTAGCTTTCATTTTCTGAGTGAGGAAAATATAGCCTAGACACTCAATTATTGAACTTTTGCAACTCTCTCTCCCGTCCCGTTATGGGCTCTTTGATATGAGAACCTTATTTTATAGTTAAACAGTTGCAGCTAGCGGGACAGCTTACAACCAATTTTATGGCTTTTGAAAAATGAAAAGGAAGGTAAGGGAGGATAACGAATTAGGTAGTCTAGTTTATCTTGAAGGAAAGTTACCTCGTGTCTCATTAGTAAACTATCTATTATTTCAGAGTTACCTTAACCAAATACTTGCTTGTTTTACATTATTTGAGCTTACACTGGGCTCATTTGGTTCTATCCCAGACTATCGCTTTGCTAGCTCTATTGTTAGAAATCTGGTTGCGCCTAGGAAGTTCATGTTAAGTTATGAGCATCCAGAATGTTTCCCAGCTTCTGTTCTCTAATTCTCTTCCTATCTATCTTTGTGAGTGTATAGGCCTGACTTTTAATGTCAATTGTGATGTCATTTTACTGTTGCAGATTGAAAAAAATGGGGGCTCTGGATTGGGACAAGATAGTGCATGATCATCAAGGTTGGAGACTCGTAACTTGTATGTGGTTGCATGCAGGTGTTATACATTTGCTTGCAAATATGTTAAGCTTGGTCTTCATTGGGATTCGCCTTGAACAACAATTTGGATTTGGTATGTTGTATTCTATTTTCATGTCTTCTTACAAAATAATTCAAACAATTGATGAAGGATGTAAATATGTGGCTGCTTTACATTTTATGACGAACGGGCATTCTTTTCTTTTTTCCTTTTTCCTAAAAATGCTATAAGTTTTTGCTTGTATGATCGGGATGAAACATCTTCACCAAGCAGTTTGGTGGATATTGCTAGCTTTTAGGTTTCAGCAGCGAGTACGAAAGAACATTAAATGAAGTGTAACAGGCTATCTTGGATATCAAACTTGGATCTTGGCTTTTCCCATGGTTTTCAAATGAATTCGATATGTTCGTATTAATCCCCAATGTTGTGAGAATTGATTCCCGATCATATGAGGCTGAGGTACATATGTGCTCAAGTTTAACAGGTTATAGGTTGGAAATATCTTATTCCTGTGAATTATTTATTTGTCAGTATCTCCACCATAGTATGACGTTGTTGTTCATTTCTTTCCTCTTTGCACTTGCTGCTTTCATACTTCCTAATGAATTCCTTTGGATATATATTGAGGCAGGGCGAGTTGGGATTATCTATCTCATATCTGGATTTGGTGGGAGCATACTGTCTTCGCTTTTTATTCAGCAAAACATATCCGTTGGTGCATCTGGTGCTTTGTTTGGACTTCTTGGAGCTATGTTATCTGAGCTTCTAACAAATTGGACAATCTATTCTAATAAGGTATGTTTCAAATTCACATGGTATAAAAACTTTTGCAAGTGCCAATTTGTTAACTAGTTAAAAATTTTCATTCATGAATAATCATAAATAGCTATATGAACAAACATAAGAAGCATGGAGTGTTTTGAAAAATTACAAGTTGACATTTTGATGAACTATTAGCATTGCAGTGATTGCATGGCAGGTCATCACAAAATAGAATTAAATGGATACAAGGATACTTCGTGGTACTTTGATGTAAGATAACTCCAGGGAGTGCTTTGAAATTCGAGTTTGAAGAATGGAAGTGATCATACGGACTCTATTATGTTGAATTCCACAGTATTAATAGGACTATGTGCAGCTGTAAATTTTTCAATGATGAATGAAAGTGACACTTGGAGGCATTTTACTTTTTCTGGACATTCTTGCTTCTTGTAGGTTGCTGCTTTAATTACACTTGTGCTCATCATTGTTATCAACTTGGCTGTGGGAATTCTCCCACATGTTGACAACTTTGCACACATAGGAGGGTTCTTAACCGGTTTTCTCTTGGGCTTTGTACTGTTACTTCGTCCTCAATTTGGTTGGATTGAAACTCGACATCTACCTGCTGGTGCTAATGTAAAATCCAAACACAAGGCCTACCAGTATGTATTCTGGGTGATTGCTGTGGTTCTTCTTATTATTGGGTAAGGTTTGATATTCCCTTGGTAATAGCCCATGTTTTATGTTTCCTTTTGAAGAAACTCAAATGTCTCCTTTGTTAATGCATAATGCAGTTTGACCCTGGGATTGGTGATGCTGTTTAGAGGAGAGAATGGAAATAAGCACTGCAGCTGGTGCCACTACCTAAGCTGTGTGCCAACCTCAAGGTGGAAGTGTGACAACTGATGATATAAATCATCCATTTCTATAGTTTTGATTTCTTATTCCTATTCTTTTTCTAGGATTGTTGTATTTTTCTTCCATAATATAACATGCATAGTATATCAATGTAAACTCGGATTCTCGGTGCACATGATCCAGAATGTTATTTGTACAGGCTACTCACACATTGTATCCATGCTCGTGTTTAATCTTATGCCTCTCATGTCTGTTTCTGTGGTCTGACTTGTATTGATCCCTTAAATTTTGAAATGTAATTGTAATTTCCTAATCAGTTGCTCTAATTGACCAATCAGTAGTTAGATATAGGAATGAACTTAATATAACTTTTAGTTAAAAGAAATAATTTTATTAAAAACAAGTTCTAATAGATAAATTGAAATTTTATAATAAGTGTTGATGATGAAGTCTTTAAGGTTGTTTAGTTATGGAATTAGAATGAGTGCCTGTACTAAGTACGTTATTGATGTCAAATCTTTTCTTTTGCCTTCTAATGGTTTGATTACTATGAAAGCTGTTGCTATGAATAAAGGATTTTACGTCAACATTGAATTTAAGTTATCTGATACTTGAAATTGATATTTTAATAATCATTTTGTTATTTAATCAAGAGATGAGTGCCTTAATATTAGATCTATTATTGATGATAGTTGATGTTATAATCAAAATTCTTGTATGTTAATTTGTCTTCTATTCCTAGGACCTATAATTCAATGGGTCATGTCTTAAATACTTATGGCAATCATATTCACTTTATAGTATTTAATACTACGAATTACTTTTTGTATCTTAACTTCCCAGTAATAATACAACAATAACAACATATACAGGGTGTGGGGAGATGTATAAGTATACAGTCTTACCTTTAATTAACAGAGAAATTGTTTTCAATCAACCTAAAAAAGAAAAAATTGAAAACCGTTTGAAGAAAACAAAATATAAAAGATAAACAAATAATTGCATAAAATAAAATAAAACAAATAAACATATTGAAATAAATAAAACAAAAAGAAATTGAAAGTGGAAAATTAAAATAACTAAAAGAGAAAGTATTACAAATAGAAGTATTTAAGCTAAATACAAGACATCAAAATTAAAAAGGTTTAAAAGACCTACAAAAAGAGAAGGACTTTTCTATGTAAGATCTTTTACTCATATAGTTCACCAAAGTTTTATATTAAAGGTCAAGTCCTCAATAAGCTCTAATGGGGCCATATAATACTTGATTATCTCTCTTTAATTCTTCTTAGGTCTTCTTCTTCTTATCTTATAGTCCTTATATATAATATTTTCACATCTTCTCATAGGGGTGTCAGCGTATTTCCTCTTAACATGTTTGAAATACTGAAGCTTTGTCTCCCTTAATTTACCATAAATGTTAATTAACCACCCCAACTTGTTTCTTACCATTATATTCATGACTTTATATCTTCTTATAGGGTTATACATCTAATGAAGCATCATCATCTTTGTTAGTATCAACCTATAACTGTGCACTTATTTGACGGGCCAATACTTTGCCTTATAGAGTATTGTTAGCCTAATTACTAAATTGTAGAATTTACCTTTTAGCTTAAGTGGTATCTTTTTATTACATAAAACTCCTAATGCATCTCTCCATTTAAGCCGTCCTGATTTGATATGGTGAACTATCTTATCATCCATCTCGCTATTTCTTTGGATGATAGATTCTAGGTACCTAAAATAATCTTTATGTGATATAACTTTTGAACTAATATATATCTCTACATCAAATGCAGTCTTATGACTCAAAAAGTTACATTATAAGTACTCAGTCTTAGTTATACTCAATTTAAAGCCTTTGAACCTCGACTTTCTCATCAAAGTTTTAGCTTGACATTAACTTCATCTCTTGTGTCATCTACTAAAACAATGTCATCTAAAAATAATATACACCAAGCCACATTTCCTTGGAAATTCTTGTGAGTTCATCCATAACTATTGCCAACATAAATATGCTCAACAAGGATCCTTGGTGTAACCTAATATTGATTTTAAAAAAATGTTGTGTATCTCCTCCTGTTATGTTTACTCTAATCTTAAGACATTCATACATATTCTTAATAAACGGTATATAGTTCATAAGAACCCTTTTAAATTCTAAACACCTCCATGTGACTTACCTACGTATCCTATCATAATCCTTATCTGAGTCAATGAAAACTATATATAGGGCCCTCTATCTGTCCTTGTAATATTCCATTAATTATCTAAAGAGGTGTATAGCTAACAGTGCGTGTCGAGTGCACTGCAAAATTTACTGACTATGTATACTAAAAACTTGTAGTTATGGTGAGCCAGGATAGTATCCACAGAGAATATTCAGTTGATTTTTGCAATGAAAATAATTAATGTAAAGGGAATAAATTTGGGTGGGGGTTAGGAGGGGTTTAAGGTTGATGCAATCAAGAAAACAAAATAAAATTAAACTATATAAAAGTAAATCGAATTAAATAACAAAAAGTGATAAAATTGATGAATAATTTGAAATTCGATTTTTCGGTTTAATCTCAGTCTACACACAATTTCACATACGTCATTGCATTATCGTCTTCCCATGTCTCTTTAGACTATTGATCGTGAATTAATAATAAGCTTTGTTAATCCCAAATTTTCCTTAGGTCGTAGTTAATCAAGAAGAGTTCGTTAATTAACTCTAACTATCAGATAACCTAGAATAAGTTCTCTAGGTTTAATTAGATAGCTGCCTTACGAGTGAAAAAAAACAGACCAATCTAAGTAATAATCACATAAACTCGGATTATTTAATCTAGGTTACGTTATCCCTAATGATATTATAACATTAGTTGCCACAAATAAATTCAAACACAACTATTACCTATCATATTCAAAGTTCTAGCAATGGATTCTTATGAAAAACAATCCAATAGAGCATCAAGATTATTCTTACACAATACCCAATTAATAAACAAAAGATAACGTAAACAATTCCAAAAGAGGGAAAAACACGATACACAAAGACGATATGCTTAAATACTCTCCTTGGTGTCGACTTCACCTCCGAACTAGAACTGGGAAGGTTAGTCCTCTATCGTCTTTATTAATCTCCAAGAAAGAGTCATGAATCACCTCTAGAGATGTCAAAAACAGAAGAAGAAATGAAGAAAACTACATCTATCCCAATCCCCTTTTCCACTATCACAAAACAATGCTTTTATAGTAAAAAAACTAGTTTATAGGAGGGACACGTGGCAAGTTCACGGGCGTGACTTGGTGTGTCATGCCCGTGAGTATGAGTCAAGGGCATGACAAGGAGTTTCATGTGTCTCACAGCTGTAACTATTTTGTCATGGTTGTGAGACACATCCTATAGCCATGATCTTGCATATCTTCATTCCTTTCACTATTTTCTTATCTTCTCTTCATTCTAACCCTTCTCCTTCTTGCTCCATGAAGCTAAATGAGTGTGAATCTTAAGAAAATGGCTCAATAAGTATGCTTTCAGCTCACTTTAGCTATTATACATCCAAATTGTACCTAAAATCAAATATGAACTAAAGAGAGTATCTTAAGCATTTTAAAGTGTTAATCACTAAGTGTTAATCACTAAGTGTCAAGGATTAAATGTATCAATAGTTAAGCACATATCAAGTTCTCCACATTTAGCTTTTGACTGTTCTAAAACAAATCATCAAAACCAAAGTCACAAACTAAAACACTTACTCATTTTCCATATTTTTCAAGAAGAGATAGTCATAAGCAAAGAGAAATAACTTCCAAAACCACAGTAAGAACTCAACATTCAATGCTTCTACTTATGCTTAATCAACATTCATCACCTTTAGAAATTGAACAATCTAGAGGTATAATTGGATAAAATGTGTTTAAATAAGATAGATCCATAGGTACACTCAAATACCATTCATGATTATAACATTCTACAACTTTGCATATCATTTCATTTCTCCACCACTAAGAGACACATGCATAATCATGAATCAAAGGAATTTTCTAAGATTGTAATGTGGGAAAAGGTATTGTGAGATGTATTCAGGTAATATAGCATAAAATCCATCAAGTTAGCGAAGCAAAAGTAACACCCAATAAAACATCAAGCGCACATGCTATCATTCATTCAAAATTGGGTACTATCAGCTATAATGAATGCAACAATTATATTTCACAGCTCAAATTCAAGCTCTCACACCATAAACCACTTGAAGCATAACCAATTAGAAGGAATCACTAATAAAAATCATTGACAATAATACATTTAAACTATAAGGAGTGATCCTTTCAAAATAACATCTACGTCATTTACAACATACTCAATTTACCTATTCAATACAACTTTAGGACGAGAAAACAAATGGATAACTTTTCAACACAAATGTATTTCGTCCTTGATACTTTTATTCGAATATTGTTTTTATTTTCTCTTTTTCTCTCTCTTTTGTTGTAATAAAAATTGAAAGAAGCTACATCGACATGAGAATTTCATTGATAAAATGTAAAATGGCATCCCAATAATAACACACATCCCACACATATACACACCCCTACTTATATTTTTTGTACATCCCCAGTTATCAATAATTAATAAATGCTTCATTAGTTTTAAGGCTTATATATGACATTTGGTTCAATTTAAAGCATGTAATGTGGTTAATATAAAAAGAAAGACTAATAAAGCTCAAAGGGGCTTATCAAAGGAAAATTCATATCAATGGGTAGGCTAATTGGCTAATGTAGCTTGTGAAAACAAAGAATGCTTAATCATTTTCATGTTAATGCATGTGATAAAAATGTGATCTTGAACAGAAAATCAAAGCAAAGTCAGGATGTACATTTCATAAAGGTCACACATAAACAAGAGGATAATGAGACAAATGTGGATGTGTCAGTGTAATAAGGCTCAAAATCTCACTAACTTTTATCAACTACCAGTTACCAATCTTCTAAAGATAATGCATATTAACCAATCAGAAGAGCAAAAGTAAATAATAAGTTGCCATGGATTTTTCTAGTCAATTCACTCTATTATCATGACTATATAGTCTTAAAAGCAATAGAAATAGAGAAAAACATTAGTTTGTTTGTTTGATTTTGAAAATCGTGTGAGAATTCACATAAGCAACAATTAAGCTTGAAAGCATATATAAAAGTTGAGATCCCCATCCCCACATTTAAAATTTACATTGTCCTCAATGCAACATCAAATGCAAGAAATTGAGCATTTAACAAAAATAGAAAATGCGAGAATGTAAATAAAAAGAAATAAACTTCCCCTGGGTTGTCTCCCAAGTAATGCCTTTGTTTATTGTCGTTGGCTCGATTCCATGTTGCCCGCATCAAGTGACACCATTCACATCTTCTAGCGTCAACACTTTCATATCCTTCATTTGGAAGCCTTCTTAATACAACTTTTGTAACATCCCATCACCGATGGGAAGGATAAAATAGTAAATTTGGATCGGGTTGTGATTTTGTATATGTATTTCGGCATACATGCATAAAATGGCCTTTGTACACATATGAAAAGTAATTTTTGCAAATGCACAAGATTGTACATGCACTCGTGACAATTCCCGGCTTTTGTGTCTTTGTGAAAAATGTGAATTTGTGTGTTTGAAAAATAGAATTGGAGTGATTTATGTGTATTCTGCATAAAATTGCAAAGTGGGTACCGATGAGCTTTCCGGTACTGAAAATGACTGTCCAATTGATATTCCAATTAAAGACATGATTTAGGAATTTTGTTTTAGTATGTGTCGTTGAAATTAGTAAGATTTATGAAAATCAAAGAGAATGAATTGATTGACTTGGAAATTGATAGGCAGGAAAGTAAGTAATTCTGAAAGAATTAAATTTCAATTCAGCCCCTAAGAATTTGAATTTCTGAATTGAAGTAATGAAGTTATCAGATTTTGTATAAGGGCAATTTGGGCAAGATACTTAAGATTATAAGGCTTAAGGTTAAAGGAAGGGGCAAAATGGACATTTCATAATTAGTAAGGGTATAAAAAGGGAAATTAGGGTTTGTGAATGGGAAAAAGGAGGAGGAACCGTGGAAGAAGAAGAAGAAGAGAAGAAGAGAATGGTTTTTGCGGAAATCACGAAGAGTTTAAGGATTTTGAAAGCCAAATCAAGTAAGCTTAAGCCTATTTCCTCTTGATTAGTTAAATGTTTCATGTGTTAAGTGTTAAAAGTGATAGAATGGGTTATGTATATGTTGGTTTAGGGTTTCCGATCATGGGATGAATCTTAATGCTTTGTGAATGAATGATATTGGTTTAAAATGAGTTGAAAATGAAGTATAAGTGATGCTTAAGTGTTTAGATGAATTATGTTTTGAAAAATGGGAGAAATTGGATTGAAATTGTTGAGAAATCAAGTTTCGGGAGGCTTATGGGCCGCGGCACACGAAGGCGTGCACGTCGCGACATAGGCGAGAGTGCACACCGGGATGCACACTTGTGCCCTCGCCGCGGCGAGCTCAACCTTCGCTGCAGCGAGCTCAACCTTCGCCGCAACGAGCCTTCTCACGCCGCGGCGAGCTACTGTTCCTGGACAAGTTATGTTTTGGTTTTTAAACCATCAAATGAGATAATTTCGGATTTGTTATGAACTAGAGACAAGGGTCTGTACGTTTATGAAAAAGGGAAGTGTTAAATCAGTCTTTTAAAGTTCTCAATTTTTGATGGAAGTGTAGTGTAAAACGTGGTTTCGACCAAAGGATAGTCCGTATCTAACTGGAGAATAATTTTCAGATTTTTCTAAAACAAATTGAATATTTTTAGTGTCTATTGAGTTCTGATATTGAGAAAAGTCAGTGATGGGAAAATTGTTGGGATGTGCCGGGAATGTCACGAAAGTGCATAGTATATGTCTTTAAAATTGCTACATGTACATTATTTCTGAATTGGACGATGTGTAAAATAAATGTGTTTTGACTTGTGATAGAGGCACATTTGGAACGTCGGCCCACCGACGTTGTCGGGACTTCCAGACGTTAGCGCGGAAGTCAGGTGAGTGACCGAGACGGTTCTCCAATTATTAAGTGTTATAATTCAGTGATTTTAATTCTCTGGAGTATAATGGTGGGACAGTGTTGATTGTGAACTCGAGTATTGGAGTGATATGATATAGAAGTGTTATGGGTATGTGAAATTGTGATTGTGTTTTAATGTGTCAAATTGTGAATAAATTATCCGATTGTGATAGTTTAGAAATGATTGTGATATAGGAATACGTGAATAAAGTGATTGAATTGTGGCATAAATGAATACGTGAATAAAGTGATTAAATTGTGGCACATGCCGTTCATAAATGAATGCAAAATCAGTTAATAACAGTTGTGACCGGAGCAGCCACTGATCAGAACTTTTAGCTCAACGTTATATTTGGGCCTCGAGCCCCACAGTGATTCAGAGCCAATGGCTCAATGATTAATGAGCCCTTAATGGGACAGTTTCAGAGCCTATGGCTCAACGATTAATGAGCTCTTAATGGGACAGTTTTAGAGCCTATGGCTCAACGATTAATGAGCCCTTAATGGGACAGTTTCAGAGTCTATGACTCAATGATTAATGTGCCCTTATAGGGACAGTTCAGGCGCTCGGTCACAACACTGTAATAAATTGAAAAAGTGTTACATGCTGCATTTGTTTTGGTATATTTGATTGAATGAAAGGCAAAATGCCATATACTGTTGTGATAACAATCATGGGGTATTTATAACTGTGAAATTATGACAAATTGTAATGTGTCTGATTGCGGCTTGAAATATAATGGCTGTTGACTAGAGTTGCCACCGATCAAAGCTTTGAGCTCATAAGTGATTCAGAGCCTCAGGCTCAATGTATAATGAGTCCTATATCCTGTAGGAAAATCCCGGGGTGTCCATCACATGGACACAGTGTGGAAAACAAAACTTTTTTGTTCCGGGAAGTTCCCGAAAGCCAGGATCCATGTGTAAGTATAAATAGTTAAACCATAACGACCAAAGGAGACCGTCTCTAACAGTATCCATGCAGAGGTCAGAAACCTAACCGGGACAAACCATTTGACCCGGGAATAGCTAGACTAAGGAAAAGACTGCTAGATCTTACCTTAGCCTTAGAGAGTAAGTGATCAAGCCTTGAGGAAGCACCTTGGAGATGAGAGAGAATTGAGAGAAGCCTTGAAAAATCAAAATTTTCTATCAAACTTCAATGAAGTATTCGGCCATCACCATGAACCAACGAGCTTCTCCTCTTTTCTTAACACTTAAGGCTTACTTGAATGGCTTTTTAACTCCTTAAAAAGCCAATTAATAACAGCTAAGGGTCTCCCACGTGGGAGACTATTAGACCATTAAAAGTAAGTTAAAGATAACTTTGACCAAGTCAAAGTTCTCTCTTATCTCCTTTTAGGCACATCCACCGAACATGCTACTTATTCTTAAGCTTTTAACTTGTCTCTTTAACTAATTAAAGGGACAATTAAAGCTTGAATGGGAGAGAGCCACGTTAGTGGCTTAGGAAATAATAAACAATTAAGTTAAATGATAAAGTTTGACTTTTCAAACTTTATCTTCTCCCATGATCAAATGACATGTGTCCACTCATATATTAATTAATTAATCTTATTAATTAAGTGATATATGGGGTTCTTCAAGCGGTCCATCAAACTGGGTTGGTCCTACCTACTCATCAAGGCCCCGATGCATCAAAAATTGGCGGAAACCCTTTTCAGCAATGTCGATGTCCCGATCACATCGGGACATATCCCAATGTCATCAGGATCAATTTAATCCTATTGCTCTCCAGATATTGGATCACTATCCAAAACTATTTTACAGATTTCCGAGTCACTCTTATGCGTGTGACCCATTAGGTTCCCGGTTATGTTGGCCACTTAGATTAACACTTAATCTAAGCAAGTCATGAGCGGGGTCTAGCAACACATCATGACCCCCAATTGACCGGAAAGTAATTGGTTTGACTAATGAACCCGAGCTCATTAGGAACCAGATTACGAACCTTTCCATAGACAATTACCGTGCAATTCGTCCTTTCACCATCCTATACCCCACTTGGTTATGAGTATGGTCCATGTGTCAACTCTCACTAGACTTTATCTAGCCCAAGTGAAATCGGGTCTCGTCTTAGGACTCATTACTCTATATGTCCATGAAGACAGTCTTCATGACATGTTCACTCCGGCGCCAGAGATTTCCAAGTAATGATCCAGACAAGAGGCCATGGGTATCTCTTCTGCTATTCCAGAAGTGGTGAATCCTTTATTGGCTACTCAATTACCTTCGAATACCTCAAACTGTACTCAAGCACCACCCTATGAGCGACCTCTGGAAGGCAACAAGGAATGGAGTCAAAACACAGAATCAGTATCCAAGATATCCTTGAGTACCTCAAGTCTAAGGATACTTGCACCATTGCTATGATGAGATTATCACTGACATTATAATAGAATACCCATGTGATGATCTCATGGCAGGTCATCCAATGTACTTACTACCACTAGTAAGCATCCACATGTCAAATCTAAATATCTCAATATTTACAGTTTCTGAGATCCACTACTAGATCCAATCAAGGAATATGACATGTGCTAGTCTATCCAGATTAACAATGTCGGTCTCGTTAATCCTATGACTAGGATAATTTAGATATCTTGACATAATTGCACATGATAGGAATCTCAGTAGTATGATCACATCATAATTTCCTTCATGCTATGTCATATATCATGGACTTCATTAATTTGATTAAAGATCAACATCAATTCATAACAAAATGAATATCAAATAAATGAAATATGCCTTGCTTTATTTATTCATAAAGTCCATATATGACTATGAACAAAATGCGCTTAAAGGGATTGCCTTTAGGGCACTACTCTAACAATCTAACGGTAATGGACATCCATAAGTCGACTTACACTGGTGAACAAGGCGACTTATCAGTACCGAGCAAGCATAAGTCGACTTACAGATGGTACAAGTCGACTTACACCTACAAATCTCCCACTTGACCTAAAGCCAATCGCCTTGGTATCTAATACCATAAGCGAGTACATGAGAATCAAAATTCTTCTGTGACAATGGCTTTGTCAACGGATCAGCAATGTTCTGCTCTGTGGGAATTCTCTCTATCAGGACATCACCCCGAGCAATGATCTCCCGAATCAGATGGTATCGGCGGAGTACGTGTTTGGATCGTTGATGAGACCTTGGTTCTTTCGCCTGCGCAATAGCTCCATTGTTGTCACAATACAACTGTATGGGCCCATCACAGCTGGGAACTACACTAAGTTCAAGAATGAACTTCGATCCAAACCGCCTTTCACGCATCCGATGCCGCAATGTACTCGCCTCGATCGTTGAATCAACGGTCTTCTTTTGCTTGGAACTCTTCCAACTGCTCGCTCCGCCATTCAAGATGAAAACATAACCTGATTGGGACTCGAGTCGCCCTTATCGATTGAAAATGGCATCAGATGCCCGCCACTTGAGATTTCCATCTCCATATATCAAGAAAACATCCTTAGTTCTTCGCAAGTACTTTAGATATTCTTGATACCATCCAAAGGACCTTCAGGGATCCGATTGGTATCTCCTTTCGTAACACTTAGAGCATATGATACATTGGGCCTCGTACATAGCATTGCATACATGATAGATCCCTCGCAGATGCATACGGGATCATATTCATGCGCATCCTTTCATCCTGTGTCTTAGGACACATAGACTTCGAGAGCGATATCCCATGAGACATGGGAAGATACCCTCTCTTGGATTGCTCCATGCTAAACCTCTTTAGCATCTTATCTATGTACGTTGACTGTGAAAGACCAAGCAACCTCTTCGATCTATCTCTATAGATCTTTATCCTATGGATATAAGTTGCTTCTCCAAGGTCTTTCATGGCAAATTGTTTGGACAACCAAATTTTTACTGATTGCAGCATTGAGACATCGTTTCCTAGTAACAATATGTCATCTACATATAATACAAGGAATACGATTGCAGTTCCATTAACCTTCTTATACACACAATGTTCATCCGGATTTTGTGAGAAACCAAACTCTTTGATTGTCTCATCAAAACGGATATTCCAACTCCTGGATGCTTGCTTTAATCCATAAATGGATTTCTGAAGCTTGCATACCTTTTCGCCATCAAAGGAGATGAAGCCCTCAGGTTGTGTCATATACACATCCTCAATCAGATTTCCATTCAGGAAAGCTGTCTTCACATCCATTTGCCATATCTCATAATCATAATGAGCGACAATGGCTAGGAGTATCCTAATGGATTTAAGCATTGCTACTGGACTGAAGGTCTCGTCATAGTCAACTCCTTGTCTTTGACGAAAGCCTTTAGCCACAAGCCTTGCTTTATAGGTAATCACATTACCATCCATGTCGGTTTTCTTCTTGAAAACCCATTTGCACCCTATAGGTTTTATCCCTTCAGGTGCATCAACCAAACTCCATACTTGGTTTTCGTACATGGAATCCATTTCAGATTTCATGGCACGAAGCCATTTTTCAGACTCTGAACTCTTCAGAACCTCTTCATAGGTGGTAGGCTCATCATCCTCTATGAGCAATACGTCATCCTGTTTACTCACGAGAAATTCATATCTCTCGGGAACAGAGCGTATCCTACTTGACCTACGAATTACGTGTGTAGTAGAAGGTTGAACTGTTACCTCATCTCATATGAGTTACAGTTTGAGTTCGTGCAGCTGATTGATCTGCGTCGTCGAGCATCTTGAACTTCTTCAAGTTCAATTTTGCTCCCACTTTCTTCTTGTAAAAGAAACTCTTTCTCTAAAGACAGCATGCATCAAACAAACACCTTTTGTTCCTCGAAGGTAGAATTGATATCCTCTTGTTTCTTTAGGATATCCTACTAAGACACTGTCGCCGACTTTACTTCAAGCTTATCTCGACTTTGTCCGCTTCATAAGGTGGCAACCCCAAACTTTAAATAAGAAAGATAAGGTTTCTTGTTAGTCCACATCTCATATGGAGTAACATCAACTGTCTTTGATGGAACTCGCTTAACAAGTAAATAGTCATCTCAAGCGCATACCTCCAAAAGGATTTTGGTAGCTGTGCAAAGCCCATCATAGATCGAACCATGTCCCAGAAGGTTCGATTTCTCCTTCTCGCCACACCATTGTCTTTGTGGTGTGTAAGGTGGAGTCCATCGAGATAAAATCCCATTATCTCGAGATAATCCAAAACTCTTGGTCTAAGTATTCGCCACCACGATCGATCGTAATGTCTTAATACTTTTCCCAAGTTGTTTTTCTACTTCATTTCAATTGTTTGAACTTTTCAAACGCTTTAGATTTGTATCTCATCGATACAAGTACCCATATCGAGAATAATCATCGATAAAGGTAATGAAGTAACGATCACCACTTCGCATGGATGGACATCGGACCACATACATCCGAATGTATTAGGTCTAATAATCCAATATTGCTCACCCTTTCCTTAAAGGTAACTTAGTCATCTTGCCTAACAAACAAGATTCACATGTGTCATATGATTCATAATCAAATGACCCTAAACATCCACTTTTATGGAGCTTAGCGATGCGTCTCTCGATTATGTGGCCAAGCGACAATGCCATAAGTAAGTTGATTTTAAATTATCTCTTTATGTCTTTTCTTGTCATTGACATTCAAAATTGGATGTGACATATCTAATATGTAAATTCCATTGCATAATGTACCAAGACCATAGAGCATTCCATTTAAACTAATAGAACAACCATTGCTCCCAAAAGTTACATGGAAACCAACTCTATTTAAACAAGAAATGCATAATATGTTCTTTGTTAAAACCGTACAAAATAACAATCATCTAAATTGAGTACAAGCCCACCGGGAGTGTCAAAACATAAGTCCTACGGCTAATGCAAAGAACTTTTGCTACATTACCAACACGTAGGTCCATATCTCCTTAATGAGCGCCATCGTCCCCGAGGCCCCGTGATATCATTACATATGTGAGCCACAACCGGTATCTAATACCCATATGTTGTGATCGAAAAATGATAACCTCAATGACAAACATATTCAAGAAGTCGAGGCCTCGATGCCTTCTTCGCTTGTGGACTCAGATAGACTTTTACGGTTTAGCCTCCGGTGGCTGGGTCTTGCCACAATGGAAGCAGTTCCTTTTGGGGCAAGACCTTTGGTTTTCTTTTGGTCGTTCTTCTTACTTTTCGATCTCTATCGAAACATCAACAAAGTGGATCAGAAGTGGAACATTGCTTGTTCCTCGATCCGAGAACAATTCTCGGATCATTCACCAATCAAGAAAATTAAGTCCAATAATTTGTTCGAGTCCATTAGTGAGCGCAAGTTCACACTGGAAGACATCTTCAAACAACCTAACCATAGAGAGAGAGAAAGACTGTTAGAATATACTTAAATGCAGGATTTAAGTTAAATGCATGATCATAAGGACTTAAATGACATGCATACTGCTCCCACTCGTTTCATATAATCCATAACCCTCATTATGAATCCAAGAAACAAAGTGACAAAATGTCCTAGTGGGTCAATATTCGACATTGCTAAGAATGACCTTGGGTTTGCCCAACAAGCCACTTCTTAGGTCAATCGGTAGGTATCAGTCATACCAATTGCATCATCGATAACCGACATTAAGAATGACCTTGAGGTTAGCTCAACAAGCCACCTTATGTCTCGGGAGGTATCAGACATACCAGTTACATTTTAGACACAACTATCGATCAGTGCTATCAACGGTTGATGTGTGCACAAACATTGGGTTATCAACACTTGATGCGCGTACATCTGATGTACACTACCCAACTTCGCCTCGCCTATGTTGACCTTGAGGTTAGCTCAACAAATCAACGCTTAGGAAAATCGACCCATTAATCCGAAAATCTTATTTTCATGGTTCGAACATATTCAGATAGAGTGAGCTTGAGGTTAGCTCAACAACTCAACCCTAGAAGAACTCGGTTCTTATCATATTAATGGAAGGCGTTAGTTTTCATATTACGAGGAGGATTTCCAATTCAGGTCTCATCCAAGCTATGGGATTATAGTCACCATGACTATATGGAGTAATTTAGGCATTGCATCAATCACATTGAATTTATACGAAAATCATCCATCATCCCACCAAGGCATGATATAAGTCGACTTATCCAATGCAAGTCGACTTATGTTGTTGGCAAGATGTACAAGTCGCCAGATCAATATACAAGTCGACTTACGCGATTTCAGATATGTAAATCGACTTATCCAACTGAACAAGTCGCCTTTACACAAGGAAAATTGCTATCTAGTCGGCTAATTCTCAATCCAAGCATTCTCAATTCACAACACCAATATAACAAGTATATAAACCTTTATATTAATGTGCTAATGAAACATTTTCATCAAATCATGCATGCCATATAGTCAAACTATATAGAAAAACTTGAAACCGATTAATCACTATTAATCACTAGATTTCCACATAATTTTAAGAATATCAAATTATCATGCTAAGTATCTCTAGGTAGGCTACACGTTATCAAGATTACTCCGCACTTGTCACAAAAATTGCGACGGCCAAAATAACCAAGATAACGGAATAATCTAACGAGACGCTAAAGTGACCTATTCGACATCCAAAATTATTGGAAACCAAATTTCAAGAATCTCATTTTGGAATGCATACCAGATCAATATAACACATTTTAATCACATTAAAATGATTCAAGGCATTGAAATTCAGAAATACACAACCAATCATTTCAAACAAAACAGCCCCAGCAACTTTCTCAAAACTGCCAAGCTCTGCCTTTTGCTCGAAATAATCATTGAAACAATTTCAATAAATGCTGAGAAAATTACAGAGGTTAGTACATGTTCATAACATGCTCCATGAATTTTTTTTAGGATTTATTTCCAACAAAAACTCATCAAACCTCAGCAATCTAGCCGAAACAGAATCTGTGTTTTCAACACAGACATTCCCAGCAGCATACAATAAATTCGGAAATAAATAGTAAATCACCTTGAAAACATTTTTCCATCCACAGAGACATACAAAAACATCTTAGGGACGTGTCGGTGAAAACCAATCCGAAAATTTTGTTTTCTAGAATTTATTCTCGAATTTACAAGTATACCTGTTTCAGAAATGTTCAACAGGACAGCATCCGAAACTTAGGGAATCAAATTAGCAAAATCATATCAAACGACATTGATAAATTTTTTCCCTTTATAGAAACATTCAGAAACATCTCATGAGCAGGTCTATGCAAGAAAATTTTGAAAACCCTAATTCTGGACAGAATTCGAAATATACATAGGCAGCATGCTACACAGCTCAATTCACAAAGGAACTCCGACCTAGTTATCATTATAACTGTTTATACAACACAAGTGTCTCTGATACCACTGTAGGAAAATCCCGGGGTGTCCATCACATGGACATAGTGCGGAAAACAAAACTTTTTGTTTCGGGAAGTTCAAAGCCAGGATCCATGTGTAAGTATAAATAGTCAAACCATAACGACTAAAGGAGACCGTCTCTAACAGATCCACGCAGAGGTCGGAAACCTAACCGGGACAAACCATTTGACCCGGGAATAGCTAGACTAAGGAAAAGACTGCTAGATCTTACCTTAGCCTTGGAGAGCAAGTGATCAAGCCTTGAGGAAGCACCTTGGAGATGAGAGAGAATTGAGAGAAGCCTTGAAAAATCAAAATTTTCTATCAAACTTCAATGAAGTATTCGGCCATCACCATGAACCAACGAGCTTCTCCTCTTTCTTAACACTTAAGGCTTACTTGAATGGCTTTTAACTCCTTAAAAGCCAATTAATCAACAGCTAAGGGTCTCCCACGGGAGACTATTAGACCATTAAAAGTAAGTTAAAAGATAACTTTGACCAAGTCAAAGTTCTCTCTTATCTCCTTTTAGCACATCCACCAAACATGCTACTTATTCTTGCTTTTAACTTGTCCCTTTAACTAATTAAAGGGACAATTAAAGCTTGAATGGGAGAGAGCCACGTTAGTGGCTTAGGAAATAATAAACAATTAAGTTAAATGATAAAGTTTGACTTTTCAAACTTTATCTTCTCCCATGATCAAATGACATGTGTCCACTCATATATAAATTAATTAATCTTATTAATTAAGTGATATATGGGGTTCTTCAAGCGATCCAACAAACTGGGTCGGTCTTACCTACCATCGGCCCCTTGCATCAAAAAATTGGCGGAAACCCTTTTCAGCAATGTCGATGTCCCGATCACATCGGGACATATCTCAATGTCATCGGGATCAATTTAATCCTATTGCTCTCCAGATATTGGATCACTATCTAAAACTATTTTACAGATTTCCGAGTCACTCTTATGCGTGTGACCCATTAGGTTCCCGGTTATGTTGGCCACTTAGATTAACACTTAATCTAAGCAAGTCATGAGCGGGGTCTAGCAATACATCATGACCCCCAATTGACCGGAAAGTAATTGATTTGACTAATGAACCCGAGCTCATTAGGAACCAGATTACGAACCTTTCCATAGACAATTACCGTGCAATTCGTCCTTTCACCATCCTATACCCCACTTGGTTATGAGTATGGTCCATGTGTCAACTCTCACTAGACTTTATCTAGCCCAAGTGAAATCGGGTCTCGTCTTAGGACTCATTACTCTATATGTCCACGAAGCGCCTTCATGACATGTTCACTCCGACGCCAGAGATTTCCAAGTAATGATCCGCATAAGAGGCCATGGGTATCTCTTCCGCTATTCCAAGTGGTGAATCCTTTATTGGCTACTCAATTACCTTCAATACCTCAAACTGCACTCCAAGCACCACCCTATGAGCGACCTCCGGAAGGCAACAAGGAATGGAGTCAAACACGTAATCAAGATTCAAGATATCCTTGAGTACCTCAAGTCTAAGGATACTTGCACCATTGCTATGATGAGATTATCACTGACATTATAATAGAATACCCATGTGATGATCTCATGGCAGGTCATCCAATGTACTTACTACCACTAGTAAGCATCCACATGTCAAATCTAAATATCTCAATATTTACAGTTTCTGAGATCCACTGCTTGATCCAATCAAGGAATATGACATGTGCTAGTCTATTCGGATTAACAATGTCTAGTCTCGTTAATCCTATGACTAGGGATAATTTAGATATGACATAATTGCACATGATAGGAATCTCCAGTAGTATGATCACATCATAATTTCCTTCATGCTATGTCATATATCATGGACTTCATTAATTTGATTAAAGATCAACATCAATTCATAACAAAATGAATATCAAATAAATGAAATATGCCTTGCTTTATTTATTCATAAAGTCTGTACATGACTATGAACAAAATGCGCTAAAGGGATTGCCTTTTAGGCACTACTCTAACAATCTAACTAAGATCGACATCCATAAGTCGACTTACACTGGTGAACAAGGCGACTTATCAGTACCGAGCAAGCATAAGTCGACTTACAAATGGTACAAGTCGACTTACACCTACATATCCACCATCGGATAAAGGTCAGATATTAATGAACCCTTCAATGGGACAGTTTAGGCACTCGATCACAGCAAAATTATAATAAATGGAAAGTGAGTGTCATATTTGTGTATCAACCATGATAATATGAATGTGGATTTTCATAAAAGTGTGAATGTGCAATTTTGTGAAAAATTTGTTATGAAAGTGAGTTAGATGTATGCAAATTGTGAAATGTGATCGAATATTTAATGCTACTTTATGTTATTCTAATTGAGATTGTTGCATGGGTTAAGTGGACCATAGATGATGGTCACTCATTGAGTTCGCAAAACTCACCCAAAATTTGCAATTATTTTTTAGGACTCAGAAGAGTACCCCGTTGGGCAACGGGCGTATAGTGATCGCTCGAGAGTGATAGAAGAGGTCGGGATCAGTTGTGTCTACATTAGTGTAATAACTTTTGTACCATATTATTGCGTATTTATAAGAGGACCCTCGTGGTCATTGTATTTACCGGATATGTTATAAATGCTTTCCGCATATTATGTAAGTGTATGTTGTTTTAAAAAAAATTTATATTGTGATTTGACTGAGTGATGTAGCACGCCATCTCGCAGGGCACGGACTCGGACATCACCATCGATGTCGGGTTCGGGTCTTATGGGAGTGGGGTGTTACATTTAGGTGGTATCAGAGCCCAGAAGTACGAACTTACATGGGCATTTTCTGAATTATAAGTCAAATCGTATACAGTAAAGACATGTCATAGCAGACCGTAGAAACTGATCCCTAGTCTGAGTCCCATGGGTATAAGTCATACGTATGAACAAGTGTTAAGTGTTCCAGTATGAAAAGAGAAATGATAAATCAGCATATGAGTCAATGTGGATTATGGGCAATTGGAAAGGGGAATAGTACAACTGTGAGGATGCGAGGCCCGAGAGGCCGAGGTCCTACAGATTGTTAATAATATTCACATTGTACTGTGGTTATAAACCCTCAAATGTGATATGAATGTGAAGACAATGGCATGGGCTAATTTAGGAAAGAAGTGATATCAAATTGAATAATGAGACTTAAAGTGTATAAATCGGGTTGAAAGAAAACAAAATTTGCTATAGCCTGGAAAGGTTAAATTTGGACATGAGAAGAATATCGGTTAAAAGTGATAAGAGTTAATGAGTTCACATAAGAATATGTCTATGTGTGATCAAAAGCTCAGGGATGACTGGGCAATTATGATTCTGATAAGTATGTTCGATAAAATGGGAGAGTTGGAAATGAGAAAATAGTAGTTATAGATTCACTGTATTTGTGTTGATATGAGTATGATGGAATGTTTTGCATCGTAAATGAGGAATCGTTAGGAAGAAACGGTAAAGGTGAGATTAAAGTGTGGAAGCCGGTCAAAAGAAATAATTCAATGGGACGTGGAAGTGAAATGTGAGCAAAGTTACGATATAATGACATATTTTTGTCTGTGAAAATGAGGTTTCATTTCCTTAGATGCTTCTGCAGTTATTGTTGGGCCCCAAAATTTCTTTTATTGATGTTATTAGGTATGAATTGTGTTGATTGTATAATTTGTTGCTTTGTTTGATTGAATTGGGAGTGTTCCTGGAAAATTAAGATTAAATTGAGGTTAGTTTGGTGTAAGTGTTGATGAAAGAGTAAAATTATATGAGGGCATTATAGGAAGAACACTTAAGTTGGTAAGGTTAAGGCTTTACAAGGAGGGGCATTATAGTCCTTGTGCTTTCATTTAGGCTTAAGGAAAGGAAAATTAAAAGAAGAAAAACAAAGGTGAGAAGAGAAAGAGGGAGAGTGCCGTGGAAGAGAATAAGGGAAGAAGAAAAGTGGGGCTTAGCAATCCTTGAAGAATTTAGAAGAAATCAAAGCATCATCAAGTAAGTTTAAGTTCTTTTCTTCTTGTTTTGGTTGGATAAAACCCTAATATAGCTTAGCATGTGTAGGAAAATGGTGGTTGAGTGGTTTATGAAAAATGGTTAGATCTCTTAGGGTTGATGATCATGTTGTGTTTGTTAATGATTTTGGGTTAGAATGAGCTTAGAAATGAAGTATAAGACATGATTTAGGGTTTAGAAGTGTTTTATTTGAAAGATGGGAGGATTAGGGTTGAAGAAAGTGAGAAAATCAAGTTTTGGGAGGATTCTGGGCTCGTTCGCCGCGGCGCGCTCCAGTTTTCTAGCCACGGCGAGCGACCATTTTTCTGCGCCGACATATTTTGGTATTTTGGGCATAACTTTTGATGTAGATGTCCAAATGAGGTGATTTTTGATTCCTTATAAACTAGAGACATAGCGATACAGGTTTAATGAAGAAATGAAGTTCTGATTCAGTCTCTAAAGATATCAAAATTTTGATGGAAGTTGAGTGTAGATTATAGTTTCAGCATAAGGTTATTCCCAACATGATTGGGGTATAACTCCCATGTTTCTGAACCAAATGGAATGAGTTTGGTGTTGTTAGAAATTTAAAAAATGAAGAAAATTTTTATAGAAGGAAGGGTTACCAAATGTCTTCATTTATCTGGTCATAACGATCATGGAAAAGTTGACCAGAAAGTCTAGTTTTGAAAGGGTTATGGGTCAATTTTAGCACTTTTGATTTTCAAAGCTTTATGATTTTCCTTTTAATGTTGTTTGAATGAGAACTTGGTTTGTTATAGGAAACCAAGCCGACCTGATCCAATCGCAAGAGGAAGGACAACACTGAGCTTGGATTATCAAGCGATATTAGGTGGGTAATATATTTATAGTTGTTGTGTGTATGGGCAAACTATCGTGTTTGCTTGCATGTGTGTGTGACATTGAAATTGTTGAAAATGCATTGTGATTGTGATTATGTATTGCCTTAAAAAACATTATGGAATTTTGTATGAATGGATAGATGAAGAAGCATGATGATCATGAAAAGTATGAAAACTTTTGATAAAATGATTTGAGCATGAAACGAATGAATATGTGCTTTGTTGGGCGAGAGAGGAACGTTTCGTTAGTCACGCACGCCGACGATAGCCTTCTCCCGCTGTTCGCTGAGGCCACGAGATCCTGAGAAATCGGACTCGTTTTGTTCACGGTATAAACTTCAGTTTATCCGTTTTGTTCCACGGAACTCTCGAGCCATTTATTGTGCATTTCATCATTGATTGGTTAACTATGATGCATAATGAATTGTGATGTTGTGAAACATTAAATGACATGACATATTCTTGTGATGGTTATAAGATTGTGAAGTGTTGACTTGCTTTATGCTTGTGTATACACATATATATGCTTGAATGTGTGGCTCGTTGCCAATGGCTATAAATGTATAAGCCACTGAGCTTCGCAGCTCACCCTATTATCTCCCACTCCTCAGGTGTAGAACGAGAAGATCGTGATTCTTGCAAGGCATCAGAAACTCCAAGATAGTTAGAATGCATGTGTATGTGATAGAATGTATGTGTTTGTTTGAAATTTGCATAGATGTTAGGATCGGGTTCAAAATTTGGGACGCTCACCGCGGCGAGACAGTCCTTCGCTGCGACGTTGGTCGCTCGTCGCGACGCGTACCCGCGAGTTTTCTGCGGCGAACCCTCGCATCAAAGCGCTTGCCGCAATGAGCATCCTATTGCCGCAACGAGGCCTCCTCTTCCTGCTGCTATTTCCCTGATATTTTTTTGCATGTTTTTGTCTCTTCCTCTGCACGCCCCTTACCCGGCGTCCCCGAGGGGCCACCTCGGGATGGGGATCGAGACCTGGGCCCAACATGTTTGGTATCAGAGCTTTAGGTTTTGTGTCCTCGGCTTAGAATGCATAGTAGGATGAATTGTTTGATATATGATTATTTGTTGCATTGTTAATTGATTGATTGCATTAAGTGGCATGCATATCATGCATACATGTAGGAATTAAGATGGACATGTAGCTAATCCTTAGTGTTTATATTTGAAGGAGTACGATGCCACCTCGTAGGAGGACACGAGGAGTTCTGCAAGGCTCTGTTGCACCTGACTCTCCGACTAGAGAGGAGAGTACTGATGAGTAGGTAGCCCCAGGAAATGCTGAGGCTTCTGTAGGGCTATATAGTGAGCCCATTCCATCGCAGACTCGGGAGTCGCCGGTTTTACAGGAACAAGTGCCTCCATTAGATCCGAGACTGTTCCAGGCATTTACTCAGGCATTTGTTCAAAGCATGGGTCGATGCCACAGCCTTCCCTCACCATTGACTAAGAAGGGAGATGGTTTGACCAGTTGAGGAACTATGAAGCAGTGGATTTCTACGGGACCACTGATCCTGAGGAAGCCGAGATCTGGTTGAGGAAGACCGAGAGGGTACTGGATCAGATGGAATGTGAGGATGATGAGAGAGTTGTGTATGCCGCAAAGTCCTTCTGGGGATGCTCTACATTGGTGGGAGGCTGTGCTGGGAGTCGATGAGACCAAGAGGGTTGGCATGACATCGAGATAAGACCAAGAGGGTTGGCATGGCAGACTTCCTTCTCGCCATAAGAAGAAATATCTGTCTGAGGTGTACATTCAGCAGAAGCAGAGGGAATTCCTCAGTCTAACCCAGAGGGAGATGACAGTTAGTGAGTACGAGCGTCGGTTCATTCAGTTGGCGAGATATGCTTCAGAGTTGGTGTTGAGTGAGGCTTCTAAATATCGCCGGTTTGAGTCTAGTCTACACTTGGCCATCAGATAGAAAGTGGTAGTGCAGAACTTTGGAGACTTTCAACAGTTGGTTGAAGCAGCGTTGAGGGTTGAGAACATTGAGAACATCAAGAGTGCTGTTAACAGGAAAAGAAAGGGAAGAGAGCAGTTCAAGAGGGGAGTCGGTACTTCTATACCTGAGAGGAGTGCCAGAACCTTCCCAGTGCAGTCTGTGGAGAGGAGCAGCGATGCGAGCCGACCGAGACCTATGAAAACTTCTACTGTTTCTCACCAAGCCTCAACGGTAGGCGACAGTAGAAGGGGAGATGGGGATAGGCCATCTATTCCTAGGTGTGAGCACTGCGGGAGACTCCATAGAGAAGAATGCTACCGATTGACAGGAGCTTGCTTCAACTGTGGGGAGAAAGGGCACATGGCTAGAGAGTGCCCTCAGCCTCCAAGACAAGAGAGAAGCCAGATGCAAGCTTCCAAGAGATTTGAGACTGTGGGACACAAGACTTCTACAGAAGTGGGCAGTTCTGATGCAGCCAAGAGGGTGAACATTCCAGAGAGACCAAGGGGGCAGGCACTAGCTAGGGTGTTTGCAATGACACAGGAGGATGCAGAGACCGCTCCAGATGTTGTCACTGGTACGATCAAATTATTTGCTCATTCATTTGTTTCATCGAGTAGAACTGTGTGTGGTAGAAATTTGAGCCCATTGGATACTCCGCTGATGGTGAGTACTCCAATCGGCCAATATATTATTATCAGTCATGTGTATAGAGAGTGTGAGATATGTATTGGTGGGGGACTTCTAGTGGTGGATTTAATGCCATTGAAGATGGGAGGATTGGATGTGATTTTGGGTATGGACACGTTAGAGAAGTACAATGCCCATCTGGATTGTAAACAGAAGATAGTGGAATTTGAATTGGATAACGACAGAAGAGTGGTGTTTACAGGGGACAGAAAAGCAAGCTCGCCTAGAATTGTTTTAGCTCTGACAGCAGAGAAGATGATGAGGAAGGGATGTGAGGCATTTTTGGCCTATGTGGTAGACACAAGGGCAGATAGAGGGAAACTAGAGGATATTCCAGTAGTCATGAAATTCTCGGATGTCTTTCTTGAGAAATTATCAGGACTACCGCCACCTAGGAAAATTGAGTTTCCCATTGAACTTCTTTCAGGTACTGTGCCGATTTCAATTCTGCCTTACTGGATGGCTCCGGCGGAATTGAAGGAGCTTAAGGAGTAGTTTGAGGAGTTGTTGGAGAAAGGGTTCATAAGGCCGAGATCTTCACCTTAGGGAGCTCCGGTCCTTTTTGTGAAGAAGAAAGATGGATCGTTAAGGATGTATGTGGATTACAGGAAGTTTAATCAGGTCACTGTTAAGAACAGATATCCGCTCCCACGCGTAGATGATTTGTTTGATCAATTGCAAGGGGAAAAAGTCTTCTCTAAGATAGACTTGAGATCAGGTTACCACTAGTTGAGGATAAAGGAGTCTGATGTGCCAAAGATTGCTTTTAGAACACAGTATCGACATTTTGAGTTTTTAGTTATGCCCTTTGGATTGACAAACACCCCTGCAGCCTTTATGGATTTGATGAATCGAGTCTTTAAGCCTTTCTTAGGCCAATTTATCATTGTTTTTATTGATGATATATTGGTCTATTCCAAGAGTGATAAGGAGCATGAAGAGCATTTGAGGTTTGCTTTGGAGACATTGAGGAAAAACGAGTTGTATGCCAAATTCGATAAATGCGAATTTTGGCTGAGGGAAGTTACATTTCTTGGACATGTAATCTCAGAACAAGGAGTGCATGTGGATCCAAAGAAAATAGAAGTTGTGGTGAATTGGGAAGCACCGAAGAACATAGCAGAGGTGAGGAGTTTTCTGGGTTTGGCAGGTTACTACAGGAGGTTTGTGGAGGGATTCTCCATGATAGCTGCTCCGATGACTAAGTTATTGAGGAAGAATCAGAAGTTTATCTGGAGTGATGAATGCCAGAAGAGCTTTGAGGAGCTCAAGTGCAGATTGACAAGTTCTCCGATTTTGATTCTGCCTTCTGGAGATGAGGGCTATACCGTGTATAATGATACTTCGAGGAAGGGTCTTGGTTGTGTATTGATGTAGGGAGACAGGGTGATAGCTTATGCTTCAAGGCAACTGAAGTCATATGAGTTGAATTATCCGACACATGATTTAGAGTTGGCAGCCGTGATCTTTGCCTTGAAAATTTGGAGGCATTATTTATATGGAGTTCAGACGAGGATCTTTACCGATCATAAGAGTCTCAAGTACTTGCTGAGCCAGAAGGAACTGAATTTGAGATAGAGAAGGTGGATCGAGTTGCTTAAGGATTATGACTTGCTGATTGAGTATCATCCAGGCAAGGCAAATGTAGTGGCGGATGCTTTGAGTAGGAAGTCTTCAATTGCCCATGTTTGGACAGTTTATTTGCCTTTATTGGAAGAGATGGCCAAGCTTAAGATAAGCTTGAAGCAGGGGGAGCCAGATTGCCTTCTAGCTAACTTCCGAGTGAGATCGATACTCAGGGAGAAGGTTAGGGAGTTGCAGGCACAAGATGCAGATTTGAGCAAACTCAGAGAGGAAATTCAGAACGGTAAGATTTTTGAAGTAGTAGTGAGAGATGATGGACTTATGACAGTGGGGAATAGGTTTTGTATCCCAGATGTCAAGGAGGTAAAGGATGAGATTTTGGATGAGGCACACAATGCGCCTTATACCATGCACCTAGGTAGCACCAGAATGTACAGGGATTTGAGAGAACATTTTTGGTGGAAGGGCATGAAGAGGGATGTAGTAGAGTATGTAAGTAAGTGTCTAGTGTGTCAGCAAGTCAAGGCTGAACACTAGGCACCTTCAGGCAAGCTTAAGCCCTTGTCTATTCCGGAATGGAAGTGGGAAAAGATCGCGATGGATTTTCTGATGGGTTTGCCCAAGACTGGTAGGAAGCATGATGCCATATGGGTTATTGTGGATCGGTTGACGAAGTCAGCTCACTTTCTGGCAATTAAACAAACTAATTCTTTGCATGTTCTAGCAAAGAAGTACATTGATGAGATAGTGAGATTGCATAGGATTCCAGATTCTATAGTTTCTGATAGAGACCCTCGGTTTACTTCGAGATTTTGGAGAAGTTTGCAGGAAGCTTTAGGAACTAAGCTGAATTTTAGTACGACTTTTCACCCTCAGACGGATGGTCAATTTGAGAGGACCATTCAGGGCATGTGTGATGGATTTCAAAGGAGTTTGGGATGAGCATTTGCCATTAGTCGAATTTGCCTATAATAATTCATACCATTCGAGCATTCAAATGGCTCCATATGAGGCATTGTATGGGAGGAGATGTAGAACTTCGATTTGCTGGGATGAAGGAGAGAGAAAACTGGTAGGACCAGAATTGATTCAAACAACAGTTGATAAAGTCAATTTGGTTAAGCAGCGGCTTAAGGCAGCACAGGATAGGATGAAGAGCTACATTGATGCACACCGAAAGGAGATGGAATTTGAAGTCGGTGAGAAAGTGTTTCTTAAGACGTCTCCTTGGAAGGGAGTAATGAGGTTTGGAAAGAAGGGCAAGTTGAGTCCGAGATATGGGGTTCCTTATGAAATTCTTGAGAGGATTGGACCACTCGCCTACAGGTTGGCGTTACCCCCAGAATTGTCTCAGATCCATGATATCTTTCATGTTTCCATGTTGAGGAGGTATAGATCGGATCCTTCTCATATTATTTAGACTACTGAGGTTCAGTTAAGAGATGATTTGAGCTATGAGGAGATTCTAGTGGAGATTTTGGACACCAAGGAAAAGGTCCTCAGGAATAAGACGGTTCAGCTAGTCAAAGTCCTGTGGAGGAACCATTCGGTGGAAGAGGTGACGTGGGAGCCATTGGACGCCATGAAGGAGAAGTATCCGCATCTCTTCGATGACTCAGGTAATAATTTCGAGGACGAAATTTCTTTTAAGAGGGGGAGAAACGTTGAGCCCCAAATTTTCTTTTATTGATGTTATTAGGTATGAATTGTGTTGATTGTATAATTTGTTGCTTTGTTTGATTGAATTGGGAGTGTTAGTGGAAAATTAAGATTAAATTGAGGTTAGTTTGGTGTAAGTGTTGATGAAAGAGTAAAATTATATGAGGGCATTATTGTTCGAGTAGTGCCCTAAAGGCAATCGCCTTTAACACGTTTTGTACAAAGTTGTGTACAGACTTTATGAATAAATAAAGAAAGGCATATTTCATTAATTTGATGTTCATTATTTATGAATTGATATTGATCTATGAGCAAATTAATGAAGTCCATGATATATGACATAGCATGAAGGAAATTATGATGTGATTATACTACTGAGATTCCTATCATGTGCAATTATGTCAGTATCTAAATTATCCCTAGTCATAGGATTACTGAAACTGGACATCGGTAATCCGGAGAGACTAGAACATTTCAAGCTCCTTGATTTGATCAAGCAGTGGATCTCAGAAACTGTAAATGTTAGACCCCGAATTTTTAGAGGAAATATCAAAATGGAATATGAGTTTATGTATGGCTTTGAATTATGAATTGGTATATAGATGATTATGAAATTAGAATGTGAATTAAGTATGGATGATGAGTTGAGAAATTTTAAGCATGAACCATAGTTATATATGTAAGACATTATGGAAAAGTAAGATAGGATGTTTGGTGAATGATAAGAGGTTATTGAATATGAGAGTGATATAAAATGAGAATGAGAATTTAGAAGTTTATTTTGTATGATTATGTTTCATTAAAGCTTGAGATCGATTGGATAAGTTATCTTTGGTTGAGAATTTCATTTGTTGTTAGTATTAGAAGTATATGTTATATGTGTATATTGTGAATGTTGAGGATTCCCAATTGTTGGTTGTGTTAGATTGGTGTTGGAATGAGTATAATGTTGTGCTGCCTTTGAAGAGTTCAAATTGGGTAGATTTTGAGTATATATGATGTTAGGATTGAAGATAAATCCTTTGGAAGTTGAGTTTTAATGAGGGATTGATGTTGTTGAATGGATTTGAAGTGGTTTTTGTAGTGTTGGAGAAGTGTTTGAGGTATGGGAATGTTAGGAGAGGGTTTAGGAACCTTGAAAGAGGGCTTAAGGGTGAAATTGTTGTTGATGCCCGTAGGTTACACTGCCTTTGTGAATTTCACACAGGCTGTGTAAATCTAGGCGCAGGAGGCGCAATTAATCCGTAGGTTACACAGCCTGTGTAAATTCGGAGCAATTAATTCGTAGGTTACACAGTTTGTGTAAATTTTCACACAGACTGTGTAAATCCAGCAGCCCACCCGATGGTTACACGGCCTTTGTGCCTGACCGTGTAAATTTCACACGGTCCGTGCTTTTTCAGGATATGAGCATATCGAATTTATTTGGCCATAACTCCTTCGTCCGACATCCGATTGAGTTGATTCTTGAAGCGTTGGATTCCTAAGACAATGAATTTCATTTTATGAGATATTTTTGAATTTATGAGATTAAATTAAGGGTGATTAATTTAATCAAAGTGAGTTGGACCATTTTCTGAACATGGTTTAGTATTTTGAGAAATTCGGGATCTGTGGTGATCCGATTGAGGTGATTCTTAATTTGGATTAAACTAGAGAAATAGATCTACAATTGTTATGAAGAAGTCGAGTTTCAATTCGGTCCTTAAGAAGGTTAATTTTTGGATGGAAATAATGTGTTGGAGAAATGAGTTAGCATAAGATATACCCGAAATGTTTTGAGCATAACTTTTGGTGTAGTGCTCGAAATTGGATGATTCTTGAGGCATTATGAAATTAAGATAATGAGGAACAATTCTCTAGAAGGAAGTTTTGACTAATTCCTTCAATTGGATGGTGATAAACTTGTCCTAAAGTAAGCATACATGAAACTAAAGTGTAAGGGCATATTGGGAACATCACTTAAGGAGTTAAGAACTTAGGCTTAAGGGGAAGGGCAAATGGGTCTTATTACCATCATTTAAGTGACATGGCAGTATAAATAGAGGGAGGCTTTCATTTGGAGGAGAAACCCCACGAAAATTAGAAGAAAAAAACAAGAAGAAAGAGAAATGAGAGAGAGGGTCGGTGGAGAAGAAGAAGAAGAGGGAAAGGATGGCTAGGGTTTCGAATTTAAGGGCTTTCAAGAGTGATTTTTCGTTGCTTCTAAAGGAAAAAGATGGGTGAAGTCAAGAGCTTTCTAAGGAACAAGAAGAATTTCGAAAATAGAGAAGGAAAAGGTAAGAGATGAGTTTTAATCCTTGAGTTTTTAGTGAGTTTTTGGTTTGGATAGTTTAAGGTTGATATGGGTTTGTGGATTTTGAAGTTAATTTTGATGATTATGCCTTGGGTTATGTTTAATTTTAGATGATTAATTATTAGGGTTTATGCCCAAATTTTGAGATTTGGGGATTTTGAAAGTTCTTAATTTAGATGTCTTGATATGAGTATAGGTTTGTGATTTATGTAATCAATTTTGAGAATCATGATTTTTATGAAGTGGAATTTGGGTTAATTTGATTTAGGGAATTTGAGATTGGGAGAAAGAAGAAAGGCTTTGGAGAATTGAAGCTCTAATCAAGCTCCAAGCATGGATATGAGGTGGGTTTCATGTTTATAGTTGAATAATAAGCCACTAAATATTTTTCCCAAATTAAGAGAATAAAGTGATTTCAAGTATTTTGAAATTGTGCATATATTGTTTTCAAATGATTTAAAGAATTGGTTTATATGTATTCATATACTTCATGAATTGGATTTGAATGGTTTTGAACATGCAAAGATGCATTGTGATATGTTTATGCTATGTTATGCATTGAAAGATACATGATACTTAGATGAGAATTGAATTGTGATGTGATTATGCTATGTATTTGAGTATGGCATTGTGATTGAATGGAAAGAAGAAAAAAAACATGAAAGCATTTCATTTTGATTAAATGATTTGAGCATTGCTTATGTGATTGTGTGGGCGAGAGAGGAACCGTTTCGTAAGTCACGTGCACATCGACGTAAAAGCCTTCTCCCGGCTGGCCGCTTGTGCCACACGAGATCTGAAAATAGACTCGTTTCGTTCACGGTATAAACTTCGGTTTATCCGTTTTGTTCACGGAACCCTCGAGCCAATTGATTGTGCATTTGCATCTTAATGTGCTAAGTTATGCGTTGGATTGAATTGCATTCAGATATGTATTATGTGATGATGTATTGCATTATGAAATTGTGATTTTTGAACAAGTTGATACATTTATGTTTTGTGAATATGGAATTGAATACATGATGAAAATTTGAGAAACGAACATTTTATGGATTTTCAACAAGAAATTTCTATGGCAGTAAACTTTTGAACGGTTTTGCTTATGATTGATTATAAACCTGTTACCCACGGGCTTTTAAAGCTCACCCCCTTTATTCCCATCCACAGGTGATGAGAAGAAGAACAGGTGAAAGAAAATGAGAGATTTCGTTTGTATAAGTTCTTATTGAACTATTGTTAAGTTTAGAATGTTGTTGAGATATTGAGAATTATTGTGCATTGTGTACTTTGGGTTATGATCATTGGTAATTGTACATGGCTTGGAAGGCCATTAATGTAATGAAAGCGTTTAGTTCATGATGTATTTGGATGGTGAAATTGTATAAGAACTTGAGTTATGGAAATTGGAATTGTGTATGGCTATGGATTGTACATTATGGTTTTATATGTAAATTGAGTAGAGATTGATTGTGATTTGGATATGGATGAATTTGAGGATTGTGTGTTTGAGCTGGTTTATAAAAGTGAATTTAAATGATTTTGCAGGTTTTGGGTTTAATGAAATGCAGCCGTTATGTTGCCGAATTTTTGTATGGTAGTATATGGATTAGTGTGAGACTGTTATGGTAATATATAAGATTATGATGAATAAATAGAATCAAGTAAATTGGGTTTTGTTGAGAATGAAATTTCCAAAAAGGGAAATGATATTGTTTTGATTAGTATGAGTTTTGAATATAAGTGAATAAAGATGAATTTTTATGAGAGGGAATGAAAAATAAGAAAAAGGAAAAATTTACATGGAATCGGATAGATTAAGTTTAAGGTATCCAACGCGACCATTTCGACGCTTTTCTAAGATATTGGTGCGGATGTCGAAATTTGTGTTTCAATTGGATCGTTTGTTTGGTTTGTCTTCGAGCCAATTCGATTTGACCTTGTTTGTATGCTTTGCTTCCAAGTTAGCTTTCGATTCGCTATTGATTTGTGTCGATTCACTTCGATATATGATCCGTTTGTTTTGCTTTGAGCCCACTTTCGATTTTAAAAATCGTTTGATTTGTTCTGCCCCTTTGTTTTCGCATTCGTTTTCGTTTCGATCTCCAGTTGGGGTCCGGTTCTCAGGATCGGGTCCCTATAGTTGTGGTATCAAAGCATAGAGTGAAAGTGTTAAGTTTAAGTAGTTGAGTTTCGGACCTAACAGTTGTGGTATCAAAGCATAGAGTGAAAGTGTTAAGTTTAAGTAGTTGGGTTTCGGACCCAACAATAAATATGAGATGCTTAGGGTTGAGATGTGAATGCTTACTAGAGGTAGTAAGTACACTGGATGACCTACTATGAGATCATCACATGGATGTCCTATTCTAATGTCACTGATAATCTCATCATAGCAATGGTGCAAGTTTCCTTAGACTTGAGGTACTCAAGGATATCTTGAATCTTGATTACGTGCTTTGACTCCATTCCTTGTTGCCTTACGTGTCGCTCATAGGGTGGTGCTTAGGTACAGCTTGAGGTATTCGAAGGTAATTGAGTAGCCAATAGAGGATTCACCACTTCTGTGATAGCAGAAGATGATACCCATGGCCTCTTGTTAGGGTCATTACTTGGAAATCTCTGGTCGAGATGCATATGTCATGAAGAGTGTCTTGATGACATATAAAGTAATGAGTCCCAGGACAAGAATTGATATCACTTGGACTAGATTTGACGTGCTCAGTCTAGTAAGAGTTGACACTTTGCCCATACTCATAACCAAGTGGGGTATAACATGGTGAAAGGACGAATTGCACAGTAATTGTCTATGGAAAGGTTCGTGATATGGTTCATGATGAATATAGGTTCATTCGTCAAACCAATTACTTTTCGGTCAATTGGAGGTCATGATGTGTTGCTAGATACCGCTCATGACTTGCTCAGATTAAGTGTTAATCTAAGTGGCCAACATAACTGGGAACCTAATGGGTCACACGCATAAGAGTGATTCAGAGAATTCGTAAAATAGTTTTGGACAGAGATCCAATATATGGAGAGTAATAGGACTAAATGGATCCCGATGAGATCGAGATATGTCCCGATGAGATCGCGACATCGATATTGTTGAAACAGGTCTTCGGTGTTTTTTTCATACCGGGACCCCGTAGGATCGACCCCAGTGTGACTGGACCTTTTCAGCATTTCTATACATATATATCTTATTAATTAATTAAGTAATATATATATATATATATATATATGTGTGTGTGTGTGTGTGTGTGTGACTTACGTGGATGGAGAGGAAGCTTCTTTTAAGCTTTGTAAAAAAGTTGCATTTAAAGTCATTAAATGACTAAAAGACAAAAGAAATGCTATAAAGAGGAAGTGTGTGGGTGTAGTATCGTTGGTTTTTGCAGAAGGAAGAAAGGGTTTTAAAGAAAAAGCTTTCCTCTCTTCTTCATTAACGATCTTCACTCTTCTCTCCAAGCTTCATCCTCCTTCTTCACCATCGTCCTCCCAGGCTCTCCAAGAACAAGGTAAGAGCTAGCACTCTTTCCCTTGTTTTAGCTATTTCTGGGTCAAAGGGTTTGCCCCGGTTAGGTTGTCCGATCTCTGCGTGGATACCGTTAGAGACGGTCTCCTTTGGCCGTTATGGTTTGATTTCGATATATAGACACATGGATCCTGACTTTCGGGAAGGTCCCGGAACAAAAATTTTTGTTTTCCGCACCGTGTGCATGTGATGCACACACCGGGATTTTCCTACAGTGGTATCAGAGCCACTTGTGTCGTATATAACGAAGAAATCATAACTTGGTAGGAGCTGCCTATTGCTTGTGACGATGATGCATGTTGACTATGTTAAATTCGAAATCAGTATGGCAAACTTGTTTTTGAAATTTTCTTGCTCAGATATGCTCATAAGTTGTTGTTAAATATTTCTGTGGAAGAAAAGAATTTATCAATGTGATTTGATATGGTTTTGCTAATTTATTCCCTAATGTTCTGGTTGCTGTGTTTGTGCACAATCCTTGAACAGGCATGCTTATAAATTCGAGAATAAATTATAGAAATTTGTTTTTCAGATTTTCTTTCACCGACATGTCTGTAAGATGTTTATTAATGTCTATGAGAATGGAAAAATGTTTTCGAGGTGAGTTACTATTTATTTGAGAATTTATTGTGTGCTGCTGGGAATATCTGTGTTGAGGAACACAGATTCAAAATTGGCTTTGTTTCTGAGGTTGGTTGAGTTTTTGTTGGAAATAAATCCTGAAAAAATTCATGGAGCATTTTGTGAACATGTTGTAACCTCTGTAATTTTCTCAGAATTTATTGAAATTGTTTCAATGATTTTTTCAAGCAAAAGACAGAGCTTGACAGTTTTGAGAAAGTTGCTGGAGCTGTTTTGTTTGGAATGCTTGATTGTGTATTTCTCAATTCCAATGCCTTGGATTATTTTTAATGTGATTAAAAATATGTTACATTGATGTTGTATGCTTTCCAAACTGATTTTCTTGAAATTGGGTTTCCAAAAAGTTTCGGATGTCAAATGTGTCACATTAGCATCTCGTTAGTGTATTTCGTTGTCTTGATTGTTTTAGCCGTCACAATTTTGTGACCAGTGCCGAAGTAGTCTTGATAAAGTGTAGAATACTTAGAGATACTTAGGGTGATATTTTGATATTCTCAAATTATTTGAAAATCTAAGTGAATAGTTGTGTATTCATCGATTTCAAGTATTTCATGTATAATATGATTATATGTATGGTAAGCATGATACAATGAAAGTGTTTCATTGGTACATCAAAGTAGAGTATATTACCCTTGGTATTGTGAATTTGAACTGCACAGATTGAGAAATTAGCCGATTAGAAGAGCATTTCTATACATAAGTCGACTTGCATTCAAAAGTAGTCGACTAACACATGCACTAGTCGACTAGCTCGTGCACAGTAGTCAAAAGTAGTCGACTAACACATGCACTAGTCGACTAGTTCGTGCACAGTAGTCAAAAGTAGTTGACTAACACATGCACAAGTCGACTAGTTCGTGCACAGTAGTCAAAAGTAGTCGACTAACACATGCATTAGTCGACTAACACATGCAAAGGTGGGATGATGGATGATTTTAGGTATAGATTCAATGTGATTGATGCCCTAAATCATTCCATATAGTCATGGTGACTATAATCCTACAACTTGGAGAAGAAGAAGAGTGAAGAAAGATGAAATCCCTCACACATAATATAAAAACTAACGCCTTCCATTAATATGGGGAGAACCAGAGTTCTTATAGAGTTCGGGTTGTTGGGTAAACCCAAGTTCACTCTATACAGATATGTTCGAACCATGGAAATGAGATTTTCGGATTAATGGGTCGGTTTTCACTAGAAGCGTTGATTTGTTGACTAAACTCAAGGTTAACGTAGACAGAGGCAAAATTGGGTAGTGTACATCAGATGTACGCGCATCAAGAGTTGATAACCCAATGAGTGTGCATACATCACGAGTTGATAGCACTAGTCGATAATTACACCTATGATGTAATTGGTATGACCGATACCTGCCGATTAATCTAAGGTGGCTTATTGGGTAAACCCAAGGTCATTTTAGTAATGTCGGATATCTATGATACAATTGGTATGACTGATACCTACCGATTGACCTAAGGTGGCTTGTTGGGTAAACCCAATGTCATTTTAGTAATGTCGGATATCGACCCACTAGGACATTTTGTCATAATGTTTCTTGGATTCGTAATGAGGGTTATGACTTCTTTGAAACTATTGGGAGCCATATGCATGTCATGCAAGTCCTTATGCTCATACATGTAATTATATTCTACCATTCTTTCTCTCTTTCCCTTTAGGTTGATTGAAGATGACTTCCAGTGTGAATTTGCGCTCACTAATGGACACTAATAAATTAACTGGACCTAATTTTCTCGACACGAGAAATCGAGAATTGTTCTCGATCGAGGGCTGGCTATGTCTAGATGTTCCACTTCTAATCCACTACTTTGTTGATGCTTCGATGAGGATCAGAAAGTTTATCGTAAACATCTCAAAGACAGTGACATGGCTACTTGTATTATGCTCGCATCTATGTCACCAGAGCTGCAGAAGCAGCATGAGTCTATGGATGCTAATACCATTGTGTTTCATCTTAGAGAGCTTTTTGATGAGCAAGCTCGGTCTAAAAGGTTCGAGACCTCGAGGCTACTCTTCACTACTAAGATGACTCCAGGTTCATCTGCAATGCAGTATGCACTAAAGATGAATGGGTATATTGAGAGGTTGGCCGTCTTGGGTTTTGTTATGGATTATAAATTAAGTGTTGACTTAATTTTGGTTGGATTGTCTGATAGCTATTCACAGTTTGTGTTGAACTATCGGATGAACCAAATATCCACGACAATCCCTGGGTTGATCAATTTGCTCAAGACAGTAGAGCAATCTATCAAGAAGGATAGCAAGTCAGTTGTAACATCCCGTCACCAATGAGATGGGTACAGTTCCTTTCGTACGTATTTTGCATGTGCATGCATTATTGAATTATGTATAATTGGCAATTATTGTACTGGCATTCGTACGTACATACATGTATGACATATGTCCGGTTTGATTTGGATAACTTGGATTTGGAGATGATTAGGGCATGTGTGATAATTGGGTCAAATTAGGCTCAAGAATTGAATTTGAGTTAGAAATGAAAGTTAGGAAATTGAATTATGAAATTGGAGTGTACGATCATGAGTTTTTTAATTTTGTAGATTTATAGGAATTTTTCTGGAATTTTCAGATTATTAGGTCCAGACCGAAAAATTCACATAATGACTGGTTAATTGAGTTCCGATTCCGAGATTGATTGAAAATTTGTTTAAATAATTGGAGTTATGATTTTAGGAGTTATTATTCATAGTTATTGGAATTCGGGAGAAATTACAATTAGAAATTGGATTGAGGATGTTCGGATTGGACTTGTGGCAATTAGATTTGCCAAACAAGCCCTTAGCTCCTTTAATATTTAAACTCTTACCTTTGAATTTTATCTTCCACGATTTTTTTCCTCCTTGAAAGACCTTTAGCTCTTGATTTTCTTCTTCATCGTGGATCCTCCTTGGAGTTGCTATTGATTTCTTCTTGCTATTTTCTTCCTCTTCCATTCTTGAATCCATCCTTGAGTTGGGTGTTGTAGAAGATGAAGATGGGTTTTTTTTGGGTGGTTGTCATGGGTGTGTGAGTTGGAGTTTGAGTGATCTTTGAAGATTTGAGGTTATTAATCAAGTTACTTCTTTCTTGCTTTACATCGTTTGATTGGTTGATTTATAGAGTTATTTGGATGATTTAACTTGAATATTTAAGGATTTGGCATTTAGGGTTCCGATGGGTATTTTCGTTGATTTTAGGGTTGAAATTTTGGGAATAATGGTTGTTTGATGAAATAGAGCTAAGGATTAGTGGTATGATATGTATGGAATTATTTGAGAGTAGTTTGAAAGGAGAAGAATGGGATTTGGAGATGTTATCGACAAAATCTGGAATTTCGGGTTTTACAGGCGTGTCTGCGATTGCCTTGCAAGACGAAGAACACGCCGTGGCGAGCAAGGCAGCTCTGCACGCCGCGATGAGCGCGGAAGGCGCGCCACAGCGAGCTGGAGAGGCGCACGTCGCGACGTACACGGTACACACGCCACGACGAAGGACGTTTGGTTCGCCGCGGCGAAGGCGAAGAGAAAAGGAGCTCGCTGCGGCGGAATGCTGTTTTCTGAAAATGTGTTTTGGAGGTTTTAAAAATTGGGATTTAGGAATTTGATCATTCAATTGGATATGGATTGATTTCAATTTGGAGATTATGGATTTGGGAATTTAAATTGAGATTAGGGGAAATTCGGATTAATGTCGGAAATGTCATAACTTGTATAGTACGTACATTATTTGATACATATGCATCATTGAGTATTGGAATTACTACAATTAGTAATGTTATTTATGTTTTGATTGTTATAGAGGTACCAGTGGATCGCCGATTGTCCGACATAGGCGAGACTTCCCGGCAGTAGCTCGGAAGTTCTGAGGTGAGTAACCTAGTTGGTTTCTCAACCTATATGTGTTTAATTCTATGCAATTATGCCATGTGGAGTTAAGGATGGATAGTATGTGTTTGTTTTGATTGATTTCGGACCACAGGTGTTCGAAATATTTGGACTATGCTATAGAAGTGTTAATTGTGTATAAACTGATCATAAGTGGTTTCAAATGCAAATTGGATAGTGATATTCGGTTGTGCCACAACTAGTGAAATTCGGGAACATGTGCATTCATGCCATTATGCATGATCAGATAAAAGCGATTGTGGATCGGTGCGACCACCGTATTGAGCTTTAAGCTCAACATACGAGGCTTCGTGCTCAACGATTTTCAGAGCTTTATGCTCAACGTATTAGGGCTTTTGAGCCCAATGTTTTCAGAGCCAATGGCTCAACGTATATGAGCTCAGACGCACGGTCACAACAACGAAAGAAAAAGAAAGAGTCACATGTACATTGCATATATGAATTGTATGAAAGGCGAACTGCCTGATAATTGTGAAATTTGAGTGCATGTGATTCTTGATTGTGATAATATATGATTTAGTGTGATTGTTTGGATATGCATGAGTTGGGTGAACCATCGATGATGGTTTCTCACTGAGTTCGCAAACTCACCCAACATTGCATTTATTTTTCAGGACAGTGATGGTGTGACTCCTAGCTCCCGATAGTGAGACTTTTCCTGCTGTGTGTGTGTCGGCGAGAGGAGCATGGCCCACAGGTCGGTCAGTTGGGGATCTTTTGGGATATTTTGTGGATGACCTATCTAGGAGTTGTGTTAGTTCTTTTGGGTTTGTACAGTTGTAAATATGGTCGAATGGTGTACTTATGGTTTTATGAAAGGAAATGAGAAGTATCTTTTGGTTTTAAAAATTTAGTGAAGTGATATTACCGCTTTATTATATTGATGCCATGAGGTTTATAGAAATGATCGAATCATAGTGCACCATCATCGTATGTTATGCATCGGTACGACCTACAGGCGTCCCGGCGTATACTCTACGGTAAGGGGGTGCTACATCAGTGCTCGTGGTGGACTCTTCTTCTTCTGGTTCAAAGAAAAAGAAACTGAAGAAGAAAAGGTCTAAGAAACCAAAAGGAAGTGCAACCAGAAAGAAAACCAAAGAAACTGCCCCAAAAGGAACTTGCTTCCATTGTGGCAAGACTGGCCACTGGAAGCGAAACTGTAAAGTCTATCTGGAAGAATTGAAGCAGAAGAAGGCATCGATGCCTCGACTTCTTCGTGTATGTTTTCATTGAGGTTATCTTGTTTCGACCATAACATATGGGTATTAGATACGGTTGTGGCTCACACATATGCAATGATATGAGGGCCTCGGGGACGATGAGCGACTCATGAAGGAGAACTAGACCTCGTGTAAGAAATGGAGCAAGAGTTCTTTGCATTAGCCGTAGAAACACTTATTTTTGTCACTCCCAGTGGGTTTGTAATTAAATTGGATGAATGTTATTTTGTACATGCTTTAACAAAGAACATATTGTCTGTTTCTTGTTTAAATAGAGATGGTTTCCATTTGACTTTTAGTAATAATGGTTGTTCTATTAGTTTGAATGGAATGCTTTATGGTGCTTGGTACATTATGCAATGGAATTTACATATTAGATATGTCACATCCAATTATGAATGTCAATGACACGAAAAGACATAAGCGAGATAATTTAAAATCAACTTACTTATGGCATTGTCACCTTGGCCATATAAATGAGAGACGACGTAGCTAAGCTCCATAAGAGTGGAAGTTTAGGGTCATTTGATTATGAATCATATGACACATGTGAATCTTGTTTATTAGGCAAGATGACTAAGTTACCCTTTAAGGAAAGGGTGAGAAGCGATTGGAGTATTAGACCTAATACATTCGGATGTATGTGGTCGATGTCCATCCATGCTAGAAGTGGTTGTCTTTACTTCATTACCTTTATCGATGATTATTCTCGATATGGATACCAGATGTCGATGAGATACAAATCTGAAGCATTTGAAAAGTTCAAACAATTGAAATGAAGTAGAAAACCAACTTGGGAAAAGTATCAAAACATTACGATCCGATCGTGGTGGGGAATACTTAGACCAACATTTTTTAGATTATCTCAGGGATAATGGGATTTTATCTCAATGGACTCCACCTTACAATGGTGTGGCAGAAAGGAGAAATCGAACCTTGTTAGACATGGTACGATCGATGATGGGTTTTGCAAAGTTACCAAAATCCTTTTGGGGTATGCACTTTCGAGGCAATTTGTTTATTTGTTAAGCGAGTTCCATCAAAGATTGATGTTACTCCATATGAGATGTGGACTAACAAAAGACCCTATCTTACTCATTTGAAAGTTTGGGGTTGTCACGCTTATGTGAAGCGGATACGATCGGATAAACTTGATGCAAAGTCTGACAAATGTTTGTTCATAGGATATCCTAAAGAAACAATGGGATATCAATTCTACCTTGCTGAGGAACAAAAGGTGTTTGTTTCAAAGCATGCTGTCTTTTTAGAGAAAGAGTTTTTTTTACAGGAAGACAGTAGGAGAAAAATTAAACTTGAAGAAGTTCAAGATGCTCGAACAGACATAGATCAACTGCTTGAACCTGAAACTGTGACTCATACAGAAGAAGTAACAGCTCAACCTTCTACAACACATGAAGTTCGTAGGTCACGTAGGATACGCTCTGTTCCCGAGAGATATGGATTTCTCGTGAATGAACAGAATGACGTATTGCTCATATAAGGTGATGAGCCTACTACCTATGAAGAGGTTCTGAAGAGTTCAGAGTATGAGAAATGGCTTCATGCCATGAAGTCTGAAATGGATTCCATGTATGAAAACCAAGTATGGACTTTGGTTGAGGCACCCGAAGGAATAAAACCCATAGGGTGTAAATGGGTTTTCAAAAAGAAAATCGACATGGATGGTAATGTGATTACCTATAAAGCAAGGCTTGTGGCTAAAGGTTTTCGTAAAAGACAAGGAATTGACTACGACGAGACCTTCAGCCCAGTAGCAATGCTTAAATCCATTAGGATACTCCTAGCTATTGCCACTCATTATGATTATGAGATATGGCAAATGGATGTGAAGACAGCTTTCCTAAATGGAAATTTAGCTGAGGATGTGTGTATGACACAACCTGAGGGCTTCATCTCCTATGATGGTGAAAAGGTATGCAAGCTTCAGAAATCCATCTATGGATTGAAACAAGCATCCAGGAGTTGGAATATCCGTTTTGATGAGGTAATCAAAGAGTTTGGTTTGTCACAAAATCCGGATGAACACTGTATGTATAAGAAGGTTAGTGGGACTGCAATCGTATTCCTTGTGCTATATGTAGATGACATATTATTACTAGGAAATGATGTCTCTATGCTACAATCTGTGAAGATTTGGTTGTCCAAACAATTTTTCATGAAAGACCTTGGTGAAGCAACTTATATCCTTGGGATAAGGATCTATAGAGATAGATCAAAAAGATTGCTTGGTCTTTCATAATCAACGTACATAGACAAGATGCTAAAGAGGTTTAGCATGGAACAATCCAAGAGAGGGTACCTTCCCATCACTCATGGGACAACACTCTCGAAATCTATGTGTCCTAAGACACAAGATGAGAGGATGTGCATGAGTATGATCCCGTATGCATCTGCAGTAGGATCTATCATGTACTCTATGCTATGTACGAGACCCGATGTATCATATGCTCTAAACGTTACAAGCAGATACCAATCGGATCTGGTGAGGGTCATCTTTGGGTGGTCATCAAGAATATCCTCAATACTTGCGAAGGACTAAGGATGTTTTCTTGATATATGGAGATGGAAATCTCCAGGTGAGCGGGCATACAGATGCTAGTTTTCAATCTGATAAGGATGATTCTAAATCCCAATCAGGTTATATATTCACACTAAACGGAGGGGCGGTCAGTTGGAAGAGTTCCAAACAAGAGACAACTGCCGATTCAACAACCGAGGCAAAGTACATTGCCGCTTCAGACGCAGCAATGGAAGCAGTTTGGATCAAAAAGTTCATTACTGAACTAGGTGTGGTTCCTAGCTGTGATGGGCCCATACAGTTGTATTGTGATAACAATGGGGCTATTGCGCAGGTGAAGGAACCAAGGTTTCATCAACGATCCAAACACGTACTCCGCAGATATCATCTGATTAGGGAGATCATTGGTCGAGGTGATGTCCAGATAGAGAGAATTCTCACAGAGCAGAATATTGCTGATCCGTTGACAAAGCCATTGTCACAGAAGAATTTTGATTCTCATGTACTCGCCTATGGTATTAAATACCAAGGCGATTGGCTTTAGGTCAAGTGGGAGATTTTGTTAGAGTAGTGCCCTAAAGGCAATCACATTTAGCGCGTTTTGTACAAAGTTGTGTACAGACTTTATGAATAAATAAAGAAAGACATATTTCATTAATTTGATGTTCATTATTTATGAATTGATATTGATATGTGAGCAAATTAATGAAGTCCATGATATATGACATAGCATGAAGGAAATTATGATGTGATCATACTACTGAGATTCCTATCATGTGCAATTATGTCAAGATATCTAAATTATCCCTAGTCATAGGATTATTGGCTGGACATGAATCCGGAGAGACTAGCACATTTCAAGCTCCTTGATTTGATCAAGCAGTGGATCTCAGAAACTGTAAATATGAGATGTTTAGGGTTGAGATGTGAATGCTTACTAGAGGTAGTAAGTACATTGGATGACCTACTATGAGATCATCACATGGATGTCCTATTCTAATGTCACTGATAATCTCATCATAGCAATGGTGCAAGTATCCTTAGACTTGAGGTACTCGAGGATATCTTGAATCTTGATTACGTGCTGACTCCATTCCTTGTTGCCTACACAGTCGCTCATAGGGTGGTGCTTGGGTACAACTTGAGGTATTCGAAAGTAATTGATTAGCCAATAGAGGATTCACCACTTCTGTGATAGCAGAAGATGATACCCATGGCCTCTTGTCAGGGTCATTACTTGGAAATCTCTGGCCGGAGTACATATGTCATGAAGAGTGTCTTCAGTGACATATAAAGTAATGAGTCCCAGGACAAGAGCTGATATCACTTGGACTAGATTTGACGTACTCAGTCTAGTAAGAGTTGACACTTTGCCCATACTCATAACCAAGTGGGGTATAGCATGGTGAAAGGACGAATTGCACAGTAATTGTCTATGGAAAGGTTCGTGATATGGTTCATGATGAATATAGGTTCATTTGTCAAACCAATTACTTTTCGGTCAATTGGGGTTCATGATGTGTTGCTAGATACCGCTTATGACTTGCTCAGATTAAGTGTTAATCTAAGTGGCTAACATAACTGGGAACTTAATGGGTCACACGCATAAGAGTGATTCGGAGAATTCGTAAAATAGTTTTGGACAGAGATCCAATATATGGAGAGCAATAGGACTAAATGGATCCTGATGAGATCGAGATATGTCCCGATGAGATCGCGACATCGATATTGCTGAAACAGGTCTTTGGTGTTTTTTTTCATACCGGGACCCGGTAGGACCGACCCCAGTGTGACTGGACCACTTCATCATTTATATACATATATATCTTATTAATTAATTAAGTAATATATATATATATATATGTGACTTACGTGGATGGAGAGGAAGCTTCTTTTAAGCTTTGTCAAAAAGTTGCATTTAAAGTCATTAAATGACTAAAAGACAAAAGAAATGCTATAAAGAGGAAGTGTGTGGGTGTAGTATCGTTGGTTTTTGCAGAAGGAAGTAAGGGTTTTAAAGAAAAAGCTTTCCTCTCTTCTTCATTAATGATCTTCACTCTTCTCTCCAAGCTTCATCCTCCTTCTTCACCATCGTCCTCCCAGGCTCTCCAGGAATAAGGTAAGAGCTAGCACTCTTTCCCTTGTTCTAGCTATTCCCGGGTCAAAGGGTTTGCCCTGGTTAGGTTCTCCGATCTCTGCGTGGATATCGTTAGAGACGGTCTCCTTTGGCCGTTATGGTTTGATTTCGATATATAGACACATGGATCCTGGCTTTCGGGAAGGTCCCGGAATAAAAATTTTTGTTTTCCGCACCGTGTGCATGTGATGCACACACCGGGATTTTCCTACAATTATAGGAAGACCACTTAAGTTGGTGAGGTTAAGGCTTTACAAGGAGGGGCATTATAGTCCTTGTGCTTTCATTTAGGCTTAAGGAAAGGAAAATTAGAAGAAGAAAAACAAAAGTGAGAAGAGAAAGAGGGAGAGTGCCGTGGAAGAGAATAAGGGAAGAAGAAAAGTGGGGCTTAGCAATCCTTGAAGAATTTAGAAGAAATCAAAGCATCATCAAGTAAGTTTAAGTTCTTTTCTTCTTGTTTTGGTTGGATGAAAACCTAATATAGCTTAGCATGTGTAGGAAAATGGTGGTTGAGTGGTTTATGAAAAATGGTTAGATCTCTTACGGTTGATGATCATGTTGTGTTTGTTAATGATTTTGGGTTAGAATGAGCTTAGAAATGAAGTATAAGACATGATTTAGGGTTTAGATGTGTTTTATTTGAAAGATGGGAGGATTAGGGTTGAAGAAAGTGAGAAAATCAAGTTTCGGGAGGATTCTGGGCTCGTTCGCCGCGGCGCGCTCATGCCCTTGCTGCAGCGCGCTCCAGTTTTCCTTGGTATTTTGGGCATAACGTTTGATGTAGATGTTTAAATGAGGTGATTTTTGATTCGTTGTAAACTAGAGACATAGGGCTACAAGTTTTATGAAGAAATGAAGTTCTGATTCAGTCTCTAAAGATATCAAATTTTTTATGGAAGTTGAGTGTAGATTATAGTTTCAACATAAGGTTATTCCCAACATGATTGGGGTGTAACTCCCATGTTTCTGAACCAAATGGAATGAGTTTGGTGCTGTTAGAAATTTAAGAAAATGAAGAACATTTTTATAGAAGGAAGGGTTACCAAATGTCTTCATTTATCTGATCATAACGATCATGGAAAAGTTGACCCGAAAGTCTAGTTTTGAAAGGGTTATGGGTCAATTTTAGCACTTTTGATTTTCAAAGCTTTATGATTTTCCTTTGAATGTTGTTTGAATGGGAACTTGGTTTGTTATAGGAAACCAAGCCGACCTGATCCAATCGCAAGAGGAAGGACAACACTGAGCTTGGATTATCAAGCGATATTAGGTGGGTAATATATTTATAGTTGTTGTGTGTATGGGCAAACTATCGTGCTTGCTTGCATGTGTGTGTGACATTGAAATTGTTGAAAATGCATTGTGATTGTGATTATGTATTGCCTTGAAAAACATTATGGCATTTTGTATGAATGGATAGATGAAGAAGCATGATGATCATGAAAAGTATGAAAACTTTTGATAAAATGATTTGAGCATGAAACGAATGAATATGTGCTTTGTTGGGCAAGAGAGGAACGTTTCGTTAGTCACGTGCATGTCGACGTATAGCCTTCTCCCGATTGCCCGCTTGAGGTCATGAGATCTTGAGAAATCGGACTCGTTTTGTTCACGGTATAAACTTCGGTTTATCCGTTTTATTCCACGGAACTGTCGAGCCATTTATTGTGCATTTCATCATTGATTTGTTAACTATGATGCATAATGAATTGCGATGTTGTGAAACATTAAATGAAATGACATATTCTTGTGATGGTTATAAGATTGTGAAGTGTTGACTTGCTTTATGCTTGTGTATACACATATATATGCTTGAATGTGTGGCTCGTTGCCAATGGCTATAAATGTATAAGCCATCGAGCTCATGACTCACCCTATTATCTCCACTCCTCGGTGTAGAGCGAGAAGATCGTGATCTTTGCAAGGCATCGGAAACTCCAAGATAGTTAGAAGCTTTTGTATTAAGTTAGTACTCTTGGTTAGCCTTCCATGCATATCATCATTGAGCATTCTCATGTATTTTGGATTTAAACTTTGATATGTATTGTGTTATATTACAAGGCTTGTTTAATTTCTTCGGATTGTATTGACATGAAGTTCTTTTGTTTATGGGGGTAATTAACTCATAGTTAGAATACAGGTGTATGTGATAGAATGTACGTGTTTGTTTGAAATTTGCATAAATGTTAGGATCGGGTTCAAAATTTGGGACTCTCGCCGCGGCGCAGCTCCTGGGTGTTCGTCGCGATGTGATGTTGGTCGCTCGTCGCGGTGTGTACCCGCGAGTTCGCCGCGACGAACCCTCGCAGCAAAGCGCTCGCCGTGGCGAGCATCCTGTTGCGGCGGTGAGGCCTCCTCTTCCCGCTGCTGTTTCCCTGATATTTTTTTGCATGTTTTCGTTTCTTCCTCCACGCACCCCTTGCCCGACGTCCCCGAGGGGCCACCTCGGGATGGGGATCGGGACCCGGGCCCAACAGTTATAATTTTGTATGGATCGAGAATATTCACATGGATGAGAAAATAAGAGGGACATGATTGTACAAGTGATAAAATGTGATATATGGTGGGTAGTAAGGAAAATGTTAGAAGTGATAAACACCGGAAAATTGGAGTGGAATCGCTGTTAATACGTGTGTTATTGTGAGGAAAAAGTGCAGGGCCCGATATAAGCCTACAAATCAGTTTCTTTTATGATCATATGGTAAACCCCAACCATGGGCTGGAACAAGGAAAGATAGGTTATCTAGAGTTAATTGGAGATATGTGGCATTAGCGAATGTGATCAATAGAAGTTTTGACTTTAACACGTCTCTTAGTAAGATGAAAGGATTTGGTATCTACTGGGGTATTTGCTTAATGCCTCATTGAGCCCCATTATCGAGGCTGTTTTGATCATGTTAATTGTGATACGAATTGATATGCTTTTTATTTAGATACAAACGAATCATGGGAATCAATTGATGAGCAAGGGGTTATGGATAATAGTGTGATTAGTACCAAGGAATCAATGTGAAAGGATAAGTGGGTTAATTCGATGTACGATCAATGATAGAATAAATTTGAAACAAATGACCAGTAAGTCAAAAGAAAATAGTGGAATTACATCCATAGCAAAGACTCAAGTATAAGAGTTAGAAAAGGCTAATGGGAGTGTATATCCTTTGATGATGTAAGGTATCCAACTATATAAGTGGATTTCAGCAATTCGAGAAGACAGTCTTATTCATGTGAGGTGAAAATTGGGCTACATCATGGACTGTGGAAATATGTTTGTGAATTACAAAATGTACCTCTGAGGGGGGATTTTCCAATGCGGGATGGATTGAATATGGGGACCAACTGGTAAAAATGGACAGACAGTGGTATAAGTCAATGGGGATTCTTTGAGAAATTGAAAGAACTGTTGAAATTTGTTGAGAAAAAGGAAATTTAAAGGCAATAGAGGATAGCAAGTGACAATACTACTGTATTGAAGGATTAGTTATTCAAGGAATTACAAGAATTATACATGAGCAAAATGAGTTTTGAGGTTATATCTATTAGCGTTAACAAGCAACATGATATCAATGAGAGACTTTGTGTATATTGAAAAAAGCTTTCAAAATATATGTGGCTGCATTAATGAGTTTAGTAAAAAGAATTTATTTTGAGAAATTCATGATTGTGTTGTCTATGACAAGTTCCCACGAGAGATTAAGATATAATATTTTGCAATAGTAAATTGATGTTGTGTACTTAAGGACAATTGTAATATTATGAGCTGAATTTGGATTTATGATTTGAAAGATGCTGTACTAATAATGGGTTTTGAAGGATTGGAAATTTGATTTTTGTATAAATAGACAGATTAGTAGAGATTAACGAAAGGCGGGACTTGGAAAGGATTGAAGGATTCTATAAAGGAACCTGTCCTAATATAGTTAATGTGCAAATCAACAGTAGTGAATAGAACATCGCATGGTAGAGTATCACGTATGTGGATATTAGATTGCTCTTTCCAGTGTAAGAAAATGGGTATAGTGACAAGTTAAAGTGGAGCAAAGAGGAACAATTTACCAATAATGGAATAGTAATTTCAGTTTTGCAAAAAGGACTTAAGAAAGCCCGAACTGTGGATTTGAGGTTTTTGATGGAATAATATATGTTTACTAACAAATCAAGAGAGGTCCTTGTAAGTGGACCTCAAAAGAGAAAATTGGTGGCTAAAATGTCGATCTTAGTGATTATATGTTTGAGTCCCTTGTAACGAGACTATTTGAGAAGGGTAAAAGGCGCATACGCCTGGAATATTTCAGCATATAAGTTATAGTGCAAAGTGATTACAACCAAACTCATTATTTTCTTGGATGAGAAAACAAAAAGAGTTGGTCACCCTAAGTAAAAGTCAGAGCACATTTGGGACACCATTAGTGAGTGAAGTGGTTTTAAAAATTTGAATAAAGTGGTTTTGAAAGACAAATGGATTTTGGTGGATTACATAGAAGTTGTGATACAGAGTGATAAGGGAATCTAAATGTGACAAAAGTGGTTCCTATTAAATGGTGGCAAATGGGACTATAGCTTTATAAGTGATTTTATGGCTAAGATTGTCTTAATGTGATATATATGTGAGGCTGAAATTGGTATTAATGAGTTGAATTTTCTGAAACTCATCAGTGATATAATTGACAAAGTATGATATCTAAACAGAGAATTGAGAAACCTATTGATAACGACGATCGTTATGTTATATAAGGAACATCGAATAGAATGATGAAATGAGAAATAAAAGAGTATATGAGAAAACAGTACCCCTATCATATTCTGTGTCAGAATGAATTTCGAGGAAAAAAAATTTATTAGGAGGGGAGAATTGTAACATTCCATCACCGATGGGAAGGATAAGATAGTAAATTTGGATCGGGTTGTGATTTTGTATATGTATTTCGGCATACATGCATAAAATGGCCTCTGTACACATATGAAAAGTAATTTTTGCAAATGCACAAGATTGTACATGCACTCGTGACAATTCCCGGCTTTTGTGTCTTTGTGAAAAATGTGAATTTGTGTGTTTGAAAAATAGAATTGGAGTGATTTATATGTATTCTGCATAAAATTGCAAAGTGGGTACCGATGAGCTTTCCGGTACTGAAAATGACTGTCCAATTGACACTCCAATTAAAGACATGATTTAGGAATTTTGTTTTAGTATGAGCCATTGAAATTGGTAAGATTTATGAAAATCAAAGAGAATGAATTGATTGACTTGGAAATTGATAGGCAGGAAAGTAAGTAATTCTGAAAGAATTGAATTTCAATTCAGCCCCTAAGAATTTGAATTTATGAATTGAAGTAGTGAAGTTATCAGATTTTGTATAAGGGCAATTTGGGCAAGATACTTAAGATTATAAGGCTTAAGGTTAAAGGAAGGGGCAAAATGGACATTTCATAATTAGTAAGGGTATAAAAAGGGAAATTAGGGTTTGTGAATGGGAAAAAGGAGGAGGAACCGTGGAAGAAGAAGAAGAAGAGAAGAAGAGAATGGTTTTTGAGGAAATCACGAAGAGTCTAAGGATTTTGAAAGCCAAATCAAGTAAGCTTAAGCCTATTTCCTCTTGATTAGTTAAATGTTTCATGTGTTAAGTGTTAAAAGTGATAGAATGGGTTATGTATATGTTGGTTTAGGGTTTCCGATCATGGGATGAATCTTAATGCTTTGTGAATGAATGATATTGGTTTAAAATGAGTTGAAAATGAAGTATAAGTGATGCTTAAGTGTTTAGATGAATTATGTTTTGAAAAATGGGAGAAATTGGATTGAAATTATTGAGAAATCAAGTTTCGGGAGGCTTACGGGACTCGCACGTCGCGATGTGGTCATGCACACGCCGCGGCACACGAAGGCGTGCACGTCGCGGCGTAGGCAAGAGTGCATGCTGGGATGCACACTTGTGCCCTCGCCGCGGCGAGCTCAACCATCGCCGCAGCGAGCCTTCTCACGCCGCGACGAGCTATTGTTCCTGGAAAAGTTATGTTTTGGTTTTTAAACCATCAAATGAGATAATTTCGGATTTGTTATGAACTAGAGACAAGGGTCTATACGTTTATGAAAAAGGGAAGTGTTAAATCAGTCTTTTAAAGTTCTCAATTTTGGATGGAAGTGTAGTGTAAAACGTGGTTTCGACCAAAGGATAGTCTGTATCTAACTGGAGAATAATTTTCAGATTTTTCTGAAACAAATTGAATATTTTGTGGTGTCTATTGAGTTCCGATATTGAGAAAATTCAGTGACGGGAAAATTGTTGGGATGTGCCGGGAATGTCACGAAAGTGCATAGTATATGTCTTTAAAAATGCTACATGTACATTATTTCTGAATTGGACGATGTGTAAAATAAATGTGTTTTGACTTGTGATAGAGGCACATTTGGAACGTCAGCCCACCGACGTTGCCGGAACTTCCAGGCGTTAGCGCGAAAGTCAGGTGAGTGACCTAGACGGTTCTCCAATTATTAAGTGTTATAATTCAGTGATTTTAATTCTCTGGAGTATAATGGTGGGACAGTGTTGAACTCCAGACAGAAAGTCTGGAGTATTGGAGTGATATGATATAGAAGTGTTATGGGTATGTGAAATTGTGATTGTGTTTTAATGTGTCAAATTGTGAATAAATTGTCCGATTGTGATAGTTTAGAAATGATTGTGATATAGGAATACGTGAATAAAGTGATTGAATTGTGGCATAAATGAATATGTGAATAAAGTGATTAAATTGTGGCACATGTCGTTTATAAATGAATGCACAATCGTTAATGGCAAGCCAGACCGGGCGACCATCGATCGAGCTTTTAGCTCAACGTTATATTTGGGCCTCGAGCCCCACAGTGATTCAGAGCCTATGGCTCAACGATTAATGAGCCCTTAATAGGACAGTTTCAGAGCCTATGGCTCAACGATTAATGAGCCCTTAATGGGACAGTTTCAGAGCCTATGGTTCAACGATTAATAAGCCCTTAATGGGATAGTTTCAGAGTCTATGGCTCAACGATTAATGAGCCCTTAATGGGACAGTTTCAGAGCCTATGGCTCAACGATTAATGTGCCCTTATAGGGACAGTTCAGGCGCTCGGTCACAACACTGTAATAAATTGAAAAAGTGTTACATGCTGCATTTGTTTTGATATATTTGATTGAATGAAAGGCAAAATGCCATATATTGTTGTGATAGCAGTCATGGGGTATTATAATTGTGAAATTATGATAAATTGTAATGTGTCTGATTGCGACTTGAAATATAATGGCTATTGACCAGAGTTGCCACCGATCAGAGCTTTGAGCTCATAAGTGATTCAGAGCCTCAGGTTCAATGTATAATAAACCCTATATCCACCATTGGATAAGGGTCGGATATTAATGAGCCCTTCAATGGGATAGTTTAGGCACTCGGTTACAACAAAATTATAATAAATGGAAAGTGAGTGTCATATTTGTGTATCAACCATGATAATATGAATGTGGATTTTCGTAAAAGTGTGAATGTGCAATTTTGTGAAAAATGTGTTATGAAAGTGAGTTAGTTGTATGCAAATTGTGAAATGTGATCAAATATTTAATGCTAATTTATGTTATTCAAATTGAGATTGTTGCATGGGTTGAGTGGACCATCGATGATGGTCACTCATTGAGTTCGCAAAACTCACCCAAAATTTGCAATTATTTTTCAGGACTCAGAAGAATACCCCGTTGGGCAACGGGCGTATAGTGATCACTTGAGAGTGATAGAAGAGGTCGGGATCAGTTACGTCTGCATTAGTGTAATAACTTTTGTACCATATTATTGCGTATTTATAAGAGGACCCTCGTGGTCATTGTATTTACCGGATATGTTATAAATGCTTTCTGTTGGGTCCACGGGTTCGGATTATGGGCAAGCCCCACCCATGCGACCCAGGCACCTAGGCATTGGCCTAGCATACCCCATTATCCAGTATTGTCCTCTTTGGTCATGGGTGAGCCACGACTCGAACCCATGACCTCAAGGTTTTGCTGCACCCTGTGCACGCCTCCACTACCATTGAGCAATGCCTAGGTGCCTGGGTCGCATGGGTGGGGCTTGCCCGTAATCCGAACCCGTGGACCCAACACTTTCTGCATATTATGTAAGTGTATATTGTTTAAAAAAAATTTATACTGTGATTTGACTTAGTTATGTAGCACACCACCTCGCAGGGCACGGACTCGGACATCACCATCGATGTCGGGTTCGGGTCTTACGAGAGTGAGATATTACAGCTTTAGGTGATGACCATCCACTTTAACTATCTTGTCAATTTTCAATCTTCGTATCTCTACTGCACCAAAAGGAAAGTCGTAAGTAATAAGAAATGGACCAACCTAATAGGAATGCAACTTACCTGGGAATAATTTCATCCTGAAGTGATATAAAAGCACTTTCTGACCTATAGCGAAGCTTTTCCTTGAAATCATCTTGTCATAAAAAGCCTTCGTCTTCTCCTTATATATCATTGTGTCCTGATAGGAGTCATTTTGCATCTCCTCCAACTTTTGCAATTGAAACTTCTTATGCACACCCGCATCATCCAAATTCATGTTGCCTCTTTTTATAGCCCAATACGCCTTATGTTGTAATTCTAACGGAATGTGATCATGACTTCCCAAACAACAAACTATACGGAGACATCCCAATTGGTGTTTTTGTTGGATCGGAAAAAGAAAACATGTTTTGTTTGGAAAAACGGTAGATTTCAAAACTTTTAAGAAATCATTGCTTGCAGCGGAAGCAACAAATCCAAATCAACATGCCAATCCATACATGATATGGTATAAGGATAATAAAATATAAACAAGATCAGGAGTATTACTGACTCCTTCACTACAGCTTTAAATCTTCGCTGCGCTATCCTCTCCTTCTTTGTGTATCCAAATCATTTGCCTTTGACTCTTTTCCTTTAGCAATATACTTTCTCCTTGTTGTAGTATCCTTAACCAATTAGATTTATCACTTGTTCTTTAAGGACAATTAGGTTAACAAAATCCTTTGGTGGGAAAGGAGAAGAAATGTTTGGAGGAGATTTTCTTAGAAGAAGAAGAAGCAAAATTGAAACTCTTTCAATTGGTATTTTTGATTCTATCTTTCATGAAAGGATAGAAGGTGTAAAGAACATGCAAGAACTCTTTCTTGCCTACCAATTTCGTATATCCCTGGATGGAAGGAGAGAGAAGCATCAAATGCATCACTTCTTTCATTAATCACTCATAAAATAGCCAATAAATGAGATTATCTTCATTTATCTTTATGATGGCTATTTGAAAAGACCATAACCTAAAATTCAATACCCAATTTCGGTTTTACCAAGAAGAAAGAAGGAAGATGATCCATCTAATGTACATCTTTCATCTTTAATCTAATGAATGCAAATAGGTTACAAGACAACATTAAAAGACAACCATTAAACCATTTAATGGTAAGTTCATAGCTCCATTTAATGATGATTAGCCATAATAAAGACCATATTTATTTAGCATTTTAATGTCAAATGTGTGGTTACACATTTAACCTAGGAATAACCGAAATTGCTATCTTCTTCTTAAAAAAATTGTTTTAATATAATTAATCTAATTAATTACATTAAACCAAAATCCAAGCCCATTACTAAATATACATTTGGGCTTTTTTAATTAGACCAAGCCTAAGATTCAATTATGGGCTTCTAATTAACCTCCATTTATATTTCTTACTTAGCTTGATAACCTTCCTTAAAGCCAAGTGGGGAATCTTATTGGACTTTGATAATTCAAGCTCAATAAGCCCGTAATTAATTCAATCTCATTGAATTAATTCTAGCTTGTTAACTAAATGTCATTCCACTAAAGACAATTAGTTGAACTCTTGAATTATTAAATATTATGAGAATATGTCCAATTGCAAACCCTATTTATAACCTTATTATAGCCATCCGCACAACAAAGGGTAAAATTATCGTTTTGCCCTTATGTTGGTTTTTCCTTCTATATCTCTCATTTTACTTTATATGGTGATTAACACATAAGATCTCATCTCAGTGTTAAGACTTGATGGGTAGCTAGTCCATCAAACTACTGGCGCCAGTTTAATCACCAAATCTCCTTAAAACATCTAAAAGAGATGATAACATTATAAACTCTTTATTTGAGTGAATGTTCCCTGATACATGTTTCAATTAATAATTCCAACATGCAGACATTGGATTAACACTCTGTAAAAATCCATTCCGATCATATCAAGAATTATAATGAAACATATATGAGTTCACCACTCATCAAGATTATGGTTCATAATAAGCGAATGCTTAAGTTGTATGTTTTAAGATTAAAGTAATGACCCACTTTATTCTTGAAAACATACTTGATTACAGATTCATTTAATAGTACCATTATCGATAGTCAACTACTATCATGATATGAAACTCATCATTCCCTTGAAGTAAACTCCTTTACTTATATGGAGATAAATCGCAACACTACAGTCTAAACCATAATCAAGCGACCAATTTGATTATTCAACTGTGAATCAATTAATTCAGATTCTAATAATATACATGTTTCCCATACATCTCTATGTATATGTATATTACTTAAAAAAGAATCTTGATACCTTATGACCAGATATATAATGCTCATACAGATAAAACCAAACTCTTTTGTTTTATTAATAATAAATATTTTCATTACAAAACTGTAACTGAAGAAGATAAAGTTACATGTAAATACACTTGCTTTCTAAGGCACTATATTTACATAACTCCAACAATCTCCCACTTACCCTAAAGCAAGTTTGACATATCCCTCATTCCCATCCCTTCTAGGTGATCCTCAAAGCTCTTTTGAGTCAATGTCTTTGTGAACGGATCAGCAAGGTTTTTCTCGGTAGGAATCTTTACCACATCCACTTCTCCACGTTGTATTATCTCCCTTATAAGATGATACTTTTGCTCAATGTGTTTGGCGACTTTGTGGTTCCGAGGTTCTTTAGAATTAGCCAACGCCCCACTATTATCACAATAAAGTGTAATGGCCTTTTCCGCTCTGGAACTACCTCCAAATCATTTAGAACTTCGAGCCAGATCGCTTCCTTCTTTGCTTCACAAGCAAAGCAACATACTCAACCTCCATAGTCAAATCAGCAATACAAGATTGCTTGACACTCCTCCAAACTATGGCTCCACCTCCTAAAGTAAATATAGAACCGAAGTTGATTTCTTGAATCAACATCGATTGGAAATCGACCAGTATATCCCGCGGAATAAGATTAATTTCAGAGTATACAAGCATACATCAAACTACCAACTGCCGAAGCATATGGAATGTTACGCATGCGTTCAACCTCCTCTTGGGTTTTAGGTGCTTGTTCCTTTGGAAGTTTGATTCCATATCTAGTAGGAGTAAAACCCCTCTTGGAATCTTACGTGGCGAACTTATTGAGCATATTCTCAATGTAGGTTAGTTGAGACAGAGCTATCTGCTTGTTCTTTCGATCCCTTATAAGTTTGATCCCTAGAACATAGGTAGCCTCTCCCAAATCCTTCATTGAAAACTATTCATTCAGCCATCCCTTAACCGCAGATAACATTCCCACATCATTCCCAATGAGCAGAATGTCATCAACATACAGGATTAGGAAAGTAACCTTACCTTCTTGTATTCTTTTATAAACACAAGGCTCATCTAGGTTTTGTATGAACCCATAGGTTTTGATAGCCTTATCAAACCTAATGTTCCAAGACCTAGATACTTGCTTAAGTCCATAAATGGACCTTTGCAACTTGCAAACCTTATGTTCATTACCTGGCTCAATGAATCCTTCTGGTTGGGCCATATAAATGGTCTCCTCAAGATCCCCATTAAGAAATGCGGTCTTGACATCCATTTTCCATATTTCATAATCGAAATAGGCTGCTATGGCCAAAAGAATCCTGATGGACTTAAGCATGGCAACCGGAGAAAAAGTCTCCTCATAGTCTATACCCTCCTTTTGATTATAGCCTTTAGCTACCAATCTAGCTTTAAAGGTCTCTACCTTTCCATCCGATCTCCTTTTTCTTTTGTAGATCCATTTACACCCTATGGCTTTTAGACCTGGTGGTAGATCTACAAGGACCCAGACTTCATTAGTATACATAGAATCTATTTTCGATTCCATCGCCTTGAGCTATTTTCCTGTATCAACATCATTAATAGTCTGTGTATACGTAATGGGATCTATTTCTTCTTGGTCCGAGATGGAAATTAAGCCTTCTCCTAAACCCAGATACCTATCTGGCCGTCTCACAACCCTCCCACTACGTCTAGGCACACCTTGATGTTCAGGTTGCACTTCTGATTCAACTCTTGAATCCATTTCGACATCTTGTTCTGTCATATCCAAAACAACTCTTGGTTTGGATGAAATAGCTAACCCCTTTAGTACTACTTCACTTCTTTCTTTGTGATTTTTCAAAAACTCTTCCTCTAAGAAGGTTGCATTTGTCGACACAAATACCTTCTTATCATGAGGACTATAAAAATAGTACCCTCGAGTTCCCGTAGGATACCCTACAAACAAACATACTTCTGACCTTGGTTTCATCTTTGTGGATTCAGGCATTAGAACATGGGCTGGGAAGCCCTAAGTCCTCAAATGCCTCAATGAAGGCACTCGGCCAGTCCACAACTCCCTAAGTGTTTTAGGCACCGATTTGGACGGAGCAAAGTTAAGAAGATACGTTGCCGTTTGTATGGCATATCCCTAGAATGATTCTGGAAGGCTAGCGTAGGACATCATTGATCTTACCATTTCTAATAGAGTTCTATTTCTCCTCTCTGCTACACCATTCTGTTGAGGTGTACGAGGAGCTGACAAATTGGAAACAATTCCATTGTCAATTAAATATTGCTGGAACTCTCCAGATAAATACTCACCACCTCGATCTGATCGAAGCTGTTTTAATGGCTTGCTAAGTTGCTTCTCACTTGACTTTGAATTCTTTGAACTTTTCAAAAGATTCACTCTTTTTATGCATCAAATACAAATAGCCATGTCTTGAGTAATCATCTATAAAAATTATGAAATATTCATAACCTCCTCTAGCTTATACATTCATGGGCCCACACACATCAGTATGTACCAGGTTCAATGTGGATTCAGATATGTTTCCTTTAGAAGGAAATGAGGCTTTGGTCAGTTTTCCTTCAATATAAGATTCACAGGTAGGTAATGGATCACTATCCAAGCCCCTAAGGATCCCATCCTTTACTAGCCTGTCAAGTCTTTTCTGATTGATATGACCCATTCTTAAGTGCCACAGATACTTTGAATTAATGCTAGAGATTTTGGATTGTCTTGTTTTTATCAATTCTGTGGTGTTTAGTGAGCCTTTCATAGGTTCTATAAAAAACAATCCATGTTTAGTTATCGCATCACAAATAAAATCCTTATTCTCATATATTGAAACAACCTTTTCAAGATATAAGGAATAACCATATTTTATTAGACAAAAAATAGAAATCATGTTCCTTACAATCATTGGCATGTAATAAACATTCTCCAAATATAACCTATGACCAATAGGAAAGTCCAAGATAACTACTCCCACTGATTCTGCTGAAACATAGGAACCATCTGCTATCTTGACTTGGCGGCCTTTAGGTAGTCTTTTCCTTTCTTTGGAACCCCTGCAAAGAATTACAAGCATGGTTAGTGGCTCCTGAATCTAATATCCAAGAAGTAGATAAATCTGCCACATTTCTAGTTCCTAACAAACTTAGGAAGCCCATACCTTGTTTGCTTTTGAGGGACTCTAGGTAGATCGGACAGTTTCTTTTTGGTGGCCCATCTCATCACAAAGAGAAACACTTTCCTTTGATGTTATCTTTGGCCTTTTTTCATGGATTTGGCCTTGACCCTGTTTGGGCCTTCTTTTCATTGGACCTTCTTCTTTCCTTGCCCTTACCCTTGGCTTAGAAGAAGAAGCTACATTAGCTTCTGGCCCATGAGCCTTAATATTCAATATCTCCTCCGTACTCTGGAGGGTATTCATCAACTCACTCAAGGTGTAATCCTTGCTGTTGAGCTCATAGTCCAACTTAAACTGTTGAAAATAAGAGTTTAAGCTATTGATGATCATAATCATCTGCGTGTCCGCATCCATATCCGCTCCAAACATCTCAGCCTCAGTGACCGCAGAGATTACCTTCATCATGTAATCCCGCACAGGTTCACCAGGTTTCTGTTTGAGATTATGAAAGGTTTGGATAGCTTTCACTCTTGCAAACCTAGTCCTCACACCAAACATCTCATGTAGGTGATGGACCATTGCACTAGCAATTTTTATACAAGCAATTTGCTTTTGCAACATGTCGCTGACAGAAGCCAAAATATAACACTTAGTAGTCTTGTCAGCATGCAAAGCTTTGCGCACTCTTTGTGCTTGAACTACCCCCATTGCATAATCACTTGCATTACGTGTGATCTCAAAAGAGAGGCTCTAATATAAAGATTTAATCACCGGAGGGGATGCCAACAACTCCTTAAGTTTGTTAAAGGATTCCTTACACTTATTATCAAACTTAAATGAGACATCTTCTTGTAACAACTTGCATAACAGTATGGCTATCTTCGAAAAGCCCTTGATGAATCTATGATAAAAAACTGAATGACTAAGAAAAGAATACACTTTTTGCACATTTGAGGGGCAAGGTACAGATGAAATGCGATCATCTTTAGATTTATCTACCTTTATACCCCTAGCCGATATAATATGCCTTAAAACTATACCTTGGTCTACCATAAAATGACAGTTTTTGTTATTAAGCACAAGGTTAGTTTCAATGCATCGTTCCAAGACAAGAGCAAGATTCTCAAGGCATTCATCAAAGGAAGAAAAGAACCATAAATGCTAAAATCATCCATGAATACCTCTATGATAACATACTCTGAAAAAAGTGATTACCATACATCTTTGGAACATGGAGGGTACCTTACATAATCCAAATGGCATCCTTTGGTAAGTAAATGTACCAAATAGGCATATGAAGGTAGTTTTTCTTGATCTCCTGGTGCGGTCAGTATTTGAAAACAACTTGAAAAGCCATCTAAAAAATAGTAATAGTCATAACTAGCCAATCCCTCAAGCATTTGATCAATAAAGGGAAGGGAAAAATGGTCTTTACGAGTCACTGGGTTCAATTTCCTATAGTCAATACAAACTTGCCACTCGATTTACACTCAGATGGGAACCAACTCACCTTCCTAATTGGTCACAACTGTGATTCTAAACTTTTTTGGAACTATATAAATAGGACTTACCCACTTATTGTCGGAGATCGGGTAAATAATCCCAACATTGAGAAGCTTCAAGATTTCCTTCTTCATGACTTTAATCATTAGAGGATTCAGCCTATGTTGAGCTTGCCTTGTGCACTTGGTATCTTACTCCAACAAAATACAATGCATGCATATCGATGGGCTTATTCCTTAGATATTTGCGATCGTCCATCTAATGGCCTTATTATGCTCCCTCAACATTCGAATCAACTTGTCTTCTTGATCCCAAGTCAACTCTACTGAAATGATAGCTGGAAAAGTCTGTTTATCTATATACTTTAGGGGGAAGGAAGTGGGTTTTGTTCAGGTTCCTACACATCAAAAGGTAACAACTTCTGGTGAGATTCAGGTCAATGCTTGGAAGGTAAATCATAAATTCTGGGAGAGTGCTCTATTGAATCCAATGCAACTGCCATTTCCATCAACTCTTTTCCCATTTTAACATCATTACTGGCTTTTGCTTCCATATGTTTAATCAAGATTGTTTTTAAATGATCCTTGCAACTCAAAATAAATATTTCCTACACTAAAGGATCAATCACATCAATATAAAAAACAAAATAATCATCATGAGGATGTTTCATGACATCAAAAATGTTAAAATGAATCACTTCCATATTAAATTCTATCATGAGGGTACTCTCATGAACATCTATCTTAGTCTGAGCTGCATTGAGAAATGGTCTCCCCAATAAGATAGATATTGGATTGTATGAAGTGTCACCATTAATATCAACAACATAAAAATTCGTAGGAAATACTAACTTATTCATCTGCACCAATACATCCTTAACCACACCATCAAGGTAAGCATTAGTGCGATAAGCTAATTGTATGATAACATTTGTTTCTTTCAAAGGGCCTAGATTCAAGGAAGCATAAATTGAATGGGGCATAACATTAATTGAAGCTTTTAAATTCAACATAGTTTTATTAATCACAATGTTACCAGTTTTGGAAGGAATAGTGAACATACTTAGATCTTGACATTTTGGAGGTATCTTCTTCTTAAAAATCATAGACACATTCCCACCCATTATCACCTTTTCATCACCTCTTAACTTTCTTTTATACGTACACAGTTCCTTGAAGAATTTTGTTTACCTTGGTATTTGCTTAATTGCAGCTAGAAAATGAATGTTCACTTCCACCTTTTGGAAAGTCTTTAATATCTCCTTGTCTTTCTCCTTTTTCATTCTTGCCAATCTGCTAGGAAAAAGTGGAGGGTTAGTCTTAATAATATTAGGGCTTTACAAGTTTAACTTTGTGCTAGATGAGGGCTTTTCTTCCTTTTCCAACTCCTTCTTAATTTCTTCTTCATCTGTAATTCTTAGTGAAGTTCTATTGGGATCCTCAATCTCCTTTCTTCTCCTCAAGGTTATAACACTAGCATTCTTCAGGTTAACCTCAGGTTGAGATGACATTTTTCCTCCACTTTGTGATTCTAGATTGTTGAGCCTCATTTTGATTTGACCCTTTTGGTTTTCCATGCTCTATATGCTCGATTTTGTCTCTTGCTCAAACTGTTATACATTTTGTTAATATGTTGAATACCCTATTGAAATTGAAGATTGTTAGCAGTAAAAGTCTTGATAAAGTTCTCTAGAGATATACCTAAATTGGAAGAGGAGGCTTGTGGCTTGGTTGAAATTGTTGTGATACTTATGGCCTATTTTGAAAGTAAATATGTTGCCTATTCCCCTCGTAGTTAAGGTTGGGATGATCCCTCTAGCTTTTGTTATATGTTTACTAGTACGGGTTGTATTTGTAATAGTCTGGGTTCCAAAACTTACTGAGGATTAGAATCTTAGGCTATTGAGTGATATCATTTGAGAATTTATGAAGTGCATTTCATTCACATGCATAATATTCACATACACACATGAATCATGATTTAGTAAACATTGCCAAGATTGTATGCGCACTCAATTGACATATTCTGGGTTATAAAAGGTTTAAAATGATCAGAATGTGAATTGTGTATTGCTTATATCTTGAATTTTGGTTTGGTGGATTATAATTAGTAAATTTGGAATTAATTGTTATAATTGGAAAATTGATGAATTAAAATGTGCATTTAGTTTAGAAAAAATGTCAAATTGACACATGGAAATTTAGGATGACTAAGCCTATGAAATAAATTATACGTGGCAGTAAAATTAAGTGACATTTGGTATAGGAAATTAAGTGACAAATGGCAACAATGATAAATGGCCTAGAATATTGGTGACATTTTCCAACTGATATATGGGACAAATGGAATCGATGCATAGATGACAAATGTCATTATAAAATGGTGACACCTAGCACCTAATGAGTTAAGCTACTGCAGGGATAATTTCTGTTGTTTCACTCTTCTTCTCCTTTCCTCTCACCATCGAAACACCATACCCTCACATCCATGTGTTTTTCTTAAGTTTGTGTTCAACTGCCACACCAAAAATCCATGCTTTCACACTTCACAAGATAGTCATAGAACCAGAACATTGTTGTTTTTGCAATTGTCTTTTATCTTTGTTGAAAACCCATCCAATTCCCACTTTGTATTTGAGATGATCTTGCATGCATATAAGGCAAAGTAGACTTGATGAATTGAGGAGGAACTTTAGCTGAACAAGTAAGTAAAGTACTGATCTTTGTGGCATGTTGTAATAGAAAGTTTATGATGATTGAATATGGATGGATTGCATGTGATGTTGATGATGAAGTGTGTTGAAAAATCATACATGAATTATATACTTTTCTGTTTTGTTTTTGATTAATGAGAATCGTAGGCTATGGGTTGCTATATGAATGATTTATATTGAGATTTGAAGTTTAAGTTATGCTAAAGAAAGGTGCTAGTCAAGTGTTCTTGAATTTGGAAAAAAAAAGCTAGGACTACATATATGATGAGATTAAGTTAGTGAAAGTTTCTATTTTATTATTGTATGCATGAAAGATAAATAGTTTATGACTTTCCAATTGAATGATTTTGAGTTGGAATTGGAGATGAAATTGATGAGGAATTGAAGTATAATTAAGGTGTAATTGAGATATAATTAACGAACTAATATGAAGATGTTTTGAATTTGAAATGAATGTGTTAGAATCTGGAGAAATTGAAGGAAGATGGAGAGTGCACATTCGGTTCACTGTTCCCACGATCATGAGCAATGCCTTAAAATGAAAATTTTATGTTTTGTATAATTGTTGAACCACATGAGGATAAGTCACTTTACTTTGTGCATTTGGATTAAATTGGGGCTTGAAATAAACTTAGATAGTTGCCTGATTAGTTGGTTAGGGGTTTGATAAGTTTAGGTTGTTAATTGATGTTATAACTGAAGGAATAGATTATCTTGATATCAATGTGTTTAAATTTGAAATTTATGAGTTGTTAAAGGTATAAAGGTGTTCTTATGAAAGAAAATATGATCCAAAGGATATGAGTAATGTGTATTAGGTATAAATGAATGAGAATTGGGAAAAATTATGTGAATATATTGGTTAGTAAATGTATGAATGATAAATTTAAAGTAATCAAGTTTACTTAAGGTATAAACCTAATTCTAACTAGTTATATGCAAGTTATGATGTTTGAATGGTCAAGATTTGTAAATAAGGATACATACCCAGAAAGTCAATTGAGCATACATTGAACATGACACATATATGTGAATGATTGAATATTCACTTGATTAAACAACTTAGTAATATGTGAATTATATGTGTATTGCATGAATTTAGATGCATAGATTGATCGCCAACATCTAGAAATTACTAGATCATCCAGGCAATAGCTTATTTGGAGTGTACTGTGAGTTAACCTAGATATTTCTCATCATGATTAAACTATTTTTGGTTAACTTTTAGTTATTAAACAACTACTTATATGATTGCTATGATTCCGGACATTGTTGTTCCAAGGAGTTTGATACTTGGGATTGTATATGGAAGTGTTTTCAAATTGTATGTATAATATGGAATGTGCACCCAACTAAATGTTGAATGCCAGACTCAGGTCCGAAGAATGTGATAAATGACATGAACACATTGAATGAAAATTATTGATAACATATTATGTGAATTGATGCATTCCATTACATTGATATGCATGATCATATAAAGGAGTTGTGACTTTTGTGACCAATGTGAAAAAGAGCTTTAAGCTAGAGAATTGTTCACAAAAATTCACAGGCTTAATTAATAATGAGCCCAGTATCCACAACGGATACGGGATAGTAAATAGGCACTAGGTCACAATAAAGTAAAATGAAAATAGAGTCATGTGTGCATTTGCATATATATAACTTTACGTGTATCATATGAATGATTAAGATGAATTAATGGATTGTTTTGAAATAGTGTTATGAAATGTTTGTATATATCTTGTACTTGTACTTGATGAAACATGACAAAATGTGATGTAGGATTTGATACTGGATGATGTGATAAACTTCTTGAAATTGGTTATATACTTGACTTTACTAATTAGAGTGAACACATTGATGATGGTTCACTCACTAAGTTCACAAAATCATCAAAATTGCAATGTTGATTTTCAGGTATAAGGGACTTCTAGGTTCTAAGGCAACCAAGTAGAATTATAGTATTGTCATTTTGAGAATAAGAATGGCTCAAAGGTCTGGTCAGCTAATATCTGAGGAGTCTATTTAGGATGTGTTTATTTAGCTTCTCATTTCATGTTAACATTTTTTATGGAATTGTAAACTCTTAAATGCTATGTAATGTTCAATAGATGAAGTACTTACCTCATTTACAAGGCGAACATCATTGCGAGTGCCAAATTGTTGAGTATTAGCAGCATGCGCTCAAGTAAAATCCTAGCTTTGATAGGAGTCTTCTCACACAATGTCTCACCACTCTCTATATTAACTAAACTCCTTTCCATTAGTAGCAATCTTTCATAGAAATATTGGATAAGAAGTTACTCTGGAATGTTATGGTGCAGACAATTAACACTTAGCTTCTTGAAGTGTTCCTAATACTCATAATGGAACTCCTTGTTATGTTGCTTTATGCCACATATTTCTTTGTGTATACTTGTTGTCTTCGATGCTGGAAAATATTTTTCCAAAAATAACCTCTTCATCTCTAGCCAAGTTTTCATACTCCCAGTAGGTAGATCAAACAACCAATCCTTCGCTGCATCTTTTAATGAGAATGAAAAAGCTCTCAACATGATTGGCTCATCTGTCACCCTTGAAGGCTTCATGCTCAGACACACCATATCGAGTTCCTTAAGATGCTTATGCATATCCTCACCTACAAGACAATGAAAATTAGGCAAAAAATGTATTATCCCAGACTTATGCTTAAAAGTAACATACTCAGCAAAATTAGGAAATGCAATGCATAAAGGTCTTTGGGTTAAGTCTAGTGCAGCCAACTCTTTTAACGTTCTTGTATTTACCATTGTTTCTTCGAATTCAAGTTTCAGTTCTACTTCCAAAGTTGTTCTTACTTCTCTTCTTAATCTTAGGAATGTCCTCTCGATCTCTGAATCAAATTGTATAGGTTCTTTATAAAGAAATTTGGTAACTACTATCACCAACACTAACAAACATTTAAAGATTGACAAATAACTAAAAGAAACGATTATAAACAAATATAAACACAAAACATAACTAAAATAAAGAAAAGTCACCACACTCCCTGCCAACAACACCAAAATTTGACAACACGTGTTGAGTGCACTGTGAAATTTACCTAATTCTGCACACTAAAAATTTGTAGTTGTGGTTAGTCGGGATTGTATCCATAGGGAATGTTTGTTTAATTTTCACAATGAAAATAATTGATATAAAAGGAATAAAATAGGGGGTTTTAGGTTGATGCAATCGAGAAAACAAAATAAAATAAAACTATATCAAAGCAATTTGAATTAAATAACAACAAAGTGATAAAATTGATGAATGATTTGAAATCCGATTCTTCGGTTTAATCTTAACCTACGCATAATTTCACATACGTCATTGCATTATCATCTTCCCACCTCTCTTTAGACTATTGGTCGTGAATTAATAATAAGCTCTATTAATCCTGATTTTTCTTTAGGTTGTAGTTAATTAAGAAGAGCTCGTTAATTAACCCTAACTATCAGATAACCCAGAATAAGCTTTTTAAGTTTAATTGGACAACCACCTTATGAGTGAGAAAAAATACCAATCTACGCAATAATCACACAAGCTCGGATTATTTAACTTAGGTTAGATTATCCCTAACAATATTATAACATTAGTTACCATAAATAAATTCAAACACGACTATTACCTATCGCTTTCAAAGTTCTAGAAATGGGTTCTTATGAAAAACAATCCAATAGAACATCAAGACCATTCTTATACAATACCCAATCAATAAACACAAGATAACGTAAATAGTTAGAAAAGAGGGAAAGAAAATGATAAACAAAGATGTTATGTTTAATTACGCTCTTTGACGTCGACTTCACCTCCAAATCGACATTGGGAAGGTTAGCCCTCCATCTTCTCCATCAATCTCCAAGCCATGAATCACCTTCAGAGATGTCAAAAACTGAAGAAGGAATGAATAAATTCACATATGTTCCAGTCCCCATTTATGTCATCATAAAATAATGCTTTTATACTAAAAAACTAGGTTATAGGAGGGACAGGTGGTAAGTTCATAGGGTGACTTGGTGTGTCATGCTCGTGAGTGTTAATTATGGGCTTAATAAGGAGTCACGTGTCTCACGACCATAACTAATTTGTCATAGCCATAAGACACGTCCCATGGCCATAGTCTTCCATATGTTCATTGCTTTTGGTATTTTCTTGTCTCCTCTTCATTCTAACCCTTCTCCTCCTTTCTCCATGAAGCCAATTGAGCGTGAATCTCAAGAAGATAGCTCAACAAGTATGCTTTTGGCTCACTTTAGCTATTATTCTTCCAAATTGTATCTGAAATCAAATATGAACTAAAGTGAGTGTCTTAAGTATTTTAAAATATTAATCACTAAGTGTCAAAGATTAAATGTATCAACAATTAAACATATATCCATAGCGTCTTTCATGGACCTCCCTGTCATAAAACTAGATTGGTTCTTTAAGATAGGTGCACCTTTTCTCACTTTGTTCTTAATCACCTTCTCCAATAACTTCATGGTGTGATTGAGTAATTTGATGCATCTATAGTTGTTACAACTTTAAATGTACCCTTTGTTCTTGTAGAGAGGGATTAGAGTGCTACATTCTCATTCATATGATATTTTAGCAGACTTAAGGATTATATTAAAAAGCTTATTAAACGAAATAAGACCTTTTTCTACTAGGCTCTTCTACAAATCTGTAGGCAACTTATAAGGTCCTATTATCCTTTTACTCTTAAATCTCCCTTAAAGTTCTTTTAATGTCTTCTCTCGTGATCTATCAAAAATAAGTGAAGCTATGACAATTCTCAGAAGTACTAAGATCACTTAAGGAAATGTTGCCATCTTCGCCTTCATTAAAAAAGCTATATAAATATTTGTGTCATCTTCTCTTAATGCCATTTTCATCCTTAGGCATATGTCTTGCTTCATCCTTTATAAAATTAACTTGATCCAAGTCTCTCTCTTTTCGTTTCCTAGCTCTTGCCAACTTAAATATATGATTTTCTCCATCTTTAATTTCCAATCATTGACATAATCTCTCATAGGCTCCCTTTTTGACTTCTTAGACAATCTTATTTGTCTTTTTCTTTGCTAGCCTGACACTATCTCTACTAACTACCTTCTTTACATCGATGTTGTTATCTAATAAAGCTTTATAGATAACCTTCTTAATCTCCACCTTTTCTTGTACATCCTACCACTAAGATTTCCTTTTACTATCGAAAGGCCCTTTAAAAACTCTCAAGATCTCCTTAGCTGCATTTCTTAGAAGAGTTGCTACTTCCTTTACATTTGATTAACATCTCCTTATAGTTTCGATTCTTCTCCAAATATTACTATATGCCTAAGTTTTTCCATAGTATCCCCTTTTAGAATATACCAATTAACTTTAGTACACCTTTAAAAACTTCTCTTCTTTCTCTAACCCTTAATTATAAGATCTATAACTAACAATCTATGCTAAGTTCACAAGCATGTATTAGGTATCAACCTTATAATCCTTGCAACTAGGTCGATTGCTAGTATAGCTGTGTATAAGGAAGTATATAAACAACTCTACTAGCAAGAAATAAAAGACCTTCTTAAACTTTCAGAAATATGCAAAAGAGCTATAGAGCTGTGAAGGCAAAGAGTAAAAATTAAAAACAACAAATGAAGAACCAAATATAAAAGAAGAACATTGACATAAGATTAACTGTACGAATTGTTTGGTATGCACAAAAAGGATTTAGTGTTCCCCAATGATATTTGTATGTAGGCAACTTAATAGAAAAAGAAAAAAAAACCACTGAAGTTTGAAATCTAAATGTATAAGCAAAAAACTATAAACTTATATCATGGACCAAAAAAGACAAATCGAAATAACATGGATAGCTATAAGAACGAAAGTAAGTTTTAACATATAGTAGGAAGAGCAATCTTTAAAATGCTCAAAACAATCAATTTTGGAAATTCGAAATTTAGAAATAGAAATTATATGCTGAAAAACTAACAACCCAAAAGCCCAAAAAAGAAAAAGTGATACTTACAAAGGGACTCTTAAAGCTAATGATGGATGAAACAACACAATTTTAAAATGATGTTTAAGAAAGAAAGGAAGTGAAAAGTAAGAATGCAAATCCTATAATTTGAAACTAATAGAGGGAAAATTTGAAAGTTTTCATATGTAGAACTATATAAGATAGAAATAGATTGAGGTTCTTGTTTAAAAAAAAAAAAGCAAATTCATAGCACAATCAAAAGTTTGAGGAAAATTATAAAAAATGATCACTAATTAAACAAAAATTGAAATCAATTGTTTAGTGAGGCAAATCCTCAAACCAAGCAAACTAATAAAAGCACATTCAAACAAACACAAAATGTATAAGAAAATGAGAGAGGGAGAGTACCTTTGAATCTTAGGTGGATCTAATAAACGAAAGGCATTTATTTCTTGCTTCTAGTTGTGTACCTATAATATCATTAAAAAACCACGAGAGAGAGAAAGTCATTTAACTCCTAACCTTTAAAGTTATGTTTTAAAATTTGAGAACCGGAAACTTGTTTCTTGGGCTTATAATGAAACACTTAATTAGAAATATTCTGTTGTGTAGTTGTTTTATTGTTAACAAATTCAAATTCTTTCAACCTCGAGGATAAAAAAAACAACCCTCCAAGTCAATTCACCAAAAAAAATGAAACCAAAAAAAGATGGCAAAAATTAGAAAATGAACTAGTGAGAAAAAGGAAAAGAAATAGAAATAAAAGAGGATGATCATTTAAGTTGGGTCATATGAGATTTTTATTATTAAAGTTAATTTTAGATTGAAAGTTTTTTATCTTACATAGTATATGACTTATGCTAAGTTTTGTATGACTTTCAAGAATTTATTTTGTTTTGGTAAGTACATTCAAGAATTTATGTTGTAAGTTTTTAGTTTTAGTCATTTTCAGTAAATCTTCATTTATGCATTTGTATTTAGATTAATGTAACATAACATGTAAAGTTGAGAATGTATTGTGAAATCTTATAAAAGAGATAGAATGTTATAACTTATATTTAAAAAAAAGAAAGAATAGTCCAAAATCATTATTAACTTATGCAAAAGAGTAATAATTAATTTATCACTAACTATTTTTAGACACGTAATTTTTTGTCTAAATTAAACTTATAATTGGGTTAATCTAGACATGGAACATTATAAATAGTATCAAATCAAAACCTCCATTTATACGATATTGGATTTAGACAACCAGGGCAAAGAGTGATATAGACAAAAGGGTCATATATAATGAGAGACTCCTAGCAAATTTCTAATATGATTATATCTACATCGAAAGAGGAAGGAAAGTCTAAATTGTACATTATGCTTTAACAAGAACATCAAAAGTTCATTCATATTAGAAGTGAGAAAATTCTAAATTGTGTACTAGGTTTTGACAAAAACGTTAAAGATTTAAGGAAGATAGATTATGAGTATAACATAATTTTGTATAGGAAAGAAGAAGTAAAAGTGTCTTACTTACATTATGGCCCTTGATGAGAACATAATTTTTTTAAAAGAGACATTATTAGTATGACTTTAATTTTATTTATGAAAGAGAGATAAAATATCTACAAGTCTATAAAAAGACTACAATTCAAGTTCTTAAGATAGTCTAAACACTTTTAATTTCTTTTTAGATTGAAAATGCAAGAAAAATTTAAATAATATTTTTAAGTTTTATTTTAATTAAATTACTGATGTGTGTTTAATTGTTTATACATTTACTCCATAAAACTTAGTGATTAAAGCTATGAAATGATCAAGATAGTCAATTTTGTTTATATTTGGTTTTAGGTACAATTTGGAAACATGAGAGCTAAAATGAGTTAAAAGCACATTTCTTGAGCCATCCTTTTGACATATTAGAGTGAAAATGGGAAAAGAAAATTTAAGGAAATGAAGGATTCAACATGACCTACTAGATTCAAGATTATGTATCAACTTGCACGACTATGCATAATCACAAAAGTGGCATTATTTTGATGCATAGTTGGATGCACGACCGTGCATCTTCACCAAAACCTCGCTTTAAAAATATAAATAGACATGTGTGTGGTCAAAGAAGGCATGAATGGTTTTTGGAACACAAAGGTTAGCAGAACTATGACTTCTTGGATATCTATAGAGGGTTAATCCTTCTTCCTTCCGATTCGAAGGTGAAATTGAAGCTGAAGATCTCAATTGAGCATCTCTTCATTATGTATTGTTGACTTTGTCTTTAGAAGTTGTTTATGTTATTCTTAGCTTAATGTTTTGGGTATTCATGTATAAATGATTTATATTCTCATTCTTAATAGATTGTTTATGAATGAACTCATTGCTAGAATATGGAATACAATAGTTAATATTTGTATTTTCAATTGATTTTTGGTAAACCTAATAGTGATAAATCATTAAGGATAACAAGATATAGGTTAAATGGCCCAAGCTTGTGAGATTATTGCCTAGATTAATCTGTTTTCCTAATTTGTCATCCAATTGTCCTATTAAATCTAAAGAGATTATTTTAGGTTATTTGATAGATAGGTTTAGTCAAAGAACTTATTTTGATTAAACACGACCTAAGAGAAAACCGAGATTAAAAGAACTTATTGTTAACTTACGATTAATAGTTTCTAAGAGAGGAGTGAAATCAATAAGACGATGAAGTTTGTTTATTTGTTTATAAGCTGAGATTGAACCAAAAATTGAATTCCAAGCTCATTCACCAATTTTTTCCACTTTTTTGCTGTTTAATTTGATTTTCTTTCATTAGTTTAATTTCACTTTATTTAGTTTATTGATTCAAACCAAGACCCGCCATTACCTAACACTAATTCTTTTCGTTGGAAAAGCTACACGTACACTTATTGTGGATACGATCCCTACTCACAACTACTATAAATTTAGTTTTATAGAGTTATGTTTCATTTTTTGGTTTATTCAACACTCATCAAGAATTTTGACACAGTTGCCAAGAAGTGTAGTGCTTTAATTTTTGTTTTTTATTTCAATTAGTGTTTTGTATATAGTTGTTTCTAACTAGTTTTTATATTTATTTCTTCATCTTCTCATGTTTATTAGTGTTTGTGTATAGAAAGGACACTTTGGAGGGAGGATGTCACTACTGGAGTATGTTAATGTTATTAGTGGAAAATTTTTCCCATTACCCATGTTTCCAATCCTGTAACTCAGGTTGAAGAGATCACTTGAACCTCTTTTATAAACGAAATTGCCTAAAAACTACTTCCTAAATAGACTACATGGTGCACAATAATTCCCACATAGACCATAAGCCTCTTATGCTAATGTAGGTGCATCTTTGGAAGGCTTAGTTAAGTCTATTGCTATTAATTCATCAGGATGTAAAACAATTCCAATACGATGCAAGGTCTAGATTCCCAAACTTGGTAAGTCAGATGGGTTAGATGGTGGTAACTATCAACCACTTAGAGTTATAAAGCCTATAGAAGCAGTCATATCAACCCGAGGAGAATCCAAAGAGCATTAGCATGATAACCTTAGGGAGTGAAAAAGAGCTTGAGAATCTTGAGAGGAATAACTAAGGAATTGTTAGTGAAGAAGAAACTGAGAAGGAGCTTGAAGGAGAAAGGGATATATCATTTAGCTTGAAGAATATGGAGAAGACTACTCAGGGGATTGTTTATGAAGAAGATGAGAAGAAGCTTGAAGAAAAAAAAAGATATATCATTTTGCTCAAAGGTAAATACTAAATCCCTAATTATTGTTAAGATTAATTGTAGCACCTCCTTACCGCAGGGTACAGACTGAGACGCTCGGAGGTTATTCCGATACATATCCTACAATAAGGGCCAGCTACTTTCACTCACTACATTCACTATACATGGCATGATATCATAATTCACTTATAAAGCATCATAAGAAATCACAATATTTTAGAAACCAACTTTTTCCTCATTTCATTGCATAAAATCTAAAGTCTACATTTTCTTTCAACATTTTCCTTATGTACATCATCAAACCTAGTACAAAAGTACTACATGAAAGAGGAAAATATATAAAATCTATCTAAGCTATCTAAAAATCCCAGCTGATCGACCTTTGAGCCATGACTTCTCTTACTAAACATAATCTACGCAGCTGGATGAGCCTCTCGTAGCTAGAGTCGTCTCTCAGTCCTAAAAAGACAACGTTGTAATTTCGGTGAGTTTTACAAACTCAGTGAGGTAACCATCATCGATGGTTCACTCATTGTATGCAACACAACATTTCTCATAACATATATTTTCACAAAATTGCACTTGACATAAACATCACTTTTTCATTTGAGCATAGGCGATTTTGGCATTTCAATCAATCAAACATACTTGATATAAATGCATATGAAATGCTCATGAGACACTTTTTATTTATTACGTTATTGTGACTAAGTGCCTGAACTGTCCCGTATCTATTTTGGATACCGGACTCATTAATAACTGTCCCTTATCTGATGAGGATACAGGACTCATTATACATAGTGAGCCTTAGGCTTTTAATCACTGTTTGAGCTTGAGACTCTTTTCACTCGTTGAGCATTAGGCTCTGATCGGTGACTAATTTTGTCACAACTGCCATTATTTGATTGTGCATTCATGAATGGAATGCATGTACCATAATCACTCACATTATAAAGCACTTAGGTCTTTACATTCATATTCAAGCAGCACTTCAATATACATTCTACATTCATAATCATTGGACCTTCTGTTCGGAATCAACAATCAAACACATTCATTTCACATTTATTTATCATTCAAGCATAAATTAAGCAAACAATAATTGAGAGAAACCATCTAGGTTACTCACAAGTTGCTCTCGAAATTAATGCCTGAAAGTTTCCCAACGTCTGGAGGTTGACATTCCAGTTGCTCCTCTATAATAATCAACATACACATATATCACAATTTGCACAATCATAAGTATTTAATAATGCACATGTATGAAATGAAATATATACAGTGCATGTTCATGACAATCCCGGGTATTTATCCATCAATTTCATCACAAAGTCATTCTCATATTAAAACTCATCTAAGTACAATTTATACTTAGGTTTATGTCTCACTAAAACCATTAAAAATCACATTTCATTCTCATTGAATCACTTCAGATTTTTCCAAGACACACTTTCGGGTCTACTATTCACGTTATATTGGAGAGTGCAATTGATGTCATTTGGTCATGCCCTCTTCTATAAAAGTGTTCCCTTATGCCTTATGTTTCTATTGATACCAAAATCACTCAATTTGGTTTAATAATTTGGAAGATATGCCTCAAACATTTTCGGACTTCTCTTATCCAAAACAGTATACTATACACAACTTCCTTCTAGAAATTAAACATCTTAGAGACTGAATCACAATTCGACTTCTTCAGATAAGTTTATTCCAAATCAAAAATCATCTCATTTAGAATCTTATAGATCTAGGTATAAACGAAATAGCCAAACATGTTCAATGAAATCAGACCAGTTCATAATATTCCAATAGATTCCCTCACTTTCTTTCAACCAAACTTTTCCAAATAAATTCATAATGCTACCAATTTTCATGTAGAGATATAAATATGTGCTAGGAATCCATTGGTCTAAGAATCACTGCATTTGGAGGTTGGATGACAAAGTTATGGCTGAAAGAATCAAGCAAGGTGTTGTCCTCAATCATATTGAACCTATTTCGGGCCAACTAATGTAACTTTCTCTATAGGTATTAGATCAAGGTCATTATTAGATGGTTTGAAAGAGGACTTCAAGATCTACAACTTTTGTGAAGACCTTGAAGACAAATTATATCATATAAAGGGTCAAAATTGGACCAGATGATACAAAATGAACAGTGAAGAAGAAGCAGATGATCAACTTAAGACGAAGCAGAAAGTCAACCTAAGACGAAGCAGATGGTCAACTTAAGATGAAGTAGAAAGTCATCCTAAGACGAAGTAGATGGTCAACTTAAGACGAAGTAGAAAGTCAACTTAAGATGAAGGAGATGGTCAACTTAAGACGAAGCAAAAAGTCAACCTAAGATGGAAGTAGATGGTTAACTTAAGACAAAGCAGAAAGTCAACCTAAGAAGAAACAGATTACACCCCTGAGCATCTCCACTCATAAATATCATAACTTTCGACTCCAATGTCCAAAAAATTTATACTATATACTGTTAGAAAGCTAGAAAGATAAGATACAACTTTCTAGTAGACAACTTTATCTAATTTAGCCTAGATTAAACCAAAGTTTGCCCTGAAGTTAGAACACAAAATTTACCCCTAAGGAAGACTCAAAATTTTACACTGTACAAACTTGGAAAGTCCTGAGTATAACCATTCAGCTATCAATTTGACTTCATTAAACTCTCAAATCTCAACTCAATAGTGATTTCAAATTGAAAATTTCCATAACGCATAATCACTAAAATTGGTTCTAGAATACTTAAACTCATTTAGTTTCTAACTCCATGGTCTAAAACTCTTCCAAAAAAATCCAAAAGATTCAAATGATCTTACCTTGATTCTTTACCAAATGAGGAGATCTTTGGCTCAATTTGAAGTTCTTCTCTCCATCTTCCTTTTTCTCTTCTTGACTGACTTCAAAATCTCTCGAAGTGTTGAAACCCTAGCTCAACTCTTTTCTTTTCTCTCAACCACCGAAATTCTCTTCTTTTTCTTTCTTAATTTCTCTTTCTCTTTCTCTCAATTCATGTTTCCCCCTTCTTAAAAAGCAAGACTATATTTCTTTCTTCCATTTCTACCCTTAATGAGCCCAAAAGCCCCTTTTTAACTCTTAAATAACTATAACTTATTTTTAACAATTTACCAAAGCCACTCAACTAAGTTAGTGACACTTGTCACTTTCCTAATGTCTAAGCTCTAACCAAGTTCATTTTAAACTAATTTTTTCAACTCTCATCTTTGCAATCCAATTATCTCCAATATTCTTTTGATTCCTTTTTCCTATTTTTCCTAAAATTCATAATTTCTGAAATTATCCCTAAATTCAACAAAATTCAAAAATACAACAATTCCACTAATCAATAAAATTTCCAATATAAATAAATTCAAAGTTATCAAAATTTCCAAAAATCACAACTCAATCTAATTATACCTAGAATCATTCATGAATACATGTACAATTATTTTCATGTGCAAAACTTTCACTATTCACGTGTATTTGTATGTCATATTATGCATGAGCATGAAAAATGCATTTCTAAGCTCTCATTAATCACTCATATTTACTATTCTAACCTCCCACAAGTGATGGGATTTTACACTAACACTTTACCTTTACCTAGCAGGTTAGGAAATTGAAGAAGGAGGAAAAGAATGAAGAGATATTGGAGATTTTTCAAGAGCCCAGTGATTCAAAAGTGATTAAGAGTTTGAAGATATGGAAGACATTGAATGTGAGTGGTCATTAACTCAGGCCCTATCCTAACGAACCTCAAGTGGAAAAGGAAGAAGTTGTGAGACTTGAAGATCATAATTTTATCACGTGATGAGGAAAACATGGAGTCAGGCTATTGACAATAAACAAATAGGCTATTTGAGACACAACCTAAGGGAAATTTCTTTCTTTTCATTTACATTTTTGCATTTGTCGTTTTACTGAATGCTCTATTTCTTATATTTAACATTACACTAGGGATAATGTAAGTTTTAAGTGTGGGGTGGAGATTATCATTTATGCTTTTAAGTTAGTTGTTTCTTATGTGCATGTGTGTTTTTAAATGTATTTTTTAAAAAGAGAGAAAATCAACCCAAATCAAACAAACATTTTTTTTCTTTTTTTATGGCTTCTATGACTTTATAGTCATAATTAGAAGTAAAATTAACTAGAAAATTCATGGAAACTTAGATATGTAATTTTACTCTTATGATTGGTCAGTATACATTATCTTTATAAGATTAGGGACTAGTGGTAGACACAAGCCAGTCAAATTTTCAGCCATTATAAACTGACATCTCTATATCAATCTCATTGTCTTTTGTTTAAGTGTGACCTTCATGAAATGTACTTCCTGACTTTTCCTTGATTTTTTATTTGAGACCATATTTTTATCACATACATTAACATGAAAACAATATAGGCATTCTTTCTTTTACAAGCTACATCAACAAAATAGCCTATCTATTGATATGATTTTCCTTTTGATAAAGTCCCCTTAAGCTTTATTTACCTTTTTTTGTGCTAACCATATTACATGCTTTTAACCTAATTAAATGTCCCAATCAAGCCTCAAAGTTATTAGAGCATTTGTTTATTATTGATGATTACGGATGCACAAAATTATAAGTGTGGGGATATGCATATATGCGAGTTGGTTATAATTTATTGAATGATATTTTATGTCTTATCAAATAATTCCAATGTTGATGTAGTTTCATTCAAATTTCATATAAAGAAATAGAAAAGAAAAACAAAAAAGAAAAAAGAAAAGAAAGAAAAATATATTTAAATAAAATTAACAAGGAGAAAATGCATTTGTGTTGAAAAATTATTCATGGTTAGTCTTTCTTTCTATAGTTTTATAGAATGGGTGATTTGATTGTGATGTAAATGAGGGAAATGTTATTTTGAAGGGTCACTCCTTATAGTTGCAATGTGTAGTTTATCATCACTTTTTACGAGTCATTCCTTCTAATTCCTTATGCTTCATGGGGATTGTGATGCAAGAGCTTGAAGATGAGCTGTGAAACATAATTTTCGCATTCATTATAGCTGATGAGACCCAGTTGTGAGTGAAGTTAATTTTTGTTCTTGATGTTCCATTGAGTGTTTTCTTTACGTCATTAGCTTTGATGACTTTTGCAATACAATATCCAAATACATCTCACCTTAACCTTTGCCCATATTACAATCTTAAAAAGTCCTTTGATTTATGATTACCCATGTGAATCTTAGTGGTGGAAAATGAAATGATATGCAAAGTTGTGGAGTGTTTTGATTATGAATGTTGTTTGAGTGTACCTATAAATCTATCATATTCTTAAACACATTTTGTTGAATTTTACCCCTAAGTTGTTAATTGATCATGAATGTTGTTAATTGATCATGAGTAGAGGAATTTAATGTTTAGTTCTTGCTATAGTTTTGAAAGATATTTCTCTTTTCTTATGACTATTTATTCTTATGAAATATGGAAAATGTGAAAGTGTTTTGGTTTGTGATTTTAATTTTGTTGTTTTGCTTGATGACGGTTTAAAGCTAATTGTGGGGGAACTTGATGTGTGCTTAATTGTTTATACATTTTCTCTATAACACTTTGTTATTAAAGTTTTGAAATAATTAAGATACTCATTTTAGTTTTAGTTACTATTTGGAAACACGAGAGCTAAAATGAGTTAATAACATATTTCTTGAGCCATCCTCTTGACGTTCAAACTCATTTATCTTTGTGGAATAAGGAGATAGATTAGAGTGAAAATGGGACAAGAAAACGCATGAAAATGAATGATTTAGCATGACTTACAAGATGCACGGTCGTGTATCAACTTGCACGACCCTGCATACTCAGGAAAATGGCGTTATTTTGATGCACGACTATGTAACAAATAACGCATCTTCATGAAAACCTAGTTTTCACATAAATAGACACGTGTGTAGTCAAAGAAGGCATGAATGATTTTTGGGACACAAAGGATGACAAAACTATGACTTCTTGGAGACTTATAGAGGGATAATCCTTTTTCCTTCCAGTTCAAAGGGGAAATCGAAGCTAAAGATCACAATTAAACATCTCTTTATTGTGTATTGTTGACTCTCTCTTTAGAAATTGTTTATGTTATTCTTAGCTTAATGTTTTGGGTATTCCTATATGAATGATTTATATTCTCGTTCTCAATAGATTGTTTATGTATGAACTCATTTCCAAAATACAGAATACAATACATTTTAGTTGTATTTCAATTCATTTGTGGTTAACTAATGGTGATGAATCATTAAGGATAACATGAAATAGGTTAAATAACCTGGCCTATGCAATTATTGCCTAAATTAATCTATTTTCCTGGTTTATAATGTGACTGTCCTGTTAAATTTAGAAGGCTTATTCTAGGTTGTTTGATAGCTAAGTTTTAGTCAAAAAGCTTTTTTTGATTAAACACGATCTAAGGAAAAATTGGGTGTAACAAAGCTTATTGTTAACTTACGATTAATAGTTTCTAAAAGACGTGTAAAATCAATAAGATGATTAAGTATGTTTATTTGTGTATAGGTTGAGATTGAACCAAGAATTAGATTCCAAACTCATTCATCAATTTTCTCACTTTTATGTTTAATTTGACTTACTTTCATTAGTTTAATTTCACTTTATTTAGTTTATTGATTCAAACCACCCCCATAAGCTACACGTATACTCTCTATGGATACGAACTCTACTCACCACTACTATAAATTTAGTTGTGCAAAGTTAGATTTTATTTTTTAGTGTATTTGACAAGCTTCAAGTACTTATTTGAAAAATAAAAATTCATTTTCATGGACAATAACTTCAATTTTAAATATTGTTCTACGTGACACAAAATTATATTCCTAAATGAAATGATTATTATATAAAAATAATAAAGCTAATGGGCAACATTATATTGTTAACTATAATAACAATATATACAATAACTAGAAAATTTTATACTTTTCTTGAGAACTGAACTATCAATTTCCTAAAATCATGAATTCAATATATCTAATGAGATAGAAAACCCTTACTACGAAATCATGAATTCTTCATTAAAATTTTTACCCTTACTACGAAATCATGAATTCTTCATTAAAAGTTTTATTATTTACTAATGAAGAGAAGAAGCACAAATAAAAATTAAGAACTAGAGGATGGATAGTTTATCCAATTGTAGGTATTGAAGAAAACTAAAAGAAAAAGAAAAAGACACTTGAATTATGAATAATTGTAAATACCATATCGAACTTTGTATCAATTTTAGTTTTATATGGTACAATACCGGTATCATCAATATTGAATATTATTTATATAATTTTAAAATTGTATAATAGTCCTTTGATTTTATAAAATTATAAAATGAATGTTAAATATATTGTGTTATATATCATTTTAACTTTAATTTAACCCTATATTAAAACTTTTATAATAACATAACTTTAGTATAATAATTAACAACCTTTCACATGTTAGTTATATAGATAAATATAATTCGTATTTAATATCTAATAATAACTACAATTAATACAAAAATGCCTAATTTTATACAATTATAAAATTAAGAATAAAATAAAGTTCTTAAAATGTTACAATTAATTACAATAAAACATAACAATAAGAGTATCATAGGTCCATATCAATAATAATTTGTGGCCCCAAAACACTTACATTTATAAGTTTTATAGTTATATTATATATTTATAATATATTATATGCATCCAATACAAATGAAACTAAAAGTTAAGAGAAAGAGCGAAAAACTAGGAATTTCATTTTATAACATATCCACTTAAATCATATTGGTCTCAACTTTGATTTGACATAAAGTCCTCATAATTAAAGAACGTGTTATCATCATTATCATTCAAATTTAATGTACAAAATGACATGCTAATACTTTCATATCTAAGATCATTTTCCAATTCACTTAAATATATGAAATTTGGTTTCTTTACAATCTGTTAAGAAATCGATATGATTAAACAAATTAGATCAACATATCTACGTGTTCTATTAAGAGTCCAAATAGTCAAACAAAACTATATTGTTAACCCATAAGATATGATTATGAATTTGTATTTGTAAATTTGCTTTCATATTAGAAATATTCTTTCCAAAATTCAATTTTTGTACTTGTAATATTATTTTCAAAATGAAAATAATGGACAATACAAGAATACAAACATTTTATTTTCTTAACTCTGCATATATTAAATGATTTAATTATATATTAAATCTTATGTTTAAATTATTAATCATACATTAAATAACTTTTATATATAAACAATAATTAGTAAAATGTATGTTTCATATGAATCAACTACCAATTTAATGAATTAATTTTGATCTAATTTTTATGATTATTAGAATAACAAATAATTTGAAAAACTAAAATAAATAAAATTTCATTGTTTTCATGAATTCACTATTGCTAGTTGTGTATAGGATATATAAATTCAACAATACATTCTATTTCATATTTTTTCCATATTTGAACTTAATTTCCCATAAATTTATCTTAATTTTCCTTTATGAAATAACCCAGATAGGAGTTAGATGTTCCTAAACCATTCACAATTCACTCAACTAATTCCATATATCCAATTTTAAGCCCCATTCATATTTCATAAACCATTCGCAATACACACAACTAAAGCACAAATGCAATTGCAAGCTCTAGAAGAAATAAATAAGCTAAAACATATAAAAATTAGACAAATCGTAACTAAGTTATTACATTTCACTACAAGGAAAATGAGAAATACCGACGGTATATAAATCGTTCGAAATTCCAACCGAAAAAACGTAACCGTCAGAGAAATTGGGTGTGCGTTAAACTTTTTGCAACCGAAAACGATTCGGTCGCTGAATATGGTGAAATATGTTCCAACGCGCCATTTCTGTCGATGACGACGTCGGTGAAATTGTCGAATACACGCCCTTCACTTACTGAAAACGACGTCATTTTGGTTTAAATCAAAACGACATCGTTTTGGTTATAATTTAGGGCTGCGTCTGCGGTTCTTCCTCCTCTTCCTTCCTTTTTTCCTCTCAATTCTTCCTTCTTCTTCCTCGTTGCTGCCCGCCGGTTCCTCTTCCGTCGATCGCCGCTTGCGGGTCGTCGATCGCCGCACGCCACCGTCGCGACTCCTCCTCGTCTCCGACAGCCTGGTAAGTTCTCCTCCCTCCCCTCTTTAATTTCTCCGACGGTGTTCAACAGATATGTTAAAGGTTTTTAAGTTTTTATATGTAAATTATTGCTCTAATTGTATGTAAATTATTGCTCTTATATGTAAATGTAAATTATTGTTGTAATTATATGTAAAATATTGGTCTTATATGCATCTGTAAATTATATGTTAATTATTGCTGTAATTATATGTAAATTATTGGTCTTATATGCATCTGTAAATTATATGTAAATTATTGTTGTTATTATTGCTCTTATATGCATATGTAAATTATATATAAATTATTGCTCTTCATCGCTTTTAAAGAAAATGAAAGATTTGAATAAGAAAATTAAGATATTGTGTACTACATTGCCAAAACTTTCAATTAGGTGATCATTATTTGATAATTATTAATAATTATTCTAAAATTAGGTGATCATTATTTAATATTTATTAATAATGATTGTAACTATCTATCAATTCGATTTAATTTAATTTGATACCCATTATTAATATTCTAAGTTGGACTCAAATTTTGATTAAACTAAGGAGATACTAAAATCTGATTATTTTAATAAATTATATTCAAATAATATCAATTCAGTAGTGAGTTAGAATTTTGAAAATTTTAAGTCAAATTTTGAACTAGTCCATCAAATTTTATTCAACTTCAATTTTGATGTATTGACACCAAATCAATTTTATGTGGGTTAATATTATCAATTATGATTAAAATTATTAAATCAATAAATAAATTTATAAAATAATATCTTTACAGAGGTAGACACCAAATCAAAATGTCTTATTTGTTGGAGCACATTATGTCATTTCTATATAATTAATATTACAACTTGATTCATACATTCAATCTCATTTAATCAATTATCATTTTATCTTTTCTTTTTCACAAGAGATATGCAATTACAAAGAAAATCAGTAGGGTGGTTGGTTTAAAGTTGACAATTCAATTTAATATTAACATTAAGTTACAGTATAGATCTCACTACATTGTGTGCCAAGATTTATTTTATGTTTTGATGTTTAGGATTAATTTATAAATGTTTTTCAAAGCAGTTAGACCACATTTGAATTTTTATAATTTTTTAGAAGTGAATACATATCTTTAGTTATTCTTAAATCATAATGCAAAATATAAAGACTCTTAAAAGAATTGAAACACAAAACTTTCTAATCGTTAACTAAGAAGCAACCCAATGGTCGTGACAATATATTTCTTAATGGTAAGTTATAAGGTTGTCTTTACTTAATTGGACTTTTAATTACAATTTTAAATAGTAAATACATAATTTTGATTATTCTCAAAACAAAAGTAAACTATCAAAACTCTTAAGATAATGGAAAGAATAAAACTTTCTCATGTCTCAACTAACTTTGAAGTTTATAATGGTGACAATGTAGTTCTTATGATAAGTTATAAGGTTATACGTAATTAATTAAACTCATAATTAACATTGTCATAAATCTAATTTTTAAGTGTATCTATCCATCCTCTTTTGTAAAAACTTGATTTACCTTTACTAAAAAGGTTTAATGATCAATTGATACTAAGCGACATTAGCAAGTAATTTTAAACGCTTAAAATGTGTAATTTAGATTATGGACCATGATAACGTCATTTGATCTAAATTAATATTTATAACTTGAAATACATTCAATCTCCTTCAATTAATTCATATTTTATCTTTTATTTTCTGATAGAGATATACTATTACAAAGAATATGAGTGGATTAGTTAGTTTTAGTTGACAATTCAATTTTAAACTAACATTGAGTCGCCTTATAGATCTCACAACTTTGTGTATCATGATTTCTTATTTTATTTCACATTAAGGATTAATTTATAAATATCAAAGCTTTAAGAATATATCTGAATTCTTAACAAATTTTAGGAGTGAATACATATCTTTAATTATTCTTTAAACATAAAGTAAAATATCAAAACTATTTACTGAATGGAAAATATAAAATTTTCTAATGTCTCAACTAAGAAGCAACTTAGCTACTTTTATTTGATTCAATGACCTATCATCATCAAACCAAAATCTTTGTATAACATCATCTTTCACTTATTAAATATATTACTCTAGGTGTCATATAAAGGCATCATTGCTATGATTTTCCCCAATATATCTGACTATACTCAAGTGATAATATTCAAAGTTACAAAGACTTTTTTCTACTCAATTCATCAGCTACTTTGTTATGTCTTTCTACCTTTAACTCACACAAAATGTCATATTCAACAAGAAACTCTTATCACTAGGCTTACTTTATAGATAACTTCTTTTGGATCCTAAAAGAAGTGTTACCAATATTATTTATGCAGACCACAAACTTGAATCTTAATAGGTAAACTCATCAAGCATGAAGATAATGTAGTACTACCACCATCTCCATGTACCATTTCTTAACAATTTTTAGTTTTGATTCTTTAAGGTTATATATTCACCTTTTCACACCAAGACATTGGCAATCACTTTATAAAACGTATCAATTTTCAGTTTAAATTGAAGATTGAAATTTGCCAATCTTCGGATATGTTTAATTGAAATGGCTATCTTCAATTTTTCAAAAGCCTTGGCATGAATGTGACTACTACCACACTTTCTTCTCCTTTAATAAGCAGGACAAGCATGTTTCTTTAAGTATCCCACAATAAATGAACAATATTCGTTTCTGAAACCTATAAAGCTCAAAAGTTCCCACACTATTGTACAAACCTTCCAACCAATAATAGTCTATATCTTTTTTTAGATCCATTAACAGCTAGTCCTCTCTCAAATAGTTTCCCAAAATATTAATCTTAGGTTTAGCAAAGTCACAATTTTCAATCTTTATGAAGAGTTTATAATTTTTTGCAACTGTTCAAATACTTGTCTCATGCATTATATATAACTTGTCATATTAGTGTTATACACCACAATATCATATAAGTAGACCATAAAAATTTATTAAGGAAGTCATACACCATATCTGTAGCACCCTACTCTCACAAGACACGTATCCGACATCTATGGTGATATCCGAGTACGTACCCCGCAAGGGTGGCATGCTAGAACGATCATTCAGTCAAAAATTCATTACAAAACTTTTGTTTCTTTAAAACAAAATACATGCAAGCGGAAATTACTAATCAAATTGGGCCTGTGTCATTTGAAAACATTTCCATTTTCAAGCTACAATCTTTACAAACATTAGTATTCAACCTTAAATTTGGGCCCATTTCAGATACAAAACACTTGAAACCATAAAGTCATTTCATTACCAAATCGTTTACATACACTTTGTACAATTCTTACTGAACATAATTCAAAAAATAAAAATCAATGAAGACACGTGCAGGTGCAAACTGATCCCGACCCCTAGTCCATAACAGACCTCAGTGACTATACTCCATTTAGCCTAGTGAAATAATTCCTCGAACACGAAAAGCCACATTGCAATTTTTGATGAGTTTTGCAACTCAATGAGTGAACCATCATTGATGATTTCACCGGATTACATACAAACATCACATATATCACAGATATTCATTAAGAACATAACTATTTTTTCAAACACTCACATAACAAGGCATAACATATGGTCACTCATTACAGCTTTGCAAATCATTCGTGAATTACAATCTTATATGAATGCTATATGCATGAGACTCACATTCGTTCTTATTGTTGTGACTGAGCGCCTATCACATACTTATACAAATACTGGCTCATAGGGCTCAGTCAAAACAGAATCACAGAGCATAGCTCTACGTGCAAACACATATATCATGGAGCAAAGCTCTACATGGAAGTGCTTTATACTGGCTACTCAAGTCACAACGCCTTTATCTGAGCATGCATTTATGAAATGCATCAAATACTGATTATGCCATATCAGACAATCACATATGATATTCAATCAGAAACTTATAATCATCGGACCTAAGTCCGGCATTCAAATATCAGACAATCATATATTATGTTCAATCAGAAACTCATAATCATCGAACCTAAGTCTGGCATTCAACATACGTTGAGAATTCACATATCATAAAGGGTTTCACATCAATTTGGAACACTTCCAATGCATCAAAACTGAATATAGCATATATGGCAAGCATATAGGATGCTCAAACAAAACTCATAATCATCGGACCTAAGTCCGACATTCAACTTTCGTTGAGGATTCACATATCATACAGAATTTCAGAGCACACAAAGCCACAATCAAAGCACTTCCAATACATTCCCGAATATTGATCTCCTCGGACAATTAAAGTCCGGAATTCATAGACAAACCGCAAGCAATTTAATAATATAGGAAGTTGTAAACAAATCAAATCAATCAATCCTAGGAAATCATCTAGGTTGACTCACAGTACGCTCCAATAAGCTATTGCCTGGATGGTCCGGCAATGTCCGATTGGCATCCGATATGCTCCTCTAAAATAGTTAAAACACATTCACAAATATCACACTTTGCACAATTGCACAAATGTTCTTTCATAAAAATATCAATGTATAGAATGTATGCACAATGCATGTTCAATGATAATTCTGGGGTGAAATAATGCGATCCTTATCAAAAATCATTTAGGAATCAAAGCCCTCATTAATACCATGTATTCTTACAATTGAATTGGACCAAACAATGTCAAATAATTTCATAGCTTCATTGACCACTTCAGATTTTTCCTATAGAACATAATCGGGTCAACTTTCCATACTAATTAGATCAGGTAAATGACCAAATTAGACAAAACTTCCTTCTGTAAAGTTGTTCTTCCATTTCTTAGCTTTCTAAAGACAGCAAAATCATTTAATTTGGATCAGTATACCAAGATATATCTTCAAAATATTCCATACGGTTCATAAGTTTCAAAAAAATTCATACCTCAACTTCCAACCAAAATTTTAAACTCTTAGAGATAGAATTAAAACTCCATTTCTTCATAAAAGTTGTAGCCCTATGTCTCTAGTGTATAGAGAATCAAGAATCACCCAATTTGGATCAGTATAGAGAAAGTTATGGTCAAAATACGAAAGCATGTTTGAGCAGTCAAAAGATGGGTGCTCGTCGCGACGTGGAGAAAAGATGAGGTCGCGACGAACAGCCTAAAAATTTGATTTTCTCGGGATTTTTTCAACGTTCGCCGCGACGAGTTCAAGGGGGGTCTCCTACATCACGGCGAGGAAGAAAATGGACGTCGCGGCAAATAACCTACACGTCGCGACGTATAAATAAGAACTCGTCGCGACGTCTGGCTCTGAAACTCGTCTTCCCCGATTTCTTTTTTCCAGATTTAACGCTTATATACCCAAAAAAATCCCTAAAACTTCACTCCAATTAACTCATAATCCAGTTCGAAACATTTACATAAGATTAATCTCAAGATTCACTTAAAACATCAAAATCCGATCCTCACACATGCAGCTTCACTTCTAACAAAATGCATGCACAACTTCGGTATCAATCACCCGAGCATCATCAGACTTATCCCATTCATTTCTATGAACACTCAAATATCCATGCATGTACCGTGGGAAACAGACCATAGTCACTGAATCGTATGAAAAACAACACTTACTTGGTTTAGCTCCGATTCCAGCAATGAAACTCGCGGTGGATAAAGAAAACCAAGGATAACCGATTAAGCACTCTCTAAGTAATGAAATCTTTACTTTGATGTAAGATTCAAAAGCCAACTCTTAACATAACCAATTTCCTACACTCAGTGAAGACGAAGGAGAACTCCAACGAAACATGCAAACTGCGGCAATTTCATTACCTAAACATGACTACGTGGGTTACTGTAATTTTGACACATGGCTCTACGCAAGTGATCCATTTGTCACATAATAATTAGTCCACGTGTCACAATAGGATTGGTCCAAAAATAATTATTTTTCTAAAATTCACTAAAAATTCCAAAATGTCTTAAATAATACCAAAATCACCAAAACACATTTTAATCACAATTAATAATTCAATTGTATCCGGAAATGTCAAGGAATGCATGTACAATCATATAAATGTGCAAAAATGTGCATGCCACAATTAGCATAAACATGAATCGCACTTTCTAATTTCTCATCAATTAATCAAAAATCACAATTCTAGCCCTAGCATGGGTAACGGGATGTTACAATATCATTCATTAATTTATAGAAAATATGGGAAGATTTGTTAATTTAAACAATATGAATAAGAACTTATAGGAACTATAGACATATATGTTATTTTATGTTCATCTCCTTTGGTAATCTATACTTGTAAATATCTAGTTCTTAAATCTAAATTTGTGAACATTGTAACCCTCAATAATTTGTTTATCAACTCTTGAACTAAGGTTACAAGATATTTTGTCTTGATTATTGCCTTGTTTAAGGTGTAATAGTCCACACAAGTGTAGAACTTTATCTTGCTTTTCTGAAAAAAAAATGGAAAAATCATAATAGGTTTGAAAGGTTAGATGAACCCCATCTCCAATAATTCACCAAGTTGTTTCCTCAACTCTATTAACTCTAATGGAGACATTTGATAATGAACATGAGAAGGAGTAATTACACTTCGATGATTTGAAATTGTGATTGATTTCTCTACAAATAAGAAGCATTTTTAGTAACTTTTGGCATCACATCCCTAAATTCTCTTATTCCTTTTGCAACATCATCTGGAACTTCCACCATATGGTTATAAGGTATGTTTATATGCCTTTTCTTAAGACTCTTTTCGATGCTTATGGACAAAATATATTTCACCTTTATTGTTTTGTCAATCACTCCTTTGAACCTATAATAATTGACATAATATAATTTTGATCATACATTATTATTATTATACATCCAAAATACTGATATAACACCACCTATGTTGACTTGACAAAGTCAATACTGAAAAGATATCAAAATCATTGAAAAGTATCTCCCATCATAATGAATTGTTAATACTAATTTATCTTATACTCATGAGAACATTATAGACAAGCATTATTATTGAGTTTTTACCATGGGACTTTTCATCTTCATTACAATTTTCCTTAACTTTAAATCCATCTTCTCACCATTCATTCCACCATAAAGGAATTAGTGACACTAGTATGAAGTATGGTCATAAGTTCCTTTCCATTGATCTATAACCTACATATATTAATCATTCAAAGGATTGACTTTGAAATTCAATGTATTAAGCAATTAATATGATCAATGAAGGTCAACTTTTGAGGTCATTCTTGCCTTTGCCTTCTATTATTGAGGTCTTCAATTTCTCCTTACTTGGACAATCCTATGCAAAATGAGTTCCATTGCATATAAATCCTTGAATCTTTTTGAAACCTTGTCACTTTTTTGGGTTGTCCTTATTACTTGGACAACCCTTTATGATCCTACTCCTTTTGTTGCTTACATAGTCTTTCTTCTTCTTCTCGTCACGATAGTCTTGATAATTATTATTTCTTTTACTTTTAAAATTGTCGGGGCTTTATTCTCCTTACCTACTCAAAATCCATAAAATTATTAATAGTGCAATATTCTTAACAATTTTTGTCATAACTTTATTCGCTCATGGTTATAATCTAAAATGAAAATAAAGAGTTTATCTTTATTATCGAATATGTTCTTAATATCTAACATCAATAAAGTGAATTGCAAAGTATATTCCCCCTTTGATTCATCTTGTTTGAACTACTTCGAGGTATATCTAGCAAGCTTTGAAATATTATTCAGAAGGAATTGATCATATGTAGATATGACATCAACCAGTACCAATTTCGATAGAGGTTCTTATATATTCTCTACCACAGATTAGCAACATCATTTAGGTATATTGCATTGATGTTAACCTTCTCCACATCGAGCACCTTAGCAATGACATAATTATTTATAAGAGTTCTCAAACTTCTTAGTATTTTGAATGCCCTACAAAATATTTAGCTCTTACACCTTCAGCAAAGTGTTTTGAGTTCATCCAACATCTTGATCTACAACAAAATATTTGATGATTGTAATCTCAAAGATAGCATCCTCTCATGCCTTCATCAAGTTCCGTATCTCTCATCTTTCAAGATTTGAAATTTCATCTCCAAGACTTGAAACGAAAATATGTATAGAAAAACAACAACTTCCTCTTTATATGTAGGCATAGATGGGATGAGTTTCTCCACTTGAAAGATCAAACTCAGTTAGGTTATTACTGCTGTCAAATTAACCATTCTTTGTTATAATAAATAATAGAAAGACATTATTAACAATACTTATAATCAAATCTCTGATGTTTTTTGCGTTATTTTCCCATACAGCGTTTCCTTTAGCTATTAGGGCATCCAATTAAGGTATGACTGGTTTTATTGTTGATTGTTATTGCAGCGCTATCATCTTCATCTCCGGTGACATACTTCTGCAATATCTCTCAGTAGATCGATTGAGGTGAGTGCTTATGGTTTTGTTTGTTGTCTCTGGCTCTTGATGAATGTGCATGTATGTGAACTGCCTATAGTATGTGCTGAATCATTTATTGATGTCTTGCAATATGTGAAACTTGACAACACACATGCTGTACGGAGACTTAATTTGCGATGTGAATACTGGTTGAGATAAATGTGTGTTTCTGTTGCAGGGGGACCCTTAATTTTTAAGGGGGTGTCCGAATTATAGGAGAAATGCTGCCGAAATTTCAATATGCTCCTCGTCGTAGATGATGTTTAAATTTGAACATTAGATCGTTAGTTTTATTATTTGAAGATGATAAAATAGATGCATTGAGTATAATATATCATGCCTTGCCTAATAGTTATTTTAAAATAAGGTTTGAAGAAATTTAATGTTGGATTTCATTACAGCTCTATCATCTTCATCGCCCGTGACATTGTGCATTGGTCGTAATCGCATCGCAGAACATTTCTCGCATTTGAATTAAGGTCAGTGCCTATACTGTAGTTACTAATTTTATCGCTTGATTAATTATCTGGCAATTGAACTTCCCACTGCATGTCCCTGAACAGTTTATTGATGTCCTGCAAATGCGTGAAACTTGAGAAGACACATGTTGGACAGAGATTGAATTTGAGGTATGATTACTGGTTGAGATAGAAGTGTGTTTCTTTTGCAGGGAGACCCTTATTTTTTAAAGGGGTGTCCGAATTATAGGGGAAATGCTGCCAAAATTTCAATAGGATCCTCGTCGTAAATGGTGCTTAAATTAGAACATGAGCGCGTTAGTGTAATTATGTGAGGATGAGAAATGTTTAGCATTAAGTATGCTATGTCATGCCTTGCGTAAAATATTTCCAATAAAGGTTTGACAGATTGTATTGTAGGGTTTCATTGCAGCGCTTATCATCTTCATCGCCGTGTCTTTCTACATTGCCGTGACAACGTGATTCAGGAACATTTCTTCGCATTTCAATTTAGGTCAGTGGTTATGCTTTCGTTACTAAATTTATTGCCTGATTCATATTTAATATCTATTGAACATCACATTGTGGTCAACCACAATGTGATTACATATATGCCTACGATCATATATGTTGTGTTCACAGTATAAATATTTCAGTAGCTTAGCTCCGACATGAAACGTTAGAAACTGATGTTATAACACATGTCTGTTATGACTTGGTTTGTAGATATGTGCCTAACTTAGATGCCTAACTTTGGATTTGATCTTGTAGAATAACAGTTCTCCAGTTATGAGTTCCAGCGATAGATCTTGGATGTATAGACGTTTAACCGCTGATGGTTTCATTAATCCTGAATTTGTTGAGGGAGTTGATGCGTTCATTCATTTTGCTTGTTCGCAACGTGCATATATGGATGGGCCAAAGATCAGATGTCCATGTAAAAAGTGCAAGCACAAATGTTTCCTATTTATTGATGAAGTTCAGTTGCATTTGTTGAGAAAAGGGTTTGTTCCGAACTATTTTCAGAGGACCCGACATGGGGAACCCTTGGTTGCTAGCACCTCAAGGAGAATTGAAAAACCTACGTCTATGAACTTAAATGAGAATGACGTTGAGGATGGATATGGAAGACATTTTGGTGATGGGCCGGAAAACTCTTACAGGCAAATGGTGCACGATGGACTCGGTCATACATTTGAGGCAAATGGGGACAATGTTGACGAAGAACCTAACCAACAGGCAAAACAATTCTTCGACTTACTATAGTCAGCTGATCGAGAATTGTGGCCAAATTGTGAGACAATGACTCAGTTGTCATCAATCGCTCGCATATTGAATATAAAGAGTGAAGGTCATATTTCGGATCGCAGTTTTGAAAAAAATTTTGAGTGGTACAACGAATCATTGCCAGCTGATCATACATTGGTTGATAGTTTTTACAACATGAAGAAACTTATTCGTGGTCTTGGGTTGCCCGTGTAAAAAATTGACTGTTGTCGAATCGGATGTATGTTGTATTGGGGAGACGATATTAACTTAGAACAGTGCAAATTTTGTGATCAACCTAGGTTTAAGGCCAGAACACGTTCTACGAAACAGAAATTAGTTTCATGGAAGCGAATGTATTATTTTCCTCTCACTCCTAGGTTGCAAAGGCTTTATGCTTCAGATGTGACTACGTCTCACATGAGATGGCATGCTGAACACGAACAGGAAGATGGAGTAATGACTCATCCATCAGATACATTGGCATGGAAACATTTTAATGACACGCATGTGGAATTAGCGGTTGACAGTCGAAATGTTCGGTTGGGTTTGTCAACAAATGGATTTCAACCATTTGGTCAATCTGGACAGTAATATTCTTCGTGGACAATTATCATAACTCCTTATAATTTGCCTCCTTGGATGTGTATGAAAGCGGCATATATGTTCTTGACGGTGATTGTCCCAGGTCCAAAAATCCGAAGCAAAAAATAGATGTGTTCTTACAACCATTGATATCTGAATTGCAACAGCTTTGGGAATTATGGTGTTCAAACTTATGATGTATCTAAGAAACAGAAATTTTTGCTGAGAGCAGCTTTGATGTGGACTATTAGTGACTTCCCAGCGTTTGCCATGTTATCTGGATGGTCAATCGCTGGGACGTCAGCTTGTCCTTATTGTCGCAATGATTCTGATGCGTTTTATCTGCCTAATGGAGGGAAAAATATGTTGGTTTGACAATCACAGGAAATTTCTACCTGCAGATCATCCGTTTAGGCGCAATAAATATAAGTTTAGAAAAAATCGGACGGTTCACACCCCTCCGCCTCCGATAACATCCGGTGAAGAGGTCTTGCAAGAAATTGAAGAATTAGGGTTGCTGAAAGTGACAGAATTAGAGGCCGATGATGTTAATTCCACCATTAGTCAGAACTTTGGTTGGCAAAAACGAAGCATTTTTTGGTATTTGCCATATTGGAAAACAAATTTGATTCGTCATAATCTAGATGTGATGCACATTGAGAAAATATCTTTGATAACTTGTTCAATACCATAATGAACATTGAAGGGAGGACAAAAGACAATGCAAAATCACGAGCTGATTTGTAACTTTTTTGCAAAAGAAATGAGTTACATAAAGATCTTCGCACAAGTAAATACCCAAAAGCATGTTACACTTTGGATCGGAGACAGAAGGAGCTTATATGTGAATGGCTGAAAAGTGTTAAGTTTCTTGATGGATATGTTTCAAACTTGGCTAGGTGTGTGGATCTAAGAAAGTACAAATTATTTGGGATGAAAAGTCATGATTCTCATGTATTTATGCAAAGGCTTATCCCAATTACATTCCGAGAGTTGTTACCTTCTAAGGTATGGGAAACTATAACAGAGTTAAGTTTGTTTTTTAAAAGCTTAACCTCAGTTGAAATCAACATTGGTGAGATGGAAAAACTAGAACATGAAATTCTCATAATTTTGTGTAAATTAGAAGGCATTTTTCCTCCTAGCTTCTTTGACTGTATGGAGCATCTACCTGTGCATTTAGCACATGAGGAAAAACTTGCCGGTCCAGTTCAATATCGATGGATGTATCCATTTGAGCGGTAAGTAGACAAATATTACTTACCGTGTTCCAGTTACAAGCTTTGTCAAATGTGTTCTAATAAGTATTTTGGTTCCTGTAGGTATTTGCATCACTTAAAAAAATGTTAAAAACAAAGCTAGAGTTGAAGGTTCCATATGTAATGCCTATTTAGTGGAGGAAACAAGTACGTTTTGTGGGTATTATTTTGAGCCGCATGTGAACACAAGAGCAAGAAAAGTTCCTCGTAATGACGATGGGGGACGAACAAGTCATACTGATGGAAACTTGTCCATCTTTTCATATTCTGGACGAACATCTGGGCGTGCGACAAGAAGAATGTTAACTGAGGAAGAGATCAAGGCTGCACATGGTTATATTGTATTGAACTGTGAAGAGCTTTTGCCTTTCGTGCAGTAAGTTGCACTTGAATATTTCAGTATTTACCTTTTTGTCATCTTCATCCCTAAAAATAGTCATTCTATATTTAGATTGTACAAGACATTGTTACGGGAGATAATGCTGGGTATGACGGAAGATGATTTAAATAAAGAAGTTGGGAAACACTTCCCTCGATGGTTTGAGAGATATGTAAGTTCTCACTTACAATGCATCTTAATTATAATTTGAAGTTATATTTTACTTTTTTCATGAAACTAAATTCTTTGCGATGCTAAATTTATTTGTTTAGGCTTTAGACAATCCAATCGAGAACAAGATGATTTCTGATATTGCAAAGAGACCTCTACGAACTGTTAAACCGTATCCGGTGTATTTCATTAATGGATACAAATATCATACAGAATGTCATGGACATAACATGTTAACAATAAACAGTGGGGTTTCAATACAGGGAGAAACGATGGATTACTATGGAAAAATTATAGAAATACTGGAAGTTGAATACCCTGCTCTGCCAATCAAGCGATGTGTGATATTTAAATGTGAATGGTATGACCCGACACCAAATGTTGGAGTAAAGGTGCATACACAATACAATTTAGTTGAAATCAATAACCGAAGAAGATTGTGTCAATTTGAACCTTTCTTCTTGGCTATGCAAGCTAAGCAGGTTTGTTACATCCCTTTTCCAAGCTTACGACGAGATAAGGCAGATTGGTTAGCAGTTTACAAAGTTAAACCTAGAGGTGTTTACGAATCACATAGAAGAGGAGAGCATAGTCTTGAAAGTGAGGCGTTTCTGGAAGATGTGACATTTATCAATGCATCTGTTACGTTTGACGATAATGAACCTTTGAACGATCCATCAAACTAATTTGTCGATATTTCATCTGGAGAGGATGACGAGGGTCTGAGATCCGACGAGGAGCCAAAATTTGATTCTTATTCTTCTGAAGAAGAAGATGATTGTAATTTACCTTTAAGTGTTGATAGCGAATGATTTGTGTTTGTAATTGCATATTTAAACTTAAATAGTAACATTATTTTTATTTAATTATATTATGTTTGGGTTTTCATTGCATTTCTTTGGAAAGGAATGTCGACATGGCGATTGGTTCCGGACGACAACAATTCTTTCCGTTGGGAGGAATGTGGCAAAATTGTCCCATCCTATGGAAGCAAAACTACTTCAAATCTCACTCCATCATATAGTACCAATCGTTTGCCTTCGATGGCCGATCTGTTACTTGAAGGTTTTTAGTATGATCTGCGCGTCGACTCTTTTCGTGTTTTGAGACTCTAATAACATTTATTAAAGTTATCAAACATATTCTCATTTCATTGTCAATCTTACATGTTTAAGCTTCCTTTAAACTCAAAGAGGACATGTATGCCGATAAAGGTGACTGCAATGTCACGCCAGCTTATAACGGAATAGGAAGATCGGGTATTGTCAACTCCTCTACTATTCTGCAAACCTCGTCTGCACAATCACGTATGCATTAATATACCGTTTTCGTTACTTATATGGTTTGTTAATATCTCGGTTTCAACATTTCTTCACTGATTACGTTTTAGGTAGATTTGTTCCTGTTAGTAGTTCATCTGGAGAAGAAGTCTTCCATTCTAAGACTGGGCACTCATTCACTGTTTCCTCAACAAGTATAGATATAGCTGCAATGTTATTGCAAGAATATGATCAACAACGCACAGCAGGTGGACGAAGTTTCAATGTTTCCATTGGTGCGTTTGAACATGCAAGAACCCTTCTCGGGAACCCAGACATTGGGGACTCTTTCACCTTTACCGACACCCATGTTATATGGAATAAAAAAAATTGAATGGATCAATGTGCTTTTGTACTGCCAGACATTATTACACTTTGCTTTCACGTTGATTTATTGTTGTATCTGTAAGACAAGGTTAAACAGTGCATATTTGATATTACTGTTAACGTTCATTTATGGTTGATAACAACTTGTTAACCTTCATATATTGCCATAGTTTCTTCTGTATGTGTTGTGTTTAATATTGCTTTCAAATTATTAGTTGTACATGTAGAAAATTGTGAGAAATTGAATTTCAGGAAAAGAATGGGACTAAAGAGACAACGTGAGGTCATGCGACCCAGGTTTCAAGCCATGTTCGGGGGAACTTACAGTAAAGGTGGTTCGTCACAATCAGCCGCACCTACTGACTCACCTTCTCCACCTCTCGTGCCGAGAGTTGCAGTTGAGGCATACCAACTGCTTCTCAGCCTACACCATCCCCTTCTCCAACGCATATATCGTCCAACACCTGCGAACCGGAAGCAGGAGACGTCCGTCAGCCTGACGCTGAGGGACCTGATGGAAGAAAGTTTGTTTCTATTGTCAATGACCAGTAAGTGAAATCAAAGCACTTCACAATTTGCTTATTATCAACATGGACTTTTACCAATATGTACATAGGATAACATCACTTTACATGTTAGGTTGGTTCCGTCTGGACCAATTTCAAGAAATATGACTTCCTCGTTCAAGCAAAGAATTGAACCAGAGGGTTATGTGTGGAAAAATTTAGCTGACACCACAAAGCAATTATACTTTCAAGAGTTTGAGGTAGAAATCATAGTTATTTTCTTGTTACATTGCTTTATATTCATAATGTTCATACAACATTTTAACATTTTGTTATTCTTACTCATCTTATTTCAGAAAGAATTTTACTGGGTTTCTCGTTTCGACGCCATCATGTATAAACAATGGGAAAAGAAAGCTCGCATACGTTATCGCGACTTAATTAATCAAATACGCAAGGTTGGTGTAGCATCCCACTCCCGTAAGACCCGAACCTGATATCGCTGGTGATATCCGAGCCCGTGCCTCACGAGGGTGGTATGCTAGAGCAGTCAAACCCGTTCAAAACTCAGTAAGACATTTTCTCATTTTTTAAAACAATTTCATGCGCGGAAATCAGTAACCATAATGGGCTCACTCTTATACAAAAACATTTCAATTAAAACACAATTCCAATAATCACATTACAATTATGACATTTATCAATTGGGGCCCTCTACAATGATAGTACTATTCTGTAGAAATTGCAGAAATACAAATCTTATACAAAAACAGAATAACCCTAATGCAGACGTGAACTGATCCCAACCTCGAACTCTGACTCTCTTGCAGTAATCATACTCCCGTTTTTCTAACGGGGTACTCTTCAATCCCTGAAAAATAATTACAATGTTGGGTAAGTTTGCGAACTCAATGAGAAACCATCATCGATGGTTCACTCAATTCATGCATATGCACACAATTTACCAAATAACACATACGATCACATTTCTCAAATGTGAGGCGTTTTGCCTTTCATACAATTTACATTCAATCATATCAGGTATGCAATGCACATGTGACACTGTCCAATTTATTACGGTGTTGTGATCGAGCGCCTATCAGTGATTAGTAATCAGACGCATCTAGGGAGTAGGAGAGCCCTCAGGGTATGCACTAACTCCCCTCGAGCTCGAGGCTCGGTTCGATCTGATGTTTGGTGGGCTTAAAGACTATCTGATGAGCCTGTGGCTCTAACGTTAGCTGCTCAATCCTGTTGTCATTATCGATCATGCTCTTATGCATGAATGCATATGCTCAATTTCCATTCTGATCATTTATATTTGATAACCAATTTCGTTTCTTGGACCTTGATGCAGTATTTCAGTCATATGCATTTACCAGTTGTTTCATTGATGCATTCATAATCAATTACACACAATAGCACTTCTATATCACGTTCCTAATATTTCGGACACCCATGGTCCGAAATCAATCAAAATCAAACACACATATCCATCCATTATCTCCACATGACATCAATGCATAATATTAAACACACATAGATTGAGGAACCAACTAGGTTACTCACCTGTACTTCCGAGCTACAGCCTGGAAGTCCCAGCAATGTCCGTGGAATGTCGATCTATCGGAGCCTCTATAACAGTCAAATGATTTCCATTACAAAATGCACAGTCAAAATAATTTGATGATGCACATGTATTGAATAAAAGATGTGTTATGCCTATTCATGACTTTCCCGGTGTTATTTCCCATTTTCCACTTTCTTTTGTCACAACTAACCTTTTACTCAATTGCTCAATATCCACTCACTTCCAATTCAATAATATAATATGGAACTCCATCAATTTCAATTCTAATATTCAGTCAATTTATCAAATCATACTCGCTAGGGTATTACCTCAAAATTAATATCACTATTCTCTAGATCGAATTCATCCTTTATGCTCAGTTCTTAAAATTCCCAGTAGGATTGAATTTATTTTTAAAGTCTCACACTATACCCCAATTATCAAGAACAATCCTTAGGTTGCAATACAATCACATTCTTAACTTTCTTTCATTAATTGCGATCCTACTAATTTAAATTCAACTTTCATTCTTTTCCTCAATTGTAGACCTCTTTCCCTAGATCATAACGAATAAAACATCACCTCAATTGGAGGTCTACACCCTTCACTATGCCTCAAAAACCAAATTAAATCAGTTCAGAAATTTGGTCCTCGTCGCGGCGTATGGACGCTCGCCGCGGCGTCTAATCTATCGTTCGTCGCGATGTGCAATTTATCGCTCGTCGCGACGTGTGCTCGTCGCGGCGCTTATGCACGTTGCGGCGTAGACTCCTTTTCTCGTCGCGACGTGCGGGCCCTGGTTCGTCTTCTTCGATTCCCTTTTTACTTTTCTCTCTCTAAAACCAGTCATAACTTACCCATCACTACCCCAATCTTCCACAAATAAGCTCATGAATGCATTTAACTAATAAATAAACAACATTAAACCAATTTACTTACCAAATCAAGCTTCCAATCTTCGACTCTTTCGAAAATCCTCCAACCCTTCCTCTTTTCTCTAACACCCACGGTTCTCTCTTAAAACCCTCAAAGTCTTCTTCTTCCTTAAGGTTTAAGCTTGGCTTTGCAAGAGGAGAAGAAGCACGAACATGGACAAGCAAGAATCGTGAAGGAAGGAGGAACGGGAATCAATCGGAAAAGAAGAAGAAAGTGCCCTAGGATGGAGTAGGCAAATTGTCAAAGTGATTTCCGTGTTTTTCAAAAGAGAAAGTCAAAAATCTAGGGCATTAAGGGTTATCCAAACAATCAAACCTATGTACTTGTCACTTGTCAAATTCTGGAACATATTTCACTTTTCAATTTCATTTCTAGTCCAATTTGTCTCCAAATTTCAATAGCTCGACATATTAAATTCCAAGATCATATATCTAAGTTTTCCATTGCCATCGGACAATTATTCCGGTCATATAAAATCAATCAGTCAGCCACTCGAAAATTTTCGATCCGGACATTTTCTCCCGAATTTCCAGAAAATTTCCTAAGTTTACTGTCAACTGGCGATCACTCTAAAACATTTCTCTATTCAAATTTTCGAACCCAATTCTTCCAAAATTCCCAATAAATCCTAATCAATTCTAATTATCTCATAATTTCTCAATTTATATCAGTATCAAAATCAAAAGCGGAAAATGTCATGAATGCATGTACTATAAGTGCTGTGCAAAGACTCGATCCTCTACAATTAGAGGCCAAATGAATGCTCGATCAATAATGTGCGGTAAAAAATCCTAACCCGTCTCAATTTACCAACATAACCTTCCCATCGGTGACGGGATATTACAATTCTCCCTCTAACAAAAAATTTAAGTCCTCGAAATTTCACATACAATTGATCGAAAAGCGGAGTCTTTTCAATCATTAACTTTACATTTCCCCACTATTTCGCTACACGAGTAATTCCTGCCAATGAACTGAAATCAATACTATCAATTGACCATTCATTTTTTTTCAAACTCAACATTGTCTTACTATTTCATCATAATTACTCGCAATTCATCACTTTCAATATCAATAACACATATATCGAATCCTAACAATATTTCCTAATCCTGTCTATGAAACACTTTGGATCCGAAACATCTTTTAGGATTTAAACTGAATTGCCACTTCTTATCTTCACCACAGTCACATGGATGTCACTATTTAAACCTTTATCCCTATCTGAGTGTATCTTGGCCTATGCGATACGCTTCGAAACATTTCATTTATCGCTTATCAGGTTACGTCTCTTTAGTGTTGAAACACTAATCCCATAAGATTCTAATAACCTCAATCCACTCAAATCATTTCCCTTTTACTTGGATTTCTCAATTCCCATTACAAATTCATTTTACTCATCAACATAATACCATTGTTCAAATGGTGTCACCTATACAACAATTGTTATGTCCTCAATCAATCTGGACTATACATCACTTTCATATCCTATGAACCCCAAAATACCGGTTTGACATTTCTTTCCAAGAGTCAAGTCATTGGTTATTCACATATAATCTTCCGATTTTACCCTTTAAACCATCAATTTCTTTCTCAATGTATTCATACTAAACCATAAGGCTTTGATCACTCCTCGCGATTTCTTTAACGGTTTCTTCAGTCTGTACTACACCTATTTCTTCATTGGATTATATATATCACTTTCCTCAATAATCACAGTTACGTTCAATTTCTCGATAAGGTTCGCCATTTCAACCACTTTACTTGGTCTTTGTCAATCCTTTATATACACAACTGATTTGGAAATCCAATAACTAATAATATTTTCTTTTTGCCCCTTTGATAGATCAATAGTTTGCTCTCAGTAATACAAGCTTATTGTCCGAATTATGATCTCCAGCCATTGAAATTTTTGTTCCACTCCATCGAATTGCATCACTAGCTTAGTTGAAATAATCAATCACTTAATCCTTTTCAAATCATTCAAGTTTCCGAAATCTCTTGACCGTTATCGATTTGCATATCCATAGACAACTTCAAAATGTTTCTGTTAGACTCCGTTCCCTTTTTCTTTATTAAATAGGTTGTTTAAATTATTGGTAAGTTCATTATCTTTTGGCTAGTATTAATTAAAGTAATTAGGATTTTTTTAGATTTCCGATTGGTTAGAATAATTTGGGATTTTTTTAGAGCAATAATTAGTAATTGAAGAAATTGAGAGTTAGAATTTATAGCAATAATATTAAATTTCAGGAATTTAGTTAAATTAGAATTTTAATTTTTGTATTATATTTTCAAAGAATAAGAATTATTAAATTAGGTCATGTTAGGAATAAATTAGAATTTGTTTAAATGGTTATAAGGCTTTAGGTTTATTAATTAAGTGGGCTAGGGTTTGTATGGAAGATTAAATGAAAAAGGAATGGAGCCTATGGGCTTTTAAGTGGGAGCCCACAAAAGTTAAGTTTGAAATGGAAGGAGGGAAAATGAAAATTTGGGAAAGGTTATAAGGAGGGAAAAGACTTGGGCTTGAAGAATTGGGCTTAAGAGTTAGGTTAAAGAGTTAGGTTAAGGAATTAGGTTTAAGTTAAAAGAAGAATTAGGGTTAAAAGAAGAGGAAACGAAAATGCAAGGGAGGAATAGGTGAGATGATGTCGTTTTGCATAGGAAGTAAGTTAGAAAGAAGAAAATCTTAGGTCTTTTAACAAGCCATCCGAAAGTTAGCAAAGAGAGGAGAGTTGGTGAAATTTTCGAAAATTTCAAAGGAGAAAGAAGAGAGGAGATTCGGCCATCTAAGAAGAAGAAGAAGAAGAAGGTGTTTCAAGCTTGAGCAAGGTAGATTCACGTGGTTTATGTAAGAAAAAGAGGAAGGGAAGGAGTTATTTCATCTTTAGAAGAAGAAGAAGTCGTGGGTTTCAACCTAGGTAAGAAGATTTCGAATTTTTGGCTACCTATTTAGGGTTTCCTCTTTCTTATTTAAAATATATGGTTAGAAGTAGAAGAACAAGGTAAGAAGAGGAAGAAGAAACAAAAATCAGATTAGGTTTGGTTAGGGTTTCGAAATTATAGATTGGTTTGTTTGAGTTTTATCTTCTTTCATGTTTAAATGGATGATTGGATGAGGTTTTAGTGAAAGATTGAGAAAGGAAAGAGTTTGGTGTAGGTTTCTATAGAAAATAGAAGGGGATGTCGTGATGGTCAAGTGGATTTCGAAATTTTAAGGGTTCTGATGTTAGTTTGGTTAATAATGGTGGTTTGAAAGGTATTGGTGAAAGAAAAATGAAAGAAGCAAAATTAAGAAAGCTTTGTTAAAATTCCAGCATGTGTTCATGGCTTAGGATTGAGAAATTTTGAACTTTTAGAGTAGTTTTGATGGGGGTTTCATGTTGGTATAGCCTAGGAGAATTATAGGAAGGTTTAGGTGAGGTTATATTGGTTTAGATTTAAGTTTTTACAGTTGGAGAAAATTTCAGCAGTGATCTTTCTCTTGGAACTTAGAATTTTTGTGTTTAATGTATTCAATGAAGGTGATTGGAGATAATGTAATCTATCCTAGAGCTAAAGGAAGGAAGATGGGTTATGAAAGTACGAATTATCAAAAAAAAACTGATCAAGTGAGAGAGGTGTAAGTGGCAATGGTGAGGAAAGGTGTAGGAGAGTTAGGTTAGATGAAAGTCAAGGTTTATGTTTCTTTTAAAATTCCAGCACCTTACTTTTTATTAATTAGCCTTATTATGCTTGATTTAAGGTCATTTATGCGTTTGGAAAGTGAAGAGGTCAAAATAATCCATTGGGGCAAGTGAACCAAATTCCGAACCAACGAAGTCAAGGTGGGTAACTTGTTAATAATTAAGTAATAAGCTACTTAAATGACTCTTGAGTAGTTTCCTATGACTTTCAACTTTTGAATGAAATAGTGGTTGTGATAGTTTGAACATGTTTTATGTGCCTTTTGATGTATATATATGTGTCAAGGTTTGTAAAATTGTTTGTTACATGATAACGTACCGAATTGAAATGGCCAATTGTGGCAAATCCTTGTGAATGATTGCATGTATGGCAAAATTGTGGAAACTTGATTGAAAGTGAACAAAATGTGAATATGAGATGTAGGAAGAATGCCAAATGTGAACATGTATGATTTCTTGGGTTTGTAGTGATCCCTCTGTTAGCAAGCAAGACTTGTCATAGGCTTCACTACTTTGCCCGCTAGTGGCATAGGAGATCCAAATCGGACTCCCCTCATTCCTGACTACACATGGTCTTTGTCGAACATGTGTAGTACGCATCTGTTAGGATCACTCGGACCATCTGTGATATGCTTTTGTGATGTTATCTGATATTTGGTGATTTTGTAAATGTCTTATTTGTAAAAAAATGAAATTGATGATTATTGACTTGAAATTATAACTATCGATACATGTTTTAGCTTATACTTGTTTATTAACCTGTTACCCACGGAGCCGTCGAGCTCACCCTCTTCCTTCCCTCCACAGGTTTAGAGCGAGAAACCGGGTCGTCGCATCGGGAATGAAGAATTACTCCGATGCTTTTGTTTTTTTTTAAGTCTTACTTTTGAAACCAATGCTTTAACTAACATTTTGGGCTTTTGTAACCGTTCTTTGGCTTTTGGGTATATCCGGGAAAAAATGCTCATGAAAGCATTGTAATTGTCCATTTCATATAAAGTTTAAGGGTTTTAAAGTTTCATTGTATATGTTTAAGAATGTATGGTTATGTATGATTATGAGATTTCATGTTTGAGATTGTAAAAGTAAAGATGGATTGGTATGTCATTAAGAAATTGAATTGATGAAATGCTAGATACCTAGGCTTGCGTTGTTGCCAATTGGAGTTGGGGTGGTTTGATTGTTGAATATGTTTGTGAATTGGAAGATATAAGTGATTTTGTGTAGGTATGGAGTTTGGTTGGAAACTGAAGAGTTGGCTAGTGCATTTTTAGGGGAGGTGCTGTCCATTTTTTTTTTAAATGGGCAGCCACCTTGCTTTGGGTTTTAGGGCATGTTAGAGTGGTAATTTGAATAAGAGGTATTTCTTAAGGGTTGTAGAGCTAGTCAAGATCTTTAAAATGGTATAAAATGGGTAAATTTTCGATTTCAAATGAAAGAGTTATGAACTTTTAAAATTTCCTGTTTACTATTCATTTGGTAAGGGTTACTATTCATTTGGTTATTCTTTAGGTAAAATTTTACAACAACTCATAACCTCCTTAATGAATGATTTTGTATTCTTTTTTTTTATCCCTTTAAGATGTTATAAAGTTACAATTATGATTCGAGGGGCACTAAATGTACGAAAGTTCGGATTCCGGGATTAAAAACGCGTTCAATTAGTAAAGTTGGTTTTAAGAAGACCTAATACTTTCTTTTCTTATTTTCCTTGATTCTTATCCATTTGACCTCCAATTTGCATAAAATTTGAAGTATTGATTAACTAGTAACATTTTCTATTCCTTTTTGGCTAAAATGAGAGTGTCGGGTCTTCGTTGGGCTTTAGGGCCGATGGGGGTCGGTTTTGGGCGAAATTACGTTTTTGTGAGATATAAGATCCGAATGAGGTGTTTTTTGTTTTCACTTGACCTAGAGGCATGAGATTTTGGCTTGGCTTAGGCATAGGAGTAATTATGGGCCCTAAGTAGATCAAATTTTATTGGAGGATGATTAGAGCAAATTTATCAAGGTTTATTCGGAGGGCGTACACTTAAGTTCAATTCGAGGATTCTTATCTGGTGAGGAATCCCTTCCTCGTGGGATGCGCGTTCAGATGTCACGTAGGACGTCGGACACGTGTCGCACCAGGGAGGGGTTCCAACAGTTTCTGTATAATTAATGTCTCCAAGCTTTTAAAGCAACACTCAGTACAACAAATTTCAAATTATCAATCATAATATAACCCATGAAGTTATTTTTGTCCCTAGGTACATAAAATCACTTTACACCATTTCAACAGATTGCATCATAACCCTTACTGGGATACCTCAGAAGATATTACAAAAGATCCAATTTAAAACAATACGATCAATACTCAATTTATAAATTTTCTCCAAATGTCTCCTTTACAATCATCAGTCATAACATTCACACATTTTCCTCAAACATTCTTGGAGCAGATGACCAAGGAGAAACAGCATGCGGAGGAGATGGCTAAGCTTAGGCAGGAGATGGAAATGTTAAAGAGGGGGGGGACACAGTTCAGAGCATCCATGATCATTACGACATTAATTAGCATAACATTGTCATTTGTTTTCAATTAAAAAACATAAGAGATTTGTTATTTGTTATTTTTTAATTATTAAATTAAATTCTTTTTATGTTTTATTATTTATTAATTTTCTCATTATTCATTAATATAACGCAACACAAATTAATAAAGTATATATATAATATAATCATTATTATAACAACAAAAAAGCCAAAAAATATATATATAATCAGTTATTACCGACGGTCAATTGTCCGTCGAAAAATTGACCGTCGTTACCGACGGTAAAACATTCCGTCGAAAAAAGTTGTTGAAGATACCTTCGCGTCACCGACGGACCGAATGACCGTAACAAACTTTCTCCAACGGAATCTTACTTGCCATTCCGTTGTTAAATAAATACCGACAACAATCGTTCCATCGTTAATTCCGTCGTAAACTTGCGACGGAAAATTTCGGTCGGTATTTTTAGCTGCGGGCAGTTCACCGATCGATTTTTACGCCACCAAATTCCGTCGGTGATTAATTCCACCGACGGATATCTGTTGTTTACCGACGGTAATTTCCGTCGATAAAACACTGATTTCTTGTAGTGGTTCGTTGGTGTCAAGTCGCGAGTTTATTAGCAATGTGTCAAAGTCGAGTCTCTAGAGAGGAGATTCTCTAATAGATTTGGAGGGCAGTGACACTTATGGGGAGCCTGGAGAGGTAGTGTTGCCAAGGAGGAGCTAGTAGGTGATGTCACAGTGGAGTTGATGGTTTGTGATGTTGCGATGAAGGTGTATGCAATGCATACAAGCCTGAGGAGGTAGAGAACAACAAACGGAGGAGAGTGAGTGAATAACCTATCACTGACGATGGAGAGTAGCTGGATAAATGATGAAGGAGACATCAAGAGAAGAGAATGAGGGCAGTGATAAAGAGTAGCTTGATGGAAAAAATGAGAGATTATAACAGATGACGATGTAGGTATGGTTAGCAGTTAGGTTTATTTTTTCAAGTTAGTCCAAAATTTTATACAATTTTAGATTCACCACTGGTAAATTTTGGTATTTAGGTACTGACCGTACCAACTAGAATCTTAGGTCACATCGATACTAATGATTTGAGTACCAATTTTGATTGGTACGTGGTACGGTATGGTACTCACACCGTTGCTTTCAGCACAATTTTATCAATGATAAAAAAAATATCTACCATTTTTTATATTTTTCAACATTAAGTCAATATAATATACAACATAATTATGAAATAATTATTTTTATTTTATAACCTCTTCCTAACTACTTTGTAAGTAACGTTATTATCAATAACAAGCTATAAAATATTTTCGGGCATTATTTCATTGATTACTTCATCAATTATATCTAATAAAGTATCAATGTTTCTTACAAGACTTGATGCATCAATTGACTTTGAAAAACTGTCCTTTTAACATAATAAACTAAAAATGATAAAATAATATCTCCTATTTGTAAAATTATCACACATGATTAAATACCCATACAATGCTTAAGTCCTTTTTTTCACTTAGATAACTTTTACTTTACTAACAAAGTTGCTCAAAATATTACCTCTGCAGTTATCTATTTAAAGAGATTTACATCCTGAACCAATATAGGCAATAACATCTATCATAGACTAGTAATAATAAGCCTGGACATTATTGAATAACAAATTTGAATCATACAATCACCTAGCTATTGCCATTTTTACATTATGAATAATTTCTTTGGTAATTCTATGAATTGGAGGTTGAAACTTTGAGTCTTGTTTGTGGAGTAAAAAGGGTAAGGCATTTGTTTTCTTCTTTTTCCTATATCAGTTGCAATAGTTCCTTATTCTTTATTAGAAATACCAATTTCAGTGTTGTCATATCATCCTTGTTAATGCAAAATAAAGTTTCACTTCCAATTTCATAGTTCAATCTTTGTCTTCTTTCTTTCTCCTTCTGATACTCTTCAATTAAAGTTTTTATTTTTCATTTTATATCATAACAAACTTTCATATAAGGTTCCACATCACCTTTAATCTCAACTAAATATTTCTTTAACCTAGTGATTATCCCACCTTTAAAATATTTGTCACAATAGAAATATATATTATGATTCTTCATAAAAGGAATAAATATTGCATGTGTAACATCCCGTTACTGATAGCAAAGGCATTATGGTAATATTGGGTCAGACTGATAGGTTTCATTGCATTCACTGATTGAGCATGTTACTGGCCTCTAATTATAGAGGAACATGTTTATTGAATATGCAATTATTCATAGGTACATGCATTCATGATTTTCCGGCATTTTATTGTGGGTATGAATTGATTGGATTGTGGACTGACTGAACTGACTGGATTGTAATTGATTGAGAAATTAAGAGTAGTGGGCTTGAATGACTGATTTAGTATAGTTTAAGAGTGATTGGCTATTGATACTGGCTTATAGGAAATTTTCGAGAAATTCGGGAGAAAATGCCCGGACCGGAAATTTTCGAGTGACAAACCGATTGACTGTATAGTACTGAAAGAATTGTTCAATAGCAATGGAAAAATTAGAATTATACTGTTAGGAAATAAAAATGTTGAGCCATTGAAATTTTGTAACATCCCGTTACTGTTAGCAAGGGTATTATGGTAATATTGGGTCAGACTGATAGGTTTCATTGCATTCACTGACTGAGCATGTTACTGGTCTCTAATTATAGAGGAACAGGTTTATTGCATATGCAATTATTCATAGATACATGCATTCATGATTTTCCAGTACTTAATTGTGAGTATGAACTGACTGGACTGACTGGATTAGGATTAAATGAGAAATTAGGAGTAATTGGGTTCAAATGACTGATTTGGAATAGTTAAAGTGTAATTGGAAATTTATAGTGACTTATAGGAAATTTTCGAGAAATTCGGGAGAAAATACCCGGACCGAAAATATTTGGATGACTGACCGATTGACTGTATGTTACTGAAAGAACTGTCTAATGGCAATGGAAAAAAATTTAGAATTTTACTGATAGGAAATAAATACGTTGAGCCATTGAAATTTAGATACTGAAATTTGGACTGATTTGGAGACTTAGGTCTATAAATACTAGGGTTGAAAGAAATTGGGAAAATTTTTCTCTAAGGCATTGGAGTTTCTTCTTCTCCCCTATGGCGTTCATCAATTCCTCCTATTGGTGAGGATTCTTCGATTTTCCTTGTGGTTTCCTCCTCGTTGTGTAAGGCTAACATGTTTATTGTGATTGATGAAGGATTGAGAGGCTTTAGAGTGGAGTAATCGTTGATTGGAAGATTTTAGGGTTTCCGGTGGATTTTGAGGGATCTGTAGATTTGAGCTTGATTGGTAAGTTTTAATGGTTTTAATGTTGTTATTGATAGTTTTTAAGGCATTTATGGCATTTTTTATGGTTGATTTGAGTAGTTGGGAGTGTTTAATGGTGGGTTTAGGAAGAGAAAATGGCGGAAAAACAATTGGGAAAGAAGAAGTTTGGCCGCACGTCGCGGCGTCTGAAAAAGGGCACGCCGCGACGAGGAAATGCGAGCTCGCCGCGGTGAGCTACACGTGACGTCGCGGCGAGCAGGAGAAAGTTGCGTCGCGGCGAGGCGACGTGTGGGCGTCGCGGCGAAGGGATGAGAGTTGTTCGCCGCAGCGAGCAACCCGCATACGTCGCGGCGAAGGCCGCAAGGTCGCGGCGAAGGGGACTGTTTTGATGGTTTATATTTTGGTTTATTGGGTGTAGACCTCCGATTGAGGTAATTCCAGATTCGTTATGAACTAGAGAAAGAGGTCTACAATTGAGGATAATTATGAGAATTTGAATTGATTTAAATGACATTGATTTATAGGGAATAAGGTCAATTATGGTTCATAGTGTGACCTAAGTATTGAATTGAGACAATTGGAGTTTTAATTGGGATTTTCAATAGAGGTTTTGACCCGATGTCTAGGAAATTGCTATAGGGAATACGAATTGAGGAAATTGAACTGAATTTTAGGATTGGATCAATTATTGTCGATCAATTGAGCGAAGAGTTAGAATGGGGCACCAGAGTTCAAAATTGGATTTTAGCACCAGGGAAAATCGTGAACATGCATTATACATCATTTTACTGAGACATATGCATTACTGAACTGCTTAATTGAGCCTCTAGTAATGGGACTGTATTTTTACTGTGATAGAGGCTCCGTTGGATCGTCGTTCCACGAACATTGCTGGGACTTCCAAGCAGTAGCTCGAAAGTTACAGGTGAGTAACCTAGTTGGTTTCTCAAATTCCTGACTGTCTAAATGCTCAATGTGAATTACTTGCCACTGTGAAATTGCATGACTACTGAAATGTACATGATCGAATGACATGTTTCTCTTGTATGGGATTGGACTCTTGTATTAGATTGGATTCTTGATGATCTTGAGGAATGTAATCTTGGGCTTTTATAGCCGTAATCGAGATTCTTGAACACTGAATTACTGAACACTGCATTGCATGCATAAATGCATGATCAGATAATGGAATGTGACCCAAGTTGCTATTATCACTGAAAAGAGCCTCGAGCTCGAACACTGTACTGACCGGGCCTCGAGCCCGAGGGGAGAAATCCCTGACGCGTCCCCCACTGAACATTGACTGAGCACTTGGGCACAACACTGAATAACTGGAAAAGAGTCTCATATGCATTGTATACACATGACTGATTGAATTGCAAACTTACTGAATTGTGTGATGACATGAGAGATTGCAAATTGTTACATGCTACTATAAACTGTTTCATGATTTACTGTAAATTGTGATATGATACTGTAAACTGTTATATACTAATGTAAATTGCTATTTGATACCGCAAACTATTATAGACTACTGTGAATTGTTATATAATACTGTTAATTGAATATTACTGTGCCGTGCTGTACGCAATTTGCGTAATGCATGATTTGAGTGAACCATCGATGATGGTTCTCACTGTAAGTGATAAGTCGACTTGTACCATGTGTAAGTCGACTTACACATGTTCGGTACCGATAAGTCGACTTGTTCATTGGATAAGTCGACTTGTTCAAATCGATATTGTTTATTTGTGCCCTAAAGGCAATCCCTTTAAGCGCGTTTTATTCAAAGTCGTGTGCGGACTTTATGAATAAATAAAGAAAAGGCATTATTCATTAATTTGATATTCATAAACATTGTTTATGAATTGATTGGATCTTTAATCAAATTAATGAAGTCCATGATATATGACATAGCATGAAGGAAATTATGATGTGTTCATACTCACGAGATTCCTATCATGTGCAATTATGTCAAGATATCTAAATTCTCCTAGTCATAGGATTAATGAGGATGGACATCATTAATCCGGATAGACTAGCACATGTCATATTCCTTGATTGGATCAAGCAGTGGATCTCAAAAACTGTAAATATGAGATATTTAGAATTGACATGTGGATGCTTACTAGTGGTAGTAAGTACATTGGATGACCTGTCATGAGATCTCACATGGATATCTTATCTAAGTGTCAGTGATAATCTCATCATAGCAATGGTGCAAGTATCCTTAGACTTGAGGTACTCGAGGATATCTTGAATCTTGATCACGTGCTTTGACTCCATTCCTTGTTGCCTTCGGAGGTAACTCATAGGGTGGTGCTTGGAGTGCGACTTGAGGTATTGAAGATAATTGAGTAGCCAATAAAGGATTCACCACTTACGGATTAGCGAAGAGATACCATAGCCTCTTGTCGGGATCATTACTAAAATTTGGCAAGCATGTATGTCATGAAGAGTGTCTTCATTGACATATAAAGTAATGAGTCCCGGGACAAGAAGCGATATCACAGGCTAGACTCGGTCTAGTGAGAGTTGACACTTTGACCATACTCATAACCAAGTGGGGTATAGGATGGTGAAAGGACGAATTGCAAGGTAATTGTCATGGAAGGGTTCGTGATCGGTTCGTGATGAATACATCAAACCGATTACTTTCCGGTCGATTGGGGTCGTGATGTGTTGCTAGATACCGCTCATGACTTGCTCAGATTAATTGTTAATCTAAGTGGCCAACATAACCGAGAGCCTAAAGGGTCACACGCATAAGAGTGATTCAGAGAATCTGTAAAATAGTTATTGGACAGAGTTCCAATTAAGGAGAGCATTAGGATTAAATGGATCCCGATGAGATTGAGATATGTCCCGATGAGATCACGACATCGATATTGCTAAGAAAGATTTAGGGCTGTTTCGAAGCAAAGGCGGCCCTAAGCATAGGATAGACCCAGTTGGATGGATGGACCTTAGCATTTATATTCTAATTAATTAATTAAGTTAATTAATTAATTAATTATTATATATATATGGACATGTGCGTGGAATGAGGGAGGAGAGGATAGCTTTGAAAAGTCAAAGCTTGGTTACTTTAATTCATTAATAAATGAATGGCCATAAAGCCACCACTTGGCTTCTTCTTATGGAACACTTTTAAAGAGTTAAAGATACATAAAGGAGGCTTAGAAGGTGGTGGCTAGAGAAATTGAAGATGAAAGCTTAATGGTTAAGCTTCCTTTAAAGGGTGATTTTCTTCATCCTCATCAAGGCAACCATCGTTTCTTCTCTTCTCGAGGCAAGGATCCCAACGTTTCCTTGACTCTCCAGACAAAGGTAGGGTCTAGCACCTTTAATATGTTCTAGCTATTCCGGGTCAAAGGGTTTGACTCGGTTAGATTTTTCGATCTCTGCGTGGATCACCTTTAGAGATAGTCTCTTTTGGCTATTTAGGTTGATGTCTTCATACGGATACGGATCACAGGATTCGGGAAAGTCACAGGAACAAAAATTTTGTTTTCGCTGCGGTACATGTGATGTACCTCCGGGATTTTCCTACACTCACTTGAGTTCGCAAACTCATCCAAAATTGCATCTAATTTTTAGGACCGATAGAGTAGACCCCAGCTCAGGAGATAGTCTTTTCTGTCGTCTGACGTCTTTGGCAAGAGAAGCGATGGCACATGTGTCGGTCATTTGGGTTGGACTTTGAGGATGACTTAGGATAGGCAGCTTATATCGGTTTCCTTTTGGTTTTGTTTAGGGACCGATAGACTTGTCTATTCATTTTTGGATATTGTATTGAAATTGCTGCTATGATAAGATTATTTTGGATTTTTAAAAGTTACTGATTTCTGATATTATGGTTTTAATTATTGCGATGCCATGTGGATATTATGGGAAAATATTCTGGTAGTGCACCTTTATCGTGGGATACGTGTCGGAGCGACCTTCGGGTTTCCCGATGTGTACCCTACGGTGAGGGGGCGCTACATTAAGTGGTATCAGAGCATGGTTTGACATCTTTTGGGATTAGTGAAATTAAGCTAGAATCACTGCAAGAATAGTGGAACTGATCAGAATTTCTTGTCTGTTTTAGGTCATTCGTCCTTGGAGATCGAGTTGAGTTACCAGCTGACCTAGAATCGGTAGGAGCTAGTAGGGAGTCTCCTGCGCCTCGTTCAGAGGAGTTGCCTTCTCGAGTTCCTGTGAGACAGGAATGGAGATATGATCAACTGCATAAGCAGGGGGTGATTGACTTCTATAGCAGCACCGACCCTGCGGAGGCTGAGGGATGGCTAGAGAGGACTGAGAGAGTCCTCGATCAGATGGACTGCGACCGGATGGCGCTTTTGACTACGCGGTTTCTACTCACTGAGGTCCTCGCATATCGGTGGTGGAAGATCGTCAAGGCGGTACCACCGTGCCTTGTACTGTGACATGGGATGATTTTCGAGGGCCTTGAGGACAATTTCATGCCTAAGATCTATCTGGAAATGAAGTTGCAGGAGTTCTTAGAGTTGAGGCGAGGCGATTGACCGTGGCCGACTACGAGGTGATTCAACGAGTTAGTGGTCTATGCTTCTTCTTTGGTGGCTTCGAGGTCGGCAGTGTCGGCGTTTGGCGGACTCAATCTGGAGATCCGTACCTATTGGCTAGATCGATATGGGTAATATTATTGGTGAGGCTGCGGCGGTGAGGATAAAGCATTCTTGAGACAAATGTGGATCGAGACCGGTCGGGGACCAAGATTAAGAGATCGATGTGGTAGGCGGTCTTAGCAGAGAGGTATATGGCGTTTACAGTAGGCCCTTGGATCTGCGGAGGGCTAGACAGATTGGTCATGGGCGAGAGGCGATTTGTGCTGACTATTAGTGGTGGCGGCATCCCGAGTTTGAGGCGATCTGCTCCTTTATGTGAGCATTGTGGCAAGAGACACAGTGGAGAGTGTCGACGGCTGTCTGGAGCCTGTTTGAGGTGTGGTTCGATGGACCACCTAGTGAGGAACTGCCCAGAGACTTTGGGAGTCCAGTCTACTATGACTAGAAGATCGGGCAGCAATACCACGGTGCAGCAGAGTCGTGGAGGTGGATCCGGATGGAGAGGCTGAGGCCTAGGCCGAGGCCGAGCGAAAGGGTCCTTGATGAGGTCGAGGACCTAGCGTGCAGACAGATCATAGGCTAGGGTCTATGCCATGACTCGGCAGGAGGCCCAGGATTCCCCGAATGTTGTTGCGGGTATGCTTCTGATTTCTGGTTTTGAAGCATATGCATTGTTGGATCCTAGATCCACTCATTCTTTCATTGCACCGCATTTAGCATGTAGACTGCATGGGGATAGGCAGAGGTTACAGTATGGGTTAGAGGTGAGTACACCTCTAGGTAGTACGACTATATTGGGAGAGGTCTGTATGGGGTGTCAGGTTTAGATCGATCGAGCAGTTTTGAGTGCCGATCTGATCGTTTTGGCTCTGAGGGAGATTGATGTGGTATTGGGGATGGGTGGTTGTTAGCAAGATAGGGCTATCATGGGTATTATACCAAGGAGGTCGTATTGAGTCTCTGGTCAGCCAGGTTTGTGTTTTGAGGGTTAGTCGGTAGTGCGCCGAGGACGATATCCTTCTTGAGTGCCCTGAGATTGATGCAGGGAGGCTGTGAGGCCTATCTGGCTCACGTAGTGGATTCTAGAGTCAAGTCGAGATTGCAGGATGTTCCCGTAGTCAGGGAATTCCCAGATGTGTTTCCCGAGGAGTTACCGGGATTGCCGCCAGAGCGGGAGACAGAGTTTGAGATTGATCTCGTTCCCGGTACAACCCCTATATCGATCCCTCCGTATAGGATGGCACTGGTGGAACTGAGAGAGCTTAAGGCTCAGTTGCAGGAGCTACTGGATAAGGAGTTCATTAGACCGAGTGTTTCGCCATCGGGAGCTCCGATACTGTTTGTGAAGAAGAAGGACGGGATCTTTGAGGCGTGTATTGATTATAGGCGGTTGAATCGGTGTGATGAAGAATAAGTATCCACCGCCTAGGATTGGCGATTTATTTGATCGATTGCAAGGAGCTCGGTGTTCACTAAATTGGATCCGAGGAGGTTATTATCGATTGAGGATTGCAGAGGAGATGTGCCTAAGAGTGCTTTCGAGTAGATACGGGCATTTGAGTTCTAGTGATGCCGTTTGGGTTGACTAATGCCCCGGCAGCCTTCATGGCTTTGATGAATAGAGTTTTCAGTCCTACCGGATCGGTTCGTGATAGTATTTATCGGCGATATTACAGTCTATTCGAGGAGTAGAGCGAGTACGCATCTTGAGCACACGAGGATTGTTCTGCAGTCGTGAGAGAGAGGTAATTGTTCGCCAAATTCACTAAGTGTAAATTCTGGCTTGATGAGATTGTGTTTCTGGGGCACGTGGTGTCCGGTGAGGGTATCCAGGTGGATCCTCACAAGATAGAGGCAGTTATGAGTTGGGAGATTTCGAGGAGTGTGCGAGTTGCGGAGTTTCCTAGGATTGGCGGATATTACGAAGGTTAAATCGAGGGTTTTCGTTGATCTCTGCCCCTTTGACGAAGCTATTGAGGAAGAATGTGTCGTTTAGATGATCTGAGGAGTGCCAGAAGAGCTTTGAGGAGCTGAAACATCGATTGACTACTGCACCGGTGTTAGGCATTCCTTCTGGTACTGGAGGCTTTGTGGTTTTTAGTGATGCCTCGCATCAGGGACTGGGATGTGTATTGATGCAGCATGGGAGAGTTATAGCGTATGCCTTGAGGCGATTGAGGTCTCACGAGGTGAATTATCCAAAGGCATGACTTAGAGTTGGCGCGATGGTTTTGCTCAAGATCCAAGACATTATCTATATGGGGAGCGTTCGGATCTTCACCGATCATAAGAGTTTGAGGTATCTGTTGAGTCAGAGAGAGCTCAATCTGAGACAGAGGAGATGGATAGAGTTCTTGAAGGACTATGGCGCACGATTGAGTATCATCCAGGAAGGCCAATGTGGTGGCCGATGCCTCGAGTAGGAGATCGCATGGCGGTCGGCTCGAGTTCGAGTTTCGAGGTTACGGTGCGATTGATTGAGAGCTCTTGATGTACAGATGGATTTGAGTCAGGATGGAGCTCTGATTGCTACTCTGAGGCTGAGGCCGATGTTACATGATAGGATCCGGAGAGCTCAGGATCAAGACCCAGTGTTAGTGAGACCGATTGAGAGAGTCCAAGCTTGCATCGATTGGAGTTTGAGTTGAGAGATGGGGCGTTATGGATGGGACGAGGTATGTGTGCTCGATATAGATGATTTGAGGCGTGAGATCCTAGAGGAGGCACATGTAGCTGCCTATGCTATGCATCTGAATACGACCAAGATGTATCGTACTCGAGGCGGCATTTCGGTGGCTGGTATGAAGAGGCAAGTGGCGGTGTATGTTTCGGTGTCCGATTTGTCGGCGAGTTAAGGCGAGCATCGAGCTCCGATGGGAAAGTTGCATTCGTTGCCCATCCGGAGTAGAAATGGGAGCGAATTACCATGGATTTTTGGACGGGTTGCCTAGACACCGAGGCGGTATGATGCTATCTGGGTTATAGTAGACCGATTGACCAAATCGGCTCACTTCTTGCCAGTGAGGGAGAGCAATACTCTCGATCAGTTGGCCCAGAAGTATGTGGCAGAGATTGTACGGTTGCATGGGGTTCCTTTGTCGATAGTCTCGAGCGGGGATCCTGTGTTCACCTCGAGTTACGGAAGAGCCTACTGATCGCTATGGGTACAAGGTTGAACTTCAGTACTGCATTTCATCCTCAGACGGATGGATGAGTGAGAGGACGATTAAGACTATTGAGGACATACTTCGGGCATGTGTATTGGAGTTGAGAGGATCATGGGATCGATGTTAAGACCGATTGAGTTTGCATATAATAACCGATGTCGAGTAGTATTGGGATGGCACCGTATGAGGCCTCTATGGGAGGCCGTGTCGATCGCCAATTGTATTGGGATGAAGAGGGTATGAGATCGATGAGGGTCCCGGTGATTCAGACACGATGGATAAGGAATGCAGTTGATGGGAGTCGCATCAAAGCGGCTCGTGATGCATGTAAGAGCTATGTGGATCAAAGATCGGCGAGAGATGGAATATAGTGTAGGTGACAGAGTGTTTCTCCGAGTGTCTCCTTGGAAAGGAGTACTGAGATTTGGCCGTAAGGGCAAGTTGAGTCCTCGGTATATTGGTCCATATGAGATCCTTGAGAGGATAGGACCGTTGGCTTACAGATTGGCATTACCGAGTGAGATGTCCCAGATGCATGATGTATTTCATGTTAGTATGCTCCGACGGTACCGTTCTGACCCGACGTATGTGATTCCGGCTTAGGAGATTAAGGTAGCCAGTGATTTGACCTATGTTGAGGAGCCGGTATGGATTATAGGATCACGGGTCAAGCAGCTGAGGAACAGGATGATTCTATTGGTGAAAGTCCTTTGGAAAAACCACTCTTCTGAGGAAGCTACATGGGAGACTCAGGAGCATATGAGGAATCAGTATCCTCATTTATTCGATCGGACAGGTATTAAATTTTGAGGACGAAATTTTTTTATTAGGAGGGGTGAATTGTAACATCCCGTTACTGTTAGCAAGGGTATTATGGTAATATTGGGTCAGACTGATAGGTTTCATTGCATTCACTGACTGAGCATGTTACTGGTCTCTAATTATAGAGGAACAGGTTTATTACATATGCAATTATTCATAGATACATGCATTCATGATTTTCCGGTACTTAATTGTGAGTATGAACTGACTGGACTGACTGGATTGGGATTAAATGAGAAATTAGGAGTAATTGGGTTCAAATGACTGAATTGGAATAGTTTAAGTGTAATTGGAAATTTATAGTGACTTATAAGAAATTTTCGGGAAATTCGGGAGAAAATGCTCGAACCGGAAATATTTGAATGACTGACCGATTGACTGTATGTTACTGAAAGAACTGTCTAATGGCAATGGAAAAAAATTTAGAATTTTACTGATAGGAAATAAATACGTTGAGCCATTGAAATTTAGAGACTAAAATTTGGACTGATTTAGAGACTTAGGTCTATAAATAGTAGGGTTGAAAGAAATTGGGAAAATTTTTCTCTAAGGCATTGGAGTTTCTTCTTCTCCCCTACGGCGTTCATCAATTCCTCCTATTGGTGAGGATTCTTCGATTTTCCTTCTGGTTTCTTCCTCATTGTGTAAGGCTAACATGTTTATTGTGATTTGTGAAGGATTGAGAGGCTTTAGAGTGGAGTAATCGTTGATTGGAAGATTTTAGGGTTTCCGGTGGATTTTAAGGGATCTGTAGATTTGAGCTTGATTGGTAAATTTTAATGGTTTTAATGTTGTTATTGATAGTTTTAAGGCATTTATGGCATTTTTTATGGTTGATTTGAGTAGTTGGGAGTGTTTAATGGTGGGTTTAGGAAGAGAAAATGGCGGAAAAACGATTGGGGAAGAAGAAGTTTGACCGCATGTCGCGGCGTCTGAAAAAGGGCACGCCGCGACGAGGAAATGTGAGTTCGCATGGCGAAGCTACACGTGACGTCATGGCGAAAGCAAAGCGAAAGTTACGCGCGTGATGAGGCGACGATGTGGGCGTCGCGAAGGATGAGAGTTGCTTGCATGCATGGCAACCCGCATATCGTCATGGCGAAGGCCGCAAGGTCGCGGCGAAGGGGACTGTTTTGATGGTTTATATTTTGGTTTATTGGGTGTAGATCTCCGATTGAGGTAATTCCAGATTCGTTATGAACTAGGGAAAGAGGTCTACAATTGAGGATAATTATGGGAATTTGAATTGATTTAAATGACATTGATTTATAGGGAATAAGGTCAATTATGGTTCATAGTGTGACCTAAGTATTGAATTGAGACAATTGGAGTTTTAATTGGGATTTTCAATAGAGGTTTTGACCGATGTCTCAGGAAATTGCTATAGGAATACGAATTGAGGAAATTGAACTGAATTTTAGGATTGGATCAATTATTGTCGATCAATTGAGCGAAGAGTTAGAATGGGGCACCAGAGTTCAAAATTGGGTTTTAGCGCCGGGAAAAATCATGAACATACATTATACATCATTTTACTGAGACATATGCATTACTGAACTGCTTAATTGAGCCTCTAGTAATGGGACTGTATTTTTACTGTTATAGAGGCTCCGTTGGATCGTCGTTCCACGGACATTCTTTGGGACTTCGAGCAAGAGTTCGGAAGTTCTGGTGAGTAACCTAGTTGGTTTCTCAAATTCACGATCGTCTAAATGCTCGATGTGAATTACTTGCCTTTGTGAAATTGCATGACTCATCAAATATACATGATCGAATGACATGTTTCTCTTGTATGGGATTGGACTCTTGTATTGGATTGGATTCTTGATGATCTTGAGGAATGTAATCGGGCTTTTATAGCCGCATAATCGTAGATTATTGAACCTTTGAATTATCGAACCTCGCATTGCATGCATAAATGCATGATCGATAATGGAATGTGACCCAAGTTGCTATTATCATCTGAAAAGAGCCTCGAGCTCGAACATCATCTTGACCGACCTCGAGCAGGGGGAGAAATCTCGACGCGCCCCCATGAACATTGGTGAGCACTTGGGCACAACACTGAATAACTGGAAAAGAGTCTCATATGCATTGTATACACATGACTGATTGAATTGCAAGCTTACTAAATTGTGTGATGACATGAGAGATTGCAAATTGTTACATGCTACTGTAAACTGTTTCATGATTTACTGTAAATTGTGATATGATACTGTAAACTGTTATATACTAATGTAAATTGCTATTTGATACCGCAAACTATTATAGACTACTGTGAATTGTTATATAATACTGTTAATTGAATATTACTGTGTCGTGCTGTACGCAATTTGCGTAATGCATGATTTGAGTGAACCATCGATGATGGTTCTCACTGAGTTCGCAAACTCATCCAAAATTGCATCTAATTTTTTAGGACCGATAGAGTAGACCCCCAGCTCAGGAGATAGTCTTTTCTGCCCGTAAGCGTCTTTGGCAAGAGAAGCGATGGCACATGCAGTCGGTCAATTTGGGTTGGACTTTGAGGATGATTTAGGATAGACGCTATATCAGTTTCCTTTTGGTTTTGTTTAGGGGACTGATAGACTTGTCTATTCTGCTTTTGGATGACTGTATTGAAATTGCTGCTATGATAAGATTATTTTGGATTTTTAAAAGTTACTGATTTTTGATATTATGGTTTTAATTATTGCGATGCCATGTGGATATTATGGGAAAATGTTCTGGTAGTGCACCTTTATCGTGGGATACGTGTCGGAGCGATCTTCGGGTTTCCCGATGTGTACCCTACGGTGAGGGGGCGCTACAAGTTTAGAGACTGAAATTTGAACTGATTTGGAGACCTATGTCTATAAATAGCTTAGGTTGGAATTGAGGATTTTCTTAAGGCAAAAAGCTAGCTTCTTCTCTTCCTCCTCCCACGGTGAACGTCGATCCCTTTCCTTGGTAAGAGATCTCGACTATTTCTTATGGTTTTCCTCTTATTGTGTATGGCTAACTTGATTCTTGTGGAGGATGAAGGTTGAGAAGATTGGAGAGTGGTTAAGCGTGGATTTTGAAGGATTTTAGGGTTTACGGTGATTTGTGATTTTGATCTTCGATTGGTAAGTATTTATGGCTTTAATGTTGTTATTAATGGTTTATGATACATTTATGGCATTATTGTGTTTGAATGGGTAGTTGAGAGTGTTAATGGAGGTTTTAGAGTGAGAAATAGACGGAAAATCGATCGGAGAAGACGGAGGCGCGATCGCACGTCACGACGTCTGGCGCGACCTCGCCATGACAGTAATTAGTGCTCGCATGACGAGCGCTAAGAAGACGCCCTTGGCGAAGCGCCGATTTACGTCGCGACGAGTCTTTTGGCTTATGTCGCGAAGAGCCGCATAAGAGTGTTCGTCGCGGCGAACGTCTTTGACGTCGCGGTGAACGGACTTCTTCACGTCGCGGCGTAGAGCCGCAAGTCGCGGCGAAGGGGGCTTTTCTGAATGGATGAGTGTTTGTTTATTGGGCATAATTGATGGTATAGACCTCCGATTGAGGTGATTCCTGATTCGTTATGAACTAGGGATAGAGGTCTACTATTGAGGATGATTATGGAAGTTAGAATTTAATTTAAGTGGTATTGATTCATAGAGAATAAGGTCAATTATGGTTCATAATGTGACCTAAGTATTGAAGTGTGACAATTGGAGTTTTAATTGGGATTTTCCATAGGGGTTTTGAACCTAAGGATAGGGAATTGCTATAGGGAGTACGAAATGAGGAAATTGACTGAATTTTAGGAATGGATCAATCATTGTCGATCAATTGAGCAAAGAGATAGGATTGAGTATAAGAGTTCAAATTGGATGTTAGTGCCGGAAATCGTGAACATGCATTGTACATAATTTTATCGAGACATATGCATCACTGAATTGTGTAAGTGATCTAGAAGGGGGGTTGAATAGATCTTAAAAAATTCTTTGAAAATTTCTACAAGAAAATCAGAAGTTAAACACACAAAAATAATTTAGATAAACTTAATTGAAAAGTATAGGGAAGAAGATCAAACACTTGTTTTTATAGAGGTTCGGTGCTAAGACCTACGTCCTCTACCTAAGCTCCCACATAGGATTTTTCCAACCAATTTATTGTACACTTTGTAGTTGAGTGTGAACTTTTTACAACGCCACTTGAATTCCGGCTCAAGTAACCTTTTACACTCGATTTGTCTTCCGGCACAAATCCTACCTCACGTGACCTTTTCACTCGTCACTCAAATTGTAATAAAACAATACAAGGATTTGAAGAACAAATGCTCAAAACAATTTGTAACAAAATAAGAGCAATACTGAGCAATTTGAAGCAATATGAGAGTATTTGAGCTTATAGAACTTGTATGTGCTCTTCTTCCATCATCCCCTATTTATACTAGAGGAAATATAGTTGTTGGAGCTCTTCTAGCCGTTGCTTGATTTGTTATAGCCGTTGCTTGATTATCTCCATTCCATTTTTATCAAATTGGACCGTTGGAGCTGAATCTATACATCCATAAGTCGACTTGTCGAATGCATAAGTCGACTTGTTTCAACCATTTACGTAAAACTTATAACTCCGCTCTCCAATAAGTCGACTTGTGCTGTATAAGTCAACTTGTCTGCCTCGATAAGTCGACTTGTGTGTTATAAGTCGCCTTGTCTTAATACATCTCCATATAAGTCGACTTGTACTGATCCAGTTGACTTGTTATATTCATACCTTTATGTAAGTCGACTTGTATTACCAAATCCTTCATTATCCTTAAGCATTGTGCCATTTTTACTTAGTAGATAACTCCCAACTTGATTCCTCATTGATTAGACACTTTCTCATCTTGATTTACTCAATCCTTTCATTGAATAATACCTGAAATAATTTCTTAACTATTTCTAGATATTTTATTATTATCAAAACATAAAGGGATTTAATTTGTCAACCCCCATTAGTCTAACAATCTCCCCCTTTTTGATAATGACAAAATATTTGGAAATTGACAAGAAAATTGAAAGACATAAAATTTGATCAAGGTTTCCCTTGTCTTGATTGGTTAGTTTAACTCCCTCTTAATTCATAAATCAATGATTAGAATAGAATTCAATAAAATTGCAAATCAATGAAATGTTCAAATGAAATTTTCACTCCCCCTAAATCAAATATCAATTTCAATCTTACTCCCCCTTTTTGTCATAATCAAAAATCAATGGAGAAAATAAACTCAATTGAAAATTAATGAAGATTGAAAACCATACCTCGACTTATTTTCCACAATCCCAGAACAAATCAATATCCAACTCAAAATAACTCAAATAAATCCTCAACGGTAATAGACTGAAACTCCAATTAGGCTTTGTGTAAAACACGATGATGAAGTCTTTGGATGTAATTGCATGTGTGCCTCATATATTGACCATTTAATGTAGCAAAAACACATTCAACCAAAGGAATTTAAATCACACATGCCTAACCTTAATTTAATATTCACAAACACATCTTCCTTAAGAGGTTTAGTAAAAATGTCAGCCAATTGATCATTAGTAGAAACATGCTTCAAAACAATGTCACCTTTCAAACAATGATCATGAATAAAATGATGTCTAATTTCTATATGCTTTGTTCTACTATGCAAAGTATAGGATTTTACTCAAACAAATAGCACTGGTATTATCACAATAGATAGGAATATTTTGACCACAATACCATAATCAACCAATTGATGTTTAATCCAAAGAACTTGGGCACAAGCACTCCCAAATGCTACATATTGATTCAAAGAATGAAAATTGCTACACTAACTTGCTTTTACTAGCCCAAGATATCAAAGATGATCATAAGAAATGACATAAACCACTAGTACTTTTTCTATCAATTCTACAGCCACCATGATCAGCATCACTATAAGCATACAAATCAAATGAATCACAACTAGGATACCATAAACCATGATTAATAGTTCTACTCAAATATCTAAAAATTCTTTTACAGACACTCAAGTGAGAAATCTTAGGACAAGATTGAAATCTAGCACAAAGACATGTGGCAAACATTATATCGTGTCTAAGCGATTAAATACAAAGAGAGCCAATCATACCTCTATAAAGTTTTTTATCAACGTCTTCTTCATTTTCATGTTTTTCTAAGACCAGATTTGTCGCCATTGGTGTTGTCGCCACTTTGCATCCATCCATTTTAAACTTCTTAAGAAGTTCCTTTGTATATTTCGATTGATGGATGAATATTCCATTTTTGTGCTGCTTGATTTGCAATCCAAGAAAGAATTTGAGTTCTCCCATCATACTCATTTCAAACTCACCTTGCATTAAATCCTTGAACTCTTTGCACAAAATTCATTAGTGGCACTAAACACAATGTCATCAACATAAATTTGACAAACAAGCATATCATTATCAACATGTTTAATAAACAGTGTATTATCTATCTTACCACGAATATATCCATGTTGAGCTAGAAAAGTACTTAACCTCTCATACCATGCTCTAGGTGCTTGCTTTAGTCCATAAAGTGCTTTCTTGAGTTTGTAGACGTAATCCGGATGCTCATGATCTTCAAATCCCGGCGGTTGTTTGACATAGACTTCCTCTTGAATATACCCATTTAGAAATGCGCTCTTGACGTCCATTTGATTTAATTTGATCCTTTTATGAGATGTGAATGCACATAGTAGCCTAATTGCCTCCAAACGAGCCACAGGAGCATATGTCTCATTGTAATCAAGGCCTTCTTCTTGATAAAATCCTTGAGCCACTAGCCTTGATTTATTTTTAACCGCTTCACCATTCTCATCATACTTTATCCGATTTATCCACTTGACTCCAATGATGGTCTTGTCCTCTGGTGGAGCTACCAAATCCCAAACATCATTTCGCTTGAATTGATTAAGCTCCTCTTGCATAGCTAAAAGCCAGTTTTCATCTTTAAGAGCTTCTTCTATATTTTTGGGTTCTACCAACGAAATGAAGGCTGAATTACTCATATTCTCATAGATATTTCTCCTAGTTCTTACACCAACATTTAAATCACCAATGACTTGCTCCATAGGATGGTTCTTTGTTTTTGCCCATGATTTAATGTCGGGTACATGATTTTCTTCATCTAGCTTCAATTCCTCAATCTTGGATTTAATTTCTTCAACTTTATCACCTGAACTTCCTGCATCATCATCAAAACAAACCTTTCTCGGGGGTGAAATCATATCATCAAATTTAACATGTATACTTTCTTCTACACATTTAGTCATATTATTAAAAACTCTAAAAGCCTTACTAGTTTGAGAATAACCAATAAATACACCAACATCGGATTTAGAATCGAATTTTCCTAAATTGCTCTTTCCATTATTATGAATAAAAACTTTACAACCAAAAGGATGAAAATAAGAGATGTTGGGTTTCTTACCTTTCCAAAGTTCATAGGGTGTCATATTTTGTCTCTTCGCAAGTGCACCCGTTTATCACGTAGCATGCGGTATTGATCGCTTCACCAAAAGGATTTAGGAAGATGATACTCATTAAGTATTGTTCTACTCATTTCTTCAGTGAGCGATTCTTCCTTTCTACTACACCATTTTGTTGTGGTGTTCTTGGTGTTAAGAAATTGTGTTCCATTCTATATTTTTCTTGACTTTTCAAATGGATCACACTCAAATTCTCCTCCATGATCGGTTCTTATTGCAACAATCGTCAAATCCTTCTCATTCTGAACCAACCTACACCACTTAGTAAATTCGTTAAACGCATCACTTTTATTAGCAAGAAATCTCACCCAAGTAAATCTAGAGAAATCATCCACAATAACAAGTACATATAATTTACCACTAAGACTAGCATGTCTAGATGGACCAATCAAATCCATATGCACAAGTTCAAGAATTCTAGAAGTACAGATTTATCTCTTTGGTTTAAACGATTCTCTAACATGTTTGCCTTTCAAACATGACTCACACAAATGATCTTTAACAAATTTAATCTTAGGCAAACCTCTTACGATGTCATTCTTTGAAAGCTTAGAAATTAAAGGCAATGGTGCATGTCCTAATTTTCTATGCCATAAAAATGCATTTTCTTCTAATGTCACCAAGCATTTTTCATTGAATGAACTATCATCATGCAAGTCAACAATGTATGTGTTCCCATGTCTCAAACCGATAAAGGCAACATGATCATCCTTCTTAACTAAGCAATGTGATGATTCAAACGATACAATATAATTCATATCACAAAGTTGAGACACACTTAGCAAGTTATGTTTCAACCCATCAACTAGCAAAACATTGTCAATGGTTGGCAAAGGTTCCTTACCCACTTTACCAATTCCAATGACCTTACCTTTGTTGTTGTCTCCGAAGGTGACATAACCTTGTTTTTTCGGTTTGATTTCTGCAAAAAGATTCTTGTCCCCACTCATGTGTCTCGAACATCCGTTGTCGATGTACCACGTGCTTGACGGTTTTTCATCCCTTGCTTGTACCTACAATGTCAAAGTTCTTTCTTCTTATAGGTACCCAAGCCATTTTGGGTCCATATTGGTTAGCCATATAAACCACATTAGGTGGTGTTGTGCCTTTAATAACCCAAATTTTCTTAATCTTAACACATCTTCTAGTACTCTTGCATGCAACTTCTATATGCTCATCTTTCAAACATCTAGCACATTGAGCAATTTTTCCATCCGTAGTGAATTTTGAAATCAAAGAACAATCTCTGTTAAACGGATCATATCCTAAACCATGTTTAGAAATTGAGTATCTTTGCAAAGATAACAAGTTCTCAAACTTTTTGTTTCCATTAGCAAATTTTCTAACCACGTAAGAGAATTCCTTTCTAACTCTATCAAGTTCACAAATAAGATTTTCTTTTTCAACAAGGCATGCAGAATGATCTTCTTTTGGACTATCTAAATCATCAATAGTATCATGTAGGGCTTTATTTTCAGTAACCAATTCTCGTATTTTCTTTCTTAATTTTTTGTTAATCTCAATTGCTTCTTCAAAATCAGTTTGCAAAGCATCAAAAGAATCTCTTAGATCTTGGTCATTGAAAGTTACCTCATTTTCATCATCACTTGATGAACTTTTTGCCATAAGTTCCAGATTGTTCTCATCGTCGCTTTGATATGCATCCTCTTCATCACTCCAAGTTGCCACCAGGCTAGTTTTCCTTTTACCTTTGTCGTATTTGTCATTTTTCTGAAAGTTTGATGTTGATGATGAGTTTTTGCATTCTCTTGCGATATGTCCCCGTTTTTCACATCTCCAACATTCTTCGTTGCCTTTTTTTTCGTCATAGCTTTTTGATTTTCTTTCCGCGCCAAACCTCTTTCTTTCTACCTGTTTTCCTCCATTTAATTCTTTCCTTCGATTTTTAAGAAGTCCCTTGAACTTTCTTAGATTTCTAGCATACATAGCTATTTCTTCGTCTTCCTCGTCTTCATCTATTTCCTCTTCACTTTCATCAACAAAAGAAGTGTTAGCTTTAAAGGCAATAGATTTTTTAGGCTTACCTCTACCTCCTCTAGATTTGAGAATAATCTCGTAATTGATAAGTGATCCCACCAAAGCGTTGAATTCCAGATGGTTGAGATCCTTTGATTCCATAATTGCGGTGACTTGAGAATCCCATTCCTTCGGTAGTGAACGAAGAATCTTTTTCACCTTCTCACTATCCGTCATGTGCTTTCCCAGGTTGCCTAATCCATTTATGATTTCTGCAAAACGGTCAAGCATTGTAGAAATTGACTCACCTTCCTTCATGACGAACATCTCGTAGTCGTGGAGAAGCATGTTGATCTTTGTCTCCTGGACTTGATTTGTCCCTTCATGAGTAACTCGAAGTCTCTCCCACATTTCCTTGGCAGTGGTGCAAGAATTTACCCGGTTTCTTTCCTCAACCGTTAATGCACAATATATCAGCTTCATAGCTTTGGCGTTGATGTACACTTGCCTCTAATCGTTATCATCATACTCCAGCTCCGTTTTCAACTCACCATTTTCTTTCAGAGGGGCTTGAAGTCCGAAGATAATGATCTTCCAAAGATTCAACTCCTCGCTTATGATATGATATTTCAGGATTTTTCCATGAAAAATAGTTAGAGCCATTAAACAAGGGAGGACGGTTATTAGTGTTACCTTCTTCCGCAAGGTTGTTGTGTGCCATCCCAGATACTTCTGCTCTGATACCAATTGTAAGTGATCTAGAAGGGGGGGTTGAATAGATCTTAAAAATTCTTTGAAAATTTCTACAAGAAAATCAGAAGTTAAACACACAAAAACAATTTAGATAAACTTAATTGAAAAGTGTAGAGAAGATGATCAAACACTTGTTTTTATAGAGGTTCGGTGCTAAGACCTACGTCCTCTACCTAAGCTCCCACTTAGGATTTTGCCAACCAATTTATTGCACACTTTGTAGTTGAGTGTGAACTTTTTACAACGCCACTTGAATTCCGGCTCAAGTAACCTTTTACACTCGATTTGTCTTCCGACACAAATCCTACCTCACGTGACCTTTTCACTCGTCACTCAAATTGTAATAAAACAATACAAAGATTTGAAGAACAAATGCTCAAAATAATTTGTAACAAAATAAGAGCAATACTGAGCAATTTGAAGCAATATGAGAGTATTTGAGCTTATAGAACTTGTATGTGCTCTTCTTCCATCATCCCCTATTTATACTAGAGGAAATATAGCTGTTGGAGCTCTTCTAGCCGTTGCTTGATTTGTTATAGCCGTTGCTTGATTATCTCCATTCCATTTTTATCAAATTGGACCGTTGGAGCTGAATCTGTGCATCCATAAGTCGACTTGTCGAATGCATAAGTCGACTTGTTTCAACCATTTACGTAAAACTTGTAACTCCGCTCTCCAATAAGTCGACTTGTCTTTGTATAAGTCGATTTGTTCGCCTCGATAAGTCGACTTGTGTGTTATAAGTCGCCTTGTCTTAATACATCTCCATATAAGTCGACTTAGATTGATCCGATTGACTTGTTATATTCATACCTTTATGTAAGTCGACTTGTATTACCAAATCCTTCATTATCCTTAAGCATTGTGCCATTTTTACTTAGTAGATAACTCCCAACTTGATTCCTCATTGATTAGACACTTGCTCATCTTGATTTACTCAATCCTTTCATTGAATAATACCTGAAATAATTTCTTAACTATTTCTAGATATTTTATTATTATCAAAACATAAAGGGATTTAATTTGTCAACCCCCATTGGTCCAACAAATTGTTTAATTGAGCATCTAGTAATGGGACTGTATTTTACTGCTATAGAGGCGCCGTTGGATCGTCATTCTACGGACATTGCTGGAACTTCCAAGCAGTAGCTCGGAAGTTACAGGTGAGTAACCTAGTTGGTTTCTCAAATTCCTGATTGTCTAAATGCTCAATGTGATTTTCTTGTCAATGTGAAATTACATAATTACTGAAATATACATGATCGAATGGCATGCTTTTACTGTATTGGATTGGGCTACTGTATGATACTGAGAAATGCAATACTAGGCTTTTATAGCCATACACTGAATTGCTGAACACTACATTACATGCATAAATGCATGATCAGATAATGGACATGTGACCCAAGTTGCTATTATCACTGAAAAGAGTCTCGAGCTCGAACACGGTACTAACCGGGCCTCGAGCCCGAGGAGAGAAATCCCTTACGCGTCCCCCCACTGAATACTGACTGAGCACTTGGGCACAATACTGAATAACTAGAAAAGAGTCTCACATGCATTGTATACACATGACTGATTGAATTGCGACACTTACTGAATTATGTGATGACATGAGAGATTGCAAATTGTTACATGCTACTGTAAACTGTTGCATAATACTGTAAATTGCGATATGATACTGTAAATTGTTATATGTTATTGTTAATTGTTAATTGACACTGCAAACTGTTATAGGTTACTGTAAATTGTTATACACTAATTGTATCTTACTGTGTCGTGCTATACGCAATCTGCGTAATGCATGATTTGAGTGAACCATCGATGATGGTTTCTCACTGAGTTCGCAAACTCCCCAAAATTGCAACCTATTTTTCAGGATCGATAGAGTAGACTCCTAGCTCCGGAGATAGTCTTTTCCTACCGTGCGAGCGTGCTGGCAAGAGAAGCGATGGCACTCAGGTCGGTCAGCTGGGTTGGACTTTTGAGGATGACTTAGGATAGATGATTGTATCAGTTTCCTTTTTAGTGTATTTAGGGGACTGATAGACTTGTCTATTCTGATATTGGATGACTGTATCAAGATTATTTTGGATTTTAAAATTTAACGATTTCTGATATATTATGGTTTTAATTATTGTGATGCTATGTGGATTATTAGCGGAATTTTCTGGTAGTGCACCTTTATCGTGGGATACGTGTCGGAGCGACCTTCGGGTGTCCCGATGTGTACCCTACAGTGAGGGGGTGCTACAGCATGAGCCTAAGCTAGATCATTGAATCTTTTTATAAAGGTTGAATTATAGGTACTCAATTTATCTATAAAGATAAATACAGACATATGCAAAAAAATAAACTACCCATTGGATTTACTTAAGATGAAAATAATATTTATACATATGAAATTAAATTTACTTAAAGAATATTGAACATAATTACTAACAACTACCCATTGGAATAGAACAAGCCAATAAACATTTCCATTATCAAGTAATGAAGTTGAATTTTATTGCAAATTCCTCTTCTCTTTTGGTTTGTTATCTTTCTAATTTTGCCAAAAGAAAATGTTTCATTACATTCTTGTAGATAAAGTTTTTGTTTTAATATTTTAGTCTAACTTTAATAGATAGGAATGAGAATTTTTATTATCATTGTTTGGTTGTTATGGCAAGTTATATTTAGGAGAAAACATAAAAGAAACAGGTATACTTCTAAGCAATTCCTAAAGATAACCATTTGACCAAGGTCAATACACAATTATGAAAAATAAAAAATCAAAATACCAAGGTCAATACACAATTATAGAAAAAAATCAAAATCCACTAAAATGGTTGTTTCACAAAAAAAAATCTCAATCTTAAGGATCTATGTTGCCCACGTGATTTGCAAAAGATCCTCTTTATTAGCAAGAATTAACTTCATGAAAAGACGAAGGAACCTACACCCTCATCATCTTGTTAAACCAAACAACCTTTAGGTATCTACGAAGGCATAGTCTCATCTATCAATTATTAACCAATAATAAATTCTAAAAGAAGTAGCCTTAACTATCTATTAGATTATGTGGAACTTTTCTCTTTACCTTGAATATTAGAATATAGACCCTATTCTTTTTACTCGACTCCAAAGAATAATTTTATATTGAGTTCTTGAAATGTAGTATTTAAAATAAGCATGGAGAGATTAAATTAGAAGATAAATTAAGAAAGATCAAACAAGTTATTAGTGCCTCCTCTTATGTGACATTTTATATATCAATTGTACATGAATTCATGCCAAAATAAATAAGATAGAGGGATATGTTTTGTGAACATTCCTATTTAGAGAAGATCATTTTACACCCAAATGCATGTTCTAAGGCTCTAATGGCACAAAGGTAAGGCAAAATAAATAGAAAATGTGCACCTAAAATGGGAATGTGAAAGCCTGAAAATAGGATAAGAAATAGGTTTAGCAATGAGCAGTAGAGAAGAGGAAGGTCAACGGTGTTAATGGCAGAAGACGAAGTCAAGAGACTTGGTGGCAACAGAGAAGACAAACGCGATGAGCAACAAATCTGGCCTAGTAATGACGAAATTGAGAAAAGGAGAAACTCAAAGAAATTTCTAAAACTAACAAAGTCAATTGACTGAGTATTAGGAGTAGGAATTATTTTTAAAATTTCATTCCTTAATTTTTTAATCTTTTAATTTGGTTCTAGTACTAAATGGTATTTGTTGTATTTATCGGTACCAACCGATACTAACTAAAAAGGCAAGAACTAACTAATACCAAAACCCATTAAGATAATAGAATTTTAATTGCCATTTTTTGACTGAAATGGTGCATACAGTACGACACTTATGACTTTACTTGTGAACAAATTTGCCTTTTAAAACAAAAATAAAAGTAAATTAGGTTATATATCTTACATATGGACTTAAAATCAAAAATCCTCACTAATGAAAAGCCCAATATATTACATATAATTAATCGTATTCCAAAAATAAGAAATATTTCCTCAATAATGACATATCATATCTTTTATGTTTACATTTATATTATTCAAATTAAAAGTAAAACTGAATTAGGAAAATGATTTCTCTTATTAGTTATTTTGTACAAAGATATTTAACCTACTTATAAATAATGTTATACATAATATATACATAAATGTATAAGGATCTGAATTGAATATACAAGAACCTAAATTTCTTTTTATGATATCAACTAATCTTACCATATCTGTTGTTATGATTTCAGTTCATCTTACTACCCCCCTTTAACACAAGATGGAATAGTATACGCCAGTTTGAATTTGCTTAGTAAATCTTAAAACGAGCTAGAACATACGTTTTGATAAATATATTAGTTATTTTGTTAGCTAAGGAGACATGAATCAAATGTATAATGTCTTAAATAACATGATGACATATAAAATGCAAATTAATTTTAATGTATTTTGTATGTTCATGAAAAATATCATTATAAGAAATTTGTATAACACTTACATTATCGTAATAAAGCATAGTGGCAAAGGAATGAGTGATACCCATATTAGTTAACAACCATTCCAACCAAAGTAATTCAAACATAGCATTAACAAGAGCATAATATTCAAATTCAGTGCTAGATTGAGCAATTATAGTTTACTTTCTTCAATGTTAAAAGAAAAGATAATTGCCTAAGAAGAAACAATAATCAGTGTTAGAATAATGATATATTAGATCACCAGCCTAGTCAGCATCAAAATAGCAAGATAATATCAAGGAGGAGTAAGTAAAGAAGTGTAGTTCATGGAATAGAGCTCTTTTAATGTTAGGAATCCCACATTGGACAACTATGAGAGCATTTAAGAATTTATAATAATGTGCAAACATCTTCCTCTTGAGCTAGCTTTTGAGGATGAGTTAGGCACTTCTAACAGGACCTTCTAATATGGTATCAGAGTCAAGTCAGTTTGTCTCGATGGTTTGGAGCGGTGCCCGGTTATATCCCTTTGTCCAATATGTCCATCAGATGTCCAATCCTGCTCTAGACTGAAGGGGGTGTGTTAGGAATCATACATCGGACAAGTATAACGTTGCGTTTGGTTAGCGTCTGCGGACGCGAGGACAGAGGAAAAAGACATATAAGTTCTGTCCAAAGTGGTGTTTGGTTGCTGTCTGCGTCCATTGTTGTCCCTGTCTTCAATTGGCTTGGACAAAATTTTTTGTCCAATCCAAAACCATGGTACAGAAATGTTTGTCCTAAGGATAAGATGGTGAAATTTCCGGAATACCCTCGTTATAACTCCAGAACGCACGGTTTGTAAATGTTACTGAAATAAATGAAGAACAGAAGAAAGAAGGGAAGAAGGAAAAAGGGGAGAGTCGGAGGGAGAGAACAGAGAACTTTAGAGAGAGAAGAAGAGGAAGAGAGAGGGAGAGAGAGAGACACACATAAACTCATTCATTTCATGCTTGTGAGGGAAACGGTTATAATATTTATACTAGTGACAGCTATCATATTTTTTTCCGTAACAATTCCTTCTCCTTTAGAAAACCTTGTCCTCAAGGTTATGGAGGTTTACATAATGGGCAAAAAATGAATAATCTGATTTTCTTGATTTTCTTTTCACCACTCATCTTCTTCACAACATCACCAGCAATTGCTCCTGCAAAGCTCACAATCGGCTCATTTAACAGAACTCCAAAACCAGATGGAATACTTCTATACTTTGCAGGGTCGAGTTGTATGTTACTCTTAATGAAATCAAAAGTAACCGTCTTATGAGTTAGACCATAACAGAGAAAACCACCAGCCGTCCAAGCAGTGTAGAAAGCCGGAGAGTACATCTCGGTCTTACTAGGCTCGTTAGGAGAGGGGACGATTAAGGATCCATCAGAGGCAATGTCTTTATTATTCATGAGAGGGGTGGACTCTACGGCTAAAAACTTAATGAACTCCTTCTCTTGCATGGGTTGCTCGTTCCGATCTGTGAGTTCCAGAGGAACTGCAATAGTGGCGTCCACTTCCATTCCTTGTTGCTTCATAAATTGTGTCCCTACAGTTTTAAGCTGCAGCAGATTGCTCTCCAAATTAGTTGTTCTGTTTAGGGCTTCCAGAAACATTTTCTCATACCTGCTTTGAAGTTCCAGCAACATTTTTTCACTTCTGATTTGTGCTTCCATCAAGTTTTTCATTTTTTCTTTGATTCCATGCAGAATAGAATGCTCTGATATCATTTGTTACGGAAATAAATGAAGAACAGAAGAAAGAAGGGAAGAAGGAAAAAGGGGAGAGTCGGAGGGAGAGAACAGAGAACTTTAGAGAGAGAAGAAGAGGAAGAGAGAGGGAGAGAGAGAGACACACATAAACTCATTCATTTCATGCTTGTGAGGGAAACGGTTACAATATTTATACTAGTGACAGCTATCATATTTTTTTCCGTAACAGTAAAGGGAAACGATGTTTGGTTTCTGCGCAGCTCTCCTTCCTTCTTCCGTAGGCCATAGCTCTCCTTCCTTCTTCCCTGGGCTTCGCAATCTCCGCAGGTAATGCTTTGCATGCTTCATGAATCTCCCCTTGTTTCCCTCTGGAGTGGCTTTCCATGTGAGATTTGGGTCGAATCTCCGAAATGCTCTCTCCACTGTCTTGCCACTCTTTTCGGTTTTCTGTCCCAAATCTCTGTCTTTCCTTTTATTATTTATGAATCTCCCTTATTAATTCTTGTTTACTCCAACAATGTTACCCCATTCTGGCCGTCCATATACAGTACGACATCTCTGATGTTTTCATTTATTTTTCATGCCTTGGTTTGGTTAGGTATCGTCGAGGCGTAGTAAACGGTTTGAAACTCTTTTTAAACCGAAACCAAGCATTTATAAGCATCCTAGATTACAAGCATAATTGTTTTCATTTATTTTTCATGCCTTGGTTCAGGGGTTTAATGGGCGTATAATTACAAGGTTATGCTATCGGTTGAAGCCATGCTTCTTACCACTGACAAGGTTCGAGTTTCTTCTTTCCTTCCTACACTTTTTGGGTTGTTTCTGAGCTTCCTTTAAACAGAAAGAGGTGGACTTTTTTCTTTTGCTGGGGTTTATATTGCTGTTTTTTAGCCGAAGTTCTGGTTAAGCTCCCAAGTCTGAGTTCGCTCTGTGAGATGGACTGAGAGATTGATTGATTGATCTGTTTCTGGGTTTCTTATGGTATGCCATCTTGTACCATGATGTTGTAATTGTTGGGTAAATGGTTGTTGTTGGTTATTCGGTTTTCTTCTTTACTTCTTCTTTTCTTTGTACCACTTTTCCAACTGTAATTTCGTTTGAGGTGTTTCTAAGTTCGCATTTTGCTTCTATCAGGCGTTGTGAGATTAACATAATCGACGCTTTCAACAGGATGCAAAGCGAGATAGGAGACCCAGTTGATTTTGATCTTCTGAGTCGTTTAATAAGTGGAAGACTATGCCTTACACTTCCATAAAGCGATATCCCTTGATAAGTTGCTTACTTTTCCGGAAATATAATGGTGTTGGTGTCTTATTCTTAGTCATTTTTGGGGAAGTGTTTAGAGTGTCTTTATGCTTTGTGTTTAGCTTTGCACTCCATGTTTAGTAAGCTCAAGGAGTTGGTTTGTTGCCCATTTCGAATTTCATTTAAATTGAAATGTATTTCCTGTATCGAAACAAATTGAGAGAGAAAAATGTCATGGTAATACTGGGATACAATTTGGATGGCTCATGTTTATGGATATACCGAGAAAATGTATTTGTAGTTACTTGATTCATATCATCCTTTTGAACTTGTCGTTGGAAGACATGATCGATTTAAATTACTTTTTGTTGATTTTGCCCCTTCTCATCAAACATTTAATATTATATTCGATATAATGATGAGAAAGACTAAAGTTGTACCAGAATTTGATTGGATATTGTAGGAATGGATAAGCTAAGATTTGTACAAAGTAGTTGTAAGTTGTTCATAGTGTATGCACTACATGTGGCTCTACGTGTTATTATAAAGTTGTTGACAGTCATGTTTTATTGCGGTAGTTAGTGGGACTTTTGTAAACTAAATTTCCAATATTAACTTTTGAAGGATGTTCTTGTCTAGCGCTCTTCAGTCGCAAATGTGGAAGGTTATGTGTCAATGCCATTTCAAAACCGTCTGTAAAGAAGATGAGATTAGTGCGGTATGAGTTGATGAAGAAGGTTTCGTTTGTAAAGGGAGAAAAGGATAGAGGACTTTACTATTGTGAGGTCTAGAGTAAATATACCAAAATGCTTTTATAGATCGAGTGTATGAATATCCGCCTTACGCCATAAAGTAATAGTCTTAGGCATTTTTGTTTAGGTAGTTAATGTTCAAGCTTTTTCATCCATTAAAGTATATTTATCAACATTAATTGGAAATCAATTTTAGTGATGTTTTACTTCATTGCACTTTTTCTCTTCCTGTTTCCTTTTTTGTCTTTTTAACGAGCATTATATGCTACCTTAATGTATACTCATAATGGAGCTTTAGTTTTGTCTGTAGACTGAAAAATGTGGAGCTGGGATTGTAGTAGATGAAGATATTAAACAAGGAGAGTTCCCTGAACCAAGGCATGAAAAATAAATGAAAACAATTATGCTTGGTTTCAAACCGTTTGAAAAATAAATGAAAACAATTATGTATTTACAACCGATAGCATAACCTTGTAATTATACGCCCATTCAACCAAAATCAAAAAATTTTAAGGCTTCAACTTATTTAAAGCCATGAATGCTTAGATGTTGTTTAAACAATTATGTATTAGAATTTCTTGGTTGACGATGCTTTTCGAACCTATTATGTAATTAATTATATAAATGTTTAGATGTTTTGTTAAATTATTTTGTCCTAACTAATTTTCATAATAATAATCATAATTATAAGAAGATAAATAATAGTCATAATTACAATAATAATAATAATAAGCTCAAAATAATATATTGTAATTGATAATAGAAGTAATGACAAAATTTAATAATAGTAATAATTATTAATTTTCGCTTTATTACAAAATATATACTAAATCATAGTAATAGTAACAACAATAATTAATAATAATTATAATAACATGTTTAATTTTCTTTAACAAATATCAAACTATAAATAAACAAATCAACAAATACTTGTCATAGTAGGTAATAATAATAATAATAATAAACGTAATAATAATAATAGAACCATATTAATAATAGGTCATAATAATAATCATAATCATAATCATAATCATAATAAAATAATAATATTACTACGTAAATATATTAATAATAATAATAGGAATAACTAAAATAATATTAATAATGTTAACAAAATTAATTCTAGTAATAATAATAATAATAATACTAATAATAATAATAATAATAAACATTATTATAATAATTTTCATAATAGTAATAATAATAATAATTTTATAGTAATATTAATAATATTAATACGTTCTTATAATAATAGCAATAATCAAAATAATATTCATAATATTAACAAAAATAATAATATTATAAAATTTAATATCATAATAATAATATAATATAATACAATTATCAAATTAATTATAATTATAATTAATATTATCATAATAATATTAATAATATAACATTACATTTATTAACAATATTAATAATCAAAATAATACAAAGAATTACATTTCTTAACATTTACAAGTCTTATTATACTACAGTGGCATTTATGTCATTAACACTTTTCATCTCAAGACGCAACCAAACACATTTCGCACTAGGGACGAGCACAATTATCTCATTACTCGCTCACCGCAACCAAACATCTCCCTGTCTTCAATTCTTGTCATGTCCTGTCCTGTCCTGTTCCGTCTCGTCCTATCTTTGCTTGCTGCAGACGGTAACCAAACAGACTGTTAAGCATTCAACAATTTATAATAATGTGTAAACCTCTTCCTCTTGAGCTAGCTTTTGGGGATGAGTTAGGCACTTCTAACATAGTATCAGAGCCAAGTCAGTTTGTCTTGATGGTTTGGCGGTGCCTGTTATATCCCTTGCCCAATATGTGGGTGGCTCGCTCGGGTGAGGGGTGTGTCAGGAATCCCACATCGGACAGTTATAAGAGTATTCAAGAATTTATAATAATGTGCAAACATCCTACTCTTGAGCTAGCTTTTGGGGATGAGTTAGGCACTTTCTAAAATGGTATCAGAGCCAAGTCAGTTTGTTTCGATGGTTTGGGGCGGTGTCCGATTATGTTCCTTTGCCCAATTGTCCATCAGATGTCCAGTCCTACTCTGGACTGAGGAGGGGGTGTCAGGAATCGCACATCGGACAACTATGAGATCATTCAAGAATTTATAATAATGTGCAAACCTTCTCCTCTTGAGTTAGCTTTTGGGGATGAGTTAGGCACTTCTAACATTTAATGTAACAAAGTATCTAAATCACGATAGAAAAAGGTGATGAGCAAGGAGCGGACATAAAATGGTTAAACAAATGAACAACATATGAAATATTTGGTCAAGTAATAATGAGATAAATAAGACTGCCTATAAGTTATCGATATGAAATATGATCAATAAAAGGAGCACCATCTAAAGGAGTAAACTTGAAGTTGTGTTTCATGGTAATTTGATATAATGTACTATCGATGATGCCAGCGTGAGAAAGTAGGCTAGATGCATACTTGGCTTAAGAAAGATAATAACCTTAAGAAGTATGAGAAACTTCGAGACCTAAAGAATAACTTTAAAACGCTCAGATTCTTCATTTTAAAGTGTTGGTTAAGATAATGTTATAATTTTGAAATTTGAGATGCGTCATCGCCTATTATTATCTTCTCATCAACATAAAGTAACTGAAGGACAATGCATTGGTCAATTTGATAAATGAACAGTGTAGAATTATGTGGACTAGAAATAAAGTCAAATTATGTAAAGATGAAGCTAAATTTTGCAAATTTAACTGTTGGAAACTTGTTTCAATCTATCACAAGGCCTCATTGAAGCCTACAAATCTTATGAGAAGAATTATAACTTGGAGAAGGATGCTTGTAAACTGCTTTCAATAAATCAAGATGGAGAAAAGCATTTTTTATATTCATTTGAAGAAGTTGTCATTTATGAACTGCAACAATAGCTAATAAATTATAAATAGAGTTTAATCTTTCCACTTGAGCAAATGTTTCTTCATAATCTATACCATACTCTTGAGTATACCCTTAGGTTATTAAACGAACTTTGTAACGTTCAATAGAATTATCGAAATGAGTTTTGATTTTATAAACCCATTTATAACTAATGAGGGAAAGCCTACCAATTGCTTATTTATGACCAGAAGATTACAAGTTTGAATCACATAAACAATCTCTTTGTAAAAATACAAGGAAAGATTGCATATATTGATGACCCTTACAAAATGAAAAGCCTTATGTATTGGATACATTAACTTGACTCGATGTGTATCTTATTAGAAGGAAATTCAACCAAGTATAGAACCTTAAGAACACAGGAAGATATTTAATGAGGCTCTGATACTATAAAAGCTAATATTAGAAAAGTGATTTCTCTTGCTAATTATTTTGTATAAAATATACAACTTATTTATAGACGAGACTATACATAAGATATACATGAATTTACAAAACCTAACTTATAATATGAATTCCTTGTTATAATTTTAGTTAACAGATCTTTTATTATGATTTAGCTCATCAATTTTTTAATTTTAATTAAATTGATAAAATTATAGATATAAAATATTAGGACGTTAATGCACCATTCTTTGTGCTTGGGGATTGGCAAATACTTGAATCTAGTTCTTACCAAAAAAAAAAAAAGGAATCATCAGTTTAGTAGGGCTTATAACTACCATCATAAAATATTCTTACATGATGTAACAATTATATGTTGATATGCCAAATTAATTTCACTTATAATAGTTTGAGAATTAATTTTTGATGGTTACATGGAGGTGATTACTAATATGTTCAGAAAATATAATGTTGTTTCTATTTTACACTTGAAGGATGGTTCAGCTCAATTTAGAGTTAACATGTCTTTAATCAACGTAAATAAAATGATATTGCTTGTTGGTAGACTATGACATGCAACTTTATAATACGATCTTTTTCCTCAAAAAGAAAAAAGTATTATGATTTGCCTAAGACTAGGATAGGACATCGTGCTTTAAATTCTCAAAAGCATCAACTGATTTCCTGTTTTTTCCTTCTACTGTGTTGAAAGAGGAAAGGTTACTTTGAACACCCGCATGCAGCTTTTAAGACTCCTTGGTCCTATTAACTGGAGATGTTGCTACGCTTTGGATAATGCCTGTCATTCGTTGAATTATGTCTTCAAATGACGGTCTATGCGCTGGTTCACTGCTTGTTTGGATTGAAACCAACAGTTTTTTTAAGTTCCATCAACTTGCAACTTCTGAGTTATGGAACAGTGGAAAGCTTCGTTTCAATTACCTTTTCCAGCAGTCGCAAATGATGGATGCTACCTTGGGATCAAGGCCTTCTGGTAATTCCAATCTCCTGTCCATAAACCCAACCACTCCAACTACCTTTTACAGGGACAATACGTTAGTTAACCGAACATGGTACTACAAAAAAGTTAGGTTCACTTTTGTGTAGATTTGTGAGAGATGTATGAGAAAAAGTAGACCTGAATTGGGTTCAGATTGATCCAGGGAATGGAGACGGCCATCAGTTCCCAAAGGATGACACCAAAGCTGAACACATCAGACCTGTATGGGTGCAAGGAACGTCTAAGAACATAACCAGAATTGCAGACGCAACGAACACAGATTTTGGAGAAGAAAACAGTTCAGAAACTTACTTCTCATTTGAAGGCTCGTTACGCAGGATTTCCGGGGCCATCCATTGAGGCTGAACAGAGGAAAGCAGAAAAAGTTAGAAGGGAGTTCCGCTACTATGGCCATGATATTACCCAAAAGCGCAAGTAAGAAATTTTAATAACGTTTTTTTGTTTTTTCTGGAGAATATTTTGAGGGTGTTATGAAAAGGCCGTTACAGTTCCTCTTCCAGATTTTGCAGTTAGGAAGGTTGCATTCTTCCACTTCGATAGGCCGAAGTCCCCAACCTGGGAACAGTATCATAAAATTTATTAAGAAATTGTAAATTCCAGTGGCTTCAATTCCTTAGCCTGATCAAAGATCACATATTACCTTTACAGTCCAGTTCTTGTCAACTAGCAGGTTAGAAGATTTTAGGTCTCTGTGCACTATAGGAGGGTTTCTACGATGCAGATAATTCATACCTCTAGCCTGCAATACAGCAGAAATTGCAAGACCTTGTTTGAGAGCTCAAAAACTCAAAACCTTACTATTTGGGACTAAAAGTACTACGTTCTGGAAGATAACGACAGGATAGAGATATACAACATCAAGGGCCATCCTCAGACGTCGTCTCATGTCCAGTGCTTGATTGCTTTTGTGAAGGGTCTTGAAAAGGCTTCCCCTGGTGTTAGAAAGACAGACTGATGTGTTTAGCTGCCGAATTATAAACCAACAAGAATATGCAGATGTTATTATTTTAACCGATTTTATCATCAAATGCAAACTGTTTGCACAGACTAACAAACAAAAAGGGTAGCAATTAGTAGCAGAATGGCGCTTAGTTGGAATCTGCACCATTATCTTAGAGCCTGACAGTCTCAGGATGGTTACTCTTAATCTAACGTTCCCTTCGTGTTTTATTCCTTTCTAAAGGGCTTGGTTCTTGCAGTGGTTTGCATCCTCATCTGGACTGCTTGAAGTCTAGTGTTTGGCCTTGAGAGTTCTTGATGTGCGCATTATGATCCCCCTTTGAGGGATTTTTCAATCTGTTTATTTTACTTTACAAAAAAAAAAGATAGGAATTTGCAACAAAAATCCAAATGCATGAAAAGAAAAGGTGGCAATGCCTTTTAACATGGAATCTAAGAGCGATGCTAGTCTGCCAATAATATCGTTAGCATAAAGTGATAGAACCATCACTACCTTGGCAAAAATTCTGTGACAATGGCAAGTCTTTCTGGAGAATATACTGCTCCCATGAATAGTAACACATTTGGATGTCTAAGTCTTCTCATTATGTCGATCTGCATTAAGGATTCCACTTCACAATTAAATTTTTTCCCCATTTGGATTACAAAATATTGGAATTTAAGAGTGTCACCTCCTTTTTGTAATCTTTTAGAGTTTCCTCTCTGTAATCATTCCCCAAATAAGCCTTAACTGCAACATCCTGATGAAGAACAACAAAACCATTCCATGTCAACTTCAATTAGCAACTGAGAATGAACTCAGAAGAATTTGTTGAGGTTGATAGAGTACCGATCCATTCCACAGTCCACGATAAACAGCAGCAAATGATCCTGGAAAGAGAGAATAAAAAGGTCATAAAAGAGCTTGGAATTTTTCTAACCACAATTTGCCAATGTCATATCCCCCTTAGTAAAGCAACGATATTCAAAGCCTATCAGTTGTGTTCAGAATATGTTTGAAGTCTTCAACAGACAAAAAAAAACATGGTTTTTCGAAGTGATACTTCAGCCTACATGAATAAACTTACATTCACAACAAATTTTATGCACTTGCCAACATATGTTGGTAAGTTTAGTATGTTTCAAGCTTACCCTGTCCAATCTCCTCCCCCAAGTCTAGGTCTTCCCAATGAATCTCGCAATCTAGCAGGCAATTTGAGTCTTGGTCCCCTTTATTTGAAGAACTTCCCCGGCTACTGGTGCTTTCCCCTAAGCTTGGAAATTTTATAACTTCTTGCTGTCTCTGTAATTCACCATCCAACTCTGAGGCTTCTAAATTTGCCTCTTCAATGTCTAACTCATTCCCATTCTCTTGCCAATCTAATATCGGCACAGGATAGACAGGCTTAGCAAACCTCAAAGATTCTTTGCACTCCGTTGAAGCGGCTAGATTACAGCTCTCTCCTGAATCTTTTGATACTCTTCTTTCAGCTACATTTGGATGTACACTTTTAACCTCAAGTGACGAATTTCTTTTGCATGAACTTTGTCTCTTGTGCACATTATGAATGGTGCTACAGCAAGAAGTTAGTGTCTTTGAAATTTTCGGATCGTTGCCTTGTTTATGGGTTCATCGCATGTTGCCGTATCACTTGGCTCATTTTGTTGACCACAGACATAGTCTGCTTCTTTAGAGCTGCCACTGCTCCCTATGTGCAATTTTGCCAAAAATTTAGCTGCCTGCAGAAACTTCAACCAAATTGTGAGAGAAAATTCGCCAACATAGTGAGAAGCAGAGGCGGAATACAGGGTAAAACCATTTTGTATAAGAATGCATGTATTGCCTATTTTTACGAAGCATGCATGGGACGCCTTAGGTGAGGAATCTGTTGTTGCAAAATCTAACAACTCAAGGGGATTTTAATATGTTTTAGAAGACCATGATATTCGATTTTAACTTATTCTGGGTGGCTGATTACTAAAGAAGTTACCTAGTAGAAGGGTTGTTTTGGTAGAAAATATTATGATAAAGTAGCGCTGGTACAGTAGGTATCTGAAGCACATAGATAAACCCATGATAGTAAGATCAAAGTGAATTTTTATCCCCTGCTTCCTAGAGTAATGACAGTACAGATATATGCAGGCTTTGAAAGCACTGGAACTTACTAGAGCTGAAGCAACAGGAATCTCTGACTTGAGCTCTTCAGCATCTTTAACACTCTGTTCTTTATCCTCAGAATTGAGATGCTCATTGCAGGTGCCATCATCATGTTTTTGCGGTAAAATTTTTGAAGCCTAATGGTAGACATTTATGAAACCTCTTTAAAAACTGAATTTTTAATTTGGAACAGAAAAGATTAGTTGAAAGCTCTATGATATAATACATAAGCACCAGATTGAAAACTGACGATGCAATCTGCGGAATAGCCGCAATAGGCAGTCGTGGTTTCCGGTGGATCTTTTCCGGGTTTATCCTTATTGGTTCATTAGCATGGGGTTGACCTGCTCTTAAGCTTTCTGAATTAGCTGCATTGAAGATTGCTGCGTCACTTGAAACAGTGATAATACCTGCAAGCTCACCATCCTCATATAATGGGCTTTTTGTGATCATAGCCATGAATATTTCACCCGATCTCTTCTTTAAAGGAAACCGGCCTGACCATAATTTGCCTGAGTTCAAACATTCCATGATTTGTTTAAAAGGTGTGTAGTGCTCTTCGGCTACGAGAAGTTCAGAAATGCTTTGTCCAAGGACTTCATATTCCTTCCATCCATAGAGTTTTTCAGCAGAGTGATTCCTTTAAAAGAAAATTTACAGTCGGACATAATTTGTTGCACAAGTAAAACTAAGCCAGCTGAATGCAAGGGGGAAAAAAAAACAAGGCTCTTCTCATTACTATTATGGAATAATTGAAATCTTCTTGAAAGAACTTATGCCTTTGATGTCATCTTTGGTCTAAGTTTGAAAATAAAACTCTAGTATCTTGTCATATACTAAATATGGATTTTCACACTCCAGGACACCTTAACTTCTCCAATAAAACCTGAAAAACGCATTTAGGGAACAGCTTAATACAAAAAAACATGATCGAAAATTCGGGCCAAACTCCAAGAGTTAAATAATCTCAGTTCCTCTGAGGGCATAACTTCTTGCAGCTGATTGGAGTACAGGGATCATATTCAGGCATATATCCTCCCGCGCTGAGATTCGCAACAGAATTTAGCAGCTCTCAGAAAATGAAATCCTGACATAACTGCTTCAAATTCCGTTGCTCGTTTCTATATTTCATGCTTGAAACTAGTCATTAAGATACCATATTCGTTTTCGTAGCAGTGCGTTCATCAGAGTTTGTCTACTCCACTCTGCCTCAGGCTCCCAACAATCCAATTACTGGAAACGGATCAAATTGGTTATTGTTCAAAGAAATTTACCCCATTCACTACTCCACCAACCTTCACTACCACACGCTGAAAAATCATATAAACTGCCGCACCAACTTATTAGGAATTTCAGGCTCAACTTTCTGTGGTTATAAAATAGAAGCGTGTCTCCAGCTACATTCTTTCTCTAATAACTTATAGTGTTCACCGTATATCGTACAATCTCTAGAAAAATCACTTTAATAGTGCATTTTTCTGTTTCTTGTCCCACTAGCTTAACTCACACAGCTAAATTTGAAGCTCAATTCTGTTATCTAAGTCCTCTGATTCTCAATATGTATATTTCATGGTTGGAACTTGGAAAGAAAAGATAGAAGAGCACAAGTATTAACCCCCGGAGAGTAATTAAAGAGATAAAAAAAGCAATAAGTCAAATAACATCTACAGTTCTCAGAGACAGACAGAAAGATGCTGTTCACCTACCAATACGTGATCTCTCCAGATGAAGCAGTACAAACGTGAACGGCATGTCCCATGGATTCCAACACGCTCTTGTAAGGGCTCCCTGAAATGAAGAATCCAGGAATATACACCCCGCCAGAATCTGATGTCTCATCACCTGCAGCTGACATCGCCATCATAGACCCTCCATTTTTCCTACTGTTTTCCTCCACCGGCTCACTCAGTTGCTCTTTCAGCTTTGCATGACTCGCCTCCAGACTCGGACGTCGATCCACCAAGACCCGGTACAGGCTTCACTCGGACTGGTACATCGCCATATTTCTCGCCGGCCGGAGATATGAGCATTATATAGATATTGATTCTTTATGGAACAGTGAATAGTTAATTACCATGGGTGGTGATGGCTTTGGAGTGATAATAATATTTAATAACTAAATAATATAGGAATCCTGAGCCTAAACGCCGATCGCCATGCGTCTTTGACCGCAAGGTGAGCTGTAATGTGCAGACAGGTGTAACGTTGGGATTGCAAATTGACCAATAGGGAGACAAAAGGGAGGCTTTCCTAATTGGTTACGCCCACGCAAGACTCCGGTACCTCTATTTGGAAATCTTCTTGTCTGGTTTTTGTTACGGAAATACCCCTGATCTCACAATCCCATTTACAGCTTTACCCTTCTTCGCCGTTTGGTTTGAAAAGCCTCGTGACGGCTGGCTTACGCTCAATACAGAAGTCAACTACTTTTAATACAGTCAACACGATGAGGTGTTACCATCGATACCAGTTGATATTGGGGTTTATGAGAATGAAGTAAACATCAAAACAAACTGTTTAAATGAAGAACAGATTATGGGAGTAGAGACTTCAATTTGGGTAACGAGTAAGTATGGAAAATGTATGCTTCCAACATCGAGTTTTAAAAAGAGCCAAGTTGTGGGATGATTTAGGCACCATTAGTAACATGATGATTAGGGATTTCAATTGTGTCCTATCGCCTCTTGAATGAGTTAATCCCTCTAGGTTGGGCATTGAGTTAGAAAGGGGCATGACAAGATTGAAGGTTAATAATTTGAGATGCTCACCCAATCTTTTCACTTAGAGTAACAAGCAAAAAGGTGAGGGTTTGATTAAGATATGGTATTAGCTAATCAAGGATGAATGATATCCTTTCCACATTCTCATGTTTTATTTGGACCCTCATTATGCTCAAGCCACTCCTACGTAGAGATTTGTGATCTATTCATCATAAGAAAGACTAGTGCCCCATTCATATTTCTGATCTTCCTAGTTGCTAAGGAGGGTTTTATAGAGCTTGTCAAGAATGCATAGAATAGTGACATCCAAGGCTGCAAATCTTTTGAGATGACGAGGAAGCTATAGGATTTAAAAACTAAACTCAAAATCCTTCTCAAAATATGAATCTCAATAGTAAAAAAAGTACAAAAGGTTAAGGAAGAACTTAGTGAAGTGCAAAGGGCCTCTTACCTATTTTCATACAATCGCAACTTGCAAATTGAGGAACACAGGAAACTGTAGGAATATATTAAGGCAATGACATATGATAATTCAATGCTGATGCAGAAGGCAAGGAGTCGGTGGTTAAAGACGGGGGAGGACATTAATTCTAGATACTTCTATAATTTCATCCTTGCTCATAAGAATTCTAATAAGATTCTTTGTCTGCTTGACTACAATGATCAATTGATATATGATATCTCTCTGATTGAAAATATGTTCACCAATTACTATATGAACTTAATAATATCAAATAGTTTTGGTAAGATTCATATATAGGAGCTGGTAGATGTGATTAGATCTCCTCTAGTCTCCAATTTGGATTCATTACAACTGTAAGCTATCGGTCAGGAGATCAAAGAAACACTCTTCTCTCTTAACCTAGGAAAGCACTATGATTTTACGGTTATATTTTTTTTTAATGCTCTTGAAGTGTCACTGGCAATCTGCTAACTAATGTGGTGCGAAAATTCCTTCAATTAGGGAGGATGTTGAGGGAGTTAAATGCAACTCATATCTTTCTGATTCCTAAAGTTCCTCATGCTATCTACTTAAATGATTTCAGACCAGTGTCTTGCTGTAGCACAGTCTACAAGGTGATAGCTAAACTACTAGCTAACAGGCTGAAAAGCCCTCTCAAGTCCTTAGTGTATCATTCACAAAGTGTATTTATACATGGAAGAGAAATCTTAGACAATATCCTTCTAATGCAAGAGCTTACAAAGGATTATAACTCAAGGAAAGCAATATGAGGTTGTGCCATCAAAATTGACTTCCCAAAGACCTTTGATACCATCAACTGGAGTTTCATCACCAACAACTTGGAGTCGCTTAGGTTTCCCTCAAAATTTATTTCTTAGATCTAGGAGTGCATCTCAACTCCCTCATATAGTATTCTTTTAAATGGTTCCTTCACAAGGTTATTTAAATGATCAAATGGGATTAAGTAGGGTGATTGATAGGTGTGAAATGCATTATATTTTAAGGTATAGTTTGATACATGTTTAGTCATTTATTCTATTGTTTAGTATGTGTTAAGGGTAAAATTATGTTAGTTTGTGATTTATTTATGTTTTAAGTGTTTTATAGGTTAGAACAACCCTTTGAGCTTAAATATGACGTTTTTGAGGTATCATATGCTTGATAGTGTTTCAGGGTAAAGATCGAAGAACGGAGGAGTTTCGGAGCAAATTGGGGTTAATTGCGTGGCCCACGATCGTGGCATACATCAGGCAAATGTGCAGCTACTTCCAAACTTTGCTTTTCGGTGATTTTTTAAACCATTCAGACCCCCAAAAAACCCTTGTTCAACCCTAAACACAAAAGAACATAAATAGAACAACAAGAACGTAAAGAAGGAGCTTTACATTAAGTCACTTTTGGAAACCCTAAAGAGGGAAAAAAGAAGAGATAGAGAAGAAGAAGAAGAAGAAGAAGGAGGAGGAGGAAGAAGAAGTAGATCTCAATGCCGCTACTCCCTAGATCAGGTGGTATCCTGATGTCGTTGCCTTTTCTATTTGTCCAACTTAAGTTCCAATTTCTCTTCATTTCTTTTTTCATTTAAATGTATAAAGTTTAGATGGATTATATGGAAATAGATTTCGCGTTGTTGATAATGTTCTAAACTCTCCTTCGGAATTTTACTTTGAATTAATGTCGATTTAGTTATTTTTGTCTTTATTGGTTTGGGTGTTGTGATTGATTAATGTATTTACATGTTTCAGTAACAAACTGAGAGGATAAGCCAAATAAAAATGATTAGATCGGATTAATGAGAGTTAGGCGATCTAATTGACCACTTAATCAATCTAGTCGAAAATTTCATGGAGAGAGATCCCCTGCGAGACCCGATTGTTTATTAAAGAGCTTCAGAACTAATTAGAATTTTGGGTAACTTATGAATTGAGAGATTGCAAGTTCCATAATTCGATCATGGTTTACAATTTTGGATTTAATGATTATAACTCCAAAGAAAGTAATAAACCTTGCAACCGTCTAAAACTGACATCCCATTAACATAAAAATGGTTAGATTAGCATTAATGATAGGTAAAATCCGCTCTCTCATAACTTGATTAACTCTCTTGACAGATTTCCATTGTGATTTGTGTGACTGCTTAGTTTAATTCTATGTTGTTGAATTTTCCGCTTTACAATTCTTGAATTAATTTTCAGTATTTACTTTATGTGTTCAATTGTACAGTGATTATTTCTTTTTAATTCTTTTCTCTAAGCCTTAACCAACTTAGGATTAGACTAGTACCCTCCTCGTAGGATCAACCTTTCAATATTACAAAGTACAACTGTTGGGCCCGGGCCCCAGATCCCCAATTCCCGAGGCGGCCCCTCAGGTCGCGCCGACAACGAGCGCCCAAATACCTTCGGACCCGATCCCAACATCCATACAAATGCACAATTATAATTCGCTTTACACATACATATACCAATACATTCTACACATGCATTCCATCCACGAATTAAACACCCCATAAACTAAGGGGCTTCCTGCCATTACAATTTCAAAGAAATTCAACAAGTATTCTCAAATGCAGCATAATACAAAATAAAATGAAATCCCAAAATACATAAGTATGCTCCATGATGATATGCTGGCGGGCTAACCAAAGTACTAACTTATACAAGGCTCCTAACTAGCTTGAAGTTTCTGATGCCTTGCAAGGTCGACAATCGTCTCGATCTGCACCTGAGGAGGGGAGAGTAATGGGGTGAGCTGAGAAGCTCAGTGGCATATACGTTTATAGCCATTGGCAACGAGCCACACAAACAAGCATATATGAATATTCATCTAGCAAGTCATCAATCTATCACATTTCAATCATCACAAAAGAGTTCATATGAGTGTACAATACAACACTTCAACATGTATCATGCTCATCAATTCAATCATGTATGCACAAATAATTGGCTCGAGAGTTCCGTAAACAATCCGGATAAACCAAAGGTAAATCCGTAAACTATCCGAGTCCGATTTCTCAAGGATCTCGTGGCCTCAAGCGGGCAGCTGGGAGAAGGCTTTATGTCAACATGTACGTGACTCCATCCGTAACTCTCTCACCCAAACAATACACATAATCCATACATTCCATGTTCAAAGCATTTTTCAAAGCTTTCGTTATTTTCATTCTTTCCATTCTTGCCAAATATGCTATAAGGTCTATCAAGCCATGCATAATCATAGTCAAAATGAAATTTCAATATTTCAGGTCATATAATGCAAGCAAGCAAGCAAGCATACACAAGGCATTTTGCCCATACACACAATAACCATAAACATATTACCCACCTAATATCGCTCGAGTATCCGACTCACTGGTGTCCTTCCTCTTGCGATTGGGTCAGGTCAGCTTGGTTTCCTATAATAGACCAAGTTCTCATTCAATCAATATCCATAGTAAATATTCAAAGCTTGAAAATCCAAAATAAAGCATTGAAGGTCTACATTCGACTTCCTCATAAAATCCCGAACCCTTAGAGACTAATTCCGAACTTCCCTTCTTCATAAAACTTGTAGCCCTTATTTCTAGTTCACAACGAATCCAAAATCACCTCAATTGGACATCTTCAACCCAAGATATTGCCAAAAATCTCCTTCAGAAAACTTGGGTGTTCGCCGCGGCGAAGGTACGCTCACCGCGGCGAGCCAAATTTCTTCGTACGTCGCGACGAGCCTTCCTCGCACGTCGCGACGAATGCTCCTCTCGCACGTCGCGGCGAACAAGCTGCCGTACGTTGCGACGAGCAAGCTGCCGCACGTCGCGGCGAATAAATATTTATTCGTCGCGACGTTGCTTTCCCCTCTCGCACGTCGCGGCGTGTTCATACGCATGTCGCGACGTGCGGGTCTGGAGCTCGACTCCGAAACCCAGTTTTCTGCATTTCCACACTTTAATCCTTCCATAAACACAAATGCAACACATCAAAACATTATATCAAGACTTATACCACATTTCTAACCCATTCTAAGCTTCCAATCCATCATAAACGCAACAACCCAGAAAGTTCTAACCATTTTCCTTCCGAAAACCCTAAAACCACCGATTCTCTTCATTCCTAAAATCTTCTAATTTTAAATCTAACCATAACAAGTTTGAAGGAAGCTAAACTTACCAGAAATCACTTCGAATCAGTCGGAAAACTCAAAGATTGCAAAACCTCTCTTCTCTTCTCTCTTCCTCCACCGACGACGCTACTCCTCTCTTCTTTTCTTTCTTTTCTTTTTCCTCTTTCTTTCTATTTCCTTTTAATTCTTTCTTTAAAACCTACCTAGGGTGGTCAAAGACCAACATACCCCTCCTAATAAGCCTAAATCCATTCCAACTTAAGTAATCTTCCCAAAATATGCCCTCACATATTTTTACCCTATAAATCCCATTTAAACCACAATTAAACCTTACTACACCTCAATTATCCACTAATACTCCAAAAGAAATCAAACTAACATAATTATCACAATTCATGCTTAAAATCATCATTAAAAAAAATTCGGGGTCTAACAACGACCCGTGCACTTGCGAATTATTGAGGGTTTTATAAATTGTAAAACTGATGTAACAAGTTTTTGACATCGTTGCTAGGGAGACGTAGATTAGTTTAATTCTTGTAGTCTAAGTTATTTTTATCATCTTTTGCATTAACTGGACATAAAGTAGATGACACATCAACTTGGATATCACCAGACAATAATGAGGAATCTCAAAAGTTGAACGCTAAAAAGCAATGGAAAGAACGATGGTGGAGGAAATACATCGTGGAGAGCAACGGATCTTTATGGAAGTTATGAGGCCACAACTTAATACCCATCATCAAAGGATTATGCAACCATCGATGCAAATGAATACATTCGAGATCAAATCATTACTGTTAAACATGTTGCAAACCAACATGCAATTCTATGGGTTAGTCAATGAAGATCCCAATGCTCATTTAGCTAATTTCTTATAAATTTGTGACACCTTTCGAGATATTGAGATGTCAGAGGATGCTATTATGATGAGGCTCTTTCCCTTTATACTTAGGAATCGAGCTAAGGCCTAGTTAAATTCACTCCACTCATTGAACATCATAATTTGGGAGTAGTTGGTGCAAATTTTTCTAAATAAGTATTTCCCCCTAAACAAGAAAACAAGACTAATAAAGGAAATTATAAATTTTCAGCAAAATGATGGGGAGTCTTTATATGAAGTATGGGAGCGGTATAAGGAGTTGCAAAGGAGTTGTCCTCATCATAACCTACCCAATGAATTCCTATTTCAAACCTTTTACATTGGAGTTAATCCACCCACAAGGAGCACCATAGATACAACTTCTGGAGTATCATTCACAAGGAAAACAATTAAAGTAACACATGATCTGTTAAAAGATATGGCATACACTAGTTATCTTTGGACATTATAATGAACTAGATAATAATCAACCTTTTGGGACCTAGGAGGAATGATTGCTGCAAATTCATTGACAACATTGCAAGATGAGATTGACAGGCTAACCAAGCAATTGAATAGCCTGAAAGCCACATCTTCCTCTCCAATCACAACAATGCAGCAAGAATATGAGTCATGTGGAAAAGAGGACTATATCACAACTAATTGCTTCTTAGGGAAAAATAACAACGTGGAGCAATTCAACTTTAATAGAGCATAAGTTGGTTAGGGAGATAGCAAATCTTTACTCTAGCATATACTAGTTGGGGTGGCATAACCACCCAAATTTTCATTGGTATAACAATACTAAAATTCAGTTTAGAAATCAAGGGTCATATAGATATCAATATGATAAATACAATGACTATGATTCCAAATTGGACAAGATTATGGACAATCTCATAAGTATGAATGAGGCTCAGAAGAGGTTAGAAGAGCAAATTGACCAAGTAACAAAGACTCGTGTCTCTTCTATTCTCAGCCTGGAGGCTCGAGTGGAACAACTTGCCAATGTGTTATCTACAAAAAGTGTGAGAATTCTTTTGAACAACATGAAAGTATATTCAAAAGAGCAAGTTAAAGTTACACTTAGGAGTAGGAAAGAGTTAGGAGAATCAACGGATAGACTATCAGAAACCCACTTTGTAGAAGACCAAGAGAAGCAAACAAAGGATGAAGAAAGGAATGAGGACCCTCCCTATGTTCGCCCTTCGCCTTACCCACCAAAATTACCATTCATAAGAGTTGATGATGTTGAATCTTCAAAGAAATATGAGTAAGAAGAATAGATGACAACGAACATCGACTTTGAAGAAATTATAAAAGTCTCTATTTGTGAAGCGAAAGAAGAAGAAGAGATGAGGGCGCACGAGGAAACCCAAGAAGAGAAAAACAAGTCACCTTCTTACAGGACATACTTCAATGAAAGATTCAGAGAGTTTCATTATTCTCTAATTTATTGATAGTTTGTTAATAAAAAGGACATTATTAAAATTAATTAGTTTTCTCAACTTTATCAATATTGTCCTTCTATTCATTTTACAATTTATAGCTTACTTACAAGCTACAAAATTGATGTTGAACGAAAAGGGTGGAAGCAAGTTGTTCATAATTGATCCTGATTGAGATTCCAATGATATAAGATCAAGCTAATGACCATAAACAAGTTTGGTAGTTATGTTTAAATTGTTGCGTAGTTAGATTTGTTTCAAATTTTAAAAAATAAAATTTTAATGATTTGAAATTATCTAGGATTACTAACTCTCTTATTCTCTCTGAATCAATTATATGATAGGAAGGCCAGCTCAATATTAAGCGCATTTGATCTTCATCTCTGACACCATCACTACCTCAGTCACTTTAAAGGTTTTATGTTCTAACCCTTTTCTTTTCATGAGATTGGTTCACTTTGGCACAGAGATACCTGCAAAACAATAAAGGCACACCGGGGGTTGACTGCCGGTATGCCCTCCGACACTCAAGTTAGTTTTTTGTGGGAGTTTTGGTGGCTAGTGAATAAATAATACTAAGGTTCTCGAAAGTCGTATCTTTTTCATGATGACGTAATGAACTTATATATGAAAAATACCTACTAAGTTTAGGTCTTCCTTTATGAGTGAGAAATCACCATCTATGAATGAGTCGTCTATACCTGGACCTGAACCTGAGCCTAACACGATCGATCCAACCAAACTGAAAAATAGAATGGGCATAAATGTTTGATGTTTCTGCACATGATGCTTACTTAAGAATGGTGCAATTAAAAAGGCCAAAATGTCGTCGTTAAGCCTCGATGAATTCCTGAACCCACCTGCAACGTAACCGTTACGTGCTGTTTTCAAAAGAGAAAAGTCCCGCCAAAACCGCTAAATCTTCAAGTCCAGATGCTCTGTTCCCACAAACTCGGAGAAGACGAAATCCAGACGATTAAGAGGCGAAACCAAAAACTTGGTTGAAATGTACGGTCTGGTGGCTGTCCTTTTGTGGTGCTCTCTCTATTACTCGAGATTTGGCGGTGTGATAGTGGTGGAGGGTGTGGAGATTCTATCCAAATCCAAGCTTGAAAGGTGCGAGAAGGGGTCAAATTCCGCTTCTGATCTCAATTGCACCACCAAAATCGTCCTTAACATGGCTGTTCCTAGTGGCTCGGTATGCATATTCATTTTCTTTTTCCAGAAAATGATATTGTTTGTTAGTATCTTATAGGTAGGTAGGTAGCTAGCTATATATTAGATTCGATCGGTACATGAAATTTTGTTGTCCAATTTTATTATTTTGTTGACGCAGAGCGGGGGGGAGGCTTCAATTGTGGCAGAAATAGTGGAAGTGGAGGAGAATTCCACTAACAACATGCAAAATCTTCGAGTACCGCCTCGGGTAACCGTCAATAAATCCGCTGCGTATGCTCTCTACGAGCTGACCTACATACGTGTATGCATCTAGCACTAATTAGATGAAATGATGCTTTTCACTGAAAGTAGAAACTCTAGCAGTAATTTGCAGTTTGCTTCCATTTTGAGACTGAATGTCTGGTCATTTTCCTGACGGATGGGTTATCTATTTGCAGGATGTTGCTTATAAACCCCAGGAGTATTATGTTAAGACACGCAAATGTGAACCAGATGCTGGTGCAAATGTCGTGAAGATATGTGAGAGGCAAGTGCTTGCTTACTGTTGTTGTTTCTTACATATTTGAAATTAGATCTTATATATTAGGTTGATTATCTTTTATCAGTGTAATGTAGGTTGTGCGATGCAGATGGTCATTTCATTGAGCACACTGAGGTAGCTTTTTACTTTTTTATATTCTTAATTCTTGTCTAGTTTTCGTGTTTAGTTATAGCTATCAGATTGTTATCGACTGTTTACAGACATGGATTCGTGTTATAGTTTCTGTAAAGTCAACAATTGAACCTTTTTTTGCTGAAATATTTTCTGTGTGACCATTTATTTAGAACATCGATGACGGATTTTAATTGATGTTCTTTTCACATTCAATTCCTCTCATATTTCTTGCTTTTTCTGGGTAGCCAATCTGCTGTCCTTGTGGGCCCCATCGGAGGGTACCTTCATCATGTGGAAACTTTTGTAAGTTCTTTCGATTTGCTTACATTCTCAGTTTTAGCATGAAAGGCGCAGAATTATTCGTCTTAGTTAATTGATTGCTGTGTTTCTTTTAATTAGTTGACAAATTGTTGAAAGGGAAGGCTAATACTGCTCACTGCGTCAGATTTCCTGGTGAATGGTACGGTCTCTTTGGCTATCTTCATTTTTTCTGTGGATCCAGCTTATGTAGTTTATAAATGATTTATAATAGGATTCTTTTCTACCAATTAGGCAGAAAAAGATGTCTAAGAATTGTTGAATTTATAAGCATCCCCGGGTGTTATTAATGAATGTCATGTAATGAACGAGTCATAAGTAGGAATGCAAAGAACCCTTTAACCAAGCCCATCAACATTTTAGATTGATTTAGCTCCAGTATGAGTGATAGAGTTTAAGCGGATGATTAATGCTGCTTTCCATTTATGGCACATATCAGATCATGTACTGTTTTCTTATTTCCGCTGGTATTGGATGTTTAATTTTAGTGCTGACACTTACGTTTTAGGTTCCATGTTTTTGGCATTGGAAGGAGATCAATAGGATTTAGCATTCGAATTGAAGTGAAGACGGGAAGTAAAGTCTCAGTATGTTGTTCTTCTGCAGAAGTTATCTTTCCATATTGCTACTAAATCACGTCGAAATATATTTAACCCACTGTGATTCTGCTCTAAGGTTTCTCTTTTTGATAGATTTTTACTCTGAATGATTCCAACGGCTTTCCATCGGTTAAATGTCTTTTCATTCTTAAGTTTATTCAAATTAGTTGAGAGTTTGTAACATTAAGGAAATAAACATTGCTTGCAACGATGCTGTGTACCTGATACTAGAAGATAATTATGAGCTGCCATGCATTTCTGGAGTTTATCCCTCCTTACTCATTCCAAACCGTCTATTGGAAAAAGTGTTTCTCTTCTACATGAAAATCATCCGCATGTTGTAATAACAATGTGTTAGTCTTGCCGTCGCATGTAGTTGAATGTTTGTTTTTGACATTTCTTTGGTTTCTACATTGCAATGAAATTGATGTCGTTATGGAATTCACCTCTGAAAGACTGTCCTGGACCTTGGTAATTATTTTAGTATTTTTCTTTACATGTTTACAGGAAGTGATTGTGGGTCCTGAATATAGAACAGCAACCTCAAAGGATAATTTTCTAAGGGTTAATCTGATTGGAGATTTCGTAGGGTACTCAAGTGTACCTACTTTTGAAGACTTCTACCTTGTCACTCCGAGACAGGTATGCTTCCCTGATCAATGGGATTTCTATTGTTGAGCAACTTGAAGACATCAGAAGGAAAATCCTTTTATTTTTTATAAAGTTTCTTTTAAGAAATACGCGCGACATCTGGTGAGAAAACAATAAATGGTTAGCGCCTAGTGTGGTGGAAAATTGGAAATGGTTTGGTTATCATCAATCTGCTCAGAACAGGAAGGGGAAGAAGAAGGAAATATCTTAGCTTTTATCCTGCCTTTATTGGACATATGTTTATATGGTCTTGATTGCATATTAAGTAACGTCCTACTGCTGAGATAATCATGTTTTCTTTCGTAGGGTGCACCTGGTCAACTACCAGAAGTGGGGAAAAATTTTTCTTCGTGGATGCTGCTTGAAAGAGTGAGGTTTACCTTAGATGGGCTTGAATGCAACAAAATTGGTGTCAGCTATGAGGCTTTCAATGGACAGCCAAACTTATGCTCTTCACCGCTGTGGAGTTGTTTGCATAACCAGTTGTGGAATTTTCAAGATGTTAGTATATCAAATCATTAGCGCGAGCAATTTTTTCAGTGCTTTTGGGATCACTTAGTACATTCTTTCTTATTTGTGGCAGGCTGATCAAAATAGAATTAATAGGAAGCAGTTGCCACTCTATGGAGTGGAAGGAAGGTTTGAAAGGATAAACCAGCATCCAGTTATGTTCTGTCATTATTAGTGTGTAGTTCCACAGTATGGATATGTTCTCAGTTGAGTAAAAATTTTGCCGTCTGCAGAATGCAGGTACTCATTCATTCTCCATCGGAATCACGGAAGTTCTGAATACGAATCTTTTGATAGAATTGCGTGCTGATGACATAGAATATGTCTACCAAAGGTTGATATACAGTACTTTTGGTTTTTGCAGCTATTGCAAGTAACAGATATTAAAAACTATTGTTCAAAGGCATGATTGCAAACTAAAGAGCTTTTCTCCTTCACAAATTTCCAAGATTAGTTTGATTTCATTTCTTTCAAATGAATTGTTGGTCATTCATGTTTCTCAAGCACCACATCCACTTTTGTAATTGCTGCCACCTATAATCAATTATACTGATAGCGGCATTGCTATATTTCATACAACGACAAACGATACATGCCGAGTTATTCTATGTCTGGATTTGCTATAAATTGACCTTATCGATTTTAACACTGAGCCCCTTGAACCTTCTAGGATAGCGTGATCATTGTTCGGGTCATGCACAGAGAGCCACTCTTTTTTGCTTCTAGGAACGAGATGCCAACTAAAACATTACTTTTCATTAGATTTTCATACTGCACGTATTTTTGCAGGAGCCCTGGGAAGATTTTAAGCATTGATATCCCGACTTTTGAAGCCCTTACTCAATTTGGAGTTGCCACAATCACTACCAAAAATACCGGGGACGTGGAAGCATCGTATAGTTTGACGGTAATCTGAAAGACTTCCCTACTGAAAAGTTTGAGGATGTTTAAATGCTTATATAACATCCAGCTCTCATTAGCTACAGTTACTCTGGGCTGGATCATTTTAGTATTAATAATGTCGTACAAGCTTTTGTCTTCTATTTCACATTAAGATTATTAGCAAACTGTATGTCGTTTCGGCTTTTCCCGTTCTTAGAAATCATATATCCGATGCATCTGAAGACAATGTAACCAAAATAAGAAATGGCTTGTTTTCCTCTAAGACAGTTTCACTATTATAATGATCAATGTGCTAAAGTTTACCATGACAGAACCTGAGGCTCTGAGAAGTTATTTATCATCACTGAGGTTAGCAAATAAAATCAAATTGCAACTTTCTCAACATATAGATGCGTCTTAAAATTTCCCTAGATGCATTCGGACCAAATTTCTGGATATCTGATCCCTAAAAAACGGTGGCAATGATGCCATTCATCTGATGTGAAGACCTCTTATTGAATATTGTCTCCTAACGCATAGCTTGATGGAATTATGAGATAGGGAGTTCTTTGTAACTTTTATTGCTTTAGTGGGTATGTCTTCCAATTATTGCTTTAGTGGGTATCCCTTCCTAGTTGGAAGACATTTCATTTTCACCTGCGAAGAATTACTTTTTGCAGTTTGAGTGCTCAAAGGGAGTCGGCCTTATGGAGGTAAGAACTCTGCTTTGATGTTATTTTGTGTGTTGAGTCATTGTTCTTCTTTTGAATAACAGTCGTGAAGGATAGCTGAAACATATTGTTTTACTTCTATGATTGAAGGAACAATTTTTTATTATGAAGCCAAACGAAATTGCAACCCGACCATTTAAACTGTATCCTACAACTGATCAAGCTGCAAGGTATTTATGTGCAGGTAAGGTTGCAACAAAGATTTCATCACAGCTTTGATGTTCATTTTAATGATAAAATTTAAGGATTGAATAAATGGTTCATAAAATTGTGCTTTGATGCAGCTATACTAAAAGATTCGAACTTTAACGAGGTTGACAGAGCTGAGTGCCAATTTTCCACTACAGCCACCATCATCGACAATGGATCACAGGTTTGAGATGTTACAAAATTGTGTGCTATCCAGCATCTTTATTTTCTTGACTTAGGACGCTTTGGATTCTGTCATATTAAAGGGTGAATCCATCCAGAGTACAAAAGCTACTAATTTGGCATGGTTTAACATCGGTAGGCATGTGAACGGGCCACCTTAAATCGCTTTCCTGAAGACTCTTTTGAATCGTTTTTCTTGGTTTGCAATGGAAGGGGGATAAGTCCAGGATCATACAACTGGGACGTATTCTTCTGTACCCAAATACCCTGTGCCCCCTGTTGTCCTTACATCAACAGGGGGCACAGGGTATTTGGGTAAAGGTAATTTGAAGGGTCACAGTTACACATAAACACAGGAAAAAAAGACGAAGTATATAATTTGTGTTTTTTTCTATTTTCCTACTTCACTAAGTATCAAGCGAATATGACCACCCGTTTTCCAAAAACGGTGAGGTGGGATCGGATTCACTTATTTAGGTGGTCGGTTTTTTGTGTCTGTAAATTATTTGAAATTCTGAATATCCATGTCTGTCTCTCTTCTTCAGTGGATGGTAAAAAGCCCTTGCTCTAACCTTTTATAAAATGCCGTATAATAATTGATATTAATTCTATTGCTTTACGTTGTGACATTATTTAGAAAATAATCTCAAAATTTCTTCTTACAAAAATTATGTTGAGAATTTTTTAGACCGATATTTTTTTGAGAGGATAATAAAATATTTTATTAGTCGTATAAGTATAAATTAAATAATGTATATTTATTTTAAGTTTTTATATAATTATGAATTCTAGTTAATGGTATATATTTGGGTAATTACACACTAAATCCCATTAGCCATCTAAATATGACTACAGCTTTATATCATGATACTCGCAATTTAAATTTTGTCAAAAATTAAACATAATTGCACTTTTTTAATTATGCCATAATAGTTATGCTCCTATCAGATTTTTAAAAACTTAATTCTTAAAACAACTTACGAAAAGATGATTAGTAAATGGGACACGTGTAATGCTTATTTAGGAGTTGTTTGTAGTTCCACTGTGCTTAAGAGTTGGTAAAAGTTTTAGATGTCAAGGCTTCTGCCCGATTTTAGCCGAGTTAATCAGGCTATGAGTTGAGATTAGTCTACAAGTTGATCATGGAATGATCAACCTATGGACTAATCTCAACCCATTGCTCGATTAACTCGAAATGGGCTGGACTGTTAGTTCCAAAACGATGTTGTTTATATCGTTTTGGAAGTTTTTCTTAAAAACTCCGGCTCACTTGTGACCTGTCAGGTCATAGGATGAGTCACGGGTGACCCCATCCCAACCCGCCAAGTCCCGGGCTACATAGCCCTGATCGAGACTATTGACATCTCTGGTAAAGTTGGTAAATATGCCAGTTTTGCTTTCTGTAGACGATTGGATTCTGATAAACAGACCAGAGGTAGCATTATCGACTCCACGCTGGTTAATCGGATAGAATGAATGACCCTTATTGGAATTGATTACAGATAAGTCCGTTCCAACTACCAGAGAAACATGGGTTTTGGGAATTTGTTAAAGGCATTTGGAACAAACTCTGGGAAGGTGTGGCAGAATTCATCACGGGAAAGACTTGCAGGTACGTATTCTAGTATTACTTTTAGCTGTCTCGATGGGCTGTCGTTTATACAATTACAGCCATCTAGTTAATGATTCATAACTGTCTTCTTGTGAACAGACAAAAATGCACAGGTTTCTTTGATTTCAGCTGCCACATACAGTACATATGTTTGAGTTGGATGATAATCTTTGGTCTGCTTTTGGCTATATTCCCAACAGGTACTGTACGTTCTGTTTTCTCTCTGTTTCTTTTTCACAGGGAGGAGATAATTTACCGTGCGTTAGGATACAGTGGTTGTGCTACTATGGCTGTTACATCAGAAAGGACTCTTTGATCCTATTTACGACTGGTGGGAGGATAACTTTTGGACTGGTAAGCAGAGCATCCACCATAGACGGAGAGACAATATCGATCTCAACCACCATCATGTTCGTGTTAATAAACATCATGAGCTGGAAGCCAGGCACCACAGACATGATGCTCAACATAAGCGAAGATATATTCACCAAGGGCATAGGCATCGTCATTCAGAAAATAACTATTATCTTCATCATGTAAACAAGGACAAGAAACACAAGAGCAGTAAGAAACCAATCAGGCAGCAAGTATTCTGGGATGGAAAAGAGAATGACGGTATTAGGAACCATCGGAACAGGAAAGACAGAGAGCATAACAGGATCATTTAGATAATTTCGAGTTGTTCCAAGTTTCACATCTCAGGCTGCTAGCAGAGCCTAGATAAAAAGAGACTAACAAGCCGTCGTCTAGATTGTTTGGAGTAGCTCTGGCAAACATTGTTTATCTTTCTCTAATTTTCGCTTCTTGTCTGTTCTGTCTATTGGAGCAGAAAACAGAGAGATCACTTAAAAAGTCCTCTGATGGAATACTGTCGTCTTTTTCAAAAGGAAACCATGACCTTTAACAAACTTTTTTAAGGATAATTTAATTTTATAACATGATTATATTATAAGTATAATAAACTATTAATCATAAATTGTATTTTACTATGAGTTAATTTTTTAATAATTTTCTCAAAATTAATTTTACATCAGATGATTAAAATCATTATACTATAGCAATTATTCAATCTCTAACCATATCCACGTTAACTATTTCGAAGAATGATGTAGAGATAACTATGTAAAGAATAATTATAAAATAATATATGCTAATCTTTTCACTATATTATTGTCTAGTGTTAATAAACATTAAGTTAGGAATAAAGTAGAGACAATATATGAATACAATATAAATCTTATAATTATAATCTTATACGACGTGCATTTGTCTTATAAAATTTATCTTATAATTTAATTAATTAAACATATATGTATAAGATGCATAATAATCTTAATAATTTTAAATGTCACAGTGCTAACAAATTGGTTGGCTATAGGGTAAACTAATCATCTCTCATTTAAACTAAGTTAATCACTTAAATATGTTTTAATATATCATTATATGATTATCAGGTTACTATTGGGATAATGATATGTTGAAAGAATTCTACAATATTCTCTTTATGGAGAACTTGCTTAATCCATCCGTCTTTCATCTTGATTAGCATCATAATCAAAAGGAATTTCCTAAACAAATATTTAGATCATTAACAAGATTATAGTTGTTATTGTATGCTTAATGAACCTAATATTATACAATGCATTAATGTTCCATTAATGGAAGGAATTATACCAAATTCAGTAAAAAAATTCTTTATCCAAATAACTATTTCTGGTAAATGAAAAGTGTACTTTAGCTTGTTCCAATTCAAAACACCATTTCTAAGAGTTCTTAACTAAGATTTACTTCCGTTATTACCTAGCTAAAGTTAAAATCCAAATTATCTTGAACTTAAGCATTAATTTAGAAATGTAATAATAGACATCTCTAATACTTTATGGATATCCAGTCTTAAATGATAAATACCTTTACCACATTATGTATATAGTTGAACTGGAATAGGTAAATAACTTTTTAATCTATATATTCTATAATTAAAGCTATTACCTTTTCATATCTAATTATTTATTCTTAAGCTACTATATTTTCAACAAATAGAAATTATGAAAAATTTTATGTCATCTCCATATTTTTGTTAAAGAGTATTAATTATACTCCCATTAACTTTCTTATAGACATGAGATACATTTATATTCATCTTTAACAACAAACTTTTTGAATTTATTATAAGAGTGAAAATTTTAATATCTCTAAACCTTTTGATTATACATTAAATGTCTCAGTCAAAGAAACTAATCCTTCTTAGATGTATTGTTATGAGATTCAAATATGTCATAATTTTCTATTTTCTAATGTAGTTATAAATCATTGATAATATATCTTCAAATAAGCACCACATCTATAAATCATTAACTTTGGGTTTTAAGAGTCTTAAAATTCTATATCTTACATGGAATATTGCTAATTACTTTAAATGGAACTATTGAAGATTAATTGTTGTATTAAAGTATGATCATAAGGAAGTAAATATTACATGTTACAAATATATCATACCGTAAAAATCCTCCCTTCATAAAATTCATACTAATTGTAAAGATACTTATTAAAGAATCTCGTTTGCCATAGATAACAAAGAAAATTTAAGGTAAAACTTAGTAAATCAGTCTTGTCAAAGTACTTTAACATTTTTATGCCTAGATTTTATTCAAATAATAAATATTTCAAATTTTAAAAATTTAAATCGGTATTGCATTTAAGAGTTATTTAAAAGTTAATGAAACATAGGTATAGTCCCTTTTGAAACTCTTGATTATCGCCTTCTTTCCAATTATGTTAATCATAATTCATTATTGATCTAACACATACAAACTCTTTAAATAAACATAGATTAACTAGATTTACTTGACACTTTATTTCTTATCATACCTAGCTAATTATGGTAATTTTGAATCTAAATTCAATATCAAATACTAAAAGATAAATTAGAAATATATATCATCTATATGATATCACATGTTGATAAGAAAATAAAATTATCTTTTCAATTGAAATCTCTGTCATCTTAAGGTAAATGTCTTAATTTTTTATTGAAAAGTAAATAAATAATTTATAAAACTAGATTAAAGAGTTGCTGAAAAATTACAACCCTAGTTTTAACATAACAATAAGTGTTAAAATAGAGAAAACTCTCAACTAATAGAATCCTAGAAAGAGAGTAATGAACAATAACAAAAGCATCTAAATTAACTCAAACTAAATGCTTATCCCTACTATAACTACGAAAGATTAATAAGCTTTTAACTAATGGATTTAGCAATGTCTCCAACTATTTGGATCTTCTCTATTAGCCTTTGAATAACAGTTTTAATACTAGATTTTTGTTGTTAAAGATCATTTAGTTCCTTTCAATCTACATGCAAGAAACCAATGCTCCAAATGATAGCCAAAACATCTTTAAATCCCTTTTAGCTTGGTATTGGATTTTTTTAGCTTGGAAAAATACTAGACCATAGTGAACAATCACAATGGAGCTTATTCAGCTTGAGAATATGATTCCAGAGAATGGACGAAAAGTTGCACCTAAAAAATAGATGGTTTAAGCTCTCACTATTTGTATAGCAAAGAACACAAATTGGATCCAGCTGGGGTAACTTAAATGCATATTTAGTTCTTAATTTTTATTTAATTATAAGCCAAAAGATAAAAGAGGTACATAGGATCAAGTCGATATCCCAAACTAGCTCATGTTAGAAGGTCTCTGTTTGATGTCCTAAAAGCATCTCCCTGCATGGAGATTTTGTAAACTCTAGGGAATTATTATGCAACAATAAGATTGAGTCCTACTTGTAAGAATTAGGGGAATACCTTGGAAGATTCTTTATAATTTCCTTAAATCCTTTGGTAGAATAAGTAGGCCAATTAAATCTACATTAATGATTGTTTCCACTTTGGCATTTACTAGAATGCTGGCTTTGAGAACTTGACACTCTTGTATTTACAATGGTCCTAAGTTATGCCAATTATCAAACTAAAAACAAGTATCCTTGCCAATCCCAATGCTATACTTGATGATTAGGCTTACTTGCTCTCTTATTTGAAGTGTTTGTTTTAGAACCTATAAATTTTTAAAATTTTCTCTCAATGATCATATGCTTTCCCTATTTAAGAAGTGTAAATGAACCTATTTAACCCAGAGAAACCCTTTGTTTGTATAAATATTCCAAGTCTCTTGATAAGTAATGTTTTGCTTATGATCTTAACTGACAGATTCCCAAGCCTCCATTCTCTTCTAGTAACCATATATCTGACCACTTCACTTTGGAAACTTTTGTTTTGCTCTCTAATCCCACCCAAAAGAAATTTATAAGCATCATGTTTATAGTCTTCATTATCTCTTTTAGAAGTTCTATAAGAGAGCACCAATACACCTAAGGATTACTTAGTACTAAAATTGTAAGTTAAAGCCTCCCTTCATAAGATAGAACTCTATTGAACCAAATATTCAATCTTTTGTGTATAGAATCTATACTTGGGGATCAATCAAACTAAGTAAGCTTCTTAATAGTTATAAGTACACTAGATACTTAAAAAGAAGTTTTTCATGCGTGAAACTTAGATATAGCTTGAAGTTCTATATTGTCACTAGGTCCATAAAATATATAGAAGGAACTCTTACAAAGATTAAAACACAAAAATGCTAAGTATTTAAATTTTTTAAGAGAATTGATTAATAACTCTATTGAATTAGGTGTAGCGTCATAAAATAATAATAAACCATTTGTAAAGGTGAGATTAAAAATATCAAATTTATTGGATTTGTAATGCAATTTAAACCTGGACTCCTTCAAATGTTCATTCTATCTTATCAACATTTTCTTGCCAAGGGAGAATAAATAGCGTGATAAGAGGGCTCCTTGTCTTAGTCCATTAGCTACTTTAAATACGTTTGTAGGTGCCCCATTCATTAATATGGAGAAGGAAACAACTAAGACATATTTCCTAACCTAATTGATAAATCTGAGAAGAAAACTAATTGCTTCCATTGAATTGAACAAGAAATTTCAATTTAGAGAGTAAAAAGCCTTTATGAAGTCCACCTTCAAAGCATAACTCCTAATTTCCTTCTTTTTATGATGGATTGTGAATAGTTATTAGGCAATCATTTTATCCCCAATGTTTCTTCCTTGTATATAGGCAACTTGATAAGGATTGATAATATCTTTAAGCACTCCCTTCAGTCTAGTAGCTAATATTTTTTAAACGACCTTGTAAATAACATTAAAACATAAAATAGGTTTGTAATCATATAAAGAGGATGGATTTGTAACTTTAGGAATTAAACAAATGTAAGTTTTGTTCTCCTTCCTTAATAAGTTCTCATTGCTTAAAAATCCCATCTCTAAGTTGATACCTAAGTTACCTATTAAACCCTATGTGCTTTGGAAAAACTTGAGATTAAATCCATCCACGATAGGGGTCTTATTAGGGCGCTCTCTAAACATGTTTCATGAATCAAAAAAGGGTTTATGGAATAGTAATTTATTTAAAACACACTTTTTTTAATCACATTTTTAACATACCTCATTTCTTTTTAGTCAATCATCCTCATGAAAGGTTACTGATGACACTAACTAATTCAGTTGACTTATAATTATAAATGTGTACAAAAGAATTTCCTAAAATGAGTAAAATAGGTGTCATATCCTAATTAATATGTATATTTAACCAAAGATGCTTAAAACATAAAATTCACAAGTTAATATGCCTTTACAAATTAAATGACTATGATCAAAGCTAAAATAGTTCCATCAAATTCTTATCATTAACATATTCACACAATTCATAGCTATGCAATAAAATATTCACACAATGTCAACCTAATCAAAACTAACACAATATGATATGGAAAATTCACACACATATGACATGCTAATGCATAAACCTCCCTACACTTAGACAACACTTTGTTATCAAAGTGAGCAAACAAACAACAAATATAAAAATAAAACAATTGACAAAAATTAAAGTTTAGAGCACGAAACCACTTATAGAGAGTGAGGTGACGATGATGTGGGTGATAGAATTTGAACACCTTTAGCAGCTATGTGAGAATTTTTTTATGTCAAGTCATTGTCTTTGTTATTCTCACGCCATCTCCTTCATATGAACCTCCATAGTATTCCTACGCTCCGACATCAACTTGTTGTTTTCGGAGATCGAATTGAAGACCTTCTACCAGCCTTCCTCTTCATCATCTTTTGTATCTTCGTTTGACCATTGAGCTTGTTTTCCTAACTTATAATAACTTCAAAAAAATCAAGAAATTTAGCAATCCAATCCATTCCAAGAGCATGAAAATTAAAAATGAATTACTAGAATTCAAAATAAACCTAACTACACAACATCCTAAATTATGGTCGTTAACTTGACCATTCATCATTCGAAACTTTTTCAATTATTGGAGAGGAAAGAATTACTTCCCTTTCTTGTGAAAATACTCCTCCGAGATACGGTCGCATCGTTGTCTGTTAACTTTGAAGGTTTCCTTGTTTTGATTCTCTAATTCCAAAGATCCATGTGTAAATACATTGGTTACATTGAAAGGCACACTCTACCTTGATTTAAGCTTTCCATGAAACAACTTCAATATCGAATTATATAGTAACGCAACATCTCCTACTTTAAACTATTTCTTTTTAATATGAGAATTATGCCAGTTCTTCACCTTTTCCTAGTATAATTTGGAATTCTCATATGTATGTAAGTGAAGTTCTTCGAGTTTGTTCAATTATAGAAGTCTTCGTTCACTCGTTTGCATCCAATCAAAGTTTAAATCTTTTTCACCCACAATGCTCTATGCTCTAGTTCCATGGGTAAATGGCAAGCTTTACCATGCACAACTCTAAGGAGTTATCTTGATAAGGGTTTTGCATGCGATTCGATAAGCCCCCAAGGCATCATCTAGCTTTATTGCCCAGTCCTTCCTTAAACTATTTACTGTCTTCTCTAATATTCGTTTAAGCTCATGGTTCACTACTTTCACTTGTCCACTTGTTGGATGGTACAAAGTAGCAATATAATGGTAAACTTCATATTTTTGTAGAAAAGCATCAAAAGATTTATTACATAAATGCACTACTCCATTGCTTATTATTGTTCTTGGCACTCTAAATTGATGGAATAATCTTTTAATAAATTATATACTACTTTGCCATCATTCATTGGAGTTGCCATGACTTCAACCCATCATGATACATAGTCCACTCCTACTAAAATATATGCATTCCTCATGGAGGATGGGAAAGGCCCCATAAAGTCAAGTCTCTGCATGTCAAAACTTTGACTTCTATGATGTTAGATGGAGGCATTTCATCCCATTTTGAGATGTTTCCTACTTTTTGGCATCAATCACAATGTGCCACAAATTTTCAAGCAACCTTGAATAGATTGGCGAATAAAATCCACATTTTAGTACTCGTGCCAATGTCTTGCTTGCTCCATAATGCACAGCATACATATCCTAGTGACACTGCGTCAATATATCTAACATTTCATCTTTTGGAACACACTTCCTTAGCAACCCGTCAACATACGTCCTATACAGTATCTAGTTATCTGATAGATAATGGGTACACTCAGACAATAATCACTTTTTCTGTTAATGCAATAAATCTGAAGGAAGTGTACTACTTGCGACAAAATGTGCTATATCTGCATACCATGGTGCCACAAAACATTCAAGTAACATCAAAGTTTCATCGAAAAATATCTTGTTAATATCGTCACTTTATTCAACTTCGCCTCCTTCTAGATGCGATAAGTGTTCTTTTATCACATTCTTTACTTCCTTCTTATTTCTAATCTCAATGTAGAGTTCTTGTAATAAGAGCACCTATTGAACAAGCCTTGAACTTATGTCCTTCTTGGTGAAAAGATACTTAAGTATGGCGTGATATGTAAAAATGATCACCTGAGAGCTGAAGAGATACGACCCAAACTTGTCACATAAATAGACCACCGCTAACAACTCCTTCTTAATGGTGGTGCAATTTAGATGCAGCCTAGTTAATGTCTTGTTTACGTTGTATAACTCATATAGGTGTTTATCCTTCCTTTGGCCCAACACACAACCCACAATTTGGTCGCTAGTGTCACACATGGCTTCAAACAACTTGATCAATCCGGTAACGCTAAGATTGGTGATGATATTAATGCCTCCTTTAATCGATTAAATGAATATAAACAATTATCATCAAAGTTAAAAGGCACTTCCTTCACTAACAAGTTTGTTAGAGGTTTAGCAAGTTGCGAGAAGTCCTTAATAAAAAGGAGGTAGAATCCTGTATGACCCAGAAATGATCGTGTGATTTTGACATTAATAGGGGGTGGAAGCTTTTCTATGACCTCTATCTTTGCTCTGTCCACTTCAATTCTCCAAAACTATGCCCTCGTGCACCATGAAGTGAAACTTTTTTCAGTTTAAAAAAAATAAAAGTGATTCTTCACATCTTTAAAGTACTCTATCGAAATTAGTTAAATTGATCAAAAGAGTTTCCAAAGAGTGAAAAATCGTCCATAAACACTTCCATAATGTCTTCGATTATATTTGCAAAGATTGACATCATACACCCTTGAAATGTAAATGGAGCATTGTAGAACCTGAAAGGCATTTGTCTATACGCAAATGTTCCATAAAGACATGAAAATATGGTCTTTTCTTAGTCCTCTAGATAGATAAAAATTAAAATTTGAATGTATATCGAGTAACAATCTAAGAAGCAATAGAATGAATGGTCAGTCACCCTTTTTATTATTTAATCTACAAATGGGAGTGGGAGAGGGAAGTGATCCCTTTTAGTCATTTTGTTGAGTTTGCGATAGTCAATGTTGGCTCTCCATCCTATGACTATTCTTGTGGAAATCAACTCTCCACTTTCACTCTCCATTACGATCATTCCACCTTTCTTTGTTTTGCATTGTATCAGGTTGACCCATTCGTTATCTGATATTAGATATATGATAGTCACATCTAATAGCTTAACTATCTCCTTTTTTACCACTTCCTTTATATAAGGGTTCAAGCTTCGTTGACACTCCCTCACCGCTTTACTTCCTTCTTCGAGGTTTATTCTATGCATAAAAATATTTGGGCTTATATCTTATATACCAGATATTTGTCATCCTATGGCCATCATTCGCTTTCTAACAATCTTCTTACTCTTTTGTTCCCTACCCAATTGATTGGAAACAATGATGGGTAAAGTTTAACCGTCACCTAGAAAGGTACATCTAATGTGTGTGGGTAAAGGCTTAAGCTCTAGAGTTAGTGGTTGTCCTTACTAATATATCTTGATGTATTTGAACACCCAACTTCTTTGTTTCAGCTTCCTCTTTAGACTCAACTTTATTTGCCTTCTCAGCTTCATTGTCCATCTCAACTTCCTCAGACTTAATTTCTCCAATGCAACTCTCCCCTTACTCTTTAATGCACTCATCCATAATATCATTTTTCATAGAAGAGTTGTTTTCTTTTGAAATTTTCAAGACTTTGTTCATGTTGAACTCCACTTAATCATCACCAATCTGAAGTGTTAGTTTTCCTTCATGAACGTTTATTAATGTTGTCCTAGTGTTCATGAAAGGTCTGGACAGTTCCTACCCTCTTCGAAATTTAGGACTATGATGTCCACTGGGATATTGAAGTTATCCCCCTGCATTAAAAGATCTTACACCACCTCAAATGGTCTCTTAATTGATTGTTGAGCCCTAATTTTCCAAATATCAACAAAGGCATAAGATTTATACTTGCACCTAAGTTGCATAAACACTTTGCATATTCAAATTCACCAACCACACATAATATTGTAAAGCTCTCTAGATCTTTCAGCTTGGGCGACATGTGACTGGTGATAATAGAGCTATAACTTCCAATTACTACTACCATTTGGTTATCTTCCCAAGTCTGCTTCTTTGATAATACATCTTTGAGGAACTTAGCATACTTGGCCTATATTCCAATGCCTACACAAAAGATAAGTTAACTCACAAAGTTTTTATTTGCAAAAGTTTTTAACTTCTCCACGAACTTTGCAAATTGTGCATCCAGTTTGTTCTTTTGTAATCGTTGAGGGAAAGGAATCTTAGGTGGATATGGCGGAGATGCAATGTAAGGAGGGTACTCACTCTTACCTTCATCCTTTTTCTTTGTTTCTTGATCCTCTATTGTGTGGTTTGAAGCTTGTTTATATTTTGGTTACTCTCTTTCCCAGTTCTAAGTGTGATTACCTTGTGTTGCTCCCTTGGATTTGCTTCAGTATTACTCAAGGACCCCCTAAACCTTTTGTAGATAATGCATTTACTAGACCCATCTAAAGCTCCAAATTATGAATGGAAGAGGTGTGATTTTTATCTACTTGCTCGAACTTCCCTTTCAACATCTTATAAGCTTCATCCATGCTCCTGAGCTTGTTCAATTTAGAGTCATTAGCATTGGATTTATCTCTTGAAATCCAGACAACCCTTGACTTTTAAATTATAATTGGAAAAAATTAAGCAAACCCTTACAAATCAAAATAGCATATGGAAGCATTAAATGAATATGTTATGTATTTTACTATAATAATATTATTATAAAATTTACACTTTTACAGTATCAATAATATATCTACAAAATTATGATTACCTTTAATATTATAATCCTTTTGTCAATATCTACATTAGATTACTTTAAAACACTAATAATAAACTCATTAAATCAAAATCCATTACCTTAAAATTCCTATCTACCATGCAACTTATTATAAAAGAAACTAAAATTAGAACTGAAAAATTATATCAATTACAATTTTATCTCCTTAATAATTTAACTATACAAACTGAAGTAGAAACATTAATAGAAAAAGTATGTAGCCAAAATATATTACATCCTTTAAAAATACAAATAATCAATTAATTGAAATTAAGTTAAAAGATCCTTCAAAGAAATCAATATTAAAATAACATTCCTTATATGCAACAAAATGTATAAGAATTTATTTCTAAGTGTTTTGAATTATTAGACAAATAATTAATCTCCCCAAGTACAAGTAAACATTCGGCCCCAGCTTTTTATGTCAATAGTCTTTGCGAACAAAAATGAGGAAAAACATGAATGGTAATTAATTATAAAGAATTAAATAAAGCAACAATAGGAGATGCCTATAAATTACCTAGAAAAGATTATATTACTAATAAATTAAAAGGACATAATTGGTTCACTACATTATATGCAAAATCTGAATATTGGCAATTAAGGCTACATGAAAATGCAAAACCTTTAACTACTTTTACATGTCCACCACAAAAATATTATCAATGGAACGTATTACCTTCTGGACTCAAACAAGCTCTAAGTACTTATCAACGATTTATGGACAATAATTTATAAGGATTAGAAGATTTCACATTAACTTATATAGATGACATTATTATCTTTTCAATCAAAGATAAAGATGATCATTTAGAAAAGGTAATAACAGTTCTTACTCGATGTAAACATAAAGGACTTGTTTTAAGTAAGAAGAAAATTAAGTTAGCATAACAAAATATTGAATATTTAGGTATAGAATTTATCAATGGCTTTTTAAAATTACAACCCAATATTGAAGACTAAATAATTAATGTAGGCCATTTGTTAGGTCCTCTTGCTTAATTATTTAGGCCATTTATCGGCCACCTAGCTAGAATCTTCTGCTTTTGTCAACTTTTTCTTTGTGCTTATCTCCTACTTTTACTTTTCTTGTTTTGGATGATAGCTTCGTCCTTTGTCTATATAATTTAACAAATTCATATCATAGTATTGAATTCAAAAATGCAGATAAAATTTATATGGATAAGGCGAAGCTATCATTCAAAACAAGAAAAGTAAAAGTAGGGGACAAGTTAAAAGCAAAAGTTGACAAAAGCAAAAGATTCTAACTAGGTGGCCGACAAGTGGCCTAAATAATTAAAAACAGATGGCCTACATTAATTATTTAGTCTTCAATATTAGGTTGTAATTTTAAAAAGCCATTGATAAATTCTATAACTAAATATTCAATGTTTTGTTGTGCTAGCTTAATTTTCTTCTTACTTAAAATAAGTCCTTTCTATTTACATCGAGTAAGAACTGTTATTACCTTTTTTAAATGATCGTCTTTATCTTTGTTTGAAAAAATAGTAATGTCATCAATATAAGCTAATCTTAAATCTTCTAATTCTTCTAAATTATTGTCCATAAATTGTTGATAAATACTTGGAGCTTGTTTGAGTCCAAAAGGTAATACGTTCCATTAATAATGTTTTTGTGGTAGACATGTAAAAGCAATTAAAGTTTTTATGTTTGCATGTAGCCTTAATTGCCAATATGCAGATTTTGCATCTAATGCAGTGAACCAATTAAGTCCTTTTAATTTATTGATAATATAATATTTTCTAGGTAATTTATAGGTATATCATAATTGATGCTTTATTTAATTATTTATAATTAATTACCATTCGTCTTTTTCCTCGTTTTTTTTCAGAATAATTATTGACGTAAAAAACTTGGGCCGAGTGTTTACTTGTAATTGGGGAGATTAATTGTTTGTCTAATAAGTCAAAATATTCATAAATAAATTCTTGTACATCTAGTTGTGTATAAGGAATTTCATTTTAATATTGATTTCTTTAAAGGATCTTTTAACTTAATTTCAATTCATTGATTATTTGTATTTTTAAAGGATCTAATGGATTTTGACTACATACTTTTTCTATTAAGTTTTCTACTTTGGTTTGTAGAGTTAATTTATTAAGGAGAAAAATTGTAATTGATTTAATTTTTCAGTTATAAAATTATTAAGGAGAAAAATTGTAATTGATTTCATGTTTCAGCTTATAAGTTTTATTTTTTTATAATAAGTTGTATGGTAGATGGGAATTTTAAGGATAATGGATTTTAATTTAATAAGTTTATTATTGGTGTTTTAGAGTAATATAATGTAGATATTGACAAAAGGATTATATAATTTAAGAAAGTGATTTTCTAATATTAAAGGTAATCTTGATTCTTGTAGATATATTGATGGTATTGTAAAAGTATAATTTTCTATAATAATATTATTATAGTAACCTACATACCATATTAATTTAATGCTTCCATCTACTATTTTGATTTGTAAAGCTTTGCTTAATTTTTCCAATTATTTAATAATTTTTGGAAGCTATACAAATAGTAGCTCTTGTATCTATATAGGCGTTAAGTTTTTATTCGAATAATCACTTGAATAAAAGTTGTATTCAAATTCGTTTGTTGATTCTAAATTTTGGGATTCATATTGATATAAAGAAGAAATTATTGAATCTGTTTCATATTCGACTCTATTGGTTCTAATTTATATTTTAATGTCAATTTAAAATATTAATTTTTCTCTATATTTATTCTGGTTTCATTTTTTGGGCATTCATTTGTGTAATGACCTTCTTCTTTATATAGCCAACACCTATAGGTTTTCTTTCCTTGTGGACAATAATTTTTCTTAGGTTTTATTTGTTTATAAGCTTTTCTTCGAAAGAAGTTTTTATATGGTTTAAATGGATATTTTCTAGTGCAATTTCGTTTGGGATATTTTCTCCATCTATATCAAATTGGTTTTGTCTTTTATGTTTTTGAATGTGAAAAGTTTCACAATCATATCATTGTGGAACTTTGGAATATTTAGTAAAACATAATTAAATATCTCGTGTCTTAACTTTTATGTAATTTTGCCTCTAAACATTTTTTAGATAATACTTCTTTTGTTATTGAAATAGCTCCGCCTAAATTATTTAGTAATTTTTTGGAAGCTATACAAATAGTAGCCCCTGTATCTATATAGGCATCAAGTTTTTTATTCTGAAAAATCAATTGAATAAAAATTGTATTCGGATTCGTTTGTTGATTCTGAATTTTGGGATTCATATTGATATAATGAAGAAACTGTTGAATTTGTTTCATATTCTGATTCTGTTAGTTCTAATTTATATTTTAATGCAGAATTTACAATATTAATTTTTTTCATATTTATTCTGATTTCTTTTTGGGCATTCATTTGTGTAATGATCTTCTTCTTTACATAGCCAACATCTACATGTTTTCTTGCTTTGAGGACAATAATTTTTTAGATTTTATTTGTCTATAAGCTTTTCTTCGAAAGAAGATTTTATATGGTTTAAATGGATATTTTCCAGTGTAATTTTGTTTAGGACATTTTCTCCATTTATATCGAATTGGTTTTTGTCTTTTATTTTTTTTGAATGTGAGAAGTTTCACAGCCATATTGTTGTGGAACTTCAGAATATTTAGTACAACATAATTAAATATCTCTATGTCTTAACCTTTTATATAATTTTGCCTCTAGACATTTTTTAGATAATACTTCTTTTATTATCTTAGATTTGTTCTTAAATTGTACCAACTTTTGCTACATCATTTAATAATTGATCTATATAAATTTTATCTGTATTTTTAATTCAATACTATGATATGAATTTGTTAAAGCATAACTGATTTGATAAGTAATTGAAAAAAAGATATTTTCCGATAAGTCATTAAATTTTATTTTTCGATAGTCGTTAAATTTTCTCTGTAGAATTTATATGTAATGGTTATAATTTCATCTAAATTGTGCGGTGTTAAAGGAATTCCTATTTTTTTTCCTACATTGTTCAACTAAGAAATGTTGGCTGGTTCCTCCACCTAGAATTGTACGTGATAAAATAAAGGTAGTTTCCTCTTCTTCAACCAAATTGTGTGCCCATGTAATTGAGTTGGTTTACATTATTATTTTGCATCAAGAAGCAACCAATGGTAACATGATTATCTTGTACGCATAATTCGCATCCATGTTGAATTGCTTTAATTGGAGTTTATGAGACTTTCAGGCTGTTCAGTTGTTTTTGTTAAGTTAGCGATTTCAACCTATATTGTTGTCACTGAATCAATAGCGATGATTCCCTTCTGATATTGAAAAGACGATTGTTGTCTGCTTCTATCTGACGTCCAAAGACAACTATTATTTGCCATCTCCTCTAGCAAGTCCTCTGCTTCCTTAAGTGTCTTCCTAATCAAAGATCCCCCAAAAGTTGCATCTATGATGCCCCTTATGGATGGATTGACTCCATTGTATAAGATTGTAATAGGAATTCTCTTGGTAGGTTATGATGAGGACATCTAATCTGCAAATCCTTGTAACGTTCCCACATTTTGAATAGTGACTCCCTGTCACTTTGTTGAAATTTTGTAATCTCCTTTATCATCCTTGTTGTCTTCGTCAGATAGAAGTACTTGTCTAAGAATACACATATTAGTTGCTCCTATGTCGTGATGTTTATTGGGTTTAAGGAATGATACCATGTCTTGGTTTTATCCTTAGTGTAAAGGGAAAGAGTCTCATCCAAATGACATCTTTCTATATATTATTATATCGGAAGGTATCGTATATCTCTAAAAAGTTTACTAAATGTGCATTAGCTAACTTATAGAACTGTACATTGGTCTGTAGCATATTCAGCAATGTTAGTTTTATTTCAAATGAAGTTTGCACCAATGGTCGAGTGGCCTTGTTGGGCAACATTGAACCCTAACCTTATGAAGTCCATGAGGGTTTGCTGTTGGTCTCCTTGATTATATCCTTCCAGCATTATTCTTTCAATCTCTTCTTTTTGTCTTGCTCTTCAAATTTCTCATTTTTTTCTTGTGATATCAAGAGTTAGGGTTTCTTCAATCTTGCTTCAACTTCGAGTAATTCTTGTGTTTATACAATAGCAAGTACACAAGAATGGTGAAAATTTTCTTAAAACAAAGGAATTCAAAAAGTCCTAAACTAATTCCTTGACAACGACATCAAAACTTGTTGAGCAAGTTTTATATCTAATAAAACTCTTTATACTCGCATGTATACAGATCGTATCTTGTGGTATCAAACCTGCGAGGTAATAGAGAAGACAATTTGAACCTAACTTTGATTAAGGTGTTAGAATGGTGATCTGAATGAAAATAATAACAAAAATTAAAACAATTAATAAAATCAAGCAAATAAACAAATAATAAGTGAGCTGCCACAGTAGTTTAGGGATTTATCAATGATGAATGCTTAGGATTTAATCTTTCATTACTTTGTTTCCTTAACTATGATTGATCCAATTATGTCTTGATCCTAGATTTCCTAAGATATTGGTTAGTCTCTCTCAAGACCTAATCAATTAATCCCTAATTGAATTAGAAAATTCCAAAATTTCAACCTCTTGATTCATAAGACCTTCCTAACATTTTAAATTAGATTTGAAGTTATTTATTGGACAATTAATTTCTTACACAAGATCTCTCTTTGAATGATTATTAATTTGATAATTATGGGACTTATTAAATTGCCAACTCTCGTTACACAACCTAATCTGATTACTTTTGACTCATTCTCTCAATTTGTTGTCAAGTATGAGCCTGCATAATTTTCACAACACCAGAATATGTATTGAATCAATAACAATTGAAGTCACAAAATAAATTCAGAATAAACCCTAATTTGGAATTTAGAAACTTATGAACATAATAAAGACTATTTTCATTCTGTATGTCCAACCCAAACATTTATGATAAAATAATTGAATTATACAAAAAAATCATGCACGAAAAGTTAACAAAAATTCTTTGACATTTCTAAATATTTGGATAACCATGACGCATTGTTAAATGTCAATCTTGATATATAGATGTAAATTATTTAATTTTAGAATTAAAGATGAGTTAAAGGATTTTAATTTATATAATCCTAAGTATGGTTTAGGTTTAATTTATATTCTTTATCAACATATTTAGGAACTTAATGAGTAATACACAAATAATGGATTGAAGTGAGAAAGGTGTTTTAATCAAGTTGGACTTGATTGTAAAATTTGAGAAATTTTATATTTGAATATGAGATATTTAACAAATAATGACCAATATGAGATATTGAATATTATTTGAGCTCAAGTGATATTTAATTAGAATTAATTCTAATTCTAATTAAATTTTAATTGAAATAAAATTATAATTTTAATTAAATTACTAAAAGATCCAAGTCCTAATATAAATAGGCCTTGGCTCCAAAGAAGCTAGTACTTCTTGCCCTACCCTTTGTACAACAGTTAGAGTTCCTTCAACTTGTATTGTTGTACTGTTAGAAGTCGGACACTTGTGTAGCTACAGTAGTTTAGATGAATCATTTTCAAAATTAATTTAAAGAAAATGACAAGAAAAAGATCTTACTTCAGAATAAGACACAAATTAAGATTCATGCTTTATTATGTCTTATATGTTAATTATATTATAGAATTCAAGTGATCTTAACTTTGGAAAATTAAATACAAAATATATTTCGTAATACTATGTTGCATGCCTTATCAGATCTTGTCCCAATTTCTCAATAGTTTGTGTGAATAGAAGATACATAGTTTAGTGGAAAGAGAAATCAAGATCTTTTCTTATATATAATATTATTAATCCATATTTTTAAGTTTAAAAATTTTACTTGACAAGCCATTCCTACAAATTTAATGTAATCTCTAATACAAATTTAATACAAGTCTCAAACAAAGATAAGAAATGGAAGTGAGCTAGCTTTGAAAATTTTGACTAAAATTATGTATTAAAATACATGTTTCAATAATTATTATTGCATAGATATAAATAAGAACAAAATGAGAGAAAATTACCTCCAACTCATATGTAACTACTAAAAATTAGAGCAAGGTAATTAATTAAATGAATGAGATAATTATTCTATTACTAATGAACCTTTTCTTCAAAAATTAGTTATTAAAATGAAAAATTTTGCAACTTTATAATTAAATTTAAAAGATTTTAAGTCAAAACGTTATTTACCTTATATAAATGATGATGTGACTAGCCAAATTTCTTCCCTCTTTACACGTGATGCTTCCAACAAAATCAGTCCACACATCCATTATGAATAAATTTGATGGAACTTTTGTGTGTTGCCTTAACATTGGATGTAATTTCTAAGGGTATCTTTTATCATAAAATAGAAAATTTCCACAAAGTTGGTGATGTTTTAGGTAATTTATCCTTAAACTATTAAGGATGAAAATGGTAATACCATTACGAAGAAATATACAAGCATAAATATCCAAAGAGTACTTGAAAATTCTCTGAAAGAGAGTATAGAAAACTACAACTTCAAATTATATGAACAAGAAATGAAACACTCTATTTTGTTTCAATTTGTAAAATCTTCTGTGTTTTTTTTTTAATACATATCCTCTTCTCCATAGGGTAATAAGGAATAAATAGGATATTTTACTACTACCCCATATCATTGCTCAACTACAAGACACCATTAACAAGGAATACGAACATCTATGCCATCTCATGTATGCAAAAGTCCCTTTAAGGAACATCATTGACATGTAGCTACAAAGTAAAGTGAATTTGGAATATGATTACTTGGAAAATAAATCTATGAAAAGTAAAGATATTCACATGTTTGGATACTTATAAAAATTCTAATAGGAAAGTTGGGTGGATTCTTATTATAGTGTTTGGTATATAACAGTATTTTATACAATGTAATTTAATTTTAACTTATGTTTCCAATTATATCCCTACAAACAGAATAAAAATTTAAATCATTAGATAAGAAAAAATATGAACCTGAAGATTGTCGATTGAAGCTTTTAAGCATAAATATTCAAAATCTAAATACCAATCGATACCGAAAATTTTTAAAATAGAGAGATTTTTACAAAATTTTCAAAAATTTTAAAATTTCCTCCTCCCTCTTATCTCTCCTTCCCCTTTTTTAAAAGTTTTTAATTAGTTATTTTATTTATTTCAACTTTTATAATTATTGTAAATTTTATTTTTGTTTTTAAAATAATAATAAATATTTTATTACTAATAATAATTATAAATTAAATAAAACTTACAAAAATATTTTATTTAAATTTATTTTAATATTTTATATAATATTTATTAATAAAGTATTAATAAAATATTTATTTTAAAAATAAACAATTTAAAATTATTATTTAAAATTAATATTTATTTTATATATTTTAATTATTAAATCAAAATTTATTTGAAATATATATATTTTAAAGTCGCAGAGTTGAGAGAGAAGGAAGGGTTAAATTGTCTAATTTATTGTTTAGATTAAATTCCTGGAGAAAGTAATCTAAATACCAAGGAGGTGTTGGGATTTAGAATCTAAGGAAAGTTTCACTATTTTCCTTAAATTAGGAAAGTTTTTACTTTCCTAACTACTCAAAAAAACGAACCAAACATAATAATTTAAAATTTAGGAAAAAGATTACTTTCCCAAGCAACAATCCGTGTCAACCAAACGGACCTTAGGGTATTTTTTACAACTAACTCAGAAACCTATCCAGCCAGATTGCCAGCTAGGCCATTTGCTTGTTTATGGAGATTTTGATTCTAAAAGGTCTACATGGAAGAAGTTGTGACGGGGAGCCAATGAAGAAAATCCTTGGTAGTTTTCTTGCAACGACATTAAGCAATGACTAGGTTAATCCTCATTGCCCAACGCGTGGACAATAACATATCAAACGTAAAACTGCTAGTATAATGACATAAGAAGGGAAATTCTGGTTTATTGTCACCAATTTTCCCTGAACGTCGAACTAAAAAGTCCATGCAAGCCAGATCGTTGCTTTGATTCTAACCAATATGGTAAGTTACATAAAGATTACTTAGAATTAAGGTGGAAATGTTGGCTAATTTACAAAATCCAGACTCGCCTATATCAGAATACAAATTGGGACACTAACTTGTGAATCATTTCCAGGAATACAGCTAAAACGCAATTCCGAGTTACAAATCCAAAAAATTCAACAGCTCTTAGCTTCCAGACATTGATGCTAAGCTGCATGAATGAAAGTGCCCAATAGGCCAAAACAATAAACGAGTTAGCTTTGGTGTTTTATGGTCTTAGAACCTGAAGCGCCAAGATGCCACGTCATAAAATTGTGGCAAGAAGTGCTTAAGAAGTTTTCTCCAGACGCTTTTTAAGGGAAAGGCTTCTAAGCTTTCTGTCATGGTTGAGCATGGCACTTACACTCTCAATTACCAATATAATCTGCAGCATTGAAAATGGAAAACAAAGAGTGCTAAATAAGGAGTGGAAGCACGCTAGAGCCAAGGCAACTGACAATTTCCGATAATGAATTGTACTAATGGATACTAATGCACCAAAGGTAACCTTTTTCTTCTCGAATTAATAAAAGATACAAATCTACAGTACGAGAGTGAGCCTTGGAGTAATTAATAAGGTTACTCTTTAGTGACTAGAAGGTAACAGGTTTGAGATACAAAAACAATTTTTTTTGTAAAAATGCAAAAAGAAAACTTAGTAGAATTGATATCCCTCTCTTATACCCTCGCAAAACGAAGAGCCTTGTACACTGGAGTTCGTTGACTTTGACAAATCTACACTATAATTTTACTTAATTCAAAAAAGCACCCTTATGATTTAAAAATATTTTTAAAATATTAGAAAAACTAACAATGATTTACTAAATTCTTATCAAATTATTTTAATATAATTGGCTATTAAAGTCGAGTTAAATCAGTCATACAAACTTGGCCACTTGCTTAACAATAAATCATATGACAGTCTGTATCAAAATAAACTCAAGAAAATTCAATAAAAAGTGTATTATTTTAATACCAAAAGGTGTTGTTTTAATAGTTTTAAACCATAAGAGTTTTTTTCGTAATAAGTGAAATCATTGGAAAGTCATAGCCTTTTACCCTTCACGTACTTTCTAACGAAAAGCGCTGCAGTTTGTTGCACGCATTAAACAATAACAAGTTTAATGTAATACCAACTGCCAGTAGCAAAAATACTTGAGCACAAAAAAAATTTCAGTTTATATTACAAAGTTGGCAATGCTGAGCACAAAAAATTTCAGTTTATATTACAAAGCTGGCAATGCTGCATGCATGTAAAATTATTTGAATTCTCAAATAAGTATTTTAACATGCCAATCGAAAGTATTTCATTGATTAACCATGTTTATCATATATTAATTAGCAAAAAGTTGGATATGATTCAGAAACATTAATGAAAATATTTTCTCAACCCAGAAATGAACTTCAGAAAAAAAAAACGTGGCATATATAAAAAGTTGCACAGAATTAAAGTTAAGAACCGTGTTTAGGAGAAATCCACATGACTACGACAGTGATCAACTTTCTTCTTGAGTTCAAGCTCTTAACAAGCCTCATGAGCAAAATTGCATGCAGCAGTAAGTTGACTGGAAATAGTTGCAAGAGTAATGAACTCTGACTTTCGTTTAAATGATCTTAAAGAACAAAAGAATATGCAAAACAAAAACCAACCTGCAAACAAGCATATGCCATGGCAGTTGCATAGTAGAAGTTTGCATTCCCAGTACCCTGAAATTACACAGTTTGAGTCATGATAAAAAAGGCAACATTTGCAAATTGGCTGATCATCTGAACTTTGCAGAGAGTATTACCCTCCAAATCCATAAATTGTGCATGACAGGGCTAAGGAGGGAAACACCAACATATCCACAGAAGAGGAAAAAAGAGAACTGCATATCTGCATCACGTTCCATATAGACTTAAGACCCCATTCAAAGTCCTAATTCCAAGGCTTCAAAACAAAATACTTGATTACCTGCTAATTCATCAAGAAACAAGCCCAACAACCCCAAGTATAGAGCCGAATCCCCAACCTAGTTAACCAAAATGTAGGGAGGGAAGAACAGAGATTCTTAAAATAAAGATTAATGATTAAAAATGGAAGAAAAACTGACAGCAGCAAATAGAAAAGGGTGAGAATAATAACAACATAATGCAAATGTCTTTTAGAAACTTGCAGTCAAGTTATATTATTGCATCATTTCAGATTGTAGATTATTAACCAAAACCAGAAAATGTGAATGTCAAAGCCAAGGAAAAGAATAAAGGCAACCCCACTTCCTATGTACAAATGAGGACTTACAGATGGATACGATTTAAGCATTGATGTGATTGTGATGTAGATGAAAGCCAGGAAGCAGGGCCGGTGATTTAAACGTATAGCCAATGGCAATATCATGAACATAATGTTCATGTGGAAAACTATCAAAAAGAAATCTCGAAAGAAATCAAAAACTTCCGCAAAGAAGTACCTGCGGTGAAAATCAAACAAACAACAATCTAAGTGCTACACAACAGACATGACATGAAACTGCTCCACTTATAGCAACAATGATGTTAATATTTTGACTCACCATAGAACACCAATGTTTGGTGACAAATCTTCCACTGTGAGAATGAACCCATATGTACTGTAGAAAAGAGTCAACATTCAATTTGAGAGAACGACATAACTATTTCTTAACAAAATCTAAAAAAAAGTCAAAAGTACTGTATATCAACTTGAAAGTGTAAACACATTAACCAATTTCAAGGGAACTTGCAGAGCACATAATTATTGATGGTGTTGGGGGCAGAGGTGAAAATGAAAGACTTGTGTTATGAACTGATGACCTTTTTCTGTTCAGCTACTTTTTGGTAGCATCAACTAATCAAATCTCAGTAACAAAAATTTAGTTTAGTCAGGATAAACAATATGTATCATCCTGTGAATCACCCATTTTGAACCACCGTTTGAATCCATTTAATTATGAATCCACAATTTTGCAGGCAATACTTTGAGAACATAATGGCATATTCTTATTCTCTACTCTTGCCCCGTACTGATTCAACTCATTGAATATCAATTCAATAATGCCATACATTAATGGATGATCTTCAATAAATTCCAAAGAATTTTAGCATACTCCAACATGGATATGATGTTGGTGATTTAAATCCCAGCCCACTGATGATTGCTGAAGTACAACTACTTATAATGGATAGGTCAACAAAGGAAAAGCACAAAAAAAAGGGATGACTGAAGTGCGATGCAGTAAAAAATGCAAGTAACAAATAGAAAAGCATAATATTCTCAAGTTCGACTGATACCTTTGAAGCATCTCCCACAGACTACCATATTGTTTGACAGAAATGGCACATAGAACAAACACATAGACTGACAACAGAGAAGCCCAGAATAAGAAATGTATAACAGGTCCCCATGAAAAAACAAATTCTGGCTTGTGACAACAAACACCACTAAAACGGGTATCTCTGCTTTCCCCACGCCCTTTCTGCAATAACAACTTTCTAGGGGGAGCATCAGGACCATATCCCAGCAAGAGCATTATCTATAAGAAAACTAGATTAATAACCACCATATGTTGATCACATAAGTAGGAAACAACTTCTCCAATGTTTTCCAAGCATGTTGAGGCAAAAATGAAAAATCTGAACAAAGAAATAAGCAGAGAAAGAACAACTACCGGAATTATTAGAATCGCAGGATAAAGAGACAAGTGTGTTGCCAAAACCCATCCAAATGCTGCAATAGGAATAATTCCTGGGGTTCCAGCAAAGGAATAATGGTCAATAAAAAATCATACATAGTCCTTAGAAAAAGCAATTTCAGCCCCTAGACATCACAAGCAAGGTAGATCAATAATTAAATTGTATGGGCAGAATCACAGGGGAGAACATCAAACACAGGTTATATAAGAAGTTTTTTAAACTCAAGTTTTCTTCCTAGCAACAAGCTTCATAAGCATCATAACTCACCGGTGGCAAGTACATGCATTCCAAAAACAGAAGGAGCCTAGCCATTTAATAAGTTACATAAAGGCAGGATACAAAGTTATTGACAGAAGAAGCAGAAGTGTATTATCAAATTCAAAAGCTGCTAATATTGAAACAAATAATGAAGTTCACAAAGAAATTTGCTTTTAGTTCCTTATTTCAAGAACACTCCGGATGAGTTTCGGATGAAGGATGCCAAAGGCAAGTTTGTATTCAAGGAAGCAATATAACTCATCCACTTGTTTGCAGGATATACTTGCTAACAATTAAACAAATGCTGATCAAATAGTAACAAACACCTGAGAAGTAAAGCTAAAAAATAATTTAAGGAAACCTTTGATTGATCTAACACAATCCATATGCTTCTCATACATGGGTAAAGACTTAGGGTATCTTACTTTTACAAGCTCCGTAGAGTGACAAGATGATAACTAGATTTTCAATTGGTGAAGTTGACAAGCCCACACTAGCAGCTAATGTGAAAGGATTCCATAAGTACACAAGAGCAGCAATATCTCCTGAAGGAAATGTATCTGGAGGCAACATCAGCATTGGATAGTGTTAGACACTTGTGGTAGCTGGGGCATGGTACTTATACCCTTTTGAACAATCATATAGTAGAACACATAGATTAGTTTCTCTGGTCAACAGACTTCAGAAATCTCAACTATAAGGTGCATAACGTGCACGTGCAAGTAACTGTTTATTACCGGAACATGCTAAACAGCTATATAAATAAGAAAGTTAGTCCCCCAAGTAATCTTCCAATAATCACTTATCATCCTAGAAACACTATTCAGATTCCTCGCAGCAAATCTTGTACCTTATAACTAATGATGTCTAGAACCTTCCTTTCTTACATGGAAGGTTTTTAAAAAAAAAACTTCATAAACAAGTTTACAAGTACCTGAAAGTTTTGATTTATCAGCCAGATGAAGCAATTCCAATTGCTGTTTATACGCTAGTTGTAGATACTGACCCATAGAACGAATAAGCAAAGCACTGATGATATCTGCAACAACAAAAAGCAAACTGTATCCAAGAATGTGTTGGTATCAAAGGTGTCACTGGACATTTGATATAAGTTCAGATAAATGGAGACTATCAAAATTAAAATAAAACTGCAAAACCTAACCATATGTTTTCAACTATTATCAGATCAAAATCAACAGTAACCTTGGATCTCAAACATTGGAGTCTAAAAGCTAATACATAGCAGAGCATTCTAAAAATAAAAATACGGTTCAAGAGAAACTAGTACCTGCATAAAAGATGACTAGGTTGCCCTTCAATTCTGTTAAGTTAAAAAGAGACAGACGTTAAATTCCAGAAAAATTTCAGAAACCTTACCGAATAATAACCTTGCTGAACATTACTTCATCAAAAATAAAAAATAAAAAACAAGCAATAAAGGTGTAACCTTTTAACAGTAAGTGGGCCGAGGAGCGAGAGTAACAAAGGAGAACCATGGTACATAGATCCTGCACGGAAAACACAAATCCAAGTAAGAATGAGTGCGAAGAAGAAGGGTAAAACGAGAGAAGTTGGTGGAAACCTGAATAAGGAGACATGGAAGACTGTTTCAACCAGTAACCCTCGGCCACTGCAAAGAATAATCAAAATCGATCAATTAAAAACAAAATATTGAGAATTTGAGAGAAAGTGAGAGGTGCGAGTGTGAGTTTGTGTCCATACAGCGACGGAGGCTGGTAAGAGGAGTGGAGACTTCAGGGTGAGAGGAAAAGTGGAGATTTTGAGGCAAGCAGTATATCAGTATCAGACGGAGCACCGTGCCGGAGATCAACCATCGCCAGAATTGTCCCCGGACGCCGCCGTGTTTCTTCTTTTCTTCCGTCTCCATTTTCCTTTCTTCACTCTGCTAGCTTCGTCGTGCGGAGCATGAAAGAGAGTGGTTAGTGCTTTGACTGCATTTCGATGTCGTTTCTATCAGCAGTCAAAACGGCGCTGTTTGACGTGGATTCCCATAATTTACCTTTTTTTTTTTTTGGGGGGGAAAAGTACTTGATGATATTTAGTTAGAACCTTAATATTTAGTTAGGTGCTTTCATAATAGTAGAGCCAAGTTAAATTGAATATGTAAAATAGAATGAATAACTCGTGAAGAACTAGGAATATGCGGAGGAGCATGTTGAGCTTAAGAAAAATAATGGAGTGATACAAGAAAAAAAGTCTTGTAAACCCAATTAGTTCAAGAAATTGATGAAAATGCTTTAAATCCATCAAAGTAAATGCAACATTTAGAGTCTAATAATGATTTTAAAAAGAGCTTATAAACAGAGTCTATAGTTTGACGAAGCTGTAGAATAACCTCAGGGACAAAGACAAGGTGGCCACTGGCCAGTGTAGAAGACTCTTATCAAAAGAAACTTCAGGAGATTGGTAACCTCCTAATGCCCTCACATATTAAAACAACTTAAATCTAAAGAGAGCTTGTCACAAAATAGGTTGATATGTAGTATCACATTTAACAACTCCCTTGAGAATGTCTAAAAACTACTTTCTATGTTGAAAATTTGTCAACTTCTTTCTTCCCATATGTTGTGCAAAAGGTAAGATAAAGCAATGCAGAACACCATTTAATGTCATTACTAATAGGCTACAAATCCGAACTCTAGGTGACAATTTGTTGCCAATCATTTGATAGGTTGATGATAGCATATTTGTGTAATATTAGCCTCCGTGCTTCCCTGATGAAGTTGCATTTGAAAATTTGATGAGAGGCACACTCCATTTGGCATTTACAAAGAATACACATATTTTTCATACATGTAAACTTGTTCGGTCTCACAATGGTGGGTAATCTATCCATGATGGTTCTCCGCAGGGTAGTAGGCAATGTATTGAATTTCGTCGCAAATCTTAAGGCGGTATCGGCGGTATATCTGTCGGTCTAAATCAGATCAATTTTAAGTTTTAGTCGGATTTAAATACCGATCGATCTAGGTGATTTCGGTTGTCTTGGTAGGTATTCAAAATACCGGTCAAATACTAGGTCAGATCGGAAATTTTAAAAATTTAGAATTTTTTGCAAAATTTTAAAATTTTCAAAATCTCTTCCTCCTCTCATTCCTCCTTTTTTCAAACTTTTAAAATAATAATAAATATTTTATTACTAATAATAATTATAAATTAAATAAAACTTAAAAATAAAATATTTTAATTTTAATTACTAATAAATTATTTTTATTTAAATTTATTTTAATATTTTATATAATATTTATTACTAAAGTATTAATTAAAATATTTAATTTTCAAAATAAATAATTTTAAAATTATTATTTTTAAACTAATATTTATTTTATACATTTTCAATTATTAAATCAAAATTTATATATTTTAAAATTAATTATATTTATTGGTTAATATTATACAAGATGACTATATATAATATATATTAATATGAACTATTTTGCAATTTTTAAAAGTTTAGGACTATTTTATAAATTTAAAAATATCCTAAAGCAATTTAAATCTAATCGATCTTAGATGCAGGTTGCCCGTTCGAGCTCAATCCGCATCAAGTTCTCGATACGGTATTCATAACATTAGTAGTAGGGGCTCTAGGGAGATTAAACTTGCACCAAACAAGTTTATGCCATGGAGCATAACTAAGAATATGTTGAAACAGCTTTCTACATGATGCATTATTAAAATCCCATTGTTAGATGTACACCCCCAGCTAATGTAGAATTACTGCTAGATTCAGTTCCTAAAAATTTGAATATCATCACTTATAATTGTATAAGGATACCTACAGAAATGATATTGGTATAATAGAGATTGGAATTCCTTACTTTTAGCTATGCTCAAATCAACTTTATGGGTGTAAAGGCTATTAATATTTCAAAATTTCCCTTGTGTAGCTCTATAACGCCCTAGCTACTAGTCACAATTTGGCCATTAATGTTGCAATAGTAGCTTGTGCCTTGGTTTTTCCTTAACGGCCTATTTATCAATTCATTTTCAGCTTTCTTACTACTTCCAAAGTTGTTTAGTTGCCTCTGCCCTATAATTCTCCTTAATATGCCTATAAAAATATGAATGGAACCCTTCACCAACTACCTCTTCAACCCAAAATTATGTTATTATTATGGTATAATATCATAATAACCTTAATACTGCTAATAAACTCCTTCAAAATTTCAAGAAATTATTATCACTTTTAATAACTCTCTAAATTAACAATAGCATATGCAATATGAAATATCTAATTATTAGCATCAAATGCTTTAAAAGTTAACATGGTATCAAAGAACCACCTAAAGTGTGACCACCTATGTAAAGGATAATAGGTTGACAATCATTCCTTAAACTACTTACTCAATAATCATACCATATGAATAATGTTTTAAACCGATAACTTTAATACTTCAAACAATCTTATAACTTGGATCACTTCATAAAATTTAACTACGCATCCAAGGAATCAGTTCGTAAGAATACTTAAGATTTATATTAATAAACTTCATTGCTCACTCTTAGTAGATCCAAGTATGCTTGTAAGTTAAGTGCATCTTATACTTAGTTTCGAAGATACTATAATATTGTTAGCTATTCTTTTCGGCCTCACCTTCAAAATGTTGCTAATAAGTTGGTCTCCTAACTTCAATATCAAATGACTTAGATTATAAAATTTTTTATGTGTTGTGTATGTGCTCCTTCTCAAATTGTGTAATATAAGAAATCATATCTCTTTTGCACTATGATTTGTGCCACACCATGGGCACTTTTCTTTAGTGTATATGAAACAAATTGTGTTTTGTTTGTTCCCTAAATATCAAGATGAGAAGTCCTTTATTATACTACATATATTAAGTGCTTCCTTTAAATTAGCTCCTATTGAGCTTATCCCTAAACCTACTAAATCATCATATCATGTCTTAGATATACTTGAACTCCAAATATTGAAAGTGTTGAGGTTGGCTTCTTTGTTGTCACATATTGGTTGGGGACAACAAGTGAGGCAAGACTCTTACCTATATAAGGAGGTGGCTACCTCCTTGTTTAGTGCACCAAACAAAGACAAAGATTTGTAGTACAAATTTGACTATTGTTAAAATCCTCTTTTGAGGTGAGAGTTGGAGAGTTTGTCTTATGTATTTCTTTGTGAGTGTGTTGGTGTATTAGGGGATTGGGTGAGAGGAAAAATTGTGTGATTGTAAGAATTTTTTACATAGTAAATTTTCTTCTCGGTACTCGTGGTTTTTTTCCGATTTGGGAGTTTCCACGTAAATTCTCTTGTGTTGTTATTTTCTGATATTTTTGTCTATTAAATATCCTTGGGTGTGGGTTTGGAAGGCTAAATTCCTAACAAGTGGTATCAGAGCCAAGGTATGTTTTTCTTGAAAATTTTAAGTATGCTCTGTAGTCGCAATTTTGACTGATCTTCCACATCAGAAAAGATTTTCTTGAGAAAGGTTCATTCGGTGCGGTGGAGTTTTGGTGTGGTAGTGTGATAATACATGTCTAGGAAAGTTTTGGCTAAGAAAAGACTTGGTATTTAAGCGTGTCCGTTGTGACCCACCTCTCTTTCCTGTAAACTTTCCTGGTGTACTATTTATTCTATGGTAAAATTCATCAAGGCAGAAGAGCACAAGAAAAATGTTAGGAAATAATGCTTTGAATCCTCTTAGATTTGAGGTGGAGAAATTCAACGGAAAAATCAATTTTGGCTTGTGGCAAGTACAAGTCAAGGATACTTTGATTCAGTCGGGGTTACACAAGGCATTGAAAGGCAGGCAGATCCCTGATAGCAGTACAGGCAAATCTAGTATGAGCGATGAAGATTGGGAGGATCTGGATTTGAGAGCAGCAAGTGGGATACGATTGTGTTTGGCTAAGAATGTTCTTGCGAATGTGCATGGAATATCTATAGCAAAGGAGCTCTGGGAAAAGCTCGAGAAGTTGTATCAAACAAAGGGTGTCTCAAATCGGGTGTACCTAAATGAGCAGTTTCATACACTGCGGATGAGGGAAGGTACTACAATTTCAGATCATTTAAGTGTTCTCAATGGGATCGTCTCTGAACTAGAGGCAATTGGAGTTCGTATAGATGATGAAGATCAAGCTTTGAGACTCATCTGGTCTCTTCCACCTTCATATGAACACATGAAACCGATTTTGATTCATGGGAAAGAGAAGATAGTTTTTTCTGAAGTTGCCGGAAAACTCTTTTCAGAAGAGGGAAGACTGGGTGGTGGAAACGTTCCTGAATACTCAGCTTTGATGGTAGCTGGATATCGGAAGAAGAACTCCATGAAGAAAAATGTAGTATGCTAGAATTGTGAACAATCTGGGCATGTGAAGAAAAATTGTCCGAGAGGTAAAGCGGGTTCGCAAGAGGCTCTGGGTCAGTTAATGGAGAGACTGACAATGTCGCTAACTTTGTCTCCATGGATGATAATCTTGCTCTCTAAGAAGAGGGTATGTACATCCTCATGGCATGCCACTAATCTCAAAGTTGTCATGATAGGAGGATGTGTTAATGTTAGCGGGTCCACAAGTTTGCACACGGGCATTGGTTTGGCATTAATGCAAGGTGTGTGGTAGAATTTATGTTGATGACTGATGAACTTCCAGGAAAGCCAAATATGGGAGTTGCACCATAATTTTTCAGCAATGTTATTTTTGACATGTGCCGAAGTAAAAGGCTTAGAATTGGTTTATTCTAAGTGGGTATGCTTTTATGGTGGAGCATGAAGCTATGAAGCATGATAATTCTCTGCATTGAGAGTTATGTTATTTTCAGGAGATCTTCATTGAGGTGGAGTGTGGTTGTGGGATCAACCAAAGTCGCCAAGGTGGAGATTGTTGAGGTTGGCTTCTTTGTTGTCACATATTGGTTGGGGACAACAAGTGGGGCAAGACTCTTACCTATATAAGGAGGTGGCTACCTCCTTGTTTAGTGCACCAAACAAAGACAAAGATTTGTAGTACAAATTTGACTCTTGTTAAATTCCTCTTTTGAGGTGAGAGTTGGAGAGTTTGTCTTGTGTATTTCTTTGTGAGTGTGTTGGTGTATTGGGGGATTGGGTGAGAAAAAAAATTGTGTGATTGTAAGAATTTTTCACATAGTGAATTTTCTTCTCGGTGCTCGTAGTTTTTCTCCGGTTTGGGAGTTTTCACGTAAATTCTCTTGTGTTGTTATTTTCTGATATTTTTGTCTATTAAATATCCTTGGATGTGGGTTTGGAAGGCTAAATTCCTAACAGAAAGTACATTAAAAGAATATTAGTAATTTTTATTCACAATGGATGGCACACATCCATCTTCCCTATAACTCTATATAAATTTGAAAAGATTATTATAACATATGTGGAATGTAAATAAAATTAGCACACTTATAAGTGTTTGATATCAAAAATCACAAATTGACAAATAATTTGGGGATAATCATTATTTATATGTTTATATATAGACTTAACTGTTATGACATTCTTACCCCCATCATGTTTTGTTATCCACAAGTAGCACTCATATTATAAATATAAGATATATACATAAATCATTATCCTTAAACAAGCCATCAAGTCATATAGTTTGAATTTTCTTGGTGGAGTTTGTACTTCATTAAGTAGGAGTTGACATCTATTTCAAATAAGGTGCCAACTTTCCACACAAAAATTTGCATAAGGCTCCTAACAATTAGGAAAGCTACCACCTTATCGTATATATGTCGAAACACACTATTCACAATATAGACTTTCACTCCAAAAGAATAATAATAATACATTGCAATTGCTCTCATTAAGTTCATTAAATATTAATTCTGCTATTTGCGATTATGATACCTCCATTTAAATGAAAAGAAAAATTGGATTCAAACATCTTTATATTAAACATTTACTATTAAGTAAATATTTACAAATTTATAGTTTAAGTTGGTATGCCAAAATTAATTTTGAATGACCAACGTATGCATATTTATGGATCATGTACCTCTAAATTGTTTTACAAATTATTATACGACAAATTATAGTTAAGAAATTCATAGGTATTTTATATTTCTTTAACATCTTCAAATGAATTTTGAAGATAATATAAGTACTTATGAATTACAAAACATAATAAACTAGGAAAAACAACAAACCTAAAAATGCATCAAACCTAGAAATAAAACAATAATAACAGCACTCAGTAAAAATCTCATTAGTATGAGAAGCTCGGAGAAGTATAACAATACGTAGCCTAACTTTGAATTAGTATAGCGAATGTTTATGAAGTAACGCAAATTTTAAAAATAGAATAAACCCAATAACATAATAAACCTAGATGTATAACATATCCAAATATGCAAAATAACATAAATATGACGAGCTCTATTATTAATAAATTTGACTTTATGCCCAGACAAAAGTTAGGTAACAAACCACGAAATTTTTTTACGGCCATTGGCTATTTCTATCAGTAAAGAAATTGACTCCGAACACGCAAAGAAGAGATGACATATGATATGGGGATATGCTTACAAAAGGAATGAAAGAGCAGAAGCTATCAAAAAATAGGAAAAGTAAAGTTGATGAATATCAATTATAACTAAATGATGATAGATTTAAGTAAATATATTTAATAAATCATTTTTTAAAATATTAAAGCATAATTAACTAGATTAAAAGATTTCTTTATTCGTTAAATGGTCAAGAAGGACTTCAAATTATAATTATAGCTTGCCTTGTTATTCGAACAATCGTCCCTGAACATAGCCCGATAAGTAAATTGCCAAGATTATCCCTAACTTACTCGCCAAGACAAACCGAGCAAAACAAGCCACGTTCTATCGGTAGAATATTGCAGAAGCCCCAGCCCAAACAGGCACTCATCACTTCCCCTTTAATTAAGCTACACAGGGCTCTCCAGATTCCAAACAGATTTTTCTGGTTTTTCTTCTACCCGAAAGAAACAACAAACTGTGCGGAGAAGAGGAAAAACAAAATTTTTGCTATTACTTGAAGAAGAGGTAGAAGATATATTCCTCTAAAAAATCTGCAGACAATGGCTAGGGTTGATCAGGAAGCGATCGACACGTTTATGAGCATCACAGGCGTCACTGAAGCTGTCGCCATTCAAAAGCTGGAGGTTATTTTCTTTTTATTTTAAGGAATTTATCGGTCCTTTTTCTATTGTCTTCTTTTTCAATCGATGGCGATTATTTTTCTTGTATGGTTAACTGTAGCTGATTTGAGTTTTTTTTTCTTTTTCTGAATTAATTGATTACGTTGCTAATTTAGGGTATTGAATATTGCTGTTAATGGAAAGTTCAGCGATTTTTCTTTCAAGTTTAATTTTCGGCTTACTTGTTTGGGAATTAGTTGGCGGTGATCGTATAACTACTGTTTTTGGATTTTGAACCCTTCTCTTATGCTTTGGTTCTTTAGATACAGTATGGTATGTAACGAAGTATTTATTGGTTGTTTTTGTGCCAATGGTGCGACTACATTCTTTGATTTTGCTTTTCAAAGTAATAGCATGTGAAGTTGGTCTCCTTATATGAATTTTGAGATGAAGTCATATCCTTGTGATTGGAAATTTAAATTGATGGCATAACTTCGCAACCTGAAGCCTGATATAATTACTTTTGGTGAGTAAACTTAAACTCATTTGAGGATGCTTACAAGCTTGGTTTTTCAGCTTCAAACTGAGCTTCTTCATGATAACTTCTAAAATCTAATTTTGTTATTGAGCAAGTCTGTATGCATCTAATTGATTTCACTTTTGCTTTCATTTAGGAGCATCGTGGTAATCTCAATGCTGCTGTCAACGCACATTTCACTGAAGGGGATAGAAGCGCGTTAGTGTTTTATATAACATCTTATTTCATGTTGCTTTTTGTCCTCCACTTTTTAACTATGCTGTATTCGTTTGGTAATATGGTTTTCTCCTCCAAAATTTCTTTGCGATGGTTTTCTGATTAATTTTTTTTTTCTTTTTTCTATCAGTGCACCTGAAACTTCTGTTGCAGTTCCACAAGATGATATCATGGAGATAGATGATCCAGTAGAACTCTTACCTAGGAGAAATCCTTTATCACTTCTTTCCAACGATAGCCTCATGAACACATTCTCACTGCTAGACCCACAATTCCGTAGGAGTTTGTTTGATAGGGATTCAGGTTTTTCAAATCGTGCACCTTATGTTTCACAACCAAGAGAGGTGAGGGAGATACCCATAGAAGTAAAAGATGGCAATGATGGTACATCTAGCCAGTCTGGTCATGCTCCTGTCATTGAAGATGTAACAGGAACTGAACATGCACAGGACCCAGACATTCATGGGACAGTCATAGTTGAAGATGAAGAAGATGATGATGATGCTACTCGGGTTGGTCTAAATGCAAGGGCTGCAGGGCAGAACGAGCGGAAAGTTGATGGATCTGGTGGTAGTTTCCCTCATAGAAGCAGTGAACCAAGTGCTCCTGTATTTGATAATTTCCAAGACTATGGAAATGACATAGAAGAGCAAATGATTCGTGCTGCCATTGAGGCTTCAAAACAGGAAACTCAGGTAAACTAATTCAATTGAATTTTTATGCAACAAAGTTTCGTCAAGACAGTTGGAAATTATATTCTGTCACTTATGGATTTATTTACATGCTGCACAAATTGATGATAATTGTTATAAAGTAGGACGTCAGAGATTCTGGACCTCGGGGAACACAATCTCATATGGAGGATCCTGAGCTTGCACACGCCGTTTCATTATCTTTGGAGGTTTGTTTCCTTGAACTTTTGTTTTGCCTGTGGTTTTGGCTTCTTCTAAAATCAATAAGATCCAGACAGCAGAGCAAGAGAAAGCACTTCATCAGCAGAGGGGAGAAGTTGGGGCATCAGAACTTGGACATATAAAGTCAGCAGAGATGGAGATGGAAAAAATACCCTCGTCTAATGGAAGGTGTGTGTATGACTAGTTTTTGGGAAAATATGCTCTCGAACAAGGGCATGGCACCATAAATTTAATTTTTGTACAAGGAATGATAAAGCTACTTGTAAGATAAGTTTCCATGTATGGAAATAGCAAATCTGATGTTTGCTTGACTTGATCTAGGTTGGAGACAGGAAGTTCATCTATCCAAGACGATGCTGATGATTTAGTGGAGCAGCCTCTTGCTAGGACTAGATCAAGATGCACACTAACTGGCCCTGGACAAGATGTTGGAATTGTTGAGGCTAGGTCAGCATCAAGTCATAGGCAAGATGGTAGTCCTCCACAGCACAATGGCAATGCTTTTCCTTCAGATGAGGTATTTTCCATACTAGATTCCTACTATAAAATTTTCAACTGGAATTTTTGAATTCAAGGCAAAAGATACCATTCTTTGTACATGCTAAATGTGTTTCATCTTCATGAACAAATTGAAGTGGGGAGGAATCTCTTCCGAGGAGCATGATGAGGCAGTCATGCTTGAGGCTGCAATGTTTGGTGGAATTCCTGAAGGGACTGGTTATGGGTTTCCATTTGCACCACAAGAATTCATGCAATCGGAGGTTGCTTATGCCCATCGTGTACCCCGTCCTCCATCACCTTCTCTGCAAGCTCAACGCTTGATCCGCGAACAACAGGTGTAGCTTTTGGCCTCGGAAAACAAAATGAGAACTGCATTTTCAGTTCGTTGATAAAAATTTGGCCACTGTCTGGTGGATGCAGGATGATGAGTATCTGGCATCATTGGCAGCAGACCGTGAAAAAGAGATAAAAGCATCGGAGGAAGCTGAAGCTCGTCGTTTACAGGAAGAAACAGCCAAAAGAGCTGCTCTGGAAGAGGAAACACGAAAAGAGGAAGAATTACGAAAGAAATTGGAGGAAGAACAGGTATTCCTTCCTTTCATATATTTGATAAAAGTTATTTTTTTCCTTATCATGATGTATATGTTGTACAACTTAGAATGTTATTACCTGGATGTGTTCTCCTCAAGCGCAATTCCTACACTAGAAAGTTTGGGGACCACATTCTTCAACATTTTCGTTAGAGGTGGATAATTGTCAAATTTGAATTGCAGTTCTTCTGTGCTACAAGACCTTTAATTTTGTCTTTTCCTTTGGTACTTTCATTTTTTTTAAGACAGTGAAAAAAGAGGGAAATGGGGTGGGGTTTGATGCCTATTAGACAATGTCTGCATAGTTATTCTTTCACCCTATTCTTGTTGCAAATGTTGCTTGCTTGCTTCTTCCTGGGGAGAAGGGGAAAACAATAATGAGATGGAATACTTAAACGTTTTCATTTGTATGGCTCTTGTTGTCATTCTTCGTGCAGGAGTGGGAGAGACAATTGGTAGCAAAAGAAGCTTCTCTGCCTCAGGAGCCAGCATCTGATGATGAGAATGCTGTCACCCTGTTGGTGCGGATGCCTGATGGAACTCGACGTGGTCGACGATTTCTGAAGTCTGACAACTTAAAGGCAAATTTTATTAGATTACATCGTTTTTTGGTGCAATTGTCCCTCTTATAACTCCCTTGTTTTTTCTCACTGTTTTTTGTTGGCTTTGCAGTCTCTTTTTGACTTCATAGATATTGGTAGAGTCGTCAAGCCTGGGACTTATAGATTGGTAATTTCTCTGTGTCAAACTTTATTCCTTTTCTCATAATCTTTTTGATTCTTGTTAGTCTGTGCGTCTTAGAATTTAACATGAAAAAATCTGGGACTTATAGATTGGTGATTTCTCTGTGTCAAACTTTATTCCTTTTCTCATAATCTTTTTTATTCTTGTTAGTCTGTGCGTCTTAGAATTTAACATGAAAATTTTTTTGGTCATCCTTAACTTTGAAATGATGTTTGAAGAAACCTTCATTGAGGTGAATCTCAACCAAGCTTCAATACTCTGGTTTCTAAACTTTCATGTCCCGAACAGGTGAGACCATACCCAAGGCGTGCTTTCAGTGATGGAGATAGTGCACTGACACTAAATGAACTTGGCCTGACAAGCAAACAAGAAGCCTTGTTTATGGAGTTGATGTAGAAATTAGCAGCTATTGCAAAAAATGTACAAGTTACTGGTGTCTATTAAATGTGATCATACAATGAACACGGGTATTTCATTTAAATTGGTACTGTCTCGCCAATTTATTTTACCATACGGATAGATTAAAACAATTCACTCTGACATGACTTGAAGGAACTCAATCGCAATTGTTGGAATTATGTGCATGGTGATGGACGTTTTTATGTTTACATATCTGGCTATCTATTTATTCTTGATACGAAAATAGACAGTACTTCAATCTCGTCATGTGACATCTTAAAATCTGAAGGGCGAACCGTTTTAAGTTGTGGACTGCTCTATTGGTCACTAGTGTCCCTCCCATGGAATGGACCACGTATGAGTGATACATGTAGCAGGTAGGTCACTCAGTTGAGCGTCTGACGAATGTTGGAATCCCGAGTCGTCAGTCGTGGTGAGGACATTAGTGCGGTTGCAGTTAGGTGAACGGATAGATCTCTTAAGCCAAGTTGAGCTTTTGATGGGGCATGAAGTCATTTAACGCGAAATGGTATGTTAAGCACGTACACTTCCGCAACAGGCTCTGAAATGGGCATATTTTGTACCGTTTCGTTGGTAGGATGAAATTTGGCAACCCAATCAAACTGGTACGGGAATGAGACCCAATCTGCTCCGTGTTTCACTTTGGTAAAAGTATGCTTGCTATGCTATGATGGTTTATACATTCGTTGGGACTTGGGATTGTTTTTATGTGCTCTCTCTTATGAAGAAAGAACAAGCACTTACGTGACCCTCTTGTGATTATTATATACCAGAAACAACTGGTCACAATCTATCAAGTGAAGGGTTGCCCGCCACCTGTCTTAGTTATCCTATCCCAAGTTTGATAGGAAGAAGTCCAGATCTTCTGTCTAATATTATGGTGTCTTATTGTATCCAATGAATCTTAGCTATTTATTTATGTGAGTCTCATGTAAATTTTACGTAAGTCTCGCAAAATAAATGGTTGAGATTTCATAAAACAAAATAAGACAAAGTAATATTAAATAA